>CM030358.1:345111334-345711334 GCA_017893485.1 Hemerocallis citrina | reverse complement strand
AAATCCGGCCTTACAGACAAGTCTAAGTAGTCAACCACATGACTATCATCTCTGATGTATTTCCTGAGGTGAGAAACATGGTATACATCATGAACACCTGCTAAATCTGGCGGTAACGCGAGCCTATAAGCTACCTTACAAACAAGTTCCACAATATCGAATGGAACGATGAATCGAGAACTCAACTTGCCTCCACCGCCGAAACGGATAACACATTTCCAAGGCGATACCTTGAGGAACACATGCTTGCCTACCTCAAACTCTAGAGGTCTCCGACGACAATCAGCCCACCTTTTCTGTCGATCATGAGCGGCCTGCAAATGCTTGCGAATCTGAGCCACGGCATCAACTGTCTTCATGATCAACTCAGGACCTAAAAGCTTCCTCTCCCCGATATCATCCTAACAGACTGGCGATCTACATTTGTGCCCATACAAAGCTTCGAATGGAGCAGCCTTGAGACTCGCCTGATAACTGTTATTATAAGAGAACTCAGCCAAGTGAAGATGATCCTCCCACGAACCTCCAAACTGAAGAATGCAGGACCTCAACATTTCTTCTAGGATCTAAATTGTCCTTTCTGACTGCCCATCCGTCTGAGGATGGAACGCTGTACTATAGCTCAGCTTGGTTCCCAAGCTCCTCTACAAACTCTCCCAGAACTGAGACCTAAATCTCATATCTCGATCCGATACAATGCTGACAGGAACTCCATGCAGACGAACAACCTCCTAAACATACTGCTCGGCCAAACTCTCCGTGGACTGACCCACACGGAAAGGAATGAAGTGAGCACACTTCGTCAGCCGATCCACTATCGCCCAGATAGCGTTATGACCTTTAGGACTCCTCGGCAAAGCTGTCACAAAGTCCATCATGATATTCTCCCACTTCCATTCAGGGATAGGAAGAGGTTGTAAAAGTCCTGCGGTCTGCTGATGCTCTGCCTTCACCTGCTGACAGATTAGGCACTGGGCGACGAATCGAGCCACATCCCACTTCATACCATGCCACCAGAAATGCTGTTTCAAGTTCCAGTACATCTTGGTACCGAATGGAATACGGGGACTAATGAGCTTCCTCGAGTAGCTTCTGCCTGACTTCTTCTCTAGGTACACACAACCTAGAGCCAAACCGAAGTGTCCCATCAGCATGGACAACAAAATCAGACCTCGAACCAGCTTCAACCTCGCTCCAAAACTTTTGCAATTGCTTATCACTCCCTTGAGCTGCCTTGATCTGCTCTACCAAGGACGACTACAACTACAACAACATAAGCTACCGATCTGATCCAGGAAGCAACACATCCAACTCTAGCCTCCTCATGTCCTCCACAAGCTCCTTCTGCTGAGTGAGGAACATAGCGGCAGGCCTCTGACTCAAAGCATCTGGCACCAAACTAATTTTGCTGGGGTGGTACTGCAAATTGATGTCAAAATCTGCCATCAACTCCAGCCATCTTCTCTGCCTCATATTTATCTCCTTCTGCGTGAACACATACTTGAGGCTCTTGTGATCTATGAAAATCTCAACTCTATCCCCAAGCAAATAGTGCCTCTACAACTTCAAGGCATAGATCACTACAACAAGCTCCAGATCATGCATAGGATAGTTCTTCTCGTGAGGTCTCAACTGTCTCGAAGCATAAGCGACAATCCTACCTCGCTGCATCAGTACTACTCCCAGACCTCTTCCCGAAGCATCACAAAAGATCACAAAACCACCCGAACTGTCGGGTACAATCAGCACTGGCGCTAACGTCAACCGACGTTTTAACTTGATGAAAGCTTCATCACAAGCTTCATCTCAGACGAACTTCTGCTCCTTCCTGGTCAAACTGGTCAAGGGTCCAACGATCTTAGAGAAATCCTGAATGAACTTCTGATAGTAACCAGCCAAACCAAGGAAGCTCCGCACCTCAGAAACAGACTTCGGAATAGGCCAATCCTTGACCGAAGAAATTTTTGACTGATCCATAGAAACACTAGCACCAGAGATAATGTGGCCAAGAAAAGCAACCTGATCCAACCAGAACTCGCACTTATCGAGCTTCCCATACAGCTGGTTCTCCCTCAAAGTCTACAGAACCACCTTCAAATGCTAAGCATGATCTGCCCTGTTCCGCGAGTACACTAGTATGTCGTCGATGGAAACCACGACAAACTGATCCAAGAACGGTGAAAACTCACGGTTCATCAAACTCATGAACACTACCGGTGCATTGGTCACTCCGAATGGCATCACCAAGAACTCTTAATGCCCATATCTCATTCGGAAAGCTATCTTTGGAGCATCCTCTGACTTCACCCTGACTTGATGGAACCCGGAACGCAAATCCAACTTCGAGAACACTAAAGCACCACCCAGTTGGTCGAACAAATCGTCAATCCTCGGTAATGGATACTGATTCTTGACGGTAACATTGTTCAACTCCCTGTAGTCCATGCAAAGCCTGCGTCTTCCATCCTTCTTACTGACAAACAAAACTGGGGCTCCCCATGGCGAAACACTAGGTTTGACAAAACCTTTATCAAGCAGCTCTTGAACCTGAACCTTTAACTCTTCCAACTCAATCGGCGCCATACGATATGGACTCTTGGAAACAGGGGTCATACCAGGCAGAACATCAATGCTAAACACCACATCTTGAACTGGTGGCAAACCGAGCAATTCCTCGGGAAACACATTAAGGAAATCTCGCACAACCAAGGGTGCAACAACCCTATCAGAACCCAGCGATGCAAGGGAAACAACCTCGGAATCCAACAAGTTCTTGACACGCCCTGACGGTGTCTCACCCGCATGGAAAACAAACTTCGGCTGACCAGAAGGCTTGAAAGTCACCTTCTTCTCCCGGCAATCAATTACGACACAGGAAACACCCAACGATTCCATGCCCAGAATGACATTGAAACCAGAGTTGGGAATCACAATCAAATCAGCCACAAAGACCATACCACCAATCAGCAACGGACTCTGCTGGCAAACCCTAAAACAGACAATGACACCTCCGCCTGTGGTGATATCCCAAGCTGCGGGCATAGCATCACAAGCCAAACCATGTTGATCGACAAAACAAGCAGAAATGAAAGAGTGGGTAGCACCCGAATCAAACAACACATGAGCAGGGAGAGAGAAAACTAAAATCACACCTAGAAGAAGATCAAACAAAGATTAAGGTGCCAGCAGGATATACACATGAATAATTTTACAAAGGAGGGAAAAATAAAAATAACAATAACATGCAGAAAACTGAAAGAAAGAAAAGAAAGCACAACTACTGTGATATACCTACAACCACTCCAACAGCAACTTCCGCTTCTTCAGTTGTCAGGTTATACGCCTGACCACGACCACCAAATTGACCTCCTCTAGGAGCCACACGCCTCTGATCAAAGACTTGCCTCTGCGGAAGAAGAGATGGCCTGCCCTGACCACGCGTCGGCGCTCCTAGCTAAACAGCACCAGTAACCGGCACAGAACCTCTGCTACTCAGACAGTCACATACCATGTGCTCACTACTCCCACACACTAAACACTGCCAGTTGGCCCTCCTGCAGTCTCGCTGTGAATGCCCAGTCTTATGACAAAAGCCACAAGTCTCAACATTCTTTGGGACAACAGGTGCGTATGGCTGTGCTCTCGCGGGAGGGGGCGAAAATGGCCTCCGAATAGGTCCTCTGGAAGGCCGAGGTGCAATGGGGTGCGAAACCGTCCTCTGAGGAATACTGGATCTGCTAAGAGTTTGCTCTTGGATCTGAGCTGCATCCAGAACATCGGAGTAAGCACGAAGCCGAAGAGCAGCCAAACGGTCCTGGAAGGGAAAACTCAAGCCCGACAGAAAACGACTAGCCCAAGCCTCATCAGCGGCAATGAGGGTAGGGGCGAAGCGACTGAGGCGAGTTAACTCTGCAGCATACTTGTCCACGGAATGGGTCCCTGATTAAGATAATGCTTAAATTAATATCGTCACAAGTGAAGTAGGCAACAATAATGACAATTAAGAACATTATCTAGCTGACCTGAGTTAGGGACACAAATTGTCGCACCATCTCTACCTTGGTGACACTGGGAAAGAACTTCGTCATGAAGCTCTCAGAGAAAGTGGCCCACTCAATGGGTCGCGGCATCCTTTCGGATTCAACCCGCCACTTGATATGAGCGAGATCCACCAGCTAGATGCGAACCACATCCACACGATCCGGCTTAACAACACGAGCAACAACCAGCAGTTGCTCCGTCCGGATAAGCCATTGCTCGGCTTCTAACGGAAACTCAGTACCCGAAAACTTATCCGGGTGTAGCCTCATGAAATCCGCTACCGTACCAGGCCTAGGTGGCAAAGCATCAGGTGGAGGTCCAGCGACATTCCTATTGACTGCCAAAGTGGCTCTCATTAGCTCATTGTGCTCCTGCTGAAGAGCCATCATCTACTGAATCGTCTGGAGAATAGCAGCATTGTCCGGCTGCTGATCCCCCGAGCGAGAAGAAGGATTCACACGATCCATAGTCTGAAACACGATCAAAAGATGGTCAGTATCCAGATCATATGTTGGTTATTATACATGCATTCATGTGATTATCGTGGTGTGCAATCACTGAGTTAACCCGGTTAGAGCCAAGCTCAACTAATATACCAATCAAAGCTAACCCTCACAAGATAGTCATGTTTGATTGGTATATTACTCAACCCTGGGCTCTAATACCACTAAAAACCCTATCACGCCTTGCTTCCCAGAATACGGAAACACGAGTACGTAACGTAGGCCCAGCGAATAATGTAAACACCATCCATAAGCTGTACCAGACTAACTCAGCAATAAGAACAACAAGATACAACCACGTAGGAAAATATAATCACATGAAACAAGATGAATTACAATAATAATGAAATAAACCAACAGTATAAATATCTAACATCCGCGATCAAAACAAAACTACGGGTCATAGAGCCCAAACAAGTACAAGTTTAATATTGTTCAAGAAATAAACAGTAATAAGTAAAATTATGCAGCGGAGACCAGATCCATCTCTAGAAACGTTGCTCACCAATTCCTTCAGAAATAGATTCTTCAGCACATGTAAATTTCTAGTCTAAAAAGAAATAAAAGAGTGCCCTTACAGCAAGTCGTGGGCGGCATGTAGAGAAACCAAAGAATAAAGGATACTTGGATATTAAAGAATAAGGACATGGTCAAAGACAAGAAACAAAACAAAGAGTAGGTAATATATTCAAAGGTCTACAGTAAATCACGCATGTAATGTGTGATATCAGGATCAAGCAGGAAATGCAGGTTATTAAGTATTTTATTAATCTATCTAGTGCACGTATTACTGCGTCCCATTCCATAGATTCTGCACAACACATGGTCAATGCTTTAAACTGATGGTGAATTCACGGTTCATGTACTCGGCCCAGAAATCAGTGTTCATTGTCTAGTATCAGTATTTCTCAAGCAGTGTTTATGGCCATACAGTACAGTCAGTACAGTAGGGCCTAACCGAGTACAGTCTTCGATTGTTCACTACCAAGTCATCCCATATAACCCCGGCTTGATATCATTTTATTTCATCCTATGTGAGCATGCAAGAGGGTGTCAATATTGTTCATTACTATGTGTGACTAATTTAAGAGTTACAGACAAGGCATGGGTCAAACACATCAAATAAACACATTTCACAAAATCAGGACAGCATGACCTTGCTGTACCAAATCATGGATTGCGGGCACTACAAGTTAGCAAAAATGAATCCGTCGGAAGATTTGGAAAATAGACTTCCACACGGTTCCAGAGAGTATAATTAATATATATAAAAGGTATAGGAACTAGAGTGAAAACTCTATTCTAATCAGGTTTTGTGTTCAGGCAGCATGCAGTAAGTTGTGTTCAACTAATTGTTTCGGGTCAAAGAACGCTTTAATAAAATTTATAAAAATTCTGGGTGATACTTATACATGTCTAGGTCTAGCCTAAATTATTTCAGATTTTTCTAGTAATATTAACATGGTCAAATAAAATAAACAATAACAGAAAACACATGAAAATCTGAGTATGAAATTACTAACACAGTTGCATTAAAGTGATGATAACTAACATATGGTAGATTGGAATTTAAATCCAAAGTAGGGAATAATTATCTCATCAAGGGCTACATTTTTCATTTAGTAAGTTCTTCCAGATTATGTCTCTAGCATGCATGGTCAAAAATCTATTTCAAAATGAAAATATACAGCAGTCCAGCAATTGTCTAAACATGAATTGGTAACTAAATAAATCATATGATCATATAAAGCATGCAAATTTGTAATCAAGTGAATCCTAGGTGTCAACATGCAATTTCTAAGGTTCATGGTACATTCATTACAGTCATGGTGTCAATTTATCCATTAAAACCGAATCCGTACATTCATGTCCATTTCATCAAGCAGTTCTAAGTACAAATCTAGTTATTTTAATTGAGCATATGCATGAAACATTCGGGACTGGGTTAAAGATCAAGGAGATAGCACGAAGTTAAGAGTATGTCGGGTTAGCTCGTGTAAACCCTAGATAATCTTAACGGAATTATCAAAAGCAGATTTTTTGATAACAAAATGGACGGATCTACTTGCATGAGATCAATTAATCTTGAACACAAATAATGGAAGGGGTTCAAGAAGAGATTTTCCTGTTATTCCTGATATTAATAGAAATAGAATAACGGGATTAGAATCCCGGGCGAAAATTCCCAAAAATATGTGCAAAAAACCAACAGCAACAGCAAGATCCTAGAGCAATTTCCACACACCAGATCGGGACAGAACGCAGAACACCAAAACTGGATCTGGCGCACACAGAACACAGAACACCAAAACGAACCAATAAGAACTCAGTCCAACACCGGATCTGGCCTAAAACACGGAACAACGATCACGATCCAATGCGGCAGAACACGGGATAGCGAAATGGCCCAATCAGATCGCTGCCTCACACCGAATCCAACCGAACAGGGGACAGCGGCTTGGGATCCGATGCAGCAGAACAACGAATAGCGGCCTTGACCAATCACGGCGCATCTCCTACCTCTCGATAGCAGAATGGAGAGAGAGAGAGAGAGCGGCAGACTTGGCAATGCGACGATTGCGACGGCAACTGCGGTGGCGGAGCGGCATCGTCACCACAGTCGGGAAGCGACGGTGGCGATGATAACTCCGACGAACGGTAAGCTCTGTTCTCGCGGTTGAAAACAGAGAGCGACGGCGCAATGATCTCGGGGACTCGACGACGATGCACAAGGGTCTCGGTGAAGCGGCGACGAATGGCGAAGACGATGGAGGGGTGCATGGCGGTGGATATGGCAACGGTGAAAGCTTTCGGCAATGGGGAAGGATTTCGGTGGATGGGTCTCGATCGACGAGGATAATGGGGCAACGATGATGAAGACGATGGGGTCGAGGGGACGAGAGCGGTGGTGGTGAAGGAAGGTGACAGTGGTGGAAGTCAAATGGAGAAGCAATGGGGTGAAGGGTTTAAGGTTCGGTTGGGTTGTGAAGAAACAGGGAAAGGAAGGAAGTTGGGGTACGGGGAGAGAGAAACGGCAGAGGAAAGAGAAGGAGAATTAATTAGGGTTAATTATGGGGGTATTTATAGGGATCAGGAAATTAGGGTTTAGGTTAAGATTTGTGGGTTCTGGGTTTCGGTTATGGCTCCAAAAAGAGACAAACAAATGAAATGGGACGAGACGAATACAATGGAGAAAAATCAAATTCAAAATAGAAAAGAGCAAAATTCACAAAAGAACAGAATCTAATCAAAGAGCACAGATTGATCAAGAGAGAATAAAGAAAATCCAAGAAAAGGCAAAATACTCCATAATAAGAGAATTCAAATACAATAATCCAAAGAATACAAAATACAATAAAATCTGAAAATAGGGCTTATATATATATATATATGTAGGAATTTCTTCCATTGCAAATGTAAATATTGTGCAAATGCGTGCACACCACTTAACCCGTCATTGGCAATGACGGGTTAAGTGGTGCGCATAAATATTTGTGTTTGCAATGGAAGAAACCTCATATATATATATATATATATACATTGGGTTACCAAAAATGTATATAAATGTATATTAATAGTGTGTAATAATGTATATATAATTATAATATTGTTTGTATATTCAAATTTGGTAGGAAAAGAGAAAAAAGTGTGGTGATGGGACATTTGACAATGTCATTTAGATTGCCAAATTTGAGAGGAAAAATGACAATTCTCAAATTTGGCAACCAAAATGACTAGTTGGTGCAGAGGATTTTTGTCATTTGGATTACTAAATATGAAAATGACAACCCAAATAGCTAGTTGATGTGAATACTCTAAGAACATCAATACCAATGAACCTATCATTTGGGTTGCCATTTTGAATTTCGGCAATCTAAGAGCATCCACTGTCGTTGCTGTTAAAATATGGGTATTTGGCAATTGGAAAATAGCAATAGAGGAGGTTCACTGCTATCGTAAAAGCCAAAATTTGGCCAAAATAAAAATAAAATATATAGACGGAAGAAGATCCTCTGTCTAATGCTTATTTTAATATTTTTAATGGTAAAATTTGAGCGACGGAAGATCATCTTCCGTGTGTCAAATTTTTTTTTTAAAAAAAATTTTGGCAGACGGAAGATGACGTCTTCCGTCTGGACCAATTTTTTTTTAAAAAAATTATGTCAGACGGAAGATGATCTACCGTCTGAGGCTAGATTTTTTTAATTTTAAAATGTTTTTTAAACAAAAAAATGAAAAAAAAAACTCTTAGACGGGTGATCATCTTCCGTCTGATAGATTTTTTACATTTTTTTTAATAAATGGGAAAAGGGAAATGACTCATTTGCCCCCACTCATCTCAACCTACCTATTTAAATGCATGTGCTTCTCTCATATTCGCATCTATTCTCTCATCAAAATTTGGCATACACTTATATTTTCATCTCATCTCTAATTCAAATTCGGCATAATCATTATACTCATAACACTACTATTTTTCACCCTCTTCCCTTAAACAAAATAGATGTCGATCCGAAGATATGTTGGTAGAATTAAATCTAATCTTTGAGGCGGGTCGGATCATGGCACCACAAGTGCGGAGGTCGAACCGATCTTAGAATCTCGTGATTTTTCCGATCCAAGTTTGTGGGAAAAGGTGGTTGATGACCGCCAACATGTGCATTAGTTTATTACCGAGCAGCCTTCAGGGAGATTTTGTACTTTTAGGGGAAATTGGAATAGTTCAATCAAAATATATGAGCGATGTTCCCATGTTCCACTAGTGAAGCAATTAATAGATCATACGGGGTGGTAGCATTTTTTCACGATTAATACAGAGAAATCATCCATGAAACTTGTGGAGGCATTGGCTGAGATATGGTGGGATACTACACAGTTTTTATTTACAGTGCGGTGAATTAGGATTCACCCCGTTAGATTGGATAATGCTAACAGGGTTATCTATCAGATCCGGTTAAGTACCTCCGTGTAACGACGATGATTATCCCTTTGAAGTTGTACAGGCTTGCTTTTTCCCTGATATTACTAAATCTGATTGAAAAGCTCAAGGAATACACTCCTCCTTCCTTAAGAAGTATTTTCAAATCACTGTAATTAAGGCAGCTCAAGTGGATAATCATCTAGCCTTAAAGATTGCAAGAGCATTCTTCATATTCCACCTTTGTTAGTTTCTTTTCTCCAACGCTACATGTGCTATCAGATCTGGTTGGCTTGCATTACTAGAAGATCTTCAAAAGTGGGTACATACGATTGGGGCGGTCAAGCAATGACACGGCTATATATGTCTCTAGATTCTTGTAGCAGAGGAAAGTGAAGTCTTTCAACGGGCCATGGCAAGTACTAGAGGTAACAGTTAATGTTTTAATCGTTGTTTATTAAACTGCAAGAAAGGATGTTGAACGCTCATTTGGGGTCTTACATGCAAGATTTGTGATAGTATGAGGTCCGGCACGATTCTGGGATGCCGAAAGTCTATTTATATAATGAAGACATATATTATTTTACACAATATGATAGTTGAGGATGAACGAGAAGAAGGACTTGAAGATTATGCCTACGACCAATGTGCGGACTCTAGCTTCAGCACACCTAACAGAACTGCAGGTTTCACAAGTGCAAACAAGTTAGCACGCAATGTCGAACTACATGATAGACCAAAATAGCATGCACTGCGTCAAGATTTGGTGGATCACATATGGAACGAATATGGAAATGACGTGTAAAAGAAACTACAGATGTTCATTTTATTTTAACATCCGTGCATCAAAGTAAGAAAATTATGTAATTTAATGTTCAATTTAGAATCAAATATAATGTAGGGATCTATTTGTAATCTGCAACGTTGTACTCTTTAATATTTTAAGCTGAATTACAAAGATATTCATATATATTGGAACACAAAGCAAATAAAAAATTGAAAATAAGCAAGATACAACGGATATTGCAAAACATATAAAAACAACATTCATATAAACTAATACTGCATGTAACCTCAATTTTGCATTATTTCATTCTGTCTAGACTTGAAATAAGTACGCTGAGTCTTGGGTAAGTTGCTGAGGTTCATACTCATGATGCGATCTTCCTCCATTCGTATTTTCAATTCGTGATCTTTTTGTTTAACCACAAGCTTCTTTTCTGTTGCTAGCATCCTCCAATCCTGAGCCTTCTTATAGAAAGAGTTGAAATTTTTGGTCTCTTCAGCCATTTCACCAAATTTCGAAGATTCAGTCGACCTTTTTTCTTTTTTCTTCTCTGCTTCTCGACCGGGTAGTTGGGAGAGGGGTGTACGCGAATCCACGTCAGTCGGTATATCTGTATTCCAGTCTTGCATAGTTAGCGAACGTAATGTGCTATCGGCATCCCAAGATTGAGAGCTTGGCCCTGAGTCGAATACATGAGTTGTTCGAAGAGAAAATTTCGGCTGATCTTTGAGCAACTCATAACATTCATCAAATTTGATTGCTTTCTCGGAATAATGCATGTATTCCACTCTAGCTTCACGTAACTACAAAATTTTTTACCAAAATATGAGTTAGAAATTATTTTCAATATTAACTTTAATTCAATCTCCTAAATTATACATACCTTATCCGCCTCAGTTGTTCCACTTGCAGCTCTATTTGTGACACTACCTAACTTCGCACTAAACAATGCAACAGATTTTGAAATTGCACAAAAACGACTAGAAAGAGAGCCAGCCGTTTAGTCGGTCGAAGTACCTAGTATAGATATAATGTGGCAAGTACTCGATCCCAAAACTGTGTTTTGGATTGGTCGTTACCAATCAATGGATCTTGAGTAATAGTAACCCAGCTTTGAAAAAGAATAACATCATTATTAGATATGTATGCCCTGCCTCTGATACCACAGTTCACCATCATTTAAATCTTATCTAACTGAAAATATAAGAAAAATAAGATAGAAAGAAATAACAGAAGATGAAGATAGATAGAAATTAAGAGACAGGAGAGACAGAGAAGTTGAGTATCTGAATGAGTATGGAATATATTGAGAACCTATTCATTTGTAGCCGTTGGAAATATATTTCAAAAACATTTAACCGTTGGAGCGAGTTGGAGTTGGAGTGAGTGAGTCAAAAATTCTAGCCGTTTATAGGTGGATTAAGTGAGGGGATAATTTTGCCATTTGGAAAACATTTTAAAAATTTAAACAAAGGTAAAAGAATAAATTAAGAGAGACGAAAGAACTCTCAACTTTTATTAATTTTTTAAAATAATAAAAATTGAGAGACGGAAGATCTTCTTTTATTATTTTTTAAAATAATAAAACTAGAAGACGGAGATCTTCTTCCGTCTCTTAAATTTTCCTTATTAAAAGTTCGTAGATGGAAGAAGATCTTCCGTCCGTCGTCTTTTAATATTGAAAAAAAATCATAGACGGAAAAAGATCTTCCGTCTTCTATATTTGGTCATTGTTATATTTTGTTGCTAAATATAGCAGTCAACTGTTCATAACTTTTCTTAAAAAATGAGTATTTAGCGAACGATAGTGGGCGCGAAATTGCTAAAATATGTATATTTTAACTTTTTAGCAAACTATAGTGGATGCTCTAAATGACAACTTTTCTAAAAAATGAGAAGTTGTTCTACACCCAGAAGTTGTCATTTTGAATTTTGGTAACCAAATTTGGCTATTCAAATTTGGAGGGAAAAAAAGAGAGAAAATAGTGTGGTGATGGGACATTTGACAATGGCATTTGTGTTTCCAAATTTGAGAGAAAAAATAGTATTGCCTAGATTTGGCAATCAAAATGAAAGATTGATGTATGGTAATTTTGATATTTATGTTACCAAATTTAAAAATTGTGCCGTAAAATGGCCAGTGGATGAGGTAATGATTTGGTTGTGGAGAAGTTTTATCAATGGTAATGTGAGCAAAGAATTTTCAGCTATAAGAGGTTTAGCAGCAAGTTCATCATGCCCTTATTGTTCAGTTGAGCATGAGATAATTGATCATATTCTTTTTACGTGTCCTTGCTCATCTCAAAGCATGGGATGTGCTAGAGGAGCGAGTAGGCATTCGCTCAACCCATCTGTCCCTATGTGACTGGTGGCTTTGGTTGTCAACATCATCTTTTAATTATGGAGATTCACAGCTGGTGATGTTGGGGTTTGTGGATCCAATATACGATAATGGGGTTGGAGAAGTCAGATGAGAAGAAGAGTCGAAGAAGCAGCAAGCTGCTACAGGCGAGTTGCGGTCGACTGCATTCGTACATGCAAAAGAACGGTCGACCGTCACTCTGTCTGGATGGATCCTGTATCTTGAAGAGACGACCGGTCGACCGTACAGTCGACCGACCTGCTTTCTGTTGGAATTTGTGCAGTCGAAGGAAAGAACCGGTCGGCCGACTTGGTATTGCGGTCGCCCGTCCCGACGCTGTTTTGATGAGCGGCTGAGATTGAAGTTGAGAAATTCTATATATATTGTATTGTGTATGATTTTAGGGTTAAGTGAAAAGAAAATAGAGATCTACCAGCCGTCATTGAGAGAGAGAGAGATAGAGAGAAACCCTACACCTTGGGGGTGAGATCTTGAAAGATTTGTAAACCTATTCTTCATATTTCTAGTGGAAATCGCAGGAGTGCCTCTGCGCGGGGAAGCAGCCATTGTTTTGGGTGAACCTCGAAAAAATCTTGTGTGTTCTTGTGTGATTCTTTTGGTTGTCCTTTGTTCTCTTGTTTTGATTCTATAGTTCTTGCATCTAGTCGTCGTTGTTGAGTTATTCCGCAGTTAGAGTTCAACAAAGTGGTATCAGAGCTGCAGGTTGGTAGTATTGATTGAGATGAAGGACAAGAATAGAGTCAAGGAGTTCGATGGAATGAATTTCACAATGTGGAAGATCCAAATGATTGCGTATCTCCGACAGAAGGATCTAGATATTCCGTTGTTTGGTGTGAAGCCAGAAGGGGCGGAGATCGATCCAGTTGCGTTGGCATCCTTAAATAGATTGGATCAGAAAGTGCTTGGGCAGATTCAGTTGTTGTTGAGCAGGAAGGCGCTATTTCACATTGAGAAGGCAAGGATCGCAAAGGAGGCAATAGAGATATTGACAGACATGTTTGAGAAGCCGAATGCAGCGAACCAGATCTTTCACCTAAAGAAGTTGCTTAGCTAGAAGTTATCAGAAAGGGGTTCGGTTGCTGAGCAAATCTACAATTTCTGTATGGTTTACAATCGATGGAATCGTCGGGTTTAAAGTTTGAGGAGAGGACACAATCGTTATTGTTGCTATCTAGTCTTCCCGACAGTTACGGCACAGTAGAGCAGAATATTACTAGCACCATGACTGATACGACAACCCTAAAGGATGTTATAAGCAGCATTATGAATGAGGATGCAAGGAGAAAAAGATATGGAGAGACTTCGGTGTCATATCCTAGCAATGTCGTGCTGTCAGTTGATAACCATGGTAGAAGTAACAACCGAGGGAAGTCACAGAGCAGGAATCACAGGTCCTACAAGATATCTAAGCACCTTACTGCATCCCAATGCTGTTTACCTAGATTCTTCATGTAATGGCTGACAACTCACACTGCTTGTGCGATGTCTGGTCTTGTAGATACTATCGCATACATCAAACTTCCAAAGATTGAGGCATAAGGAATAAAAGCCATTTCCTCCATCTCCGCCTTCGTTTTAGGACACAAGTCCATTGATAACTTGAAGTGAGCAGCCAATGGACAAGTGACTGGCCTCGCACCATCCATGTTGAATCTCTTCAACACCTTCTTCACGTAGTCCGCTTGAGATAACCAAAGCTTCTTGCTTCTCTTGTCTCTATTAATCTTCATGCCGAGGATTTGCTTTGCTTCATCCAAATCCTTCATTGAAAACTCCGAAGCTAGTGCCTTTTTCACTTCCTTGATCTTCTTCATACATGAACCTGCTAACAACATGTCTTCCACATACAACACCAAGATAACTATATCATTATCCTCATATCTACGAACATACACACAATGATCCATTTCGCATCTATCGAAACATTTTTCTCTCATGAAGCAATCAACTTCAAGTACCATTGCCGCGGTGCTTGTTTGATCCCATAAAGACTCTTCTTCAATCGACACAACATGTCTTCCTTTGCTTTAGCTTCAAAACCTGTGGGTTGTCTCATGTACATCTCTTCTTGGACATTACCATGGAGAAATGCTGTCTTCACATCCAACTGCTCTAAGTACAAGTTTTCAACTGCCACAATACTAAGCAGAACCCTAATAGAAGCAATCTTCACAACCGGTGCACAGATCTCACTATAATCAACACATTCTCTTTGAGAGAATCCTTTCACAACAAACCTTGCCTTATACCTTTTACTGCCATCTGCCTCATCTTTGACTCTGAAAACTCATTTATTCATAAGAGCGCGTTTCCCTGCAGGTAACTTGGTCAACTCCCAAGTTTGGTTCTGTTCCAAGGAGTTTATCTCGTCTTTCATGGCTAACTCCCACTGAATTCGAGCCTCATCCCTCAAAGCCTCCCCACGAGTCTTTGGCTCTCCTAAATCCGTATACAGAACATGCTTGTGAACAACACTAGCTGATGGATCAAATATCTTAGTTGGCCTCCTCTCTCGTGTCGATCTCCTCAACGTAGGTACCGGTTCACCGACCGGTTCAGGTTCGCCGAACTATTCTGGCTGTACCTGTTCGTCTTGGATAACCTGCTCATTCCCAATAGGCTCACCATGAACCTCCTGTGCTGCATGTGGTACTTGTACCTGCTGCTGCACTGTAGGTCCCCCACCACTAGGACCGCCTTCAGAATCTAAATCTGAGTCTGAGTCTGAACCCCAATCTGACTTTGAACAGGTTGTACTATCTTGAACTGTGTGCATGTCCTTGTATAAGACCTCTTCATCGAACACTACATTCCTGTTGCGAACGACTTTGTTATCCACAAAATTCCAAAGCCTGTAACCATACTCATCACCACCGTAGCCAATGAATACACACCTCCTGAACTTAGAGTCCAACTTCTTTCTTTCTTCCCTGTCAATTAGTGCATATGCCATACAACCATAAACTTTCAAATGCGAATTATTGACAGTTTTACCTGACCATAATTCTTCTAGAATGGCCCCATCAGGGGCACTAGATGGGCAACGGTTAATCAAGTACACCTGTTGTATCAGCTGTAGCGGCCCAAAGATGACTGGAAGACCCGCATGAAGTCTTCTAGTCCACTTAGTTTTTATTTGGGGGGATTATACATGCATGATTCAACTGATTAATACGAGAGATGTAGTGAACCTTATACAAGCAAACATTTTACATTTGCTCTGTTATGTAAATGTGGGAGGGGTTAGACATGTCTGGGAGAGGTTAGACATGTCTTCAGAGAGGATAATTCGTGTGCGGATAAAGCTGCTAATCGAGGTCATACAGCTAGTGCATCATTCCTTTTTATTTCTAATTTTGATTTCGAAATGTTGGGTCTGGTCGAGGATGACGTGAGAAGCGTGCAATATTTACGTCTATATTTTTTCTATATTTTTTGTTCATTAAGAAAAAAATCTCTATTTCCATAATCACCAATAACAATGTGAGCCCCCTTTTAAAATTTGAATTAAGTACAAATTTTGAATTATGGAAATGTGATCTTATTGGTGTCTTTAAATCAACTGGTTGAAATTTGACGTATACCAACTGCAGGTAGCTTGGTGGACGTGTCAGCTGAATATTTTAACAATATTTTATGTTGTAGAGAAAACAAATCATAGAATAAATCTCATTATGAACTCAAATGAATATATAGTATGATCACTATATATTAATTATGTACACAAAATACTTAAAATTTTAATATTAAAGACTCTAAATATTATATATAGTCTTGAGTAAATACAAAATGACATGTAAATAATTGTCTCATTTAAAACATAAAAGATATTATAAAAATGATATTAAAAAGTGGAACAAATTAGTAAATCTTAAACTCATATTATCATATTCTTCATAAGATTAATCATCATTTTCGACTTTAACTTTCATGAACTTAAAACTGCTCGTAACTACTTGTTCACCATTTTTTTAAAATTTTGCATCCAGTCAATGTTCTTGTAGTTGTTTATCCATACATGACATCTTGTGATTTGATAAAAAAAAGGTATACTCATCTTCAATATATTTCTTGGTCCTTCTAAAAATTCCTTCAACATTTTTCCCCTCCATATTGAATTAAGTAATTAGCTCTTTATTCTTTTTAATATTATGGGAATAACTTATTATACCTCATTCTTTATATGTTCCAGGACTTTGCAGAACCGCCGACAATACATTTTGCTTCCTTATCAAATAAAGTCAATTCTGTCTCCGCCCTTGTATCTTTTATTGTGATTTTGAATACATATATGAAACAGTTTATTCTTAATTAATAATCTTTTTTATATTTGGTTGAAGAATGGAAAAAGGAAAAACTAACAATATAGTATTTTATATACCTTGGCTCACATACAACAATATTTTTTTTTATACATTTTCGACAATAAGATTCATCATTTTAAACATTTACTTTTGTTGAATAGGATTTGCATGCAATGTACCATAAATCTCTAACATCTTTTACACTTTTGATCAAAACTTTGCAATAGTAGTATTTTACCTAGAAATATTAAATACAATTAGAAGTCAACGAAATATTCCTAGACATATAGCGAATTGAATAAAATATTATACTCAAACTATGCAAAAGTCATAATTATTTTAAATATTGAATTTAAAAACTAATTTCATTATTTTTAATACCTTAGAAGAATGTTCGTCTACACAATAAAGAATGTCGGTTAGTTTCACTTATTCCACATCCATTATTTTTCCTTTATTTATTTGCAAGGAATTACTTTTAATAAAATTTCGTAAAAGCTTATATTGAAACAAAGAAAAAATAATGGTAAATGATACTTCTAAAGGCAGCAAATATAGAATTAAATATACAAAATAAATCATACCATTGAATTTGATTTTCTTCTGGTTCATTTGGATTTATCTCTATTTTAGTGTTGTTGTTTGTTGATGTAAGAAATAATCCTGTTAAAAAATTCAGTAAATAAATAAATAAAGTATACAATAAATAGCATTATTAATTTTTATTGTATATAATTAAATCCAAAGTTTTTTTTGAAGGTGGATTTTTTTTCTCACACTATTTTGAACTTACTTCGTGTCACCACCATGTTTCTTTAGTTTGCAGTAAGCCATCTACCTTTAGATTCTCTAAGTACATTTTTTATGATTTTTCTTATGCACGTAGTCATTTTAATTCACATTTTATTTTTCTCCCGTTCACAATTTTATGTCACTCATTTAAGGACTTTATCTTAAAAAACCCTCTAATTTCTTTATATTGATAAGCTTGCTAAAGAAATGTAACCCCTGTTTTTCATTTTTTGTGCATTTTTGAATGTATTTTTCTTTTTGGTGTATTTATCTCTTTGTATCTTTTTCCTGGACCGTATATTGGATCTTTTGTTTTCAATATATTCATTTTATTGTTTTATCATCTTTTATTTGAGTTCTTGGTTCTGTTGTCTCTTTTTGTTTCGTCCCTGCTTGATCGTGTGAGTATTTTTTATCCTCATTGTTAAATTGATTCTTATTCCATTTTTGTTATTTTATTCATTTTTGCTCTACCTAAATTTTGAATCTTTATTAACCCATTTAACTCCACTATCCACATTTTTATTACCCAAACCCACTACCTAATTACTTAAACCCATTTAAATATCCATTACCCAAATTAATAAACCCTACTCTGTTTTCCTAATCAACCTTTACCCATTATTCTATTTAGCCAGACCCATTTATACTCACACCCTACCCATTATGCCAACCCATTTAAACCCCTCTCTGCCGTCATTCAAATCATCCCCTAACCCTAAACTAATACCCGATATATAGTTAAACCCATCCCTGTGAATCATCCTGAACCCCTAGCATTAGCCGCCTCCTCTCATTCGCTCACCATCCGCCTTGTCCCGACCTCCCTCCGGCCTAGCCTCATCCCCGTGCTCTCCCTCCCTGCATCGCCTGCAACAGCCAGGCCATCACTGCTCCTTGCCACCGTCAACAGCGACTGCAACACTTCCTCGACGGTAGTCACAGCACCCCGACGCTACGAAACCCCGTCCTTCGTTTGTTTTCCCGTGCTATGTTGCCCTCTACCGCAACAGCAAGCACTCCGATGTTGTGCTTCCCGCCGTCGTCCTTTCGCCGTTCCTCGATTCTCTCCTTGTGTACGTGTGTCGTTGGTTCGTTGGTCATGTGTTTGTGGATTTTGCTCTCTTCGGTTCGTGTGATTCGTGTTGTGTTCATGTGTTCGTGGAGTTCGTGCCGGGATCCATTCCCGTTATTCTTGGTCATCGTCGTTTTCGTCCTCGGTTAAGGCAAGTAACTTGTATTAAATTCTTTTGCAAATACAAGTACTAAATACCGCCTGTAGTGTAGTTGGGTTCTAGAGACAATTTGTGTGTGAATTCTCTGTTATCTATTGTCTCTATTGTGATGATTTGACCATAGTTACCTCACGACATATATGACTTGAAACAACCTAGGGTTGACCACTTTTGATGTATACGTTCATGCTACTTGGAGATATTTGTGTTTGATATGTTATTCGTGATATACTTGTCGAATACTTGCAAAATACCCTATACCATGTTGTTTGGACATCTAGTACACTATATTTCATATTTGATTATGAGTTGGACAATTTCTATATGACCCATGTTGATTTGTGAATGAAGGACAATTCTGAAATTTCTGTTACCCTGATGTTGATCAGTATTTTAGACCCTATTAAGTTCGGTGTATGAAAATATTTTGTGAACATGATTTGTAGAGAATTCTTTCTATTTTCCAATCCTTTTGACGGATCTCAGTTTCGTTTTATGGATTTTGAGTTATGTCTATTTTACTACATAGGTGTAGAGAGATTTTCAGATTTTGTTTTCTATGAATTTTGAAGAGTAACCTATTTTTATCATGATGTTAAAGGTATTATTTTGATCCAATATTTTGCACAGTATAACTAGACCTGATTGGGATTGACCCTGAACTTTTATGGATTTATTTGATGAATTTTACAAACCATTCTATGTTTCGAAACAATTACTATACATGCAGAATTTTCATACTGTTCAGTAAAGAACCTCATTTTCGACCTAATTCTACTTGCTGTTTGCAAAATATTTGTAAATATTAAAGTTAGCTTACTGTATATATTTTATCACCCTTTTGACGGATTTGAATTTCGATTTATGGTTTGCGAGGTATTTCTATTTTCGTACTGCAGTGTTTATAACTCCAGATTTACAAAACTACTGTATCTTGATGTTTTCTGGTTTTTTTTTTACTAAACTATTTATATTGGAAAATTATGATACTGTATACTCTAATGCTGCACATATAAGGGAATACCCCAGATTTTTCATGGATTTAGTTAATGAGT
Organism: Hemerocallis citrina; assembly: GCA_017893485.1. Classification (NCBI taxonomy): domain Eukaryota; kingdom Viridiplantae; phylum Streptophyta; class Magnoliopsida; order Asparagales; family Asphodelaceae; genus Hemerocallis; species Hemerocallis citrina. The sequence goes on along the minus strand of CM030358.1, from coordinate 345,691,316 downwards.
TTTCATACCGTTTTCCTGAATGTGAATACAAAATACTGATTTCTGACTGAACATTTTCTGGATTCAAACCTGTTTTGAGTCATGTTGTTGTGAAATACTATATGACTTATATATTTAGTGGATTCAGCCGAGAGTCTATTTTCCAAATTCTTTGATGGATTCAGTTTTGCATTTTTTTAGCAGAGGGAATCCCAGTTTTAGTGCAGTACTGTCAAACTGTCCTGAACTAAAATTTTCGTTGTACTATCCTTTTATGTGTTATCTTTTATCTGTACATGTTTATCTTTCAGTCTGAACCTGTTACCTGTTTATATCATGTTATTCTCACTCTGTTTTCTATACATACATGTCTGTCTGATAATAATAACAAAATAACCAAGCCGGGGTTAAGGGAAAGATCTAGTAGTGAAAAATATTGAAATGTGTACTGAGAAGAGGGCCCGTGTTTCCTACCTGTTATGTGTTAATGAGTACATGATATACGAATCTGTTTATCTGAACCCTGACTACATTACTTCCTGATAAGAAGGTGTACTCAGAAGAGAACCCATAGGTTCTATCTGTCTGTCTGATCTGCATCTGATATCTGTCTGTCTGATCCCTGAGTACACTGCCCTATAGAGTCCACTACGAAGTCTAAACGTAATTGTTTGAATGTAGAAACCATGTGAAAAAAACCTGGCGCGCATGAAGTGCTACCTACATAGTAATCACACAAGACTTATAAGAACATAACATCTGTTATCTGTTTATCTGTATCTGTTTATCTGACATCTTTTATCTGATTATCTATTATCTGTCTGACTATCATCTGATACTGTCATCTGTATATCTGTCTGCATGCCATCTGACACTTGACACTTGACACCTGACACATGTTATCTGTATCTTTTAGTATACTATGCTATCTGATTTGTTTTCCTGATTCATGTTAGATGTTATATTCTGTTGATATGCCTATAATATGCTATGTTTGTTTTGTTGTTATTTATTCTATGTATTTATATCCTGCACTACTAGCGGCCCGTAACTTGCATTGACGGGAGTTTGTTTTCTTTTTCCTCTTCCTGCAGTTTATTTAATTGCAGACCAGGATGATCAGCTGCCAGATGGAGTTGGTGATATGAGATATTAGTGCTGGAGTTTTATTAGTATTTCTGTTGCTTATTTGAACAATTGTATTTGATACTTGGTTTTATTTGTATTTGGGCAATGTGACCTAGGATATTAACTTTTTCAGATCTGATTTATTTGAGATTAATATATTTTAGTTTCAAGTAAATTTCTGTTGGTATATTTGATTCGATTATGCATACTTGGTTAATTTCTCTTGCTTCCGACTGATTATTTCTATGAGATGTTGTAAAGATTCTGAACAGCTTATGGATGATGAAACTCATTCGCTAGGCTTATTCACATATCTATATTCCGTATTCTCTTTTGGGAAGCGGGGCATGACAAGATTTTTAGTGGTATCAGAGCCCAGGTTTGGCTAATGTATCAGTTTGACCGATATATTAGACAAGCTTGGTTCGAACTAGGATTGGCTCAATATTTTACCAACCATACATGCATAAATGACTTATTATTATCAACTTTGATCTGGATGCTAATTGTTTTTGGTTTTGTGTAGTGGCTCGTAGAGGTTCTACTTCTCGTCCCTAGGATGATCAACCTGGGATTGAGGCCGTCACCATTGTGCTTGAGCGCTTGATCAATATGCAGCAGAACCACAGTGATTTGGTGATGGCTGCTTTGGAAGCTGCTCGGCTTCCGTCGCCCACTGTGCCTATGCAGGCAGCTCTTCCTTTTCATCCAGGTACTGTCACGGACTTCATGAGGCTGCATCTCGATAGATTTTCAAGCACTGAGACGCCTTTAGAGGCTGAACAGTGGTTGATCTGGACTGAGCAACTGCTTTTTGCAGCTAGAGTTGCAGATGCTGATCGAGTGGATATAGTAGCCATCCAACTGGTGGATTTGGCTCATATTTGGTGAAGGTCCGAGTCCGGAAGGCTCGAACGATCGATCACTTGGGCCACTTTCACTAGGGCCTTCTTGGAGAAGTTCTTCCCTAGCAGCACTAGAGTGGAGATGGAGCAACCATTTATGGCCCTGAAACAGGTTTGTCGTTATTTCTAGTAATGAAATTTTGTTACATATTGTCCATGCAATGTTGTACATGAGACTTTCTTGAAACAGGGCTCTAGGTCTGTGGATGAGTATGCTGCTGAATTTACAAGACTCGGTCGCTTCGCAGTCGTTCTTGTGGCGAACGAAGAGGACAGGGCTCGTAGATTCATTATGGGGCTTGAGCGAGAGATTAGGGTGCAGCTTGTCTTCCTTGGCTAGCACTCTTATGCAGAAGCTCTTGAGGCAGCTCGTGCTTAGGAGAAGGCTTGTGGTGGTTTGGCTCTTTCTCAGCAGACTGTTCCGCACTCCTCTGCGGTTGCTAGGCCTTATGCTGGGCCTGTTCGGAGGCCTGTTCCTGCCCGTCCTGTCAGGGCAGCTACGTACCCTTCTTCTAGTTTCCCAAGGGGGGGTTTTTTAGACTTCTACCAGGTGTCTGGGCATGAGCGCAAGAACTATTTTCGCGCCAGCCGCCGATACTTTAGGTGTGGCACTGCTGATCATTCAGTTCGGGATTGTCCGCAGCCGTAGCAGCAGTTGGCTCTTCCAGCCAGGGGTCCCGTTCAGCAGGTTGCCCCAGCTCGTGGTCCAATCAGACCACCGCTTTCTCCTCAGCACCAGATTGTCGGTCAGAGGACCGCTGTTCCGAGGAGAGGTCAGGCTTTCAATCTGACTGCTGCAGATGCGGAGTCAGCTGAAGGTGTTGTTGCATGTATTTTGCTTTGTTGTTTTGTTATTTCTTTTTGCTTCCTAATTTTTGGCTTGCCTTATTCTTCCTGTTATCTTTCTACATTTTGTTTCTCTCACCCCTATTCAACCATTCCTTGTTCCTTTTCTTTTGATTCTATCTGAGGTATCGTCCTTGTTTTGCTCTTTCCCTGCTCATGTTCTTTTTTATTCCGGGGCAGCCCATTCTTTTGTCTCCTCTCGATTTGTGGCTCGCCATTAGTTGGAGTGAAGCACCATATCAGAGGCTTGGAACATTGTGACAGGTAGTGGAGTGGTCATTTGTTCACGGGAGTGCAGGCAGTGTCCAGTAATTATTGGTAGCGCAGATTTTAAGGCCAATCTAATTGTAATTGGGAATTCAGGATTCGACGTTATTCTGGGTATGGATTGGTTGGATGAAACCCATGCCATTATTGATTTTCGTACCAAGAAAGTTGTGTTCAGAATTCTAGATCACGCAGAGTTTGAGTTCCATGCCGGGGAGATGTCCCTTGGCCGAGCTGCAGTTGATCAGGAGGTTTGTGCGATGGAATTGCATTCAGGTTGTGAGGCTGCACCTCTAGTAGTTCGGAATTTTCTGGATGTTTTTCCAGAGGAGTTGCCTGGCTTACCCCCTAATAGGGATGTAGAGTTCGGTATTGATAGTCAGTCGGGTACGGCACCGATATCAAAGAGTCCCTACAGGATAGCACCAGTTGATTTAGCAGAGCTTAAGGTGCAGATCCAGGAGTTGCTGGATTTGGGGTTCATCAGACCCAATGTTTTGCCTTGGGGTGCTCCAGTCCTTTTTGTTAATAAGAAGGATGGTAGTCGTCGTCTGTGCGTGGATTATCGGGAACTAAACAGTGTTACTGTGAAGAACCGGTATCTGTTGCCCAGGATCGATGATTTGTTTGATCAGTTGAGTGGAGCTGCTATTTTCTCAAAGTTGGATCTTCGTTCTGGGTATCATCAAGTCAAAGTGAAGGCAGCTGATATACAGAAGACTGCTTTTAGGACCAGATATGGGCACTATGAGTATCTTGTGATGCCGTTCGGAGTCACAAACGCGCCTGCTGTATTCATGAGTCTTATGAATCCGGTCTTGGATAGATTTTTGGTGGTCTTTATAGATGACATTTTGGTGTATTCTCGGAATCGGGAAGATCATGCTGAGCAACTTAGAGTGGTTTTGCAGACTTTGAGAGAGAATCAACTCTATGGGAAACTCAGCAAGTGCGAGTTCTGCTCTGTAGGGTTTCTTTCTTGGGGCACATTATCTCGGGCAATGGTATTTCTGTGGATCCTTCGAAGGTGGAGGCTATAAAGGATTGGCCCGTTCCCAAGTCAGTTTCATAGGTCAGGAGTTTTCTTGGTTTGACTGGCTATTATCGGGAATTCATCCAAAAATTTTCGAAGATAGTGGGACCGTTGACTAAGCTGACTGGGAAAGATCAGAGGTTTTGTTGGTATGATGATTGCAATGAGGCTTTTGTTGAGTTGAAGAGCAGGTTGACGTCAGTGACTGTGTTGACTATTCTAGATGGTTCAGGAAGATTTGTAATTTACTGTGATGCTTCTGGTAAGAGTCTTGGAGCAGTTCTGATGCAGAAGGGCAGAGTCATTGCTTATGCATCGAGGCAGTTAAGGCCACATGAGAAGAACTATCCAACTCATGACTTGGAGTTAGCGGCAGTGATCTATGCTTTGAAGCCGTGGAGATATTATTTACTTGGGGACCGAGTGGAGATCTTTACAGACCACAAAAGTCTCAAGTACGTCTTCACCCAGAAGGAGTTAAACATGAGGCAAAGATGTTGGTTGGAACTTATGGCCGATTATGACATCAGTTTGCAATACCATTCTGGTAAAGTAAACTTGGTGCCAGATGCTTAATAGGGTCTAAAATACTGATCAATATCAGGGTAACAGAAATTTCAGAATTGTCCTTCATACACAAATCAACATGGGTTATACAGAAATTGTCCAAATCATAATCAAACATGAAATATAGTGTACTAGATGTCCAAACAACATGCTATAGGGTATTTTGCAAGTATTCGATAAGTATATCACGAATAACACATCAAACACAGATATCTCAAAGTAGCATGAACGTCTACATCAAAAGTGGTCAACCCTAGGTTGTTTCATGTCATATATGTCGTGACGCAATTATGGTCAAATCATCACAATAGAGACAATAGATAACAGAGAATTCACACACATATTGTCTCTAGAACCCAACTACACAACAGGCAGTATTTAGTACTTGTATTTGCAAAGAAATTTAATACAAGTTACTTGCCTTAACCGACGATGAAAACGACGATGAACAAGAATATCGGGAATGGACCTCGACACGAACTCCACGAACACACGAACTCAACACGAATCACACGAACCGAAGCGAGCAAAATCCACGAACACACGACCAACGAACCAATGACACACACACACAAGGAGAGAGACGAGGAATGGCGAGAGGACGACGGCGGGAAGCGCAACTTCGGAGTGCTGGTAGTTGCGGCGGAGGGCAACACAACACGGGAAAACGAACAGAGGACGGGGTGTCGCAGCGTCAGGGTCCTGCGACTGCCATCGGGAGGCACTGTGTCGCTGTTAACTGTGGCGAGGAGCAGCGATGGCCTGGCTATCATAGGCCGTGCAGGGAGGAAGAGCACAGGGATGAGGCTAGGCCGGAGGGAGGTCGGGTCAAGGCAGATGGTGAGCGAATGAGAGGAGGCGGCTAATGCTAGGGGTTCAGGATGATTCACAGGGATGGGTTTAACTATATATCGGGTATTAGTTTAGGGTTAGAAGATGAGTTGAATGACGGTAGAGAGGGGTTGACACACGCACACAAGGAGAGAGACGAGGAACGGCGAGAGGACGACGGCGGGAAGCACAACATCGGAGTGCTGGCTGTTGCGGCGGAGGGCAACACGGCACGGGAAAACGAACGGAGGACGGGGTGTCACAGCGTCGGGGTCCTACAACTGCCGTCGGGATGCACTGCGTCGCTGTTGACTGCGGCGAGGAGGCAGTGATGGCCTGGCTGTCACAGGGGGTGCAGGGAGGAAGAGCACAGGGATGAGGCTAGGCCGGAGGGAGGTCGGGTCAAGGCGGATGGTGAGCAGATGAGAGTAGGCGGCTGATGCGAAGGGTTCAGGGCGATGCACAGGGATGGGTTTAACTATATATAGGGTATTAGTTTAGGGTTAGGGGATGAGTTGAATGACAGCAGAGAGGGGTTTAAACGGGTTGGCATAACGGGTAGGGTGTGAGTATAAACGGGTCTGGCTAAATAGAATAATGGGTAAAGGTTGAATAGGAAAACAGGGTAGGATTTATTAATTTGGGTAATGGATATTTAAATGGGTTTAAGTAATTAGGTAGTGGGTTTGGGTAATTAAAATGTGGATGGAGTTAAATGGGTTAATAAAGATTCAAAATTTAGGTAGAGCAAAAATGAATAAAATAACAAAAATGGAATAAGAATCAATTTAACAATGAGGATCAAAAATACTGGCACGATCAAGCAAGGACGAAATAAAAAGAGACAACAGAACCAAGAACTCAAATAAAAGATGCTAAAACAATAAAATGAATATATTGAAAATAAAAGATCCAATATACGGTCCAGGAAAAAGATACAAAGAGAGAAATACACCAAAAAGAAAAATACATTCAAAAATACACAAAAAATGAAAAATAGGGGTTACAAATCCTACCCGACCTAACAAGAAGAATTTCGTCCTCGAAATTCAAACAAGAAGATACATAGGGTAACCCCAAAAAGAAAGGAAAGACAAAACAAAACTACTTAAACAGTTGAGGAAACTTCTGCTAAATCTCCTCCTCCAGCTCCCAAGTCGACTCATCGGGCGAGTGAGGATTCCAAGAAACACGAACCAATTTCATGACCTTGTTCTTAAGCACTTTCTCCTGCCGATCCACTATAGCAACTGGCAAAATTATACAAGTCAAATCCGGCCGAACGGTCAACTCGGAATAGTCGATCACGTGGCTCACATCTCAGATATATCTCCTGGGTTGTGAGACATGGAAAACATCGTGCACTCCTGATAAAGCTGGCGGCAATGCAAGACGATAGGCCACCTTGCCTACTCGCTCCACAATATCAAATGGTCCAATATACCTAGGGCTAAGCTTTCCCCCACCACCAAACCGAATGACACCGTGCCAAGGAGATACCTTTAAGAAAACATGGTCACCAGCCTCAAACTCCAAAGCCCTCCGATGGATATCGGCCCATCGCCTCTGCCTATCCTGAGCTGCCTGCAAGTACTTCCTGATCTGAACCACCGCATCATTTGTCCTGGTAATCAATTCTGGACCCAACAACTTCCTCTCACCAATGTCATCCTAGCATACTGGTGATCTGCACTTCCGCCCATAAAGTGCCATCAAACGGTGCAGTTTTAAGACTGACCTGAAAGATGTTATTGTATGAGAACTCTATGAGATGCAAATGGTCCTCCCATGATCCACTGAACTGTAGCATACAGGACCGCAACATGTCCTCAAGAATCTGGATGGTCCTCTCTGACTGTCCATCAGTCTGGGGATGAAAAGCTGTATTGTACTTTAATTTACTCCCCAAACTGCTCTGAAGACTCTCCCAAAACTGAGATTTGAATCTCATATCCCTGTCGAATACAATACTAATTGGAACTCCATGAAGTCTAACAATATCTTGCATGTACTTCTTAGATAAGCTCTCAGTAGACTGTTCGATACGAAAAGGAATGAAGTGAGCACTCTTCGTCAAACGGTCGAAAATCACCCAAATGACAGTATGACCCTTAGGAATCCTTGGCAAAGCGGTCACAAAATTCATAGTGATATGTTCCCACTTCCACTCCGGAATAGGAAGTAGTTGAAGAAGTCCAGCGGTCATCTGATGCTCCGCCTTAACCTGCTGGCGGATCAAACACTGAGAAACAAACCGAGCCACAGCCCTCTTCATACCATGCCACCAGAAATGAAACTTCAAATCCCGATACATCTTAGTACTGCCAGGATGGATAGAATACGAAGACTGGTGTGCTTCCTCAAGCAACCTCTGACGAACTTCACCATTCGGGACACATAACCTGTACCCAAAACGAAGCGATCCATCAGCATGAATAACCATGTACATTCTGGACCCAGACTCAACCTCAGCTAAAAAACCCTGTAACTGCGCATCACTGGCCTGCACCACTTTGACCTAATCAACTAGAGACGACTGAAGCTGAAGCACCAAACAACTCCGACCAGAACTCGGCAAAAAAACTTTCAACTCCAACCTCCGCATCTGCTCAATCAGATCCCTCTGCTGAGTAAGGAACACAACTGTCGGCCTCCTGCTCAAAGCAGTCAATATATGAAAATATTTTTTGAACATGATTTGTAGAGAATTTTTTTCTGTTTTCCAACCTTTTTCATGGATCTCAATTTCTTTTTATGGATTTTGAGTTATGTCTATTTTACTACAGAGGTGTAGAGAAATTTTCAGATTTTGTTTTCTATGAATTCTGAAGAGTAACCTATTTTTATCATGATGTTAAAAGTATTATTTTGATCCAATATTTTGCACAGTATAAATAGACCTGATTGGAATTGACCCTGAATTTTTATGGATTTATTTGTTGAGTTTTAGAAACCGTTCTATGTTTCCAAACAATTACTATACATGCAGAATTTTCATACTGTTCAATAAAGAACCTGATTTTCGACCTAATTCTACTTGTTGTTTGTAAAATATTTGTGAATATGAAAGTTAGCCTACTGTATCTATTTTATCACCCTTTTGAAGGATTTGGATTTCGGTTTATGGTTTGTGAGATATTGTTGTTTTCGTATTGCAGTGTTTATAACTCCAGATTTACAAAACTACTGCATCTTGATGTTTTCTTATTTTTGTTATCTAAACTGTTTATATTGGAAAATTATGATACTTTATATTCTGATGCTGCACATATAGTGGAATACCCCAGATGTTTCGTGAATTTAATTAATGAGTTTTTATTCTGTCTTCCTGACTGTGAATACAAAATACTGATTTCTGACTGAATACGTTTTATAGATTCAAACCTGTTTTGAGTCATGTTGTTGTGAAATACTATATGACTTATATGTATTTTTTGTATTCGGCCGGGAGTCTATTTTCCAAATTCTTTGACGGATTCAGTTTTGCATTTTTGTAGCAATGGGAATTCCAGTTTTAGTGCCTTATTGTCTTGCTATCCTGAACTAGAATTTTTGTTTTGCTATCCTTTTATATGTTATCTTTCATCTGTACATGTTTATCTTTCAGTCTGAACCCGTTACTTGTTTATATCATGTTATTCTCACTCTGTTTTCTGTACATACATGTTTGTATGATAATAGTAACAAAATAACGAAGCCGGGGTTAAGGGAAAGATCTAGTAGTGGAAAATATAAAAATATGTACTTAGAAGAGGGCCCGTGTTCCCTACCTGTTACGTATTCATGACTACATAATACACGACTCTGTTTATCTGAACCCTGACTACATTAATTCCCTATAGGAAGGTGTACTCAGAAGAGAACCCATAGGTTCTATATGTCTGTCTGATCTGCATCTGATATCTGTCTGTCTGATCCTTGAGTACACTGCCCTATGGAGTCCACTACGAAGTCTAAACGTAATTGTTTGAATGTAGCAACCATGTGATAAAAACCGGGGGTGCATGAAGTGCTACCTACATAGTAATCACACAAGACTTATAAAAACATAACATCTGTTATCTGTTTATCTGTATTTGTTTATCTGACATCTTTTATCTGATTATCTGTTATCTATCTGACTATCATCTGTATATCTGTCTGCATATCATCTGACACTTGACACCTGACACCTGACACATGTTATCTGTATCTGTTAGTATACTATGCTATCTGATTTGTTTTCTTGATTCATGTTAGATGTTATATTCTGTTGATATGCCTATACCATGCTATGTTTGATTTGTTGTTATTTATTCCATGTACTTGTATCCTGCACTACAAGCGGCCTGTAACTTGCATTGACGGGAGTTTGTTTTCTTTTTTCTTTTCCTGTAATTTATTTAATTGCAGACCAGGATGATCAGCTGTCAGATGAAGTTGGTGATCTGAGATATTAGTGCTGGAGTTTAGTATTTCTGTTGCTTATTTGAATAATTATATTTGATACTTGGTTTTATTTGTATTTGGGCAATGTGACCCAGGATATTAACTTATTCAGATATGATTTATTTGAGATTAATATATTTTGGTTTCAAGTAAATTTCTATTAGTACATTTAATTCAATTATGCATACTTGGTTGATTTCTCTTACTTCAGACTCTGATTATTTCTGTGAGATGTTGTAAAGATTCTGAACAGCTTATGGGTGATGAAATTCATTCGCTGGGCTTAGTCACATATCCGTATTCCGTATTCTGTTTTGGGAAGCGGGGCGTGACAAAAAGGGATATAGAAATAGAAGATTTTGATACAATTAGGTCTATTAAAAGCGAGGATTTAAGATTCTTAGTTAAAGATGAGAAAATTAAAGAAGGACGACGAAGTTATTAAATGAAAAGGTTGTGGGCAACTTATAAATAGAAGAAACGAGGGAGAGTCGAGAGAAAATGTTTTCCAGTAGAATTAGGATTTCAAAGATTCGAAATGATGTACGAAGGATGAAAACAGAAAAAGTTTTTGGACTGAATGATATGCCATTGAAGTTTGAAAGTTTCTTGAGGTTGTAGGACTAGGTTGGCTAACAAGATTGTTTAATGAGATTTTGAGGACCAAGAAGAAACCTCATGAATGGAGAAAGAATATTTTTTGTACATATTCATAAAAATAAAGGAAATATACAGAGTTTCTCCAACTGCCAAGTGTTTAAATGAATGAGTCATACGATAAAACTTTGGGAGAGAGCGATTGAACATAGACATATTAGAGATAATAGTGTCTGAAAATCAGTTTGGATTTATGTCTGGAAGATCAAGAATGGAAGCAATTTATGTACTGAATTTTTTTTTGGAAAATATAGGGAGAATAAGAAAGATTATGGTGTTCATAGATTTAGAAAAGCATATGATAAAGTCCCTAAAAACATAGTATGTTGGGTATTAAATAACAAAAGAGTAACTATTCGGTATATTGAGGTGATCAATATTATGTATGAAGAGGCAATAGCCATAATTAGAATAACCACAGTAGAGAGTAGTGAATTCCTTATTACAGTACGTTTACACCAAGGTTCGGTTTTAAGCCTCTACCTCTTTACTTTGATTATAGATGAATTGACGTGAGGAATATAACATGATGAACCTTGGTGTATGATTTTTACCAATGACGTCGTCTTAGTGGACAAGACTAGCGCATGAATCATTACTAAATTAGAATTGTTGAGGGAATGTTCGGAAGGCAGAGGCCTTAAAATAAGCAGAACTAAAATATAGTATATAGAGTGTAATTTTAGTGATATTTGGAACACAAATAAGGAAGTAGTGAAACTTGATGGTCAAGAGATACCTAAGAAAGACCGTTTCTGATATTTATGCTTGATTATACAAAGAGATGGGGAGATTTGTGAAGGTGTTATACATATGACCCAAGCAGGGTGAATTAAGTGGAGAAACTCTAGTGGTATTTTGTGTGACAAATGTATACCCTTGAAGTTGAAATAGGATGGCTGTTAAACCAGCAAGATATATGAAGCATAGTGACGGACAACAATGAAACAACTGGTCTAAAAAATGAATGTAGCAGAGATGATGATGTTAAGATGGATGTGTGGTAAAACCATGAATGATATAATTAGAAACGAGCATATACGAGACATGATAAAGGTAGCTCATGTATCTGATGGTTTGGACATGTCACACGTAGACCTAGTAGTGCCCCGTTAGAAGTAGTGATTTGATAAGTATTTAGGGTAGAGTAAAGAGAAATTGAAGACCCAAACTTACTTGGGTGGAAACGGTGAGAAAATATATGATGGATTGTGGCTTGTAGAAGATATTGCACTAAACCTAACTGAATGGAAAATCAGGATTCATTTAGCCGGCCCAAATAAGTTGGGAAAAAAACTTTGTTGTTGTTATTGTTGTTGTCGTAATTACCTCTAAAGTTTGATGTTTTTATAAAGGTAATTTCAATAATTGGCATGTTGGATGATAATTCTTTCAGAGCTTTTCCTTCCTTGAATGCTGGTTCTCCCCATAAAGTAAGTAAGATTAGTTTTGACCTTAAATTAATCAAAATATTATGAATTCCAAAACAATTTCTTAAACTATTATACCATTCATTTAATCGATATTACCTGAATCCTACAACTGTAAGATTTCGCTTCTCTACTTCATTACCATATTTTGAGTCTACACCCTCTACATCTCCTGCATTAATTACTGATAAACAAAGATCTGTAGTTCATTGTAATTAATATTTGATATCTTAAATCAGTAACAGCCATTGCGATATCTATACAATAAAACACAAAGAAAGCTATCAAGTGACTCTCAATCAATATGGTTGAAATCAATGGTCTAGATCTAACCTCACAAAACATATTTTCCCGCCTAAAAGTTCCCCCAAAACTCAAATTCAAATCCACCAAAACAACTCCTTTATTTATTTATCTCTCTCTCTCTCTCTCTCTCTCTCTCTCTCTCACTCTCTCTCTATTTACTCAGAAATTTATATTTTCAGATTTTAGGTTTGTAAATTTTCATATTTTTTATGCATTTTTTATTGCTCATGTTACATTGAAAATAGAAAATATCTCATCAACAGTTCAATTTCATCATTTTCCACACTCAAAGTTCTAAGAAGTTTGATTTTACACCGCCATTTATAATTATTTTTCAACATATACTAATGGAAACATGGACTTTTATTTACAACTAATTATTGTTTTACTATTCAAAGTTGAGCTACATAATTGTTGTTTTACTGTTTACAAGACTTTCATATGCTGTATCGTTCCGAAGACGTGCCGTAGGCACGTGCCCACATGCAAATCTAGTATATAATTAAAAACGAGTAACATAATTTTTTATATATTTAAAGCCAGGAGAAGATGTATTTTGAAGTTCGTTTGCAGTAGCAAATTTGTACTTATGTTTATCAATGATGAGATATTTCTCAACTTCATCTACAATACTTCCCAACTTCAAAATGATGTCAAATTTATTGTGCATTGGATTATATCTTTTGTCAATATTTTTCAGTATTCGATTAGGAATTAAGTTTTCTGCTCCTCAAGTGTACATTGGAACACTTTTACCACTTCATTAAACATTATCGTCAGTATTCTAGTTCCCTACAAAAGATGAAAATTTTAGTAGTATTAATTATTTATGTATGCATGTATATGTATGAATATATATATTTTAAATAATATTTAAAGTATCTACACCCCATCATCTAGAAATACCACTCTTTATATTTTTCTGGTGCCTTCATTATTTTTGTATTCTTTCACACCATAATCTTTCGTAACCAAACTTTGAGAGTCCATAATTTTATTTTTTTTTTGCTTACAAGGAACTGATAAAGGAGTATTCATTGTGGGAATTATCCACTGATATAGGTAATCTGTGCAAAAAAAAAAAAAATTAATAAATTAGTTTTTGTCAAATAAATTTAATTAATAAATCATTAGTTTAAGTTTCAGTTTAGCATGATCAGAAACCACATGAATAAAAGATCAACAATTTAACGTAGAAAGTGCTATCATATTTCACCAATTTATAATGATTCGTCCAATTTCTAAAATATAATATATAAAATTTAGAATTTCTCAATAACTACGATATCTTATTCTACTATAGAAACAATTTAATGATGATGAATAAAAGTTGGCAAAAAATAGTAAATGTAACCAATTAGAGAGATGGGTTTAAAAAATAATCAAATTTTAAACAAGAGTAATGATGATGAATTCTGGTTGAAGAAAGATTTTAAAAGTTTCCAAGTATATTAGGCTCATATAAAATATTATATTATACATTAAAAGAATAATTGTTATTTCTTTATAAACTAAAAGAAAATATATTGCCAATGTTTTATAATCAGTGTATTACCAGTAATGTATTGCCAAATTTTTATAAGTAGTCTATTGCCAAATTTTTAAAAATGAATAAAATAATTTACAATTTTTTTTCTTTCTAAATACTTTAGTGTCAAATATTGTATTTCATTGTAAACCGGCGTGCATAATAATCCTAGAATTGTTCATGCATTGTACATACCAAAAAATATAAGCAGAATCTAATACCAGCAAAATATATTTCCAAATTTTAAAAAGAAGTGCCTATTAACAAAATTTTAAAAAGGAATAAAGTATTTTACAAATTTCTTTCAAACCAGTCTTCAACTTTCCAAGCTTCGGGCGCAAAAATTGAATTACAAGTCATTTAACTTGAATATACACCGATCTGTACAAAGGATAATTGAAAGAAGAATGCTCAGATGGTTCAAATGCATGATGCATGGAAAATAAGATATCAAGGACTTCTTGTGTTTGTAATGGAATAACAGGCTGACTAATTATATTGCCTGAACGATTTTCATCCTATATCCATTTGAGTCCAAACTACACATATTAGGTTACAGAGAAGCATATCTTAAGGCATGTGTATCTATTATCTCATATTGCACATTTTCATTGATTCATGCATCTTTTTGGTATATACCCTTTAAATTTGATACAAAACAAAATAAATTGCAATCAAACTGTTGACCAACAATGATAATGGTAAAAATTATAGCAAATCAGGGCCGTACAATTCTAACATAGATCTTAAAGCTTGTAAAGGTAAATTAACCATAACGGACTTCTTTAACAGGTCTGGGCCTTCTTCAGGCTTATCTACAAGACATGAACCACTTTCTAGCCCTTTAAAAGCGACTGGGCTCACTAGGAGAGACACCCAGCCCATAAAGACTTTAAGTCAAATCTCTTATCCCCAGACAAGAGAGTCTATCTCTTAAGGAGGAGAATCAATAGGAGATAATAAATTCATATCAATCTCCTGACTGTTTCTCTGACCTATAAATACCATCTCCCCTCCTCAGTCAGAAGGTAATGTGCAATTTCTCTCTCAAACTCACTTTCTCTCGCTGGTTCTAACTAGAGCGTCGGAGGGTCTATCGCTGGGGCCACCCTCGGTGTTTCAGGCTTTTTGCAGGTCCATCAGCAACGTCAACAACAGTCAGATTCAAATCAAGGGGCTCTTTCAACGATCCAGATCCAATCTTAGGAGCTCTAACAACTTTTTACAGCGATGGTCAAATGTTAGACCTTTAGTAGTTTCCTTCAAAATATAAACTCACTATCTATTTGCTCCCACACCAAAATAAGCAGAAACATATTGACACCGTTTGTGGGAAACTACACAGATCTACTTCATAGATCAGAACTTGCTGTGAGAAATACTAAATTCTCCAGCCATGCCACCAAGACTAAGAAGCAGAGCATCGGCCTCAAGCCTTCTAGACAACTCTCTTCGTCAACAAACTCCCCCGTGGAGGACCCAATTCCTCCTCAATAGCTTGATTCGCCCAATAGCCTAATCAAGCTCCTATCAACGGAGAGGCACCGGGGGGCTCCCGATGAAGCCGCCATGAACAACACCCTCTACACGACCATATCTCAGTCCACAATGCTGCCAGTGAATCAATGGTATCGCGAGGCCCTCGGGGGTCAAGAGATCTCCGTCAAATCATCAACGCAAGACAACAAGGGACCGATCTATGAATCCATTTGGATGAGAGGCTTACCCAGACTAAGGTCTCCCGTTCGGAACGTCAAGCGAACCGGAGAAGAAACTCTTCTCGAAGGCACTGCATAAAGATGTCCGACTCATGTGAGTTGAAAGCATCTTGTGAGAAACAAAAGGCAAGTGGCCCCAGTCACTAGGTTCGAATTAGAAAACTTCAAGCATGACATCCTCCAAGCTAACCGAGGTACTCATGATTAGGGTCGACGTTCAAGGAGCCGCCACTCTACTCCATCGAGAGAAGAAGAATCCAACGACTCAACTAGATCCAAGAGGAAGGACGACTAAGTCCTTAGCTGCATCCAAGAAGTAGAAGATCGCCTGGAATAGATAAAGAATGACGGGAATCTCTCATGCAGGGCTTACCACCTTAACTGACCTCCTTTAAGCAAATCCATCCTTGATGCACCCATTCCAAAAAGCTTTAAAGCTCCTCAATTCGAATCATACGATGATGAATTTAACACAGCTGACCATATTAAGAGTTTTAAAACTCTCACGATGGTCTACAATGCCACCAATGCGCTTATGTGTCGAACATTCCCTACAACTTTGAAAGGACCAGCAAGGGAATGGTACTCCCGCCTTATGTCATAGTCAATATTCTCTTTCGATCAGCTTGAGGAGCTCTTCATAGAGCACGTCATTACTAGCCACCATGTTGAAAAAAATAAGTGCTTACCTGTTGGAATTGAAATAAAATGATGGAGAACTACTGAAAGACTTTATCAAGTGCTTCACAGCCGAAGCAAGGTCCATCACCTCCCTGGACTCGTCAGTGGTGGCTGCCGCCTTCCACCATAACGTCACTCACAAAGATCTAAAGGCATCCCTAGCGAAGAAGCCTCCCATAGATTTCACAAACTCCTGGAAATGTGTGACAAGTATATCAGAGCCGAAGAAGCTCGTTATCCTCAATGCAAGAAGGATTCACCTTCCGGGAGCAAACAGAATAGTACAAATGAGGAAAGACCCAGAAAGTTTCAGAAAGACGACGCAGGTCAATGTCGTCCCCCCCTCAACCACCATGCTTCGACAAATTAACTCCTCTTAACGCAAGCGTATCAGCCATCCTAATGGAATGTAAGAAGGACGGAATAATCCACCTTCCCACTAAGGTGTCCACAGCTAGCAAGAGAATGGACATGAACAAGTAGTGCACATTTCATAGAGACCATGGACACACCACCGACAATTGTTGAGCCCTCAAAGAAGAATTTGAAGGTCTGATTCGTCGGGGCTATCTCTCCCAATTTGTTTAGCAAAATAAGAACACTGAAATTCCTCTGGCAGAGGGGGGCTAATAAGCATCAAGATAGGCCCTCAGAATCGCAATACTCTGAACACATAGTCATTCTCCACTGTATTCACAGAGGTTCGATTGGGGGGGGGGGGATTCCATCTTCTCCCATAAAGCATTAGTCAGGGAATCAACTCAGTACATAACGTCCCTCATGCCAAGAGAACCGGTATCTCGATATCTTTCTCCAACAAAGACTTAGAACGTGTCCGAACACCTTATTGTGACGCATTAGTCGTAAACCTTTGCATGGTAAATTATGAGGTACGCTGGTAAACATCCTTTTC
Organism: Hemerocallis citrina; assembly: GCA_017893485.1. NCBI lineage: Eukaryota > Viridiplantae > Streptophyta > Magnoliopsida > Asparagales > Asphodelaceae > Hemerocallis > Hemerocallis citrina. Next base: position 345,674,099 of record CM030358.1, on the reverse strand, counting down.
ATAAACACTTTCAACGGCCTCATACTCTCCTGAGACCGACTCAAGCCTGCCAACTATACACTCCACGGATTCTCTGGTGTCCCCATTCAAATTGAAGAAATCTTCACACTCAACGTGACGGCAGGAAAGCCTCCCTCTACTCAAATGGAAGCACTGGACTTTATGGTAGTCAACGTCAAAGTCGCATACATCGCAATATTTAGCCGTATGGGACTGGCGGCATTTCATGCAGTTGCTTCTACCTACCACATGAAGATGAAGTTCCCGATAATAGTAGGCATAGGTCAAGTTGTAGGGAGCCAACATTTAGCACGCGCATGCTACACCGCCATAATGGGGGGACTTGGTTCTCCCCTTCGATGCCATAGAGAAATCACAGTAACTCTGAGTCGGTAAACGAGTTTGAAGCTACTACCCCAGACAATCCTACCGAGAACTTCAAAAACTGTCAGACCATCTCCAATCATGTCCAAATTCATCCTACTCAGAATATAGTAATAAACTTGAATCTCCCGCCCGCAACCATTCTGCCCATTGGATGGAAAGAAACAATCCCTCCTAAATACATTGGCAGACTTGAAGATCTCCCATTCTTTCTGTAAAACAAGGGGAGGCTCATACCAAAACAAGCAAGTTCAGGCAAGGTCTAGCAAGTTATTCTCCTAGCGGCACATCAACTTGAAGACCTGTGGGTGTTAGTGTATGCTCTAGAGGCCAGTTGGGTATTGACATTACTAGTTTACATTGTATCATGATATTTATTTCATATATGAGGTATTTCATTTATTGTGTTGTTTATTGTGATTAAATGAACATAATAAAGTCCTTAGAATAGTAGGTTCAATACCTTGGGATATCAAGTGCATGACTTGATTGTGAGACCCTATTAATTGTAATCAGAACACTATTCTTAAATGTCCCTAGTTAAGTATTATCGTGAATTAAGATAGCAATAATACATAAAGACTAGTATGTGCGTAAACTGATTACCATATCTCACAGGTCATGGATATGAGATATCAAGTCTTCATATGGGAACATATTAGAGTAATAATGTACTGGACTGTCCCACCATGAGAACGCTGCATGGATCGTTACGTGAGTGTCATAAGCGGTTCTCATAGTGACCACGGTGTATGTAGTCCTTTGACTTGAAGTCATCACGGTTCCCTACATGAGAAGTTATATGTTTTAATGTCGTCAAACATTGCATATAATAAGGTGATTATAAAGTCGACTATTGGATATACTACAAATCATGCAGAGGGATGTAAGTGACTTAGATAGGATTTGTTCCACTTACATAACAGAAGCGATATCTATGGGCCCCTTGATTGAGTGAGATTGCAAAATGCATGGCCATGCTCAAATGAGTCAATATGAGATATTGAGCTCATTTGTTTTAGTAAGTCTACTCGGATATCAAGAAACCAAAGATTGAATTAAACAAGAGTGAACGCTTTATGCCTTGTGGTCAATTAAGATATCTGGACAAAGGGACTAGACTACATGGTAACATTGGTCATGGATAGGTTATGTCTAATCACTGATATTCCCGTTACTTGAGTAGCAGTGATGTATTGCTAGATATTGCTCACTGTTTGTAATACTAGAATATGATTTTCGTATTACTATCAACGTAATGGAAACCTACAGGGTCACACACTTAGAATGATCGAAATTGAGATTTAAATTCATAAAATGAATTTAATTGGAGATCCAAGTAAGACTTGGACTCCTGACATTGGTTGGATATTTAATTAGATTAAATGGGCTGACTAAAGTTCAAAGGCCCACGCACGAATCTGAACTAGGTCATATTGTGAGTCCAACAGCCTCATTACTCTCTTAGGATTGATTTTCTGTAGCTATATATATAATACGTATCTGTGAAAAAGTGTTACAGGAGAAAACCCTAGTCGTCACAGAAATTGTGTGAAAGAGAGAGATCGTGAGGAACATCCATTCCTGCAGCTAGCACCGCGGCGTGAGAGAAAGCTTGATTTGATTCGTTTGTGCGGATACCGTAGAGGCACCGCAATATTGTAGTGTTGTGATTGGCATACTATGGAGATAGCAGATCCATCTTCAAGGTAATTCCTAAACACGATTTATGGTTTTCGCATGGATCCATAGCTAGATTTCGATATTTCTTTATAATTTTTCCGCTGTGTATTTTATTTGAGACTACCATCGAAACCTAACAGTGGGGCAAGGATATAACAGCAGGGTCTTGGAATGAGGAATGCCTCGTGAATTTTAACAAGGTCTCTTAACGCCCTTTTCCTCTATATAGTTTCAATATTTTGTAATAATGACCAGCCATTAAAGCAGTCGTTTAGATTTATTTTTCAATAAAGACCGCATTCACTACCGGTCACTGCATGTAATAAAGACAAGCCACTAGTACAGCAACTTAATTTACTTTCAATAAAATTAGTCATCTAAAGTTTCAAATTTTTGTACACTGCTCTGAATGCAAATAATGAATTAAGCATTGCATGTAATGAAAGCTAGCTACTAAAGCAGCCACTTAGTTTACTTTTCAATAAAATTAGTGATCTGTCTTTTTAAAGTTTTTGTACACTTCTATGGATGTAAACAATGGATTAAGCGCCAAATTTATACCTAAAAATGGCACCAAAAACTCAGTAAAAGCTCCTTATAAGGTTAATTTGGAGTCCATACTTGTGGCTCGAAGTTACCTCTAGCAGTTTGCAACAAAGCAAGTTCATAGCTCAACTCGCCATTTGATTTGCTCTCGCAACTTGTTAAACATTTCATCAATATGTTCGGAGTCCATACCCATGGCTCGGAGTTGCTCTAGCAATTTGCAACAAAGCAAGTTCAGAGCTCAACTCGTCATTCAATCTGCTCTCGCAACTCGTTAAACACTTCAACGAACAGTTTAGAGTCCATACCTATGGCTCGGAGTTGCTTTAGCAATTTGAAATGAAGCAAGTTCAGAGCTCAACTCGTCATTCGATCTGCTCATGCATCTTGTTAAATCTCTAAACAACAAGCTCGAAATCCATACCCATAGCTCAGAGTTGCTTTAGCAACCTGCATACAAGCAGGTTCGGAGCTCAACTCGCCATTTGATCTGTTTCTGAAACTTGTTTAAAACCCTTAAAAATGGATTAGAGGTCCACCATCATGGATCGCAATTACTCCAACAAACCTGCAAATAAGCAAGTTTGGAGCTCAACTCGCCATTCGATGATACTCTCACAATTTGTTGAAGGACCCATACAACAAGGTCACAGTCCATACTCTTGGCTCGGAGTTGCTTTTGCAACTCGCAATCATGCAAGTGTAGAGTTCAACTCACCATTCGATCTGCTCTTGCAAGATGTTAAACCCCTAAACTAACAAGATCGAAATCCATACCCGTGGCTCAAAGTTGCTTTAGCAACATGCAATCAAGCACGTTCGGATCTCAACTCGCCATTCGACATATTCCTGAAATTTGTTAAATTTCCTTAAAGAAGGATTAGAGGTCCATAATCGTGGATTGCAGTTACTCCAACAAACCTGCAAAAAGCAAGTTTTGGAGTTCAACTCGTCACTCGAAGTAGTTCTCACAATTCGTTTAAGGACCCATATAGAAAGTTTGGAGAATAACTTTTTCTTAGAGTTGCTCTTACAACTAGCTAACCGCCCATACAACAAGTTTAGAGTCCAACTCTTCCTTAGAGTTTCTCCTACAACTAGCTAGATGCAAGACAGACAAGTTCTAACTTCGTCAAACGCTACGCACATCGCTCGAGCTCCATCAACATTTCATTAGCTACAAACATTGAGTTAAAGGCCTTTCACTTCACAAGAACTCAGTCAATGGCTCATCAATTTTTCACAATAAATTACACAGCAAGGATCAAGCATATAAAAGAGTTCTTCGCACAAATAACAAGTTTCTCTACAAATCACGGAACTATCATAAATTTATGTATTCGGATCCAATGCCACTACCAAAATTTACAAGTACAAAACTATGAGCCTTGTTACAATCGCCGCACTACAATGAGTCTACAACTTCAAAAAAAAAATCACTACAAAAATGCATGAAAACGTTGAGCAATACTGTGATCAACAGATCATCCTTTCGGCTAAGTGGGCGAGGAATGTTCCTGTGAAGGGACATGAGTCTCCTTATGGCATTTTTAATAGGCACCACTTCTCCTGGACCACCTACGCCTTTCACGGGAAGCGCCGATCCTGTGAAACGAGTCCGGGGACCATGACCCGACGCGCATGACCCTCCACAGTTAGAAGCCAAACTCGACATGGCAGTCACCCCAATCTGAGCATCACCAGGATGACAAAGGGCTATCTATGCAGTCCAGCCCGTTCCTCTAACATTCGACCCAGCTCCACCAACCGTTGCCCCCTTTTTCACACCAATAGTGTACAAAGTGCTGGCCGTTCACAGCCCACCAAGCTTCGCTTGGAGACGGTATATCTCCAAATCATTCTTAACGAGCAATTCTCTAAGAATAGCACACTCCCCAACATTTTCTTTTGTCACCTTGGGAAGGAAGGGCATGCCGACAAGGTGATCAACATGCAGAAGGGCTAACTCACAATCCCTCTCAATTAGCACCGATTTGAGATGAATGGTCTCCAACCACTCATCTTCTGACTGATCACACAAGCAATCAAGAGCTAACTTCGTTATGCGCAACCGCTTACGAAGATGCTCAACATCATTGCCTCGGGGGGTTTTCCCTCGCTCCCGCAATCATCTGTCAGCAAGAAGGACGAAAAGAGTTATCTCACCACCGATAAGACGAAGGATGTAGTCACAAAGAGACAAACAACTAAGCATCACAACCAAGATTCACTCCAAAGCATACCTTCAGTACTCAAGTGATGATAAAGCAAGAAATCATTCCTTCATATACCAAAATGAAGACACAAGGGTGCGGTAGCCAGTCTGTAATATGGCATCATACAAAATTAAAATCAAAAGCAACTGAAAAATATAAGAGGGTGAATCAAGCATCCACCTTTTACCATCCTAGAAATTTTAAATATGTTTTTGGAATTAATAAATATTTTTTGGTGAATTTTTGTGATTTATTAAGCATTTTTCTGAAATTTATCTTTTTGAACATGCAAAACACGTGCAAATATTTTTCTTGGGAAATAAAAAAGTAAGGAAATTTATTTTGAAAATCTAATATTTATTATTGGATAATAATTCTAAATTTTCGGGATTTTTATGAACAATTTATGGCATATTTCCAAATATTTTAAAGTGAAAGACTTTTGTGTTGCCACGTGCAGGCAAATTTTTGAAAACCATTTTCTGGGCTGCACTTGAGGTCCGGCTAGATCAGGGGACTTAGGGGATTAAATTTATAATCTAATTGATTTGGTTTGAATTAACTAATTGATTTTGGAAAGGTACATATATGTAAAGATTTATTTTCATAAGGGATATTTTGTAAAATCTTCATAAAACCCTAGAAACAAATGCAGCCGGCCTATATTAATAGCAGCAGCCATCTCTTTTCTTGTATTCACAAAATACTATTTTCTTTATCATTCTTGGAGTTTTGGAGGGTTGGATCTTTGGATTTTCGCAAGGAGGAGGAGAAGCTTTCTTTCTATTATCATTAGTCTTCGTTTGATCTTCTTTGAGGTGAGTGGTACTTCTCATCTCTTGATTTGTTATATGCTTGTACAATATGATGATGATTGATCAAATATGATATATATTAAGATCTTGCATGATTATAAAACTTGGTGTAGATCTATTAGAGGATAAATCTTAATGAATAAGTAGTCAAATAACTTCTTCATGAATAAAAAACCGTAATTAGTGAATGATTCTTTGACTCTCTTGATATGTTTTAGATCATGGTAGAGTAGTTGTCATGCTAGAAATTTTTATGTGGATCTTTGATTGTTTTAAAACATGTATTAGTGATTTTACCATGAATTGATTGTTGTGATGAAGGTTAAATAGAGTTAATTGGTTCCATGAAATAAAAACCGAATTTATAATATGTGATGATCATGTATAGTTTATTCTTGAGGATGGATTTGATTGATGTATGGACTGAGATAAGTTGGACAAGATGCACATGCTATATCGTAGATTTCATCCATGTATATATGTGTATATCAGTATGAGAGGATTTCAATTTTTGTTCGCTGGCTGTCACAGACTGCGTGTCAGTCGACCCCCACGGTCGACCGCAGTTTCTTGTACTGCTGCAGTCGGTCGACTGCCGAGACTGGACTGCTACTCTCTATTTTACCACATTTTCTTTATTTGAATGAATGTTTCTCCAAATTTGCAAATAATGGTTATCAGTTTTTCAAATTGACTAAATTTCAGTATTGACACGTATATATATACCCATATCTCTGTATGTGAAAGAATCTTGACCGTAATGTAGTACTCACAGTGTTCATATGAAAAGTTTTCTTTAAAATCTCGCTATTCAATATTATGACTTTGGAGTTGAGATTTTGTGAAGTTTTTGAATGGATTTGATTGAGGTATGAACTGAGATAGATTTGCTAAGATGTACCTTTTATATTGCAGATTTCATCATATGCAACCATGTATTTATATATACACATACATATATCAGTTTGAGAGATTTTGAAATCGGATGGATGTCGCATATTGCATGTCAGTCGACTGTAGTCGGTTGACCGCAGTTCTTTTGAACTTGCTATAGCGGTCGACTGTCATTACTGGGGCTATCGCCATTTTTCTGCTGTCAGTCGATCGCAATTTTTGTACGATTGCATGTCGGTCGACTGTCATGACTTGGTTTTCACAATCTGTTTTGCTGCAGTTTCCTTTTCTTTGAATGATTATTTATTCGAATTTGCAAACGATGATTCTCAGTTTTCCAAAGTAATTGGATTCAGATCTTACTAGTTTCAGAGAGTATATTTTCAAATTTTAATAGAATTTAACTCAGATTTCCGTGGTTTTAAAAAGTAAATGTTCTCAAAATTCAAGGATATTACATTTCAGATGTTTCTACTGTTTGAAGATATAAAATCTCAGTTTAATTGATGTTTAGTTTTAGTTTCTTAACTAATTACGTGGACATGGTTTGTACATGGAGGTACTTTGGTTTGGTTATTGGATTTGAGGAAATCCTCGTTGTGAGTTAGATGATTTTGGATTTATGTGACACAAAGTGATGTTTGAGATGATATTTGAGTTATGAGAATCTAGAGGTTGAGTGGGACCCTAGCATGCTGGCAAATGAGGTTTTGTTGGAATTTGGCCAATGGGGCTTTTGTTTGATTCAGTAAAGTTAAGTCCCGTAGGGAACACCAACTCTAGGGAGACTGTAATTCTAATTGAACTTAATAAACATAATGATAGGCACTAGTTGGAGTTGTGATGAAATAAGAGCAAACATGGGTAGGGGGCCTCATATGATTCGCGGTGGGAGATGGTATCAAGAATGATCGGGGTGTGATCACTTGTGGTGTGGGTTTCAATTTCCAGAATGATCGGGGTGTGAAGGAGTGTACCCAAAATAACATGCTGTGGGAAGTTGTTTCTCAAGAATGATCAGGTGTGATCACTTGCAGTGTAGATGCGTCTTTAGAATTATCGGGATCGAGGCAACGCTCATGAGATATTCGTGTGATGAGGTACCAGTTTGTAACGCCCCGAATCCCAAATCACTGAATTCGAGATGTTCTACAGGATCTTTTCACTTTCTTTGGTACAATTTTACAAGAAAATTCAAATTTTTCTTCATTCATCAGAGTTACATCAATATTACACTTTTCTTTTGCACAGCGGAAGTAAAATACAACAATTAAATAAATGTACAACAACATGGTACAATCTTTATGCATCCATTCCTCTTACACATGCAATTACCTGCATACAAACTGTGGGTACGTCAGTTTATTCAACCGACGATAATTATACATGGCCATTCTCTCTATGCCAGAAACAGTATAACGAATCTCATTTCTTAACAATCACAAACTTGTTCAATATATGCATATAAATCAAAGGGAACTCTTAAAGATGTCGTGTCGTGATTGTGCACTTAATCCTTAATGCAATTATTTAATTTACATGGCACTAATGCACATTTGTTCGGATTCTATGCATCCCATACTACATAGGTCCGAGGGCAAGCCTCTTAACCGTTCTTCATTTTTGTAGGGTTCAATCCCTCGCCATGACTTACTCTACTTCTGTAATTACTGTGAGTATCCTAGATGATTCTATGAGTACAAGCATGTATCCTGGCCCCTGGAGTAGAATTCCGCGCCATGTCTTGACTCATCAAGCATGCATTCTGCGGCAATTCAGCCTCCTCCCTGAACACAATCCTCTTGCAGTCACCAAAACATCCCACAAGCGTGACTAAGGTCCGATCATTCTGAGTTGTGCCCGCGCCATGTCTTGACTCATCAAGCATGCATTCTGCGGCTCACACACCCGCACCGTAAACCCTAGTTCTCATACTTATGTTTTTCTCTCACTTTCATCACCTCCTCACTATGTACTAAATATTAGAATCATGAATACAAATCAAAGCTCTAGAGTTAGCCTCTCCACCAAACCGGACTTATCATTTCATTTCAATACATGACCAACCTTGGTCTTTCAATTCTCATTTCATTTCATTCATTTCACTGCCGGGGGAGACTTAGCTACTCTTGGTTTCAATTTACAATTCACAACTTCCAATTGAGCACTTTCAGCTCATCATTCATGTAGAGTCTCACAGACTTTCTCATCATGATTTTAGCCTTTCATATTCATTTAATTCTCAATTCCCATTTATGATTCATTTTACATAAATCCACACAGTCATAAAAAGAGTTCATAGAATTCGATCATAAAGTTCACAACTTCCAACAGAAATAAATAAAATGAAATCTCATACATACCAAAGTTCACTCTGTACAGTCGACTTGGAAGGACACCAGTCGACTCATATAGTCAATACAGGTTCATCATAAATACTCGGGATAGTCGACTGCTGCACACAGTCAGTCGGCTGTCCCGCAACCTTTCAGGTTCACAGTGTCATCCACATGACAGTCGACTGTTCATCCATCAGTCGTCTGTTCTGGGATTCTTTAATAGTACATTTCCATGTTCAGCTCAGTCGACTGGCTACACGTACTAAGTCGACTGGTCAGTTTCTTAATTCCAAAACAGAGATTATGTTTCCAACCATTCTCATATGCACTTTCATCACAGCATACATACATTCATATTTTATAGACACCACACTTCTTACTTGTTCAGTAACATGGTAGCATGAAATTTCAAATTACTAATATGTTCTTTTCTTCAAGGAAAACACTTTAAACATGCACTCACACTATTCATAACTTTCTTACGAAGATGAAGATATAAATCTCAAGTCATTATACTAGGTCAACATAATGGAATATCTTATTTCATGGAGTTGCCGAATAATCATAATTAAATCGATGCACCAGTCGGCTGAACACATCGTCAGTCGACTGCACTGACCGTTCTTAGTTTTGTTAATCATCGCTAGTTCTTTTTATCCATTTACCTTCCCTCCATCATATGTGTCATAGGAAAAATGTAAAAATTAGTGATCACACGATTACGTCTATTTGCACATATATTTATTCCCACATCATGAAAAATAATTGTCTCGTACCAGTCGACTGGTTCATGCGACAGTCGACTGTACCGACACTTTCGTTCTTATTATCAACAGCATGTTCAAGCAATTTCTAATACATTCAATTTACTTTTTATAACATGGTAGCAATCATAATAATCATGGTATAATTCCTACATTAGAAGTCCTGAGAAACACCCACCTTATATGAAGAAATAATCGAAATCCCGCAAACGCTCCTCAATATAGTGAACGCCTCCTTGCACCTTGCACCTTGCTCCTTTGCTCCACACCGAACCTTCAGAGTGCTACTCGGCCTCCACAGAAAAGCACACACACAACTCACAAATACCTCTCTTAATAAAGACAATCTTAGTGTAAAAGAGATAGGAAAAAGGGAGGGGTATTTATACTAGGAAATAAGTAGAATAGAGGGCTAGGATTTATTGGGGAGTTATGAGATCAAAGGTTAGGATGCATTAGGGGGTTGAGAAACTACCCACACTTCACAAAATAACCACCCATGATCTATCCCACTACCCTACTCACATCCGGCCACAAAGGAAGGGTGCTCAATGCACGTGTATGCGAGATGCACGTGCATGCACAACCCACACTAAATAAAACTTATACAAAGATAATAAGTTTCTTATATATAAAGTGTTACACAAAACAAGTTGTAGGAAATAATAAAAGTTAAATTTATGGGCTTAAATCCATTTGGGCCAAAAATAAATATTTTAAAAAGAAAATAAGCAAATTAACATTGGGCTTTAAGAAAATATTTTATAGAAAACAATACACTTTATTCATCATGTTGAGAAATAATAGTCAACATGCTACACAAGCATACCATATGTAAAAATAAATAATCTTTCATATATTTGAAAAATCAGGGTATTACACAGTTGGCTTGCGGTGTGGGTTTCAATTTTCAGAATGATCGGGGTGTGAGGGAGTGTACCCAAAATCACTTGCGGTGGGAAGTTGATTCTCAAGAATGATCGGGGCATGACACTAGATACTCATAGAATAATTTTAATCTTAAAGTAATTACCGTAGTAGGTTAGTTGCATAACAAGGGATTGAACCGTATAAAGTGGAGAACGATAAGGGCTTGCACCGGACCTATGTAGTATGGGATGCAAAGAATTCGACAAGTATGCACTAGAAATCATCATATGCATTTGTGTTTCTTGATTTTTTTATGCATTCTTATTTTCTGTTTTCATCTCATACACTTGACACTTAGACAAGCTTCACTTGTTGTTTTACACTTCATTATCGTTGTTTCATGTTCCATTTATTATTGGTGTTAATATGTTTCACTTGTTATTCTATTTATTATTGTTTATGCATCATTTATCAATGTTTTATTAATATGCATCAAGTTTGTGATTTTGAGATTTAGAAGTATCACTATTACTATAGTTGACGTAAGTTGCATTTAACTGACGTGCCGACTTTCAATAGACTTTTACAGGGATTTCAGTTATGGTTAGCATTGGTTCAAGTAAAGCTTGGAGTATAAATAAAAGTTGAAAATTCACCGTGTTGTAATAGAATTGTAATTAAGTATTGAATTCCACTTTGTTTTTGTAAAAATAGAAGATGTAATAAAAAGTTTTAATTTTCCCTGTATTTGATAATGTGTTTGTAGTTGCAATTGAAGTTGATTCTGGAAATCGTGCCACTTATTTCTAATTTTATTTTTTTGAAATTCGGGGTGCTACACACCTGCTTTGGCGGACCCAAGGGCAAAGAGCCCCCGGTCACCCCCACCACCATCCTCCTTGCTTCCATTTCCACCAAGAACCTCACCGGGACGGATAAACATGTGGTAGCCTTCCCCAATGAAGCCGGGAACACGCTCCACCATGTGAGAGATAGCCCATGCATAGGACTTTTCGATCATGCTCTGCAGCTTGGCCTTTGCCTCGGACTCTACCTTAGCCACTCCGGCCTTCAACTCCAACGCCACCTCAGCTCGTGCCTTTTCCAAATCAAGCACGAGGTTGGCCACCCTCTTCTCTAATGCCTTTCCCTCTTCGCCGATGCCTCCAACTCTAGGCGCGCGTCCTCTTCTTCAATGCCTCCAACTCTGCTTTCAATCCCTTGACGGCCTTCTTCTTGTCCCTCTCAGCACGAGAGACCTGCGCTCTTAGGTTCTTCTCATCAGCGGCAAAGAAATTGACTAAGTGACTGAAGCGGCACGTCATCTGAAACAAGAAGGAAACATTCAAGACATCATACTACAAATGGGAGAAATGGAAACCAAATTTCAAAAAAACTAGAACATATAGTCATATGTTCTCGCACAATTTCTAGGACCGATCTCTCGGGTGGCACCATTTTCAGCCTCTCCTGATCAGCGGGAGTGGGGAGGTGACGAATCTCGTCTAAGCAAGCAGCCGAGTTGTCGAGGAAGCTCTCCTGCTGCTTCATGCTCCAGTCAGGAACGTGAATCATCTCCCTCTCGTCATTGAGAATCTCCGCAGCCTGGGCGATTAAAAGGATAGGCTCAGCACTCACCATGATTTCCGCCAAAGAGGGAACCCCTGCAACGGCATCAGGAAGTGTCCCCAAAGGCATCTCGCTGACCTCTTGCGCTTCTTACGCTCATCGGTCTTCTTGTTACGAAGGGCCTCCCTATCCTCGAGAAAGTCTTCGAAATCCATACCTACTTTTATCTCCAAAGTGAAACACGAAGAGGTGAGAACGTGTGATACAAAACAAAGAAATGCAAAATAGCGAAGATATAAATTAAACAACAAAATATGGATAGAAACAAAAGCAATAAACCGTAGTAGGATCAACCAGGCTAAGACCACCTTCGAAGAGTACTTCATCGGTAATATCTCGCCATGCCAATACCTTCAATGCGAGAAGAGCATCACTAACACTCTTCTCCACCACGATCACCACCTGTTCTGCCCTCAACACTGATGGAACCATCCTACTCCATGTCGTGGGAATCCCCCATGGCTCAGCACTTCGATCGATGAGAAATTTCTCCTTCCAACTCTTAATCGAGTCGGGAACCTCAATTACTCCTCGATTTCTATGAGGGCTAAGGTACCATCGTTCCTCCATTTTTTTGTATTGAGGGATCCTGAAGTGTCACCTAAACATGGTGAGACTCAGTTCAGCTCCGAGCCCACAACTTTGTAGGATGAATCCCACCACGTGCCTCCATGCATTTGGCATAAGCTGCATCAGACACATCCTATACAAGTTGAGCACCTCTCTAACAAAAGGGTGAAAAGGAAAGTGAAGCCCCGCGTAGAAGGCATCGCAAGGGAAGAAATGGTACTCCTCAGATATCCTATGGCATGCCCTAACTCTACGACCCGATAAGAGTAACCCGTACTTGGAGGGAATCCTGAAGGCCGCCCTAATCATGACAAGCTCTTCCAGTGTGAGAAGAGTGGTGGCAAAATTAGCCTCAGTAGTGTGGATTGGGTCTGGCTCGGCATACTCCATGTCATTCCTAAGGAAATCTCGGTCTACTACGGGGTATTCCCTAATCAATTTGGAAACTAAAAACAACAATGTCTTAAGTGCATACCTCCTGTCTCTCTCAGGCTCAACAACCGTCTCCACCGATGGAACAACCAGCTACATCCTTCCATTTCTCTTCTCTAGTGAAATGTATAGACTCAACATCACTGTCTACCTTTAAACTAATCGCAATGGGTAAAGAATTGCTTGGCAAAATGCTAGACATAACGAACAACGATCGCGAGGGAGTTATCTGATCAAAGTCACAAGAACACTGAATCTAAACGGCCACTGGCACGACCGTCAAAACACAAGGAAAACCACTAGCACCGCCCGGTAAACCACCATAGTTTCTAGAGAGAGAAGCTCTCAAACATTTATAGAGAGAAAGTGAACGAGGTAAATGAGCAAGTTAGGGGGGAATTGGGTCTTATTTATAGAGCTCCCAGATCAAACTGCCACGTGGTGACCTCTGAGCCATCCACAAGATCCGATGGTTGAAGCACTCTACACCTAAATCAATAAGAGAAATATCCCAAAAATGAAATGTTTGATTGAATAAATAAGTGAATGACACGATGCTTGGTTGACAAAAGAGCGATTCGATATAGATAGATCACTCAACAAACACTTTGTGGGCACAAAACTCAACATCAACAAAAAGAAACCCAATACAACCAAGTTTCAAGATGATCAAGTCTAGCTTCAGACAACTCATTCATCAACAATCCTCGAAGCTCTTAAGCTTCACCAAAAACCCTACTTCCAACCATGGCCAAATCCAAAATCTCGAAAATCCCTAATATCAGCCAAACCCAACATCAACTCAAAGCTCCAAAGAGGTGATCAAATCCAAAAACTAGCACATGCAAGCTAGCTTACATCCTACCTCGACTAGGGGAGGTGCTCCAAAGAGATGATCAAGCTACAAGCTTCTAACCTGACGCTCGAAGCAACCAAATCCCACAACATCCGTGTAATGCCCCGAATTCCAAAATACGGTAATTCGTAGCATAACAGGATTTTTACTTCATTTCGTACAATTTTATAAGGAATTTAAAACTTTTATTACATCAAGTTCTGTTACAACAACGCAGCGGAATTAAATGAAGTACAACATGATATAAATGTACAATTAAACATCAGCAACTTAAAATGGAAAGTAATCTTTAGCATCAATCATTTTTATATCTCCTTGCAAATCCAATGCCTGCGTTTGAAACTGTGGGCACGTCAGTTGCTTACAATCGACGCAATATTATAAACAGCGATCCTCACTATGTTGTACTATAACGATTTACTTACTTTAGCAACCACACACTTGAATGCATTACAAAGTGTAAACGTGACTATTCTAAACATGCCATGTGTATGTTATGCCTCAGATGCCTAATGCAGATGTTTACACTACGATGCACTAATGCATACTTGTTCGGATTCTATGCATCTATACTACATAGGTCTGAGGACAAGTCCTTAAGGTACTCCATATTATAGGGTTTTATATCCCACGCTATGCAACCTAACCCAATAAATATACTCCAATGTGTAGTCACCGAAGAGTCACACCCCCAAGATATTGAACCTTACTGGCCTACCCCTAGCCCACCTCAGTGGATTTACCGTGCGTATCCTCAGACACGAACCCTAGTAAGTGGATCTCTCGCAACTACGAACTAGGCCTACCCCTAGCCCACCTCAGTTGATTTATCGGGTGTATCATATCCTGTAGCGCCCCGAATTTCTAATATGATATCTCAGAAATACATAGCACAATTCCCAACATCTACCTCAATGTAATAGTAAACATAGCTAAATATAGATAAAATTTTCAACTTTTATTACACCAATTCTTTATAAAGCACAGCAGGAAAATTAAACACCTTGAATTACAATTCTTTCTTTTACAGCACATTCTTTTACAAATTGCATAAGCCACATTTTCATTCTACCACTTGCATCCAAATCCTAAGCTATAGGTACCTACCTATAAAACATGAGGCTAGAGATAACCCTAACCCCCAAAACTACTGCGTGAGCCATAACGGTGTGAGTGACATAAAAAGAAATGCAACATAAATACAACATAAAGAATAAAGTCATAATCAACACATACCAATAGTAGTAACGAAAGGAATATGAAATAACAATAAATAAAGTATGAAAACATCAAGTAAAACTAGACAAAGTATCAAGTATAAGAAAACAAGAAACAAACATGCATAAAACCAAGTCAAGAAAACACAAGCAGTACGATGACTCTTTAATGCATACTTGTCGGATTCTATGCATTCCATACTATATAGATCCGGTGCAAGCCCTTATCGTTCTCCACTTTATAGGGTTAGATCCCTCGTTATGCAACTAATCTTACTATGGTGATAGAAACAAGATCCAGATTACACCGTGAATAGGCCTGACAACCCTCGATGCGCAAGCATCATGTAAGCATAACTCAAAAATCGGAGAATCACCTCACTTCTGTATACCCCACGAATAGGCATGCCGACCCTCGACGTGCATATACACAGTACATCCTGTGAATAGGCCTGCCAACCCTCGACACGCGAATGCACCGTATGTTTCGTGAATAGACCTGCCGACCCTCGACATGCGAACATACCAACTGTCCTCTCGGGACAAAATAACACAGTCCTGAAACGCATCTGTTGGACTAGACCCCTAGAGCATATACTTATGTTTCCCAATTTCTATTACATCTTCACTAGTGCCTATCCTTAGGTTGATTATTTTTAAAACACAAATTTTTCCCTCTCTAGAGTTAGTGTATCCTGCCAGACTTAATTCCAATAAAACAACTCCAAGAGCCAAACTGGTCAAAATTCATAAAATCTCATCTGCCAGTCTACAGAAATCTCACTCAACTCCTAGAGACTCACAATTCGAATATCAACACAAGAATCCTTCAATAAAACTCTTAATTCCATCACCAAATCATTTATATCAAGAAAACTTCTTTAAATCAAACAATTCCAAATTTATCCAATTACTCACAAATATTCCAGAACTGAAATAAGATATTAAATCCAAAAAATAACTGAGTTGCGTATTTTAAAGTCATAGAATATCACGAAACATCAATTCCTTCGAAAACCGTATATATTTCACTTTATAAAGTCATAGAAATGCATGTTAAACTCTATTATAATCAAGATATAACTCTTTATAATTTATATAGCAAAAACTTCATCTAAAATAGTATATCAATAACCCATAAGTGTAAAGAAATAATCATTCAAGAAATCAGCAAGAAAACTCAACAAATCATCAAAAGCAGCAGGTGACAGTCGACTGTCGAAAACAGTTCAAAAGAACGACGACTGACTACACAAGCCCAGAAAATTCAATTTTTCAAATGACGGTCGACCGCACATCTTAGTTCAAAATGGGGTCGGTCGACCATTAGCTGCTACTCGACTAGTTTCAAAATCGTGCACTTTTCCGACTGTTACATAATTATACTCTTTTAAAACATGAATTGTAAATTTAAAACTGTGAGATGATCAAATACATCTTGCCTAACATACTGGAGTTTATAAAACAAATCAAAATCTCATCAAGTTCATAAAAGATCATTTTTTCAACAAAACTTCTTCAAAACAGATAATATGAATATATATGTATATATATGTGTTCAAGTATCAGTAGCTTCATCGAATCCATCAAATATGAGCAGTATCAGTAGGTTGAGTAGTATCAATTTTATGCTTTTAGTAGTTGTTCAAGTATCAGTAGCTTCATCGAATCCATCAAATATGAGTAGTATAATATTTCAATTCAATCTTAGTATCAAAACAAATCAAGAACCCAATCGAAAACTTCATAAAAACACAAAAAAAATCGATTTTGGCCTACAAGCATCAGACCCGAAATAAAGAAACAACTCCCCCCTCAAAACTTGAACTTTTTTAAGCATAAACCCCTCTTGAACTTTGTTAAACACAAACCACCCCTTACATCAGTTTGCCCATGATTATATGCAATCACAACATGTATTAGTCAAGATTTACTCACCAAAACATCATGAATAGATTATATGCATCCATACACAGTAAAGAACCCAACTTTAATCACCCATATGCATTATACATCATACAATCTTATAATATATATTCAAATCAGCAAGAATATGAAAGAAAGAATCACACCCATGGTTCCTACTAAGTTCTTAACAATTTCAAGTCGTCTATATAGAATTTTAATCATCAATTGCATAACTTTCATGAAATGTTCAATCTTGATTCATCCATCCATTAATAATTCATTATATCATCATACCATCATCAACCATGTATTCTAATAGACAAATCATCACATACAATATGCATAGAACAGTGAGAAAACAAACATATGTCACTCAGCTTATTGAAGAATTAACCGAAATAATAAAGAGAATAAGAAAAGTCATTCCTTTCACAAGAAATCCAAGATTCTCTCTTCGAAACTCCAAGAAATTAATAATAAAGAAAACCTTGTTTTGTGCAGCAAAGAGACGGCTGCTACCTCTCTTTTAATAGCTGAAATTCAAGGTATTCGGGTTTTGAGAAGATTTTGCAAAATATCCTTTATCTTATATCTTTACATATATAAATCCTTATAAAAGGAAATTAGATTAACCAATTCAATTTATATTTTAAAATTAAAAGTAACTCTCCAGATCTTGCCGGCACCGGTTTCAAACCCAGAAAAACGAATTTTGTAATTTTTGCCTCTAAGTGGCAATTTTGCAAAAAAACCCTTCTTTAAAAAATTTGCGAAATAAACCAAATCTATTAGAATAAAAAGTAAACTCTTTACTTCTGAGTTGGCTAGCCATCATGATCAGTCCAGGAAACCAAAATTCTGGAGTTTTTACTCCAAGTGGTAATTTTGCACAAAAGCCCTTCTTTTTGTAATATTTGCAAATATGCCAAACAAATTTCAGAAATATCCAGAAAATTCATAAATAATACCTACTAATAAATATTAGGGTCTGTTTGTTTTAAGTTTTTTTTTTTTTCTGAAATAAACTCCTGAGTTGGCTGTTTGTTTTCAGCATTTTTTCGAAACACTATTCTGGAAATTGATACCCCCCTCTTTTCGAAAACAGCTCCTTTACTCTCTTCTCACATCTCTCACTTCACGAGTACTCTTTTCTCCCTGTAGCGCGTCTTCTTCCTCCATTCTTTTTCCATTCCAGATCTGAACCAATCTCCCTCTTTTCAAAACCTCCTTCACTCTCTTCTCACTTCTCTCACTTCACGAAGCTCCTTTACTCCTTTTTCCTTGTAGCACGTCTTCTTCCTCCCTTCTTTTCCAAAGCAGATCTGAACTAAACTCCCCCCAAAATCAACGATTTTGGAATGATTAACTCCCAAATCTAGTCCAAAAGGTTGATTCTCTGTCGCTGGCGACTTGAATACTACTCTCCCTTCTGTCGATTTGGTTCGGGGTTGAGTGGTTTCGGTTGAGGGATTAATGGTTTGTACAACCTATGCTGCATACAGAAAAAGATATATTCGACAACGGGCAAATCGAATCAAACAGCTATTCAAGGTTGAATCTGTTGCTGACAATTTCTTCCTTCTTCAATTCCAATCGAAGGTATGATCCGATTGGTACCCATTTTGTTGTTTTTCTTTACGCCCTATGACTCAAGTTTGTTGCGGTTTTGCTTTTTACGACCTACGATTTTTTTATCTGCTGTTGGCCAAAAATTTTTTGCCGGCCGTCCAATTTGCATCTTTTTACGAATAATTTGTTGCCAATTTTTTTTTAATCTGTGGCTTCTTACGACCTATG
Source organism: Hemerocallis citrina (assembly GCA_017893485.1). Lineage (NCBI taxonomy): Eukaryota > Viridiplantae > Streptophyta > Magnoliopsida > Asparagales > Asphodelaceae > Hemerocallis > Hemerocallis citrina. Next base: position 345,655,179 of record CM030358.1, on the reverse strand, counting down.
CTTATCAGATCACAAGTTTAATTGCTGGAATTTGGCATTGTTGTTTATATTTATCGGTTTTTCCTTAATATAGATGAGTAGTATGGGTAGGGGGAAGGAGAGGGCGGTGGATGAGGATTATGGGAAGTGGCCTCCCCATATTGTGCATTATTTTGTCAGCCTTATGGAGGCTGCAGTTGACAAGGATAGTCTGAAAAGTAACACATTCGACAGAAAAACTTAAAATAATTTTGCTGTACAAATGCAACTCGTGTGTGGCCGTTCATTCACGGTTCCACAGTTGAAGACAAAATATCAGAGACTGAAAGCAGAATGGAAGGTGTTTTCAGATATGAAGAAACAGAGCGGTTTCGGTTGGGATGAAGTCAACGAAACCGTTACTGCTGAGAAACCAGTTTGGGAACAATATCTTAAGGTTCATATATAATCTCAAAGTTTGCTTTTTGTTTGTGAATCCTTTTTATATACTTAATCTTGACTTTAATACTTGCATGGTAACAACAATTTCTATGATTAGATGCATCCTGCAGCCAAAAAATTTGCTAACAAGGGGTTGGCAGATTTTGATGCTTTGACCAAAATTATGAAAGATTCTACTGCGCAGGGCAATGTGACAAGGGCTTCCACACAAAGGGTGTACGATGATGATGAGGAGCGGAGGATGAATTATGAGTTTGGCCACCCTCATCAGTCAAACGTAAATGTACTTGATGAGGATGATGATGTACCATTCGGTTCGGGGTCGGGATCTCGTAAGAGAAAATCTGGTACATCAAGTGGCCGGGGAACAGTTATGTCAATTGTGAAAGAATATATTAGTTCCTGTGTGGAAACTCAGGTGGTAAAAAGAAGCAGGTTGAAGAACAAAATAGAGGTGGATAGTAATGTCTCGACTGACCCTGCTTTGGCCGAGTTGGATCAATGCCAAGATATAATTAATGCGATGACATGGCTTGATTGCAATGAAGCTGTGAAAGCACTAAACCACCTAATTGGTAATCCTCGTGCTTGTCATAGTTTCCTTCGTATGACCCCAGGACAGCAGGAGGCTTGGGTCAAGATTTATGCTCAGCAGTAGCCATCCCATTCGGTTGAATGGGATAAACAAATCATAATGTGTACTATTTTTTATTATTATTTGCGTATTTGCGTGAGATCTATTGTACTATGACGGTTTGATGGTGAAACGTTGCGATTTTTATTTCATTTACATTTACTTTCATTTTTTTGCCAAAATTGATTTGCTATTAGTAGTATATGTTGTTTTTTTTTTTGCATAACCTGAGCTTGTGGCAATCTACCATCGCGTAATATGTTAATTTAAATTCCGTAAATATCGTGCACTGTAGTCGTAGTATTAAATTAGTGAACTTTATTACTTTCTCAATTTGATTTCTATCTTTTTGTCATAGTGAGTTACTACTGCAAGTGTAACCTCTGTTATGGAGACTTCTTCATCTAGTAGTGACGATGTCGATGAGTTGATGAATATAATCTTCCTAACTGAATTCTGTTATGGAGACCTCTCCAAAACAAACAGGACGTGAGTATTTGAATGAAATGTTAGAGGGTTCCCAGTCCACGTTTCATGGAATATTCCGTATGAACCAAGATTGTTTTATGGCCTTGTGTGCTTTTCTAAAAAATGGGAACTACCTTGAGGAAACAGAGGAGTCTTCAAGACGTAGATGCTTGTCTTTCGAGAAAAGTGTGGCAATTTTTCTGTATATTGTCGGTCACAGTTCAGTCATGCGACTAGTCGCTAATAGGTTTAACCACTCACTTCAAACAATCGATAAGCATTTTACACTTGTATTGAAAGGTTTGGCAAGAGCAGCAACAATACTTATCACTCCCCCCTGACACTACACATGTACATCAAAGGATCGCTAACTCCCCAGACTTTTATCCGTGGTTTAAGGTATTCTGTTACCTTCACCCGTCATGTATTATTAAAGTTTTTTCAAAGTTTGCACGTAATATCTATTATTCGAATTCATTAATGTAGGGAGCTATTGGTGCTGCTGATGACACATTAATCAAAGCTACTGTACCTGCTATTCGAATCAATTCTTGTCGCTCTCGAAAGGGTATTATCAGTCAAAATGTTTTGGCAGCATGTGATTTTAACATGTTGTTTACATTTGTTTACGCGGGATGGGAAGGCAGTGCTAACGATTCCCATGTAATACAGAGTGCATTAGCAGAAAGACTGTTGGAAATCCCACCCAACGATAAATATTACTTAGTAGATTGTGGTTATACTAATATGCCTAGTTTTTTAGCGCCATACCGTGGTGAGCCATACCTCTTACAGGACTTTCAAGCGGCCAACCATGCACCAACTCAACCTAGACAACTTTTTAATAAACAGCATGCTAGGTTACGGAATGTGATTGAGAGAACGTTTGGTGTATTCAAGAAGAGGTTTGCCATCTTTAATGACATGCCAAACTACCTGTTTACAAGACAAGTTATGATGGTCACAGCCTGTTGTGCACTCCATAATTTTATATGTAAGCACTCAGAAAACGATGCTTTTTTTGAGGAATTTGACGATGAACAATTAATACATCACCAACAAACTGAAGATATCGCATCCACATCTCAGGAGTTGGATTTGTCATCTTCCCAATTGAATCGTATGAATAGAAAAAGAGATGATATTGCTATGGCAATGTGGAATGCAACACACTAATATAATTTTAATATAAACATTTTCATTGTATCCTTTTTTTACTGTTTTGAATATAATGTTTTCTGCAAGGTGTGTGATTTCATCTTGACAATTTATGGATGAACAGGTACTGCACACGGATTCAATTTTGTGCACATGATTGGTCAGAAAAATGAAAGGAATTGTCGGTAGTAGTAAGTGATCTGAAATATAATTTTTTAAAACCTAACGAAGATGATGTCGTAATAGGCAATGATGAAAGATTTTCATTCAATGTGGAATGTGTCCCTCCCCCACCCCACTGCCTCTTTCTGTTTGGTTGTATCGACAAGCAACGGATATTGAGATTGGGGTATATGAGTGAATAACCACTGAAATGATGTATAATACCCTTTAAACTGATTTGTGGTTGATGTTTAGAATGAAAGGTTAAGTAAGAATGAATCCATTGTGTCAAGCAATGATGATGAATTCAAGTCTTGTTGACGACAATGTGGGAAGGGGATGGGGGGGGGGGGTGAACATTGTAGTTAGTGCCAGTAGGCGTGGCATTGTAAAAATGCAGCCCTAGTGTGGAGTTTTTATCATTGATTTGAACAATCTGAGCCTACAACAAATATGATTTTTTTTTCCTTCACAGCAAATATCAAAAGGCTTGCCAAACGCTGATAACATCATAATACATGCGCAGAAATAGAGATCTATCAGAAATAGGAGATTGTACACATTATGATGGCTTCACATAATGTGTAGTATGCTGACACAGTGAGAAGTGAGTAAAGGAGCTTTAGAAAAGAGGGGGTATAAATTTTCAGGAATTAAAAAAAACTGAGGAGATGAGGTCTCATAATTTAAAGATGATGACTCCTGATCCAAATGTTGTGTCTTCATTTATTTTCAGAATGTGTGTACAATCCCCTAGATCTGAAAGATCTCTGATTCTGCAAATGTAGAGCTCTGTTTGTTAATTCTGGTCATTTTTTGTTTGTTACTTGTATATTTTTAGATTTGCAGTTGGCTTATGCTGCTTCTCTGAATATGAGATTGTTTTTGAGTTGCATCTTTGAATATCATTTTTGGTTGTGAGTTGCATCTCTGAATTTGAGATTGATTTTTAGTGTTGCTTTTCTGAATATGAGATTGAATTTGTGTTGCTTCTCTGAATATGAGATTGGCTTTACTTCTCCATATACTGAGATTGTGAGATCTGAGATGGAGATCAGGTTTTGTAAAGCCTTCTGATATTTTTTTGACTGTATAACTCTTGGGATTGGTTTTGCTTTTTTTGTAGCCAATTTTACATTGGTTGTATAATCAGTTTCTGCAAATGTGTGTACAATCTCCTTGATATGAAAGGTCTCTGTTTCTGCAATATAATATGATGTTATCAAGTTTTATAAAGCCTTCTGATATTGGGATAACTGTATACAATCCCCCAGCCCACTGCCTCTTAATGTTTGGTTGTATCAGGATTTGTGAATCCTTATGATATTTGTTGGTAACTGTCTACAATATAATCAGTGTGCATTGAGATTGGGGTGTGCATTGACATGCTGCTCAGGTGTTCTCATGCTTTGGATAATATTCTCATCAGTATGATAAAGGAAGGTTTTGAATATATTTATTGCTGTGAAGGAAAATACAAAGTATGGGTTTTTTGCACAATATTCATGGTTTGTGCAGTATGGGTTTTGCTTTATGAAGTGAGTAGAGGAGCTTTAGAAAAGAGTTGGTATAAATTTTCAAATGTTGGCTCCTGATCCAAATGTTGGAGATGATGGCTCCTGATCCAAATGTTGTGTCTTCATTTATTTTGCAGAATGTGTGTACAATCCTCTAGATCTGAAAGATCTCTGATTCTGACATTTTACCTTGTGAACATTTTACACTTGTATTATGATGAACATTTTACTTTGTGAACCCCATTGATATTTGTTGGTAACTGTATACAATCCCTCATCAGTCTGCTGCTCCTGTAGTAGCATCTCAAGTGTTTCATATGATCAGAATGTGTACAGTCCAATAACTATGATAGGTCTCTAATACTGCACATGCCTTTTGATACTTGATCAGTGTGCATTTAGATTGGGGTGTGCATTGACAATGTTGCTCAGGTTTGTGCAGTATGGGTTTTGCTTTATGATCAGGTTTTGCAAAGTCTTCCCATAGTTGGATGAATGTATAAACTTTTACATTTGTATACAGTCAGTTTACATTGGTTGTATACAGTCTGTTTGTGGCTTTTCATCTTATTAATGTGTTGTGAAGACTTTAGTCAGTGGCCTATCATATCTATTGTTGATGTGCCTTAGTAAAAATTGAGTATGAAAGGCTTCTCATACTGATTTTGAGGATGAATTATGAGGTTTTGGCCTTGCATTGGCCTTGCATTTGGGCAGTATTCTTTCTGTTAGAATGTGTTTTGAAGGGCTCAAATTGGCTGGTCTTTGCATACTGCTGTATAGGTACTCTGATTCTGCACTTGTATTATGATGAACATTTTACTTTGTGAACCCTTCTGATACCCTTCTGATACAATCCCTCAGTCTGCTGCTCCTGTAGTAGCATCTCAAGTGTTGTGTACCTTTTCATATGATCAGAAGGTGTACAGTCCCCTAACTCTGATATGTCTCTAATACTGCACATGCCTTTTGATACCACTTCAGTGTGCATTTAGATTGGGGTGTGCATTGACATGCTGCTCAGGTGCTCTCATGATTTGGGTAATATTCTCTTCAGTATGAAGGTCTTGAAATTTTTTTTGCTGTGAAGGAAGATACAAAGTGGGAGATGATGGCATCTGATCCCGTATTTTATTTTGTAGTCTATGCTTCCAAGTCAATACAAAGTGGGAACACATGCCCAAAAAAAGTTAACAAAGTTTCCAATACAATACTTTTGTATTCTATGCTTCCAGTTTCTTTACAAAGTTTCCATTGTTATCTGCTTAAGCTGGTTTCCAGCTTCTTATTAGCATTGTTAGCATTGTTATCTTACACTTTATATAATCTTCTTAGCATGGTTCAGAATGCTTCAGGTTTCAGGTTTCCTTACTGTTATCTACAAAACAAAGAGGGTAACTGGGGGCCTCAGTCTGCAAATGTTTGGTTAAGCAAATTTCAACTTTGGTTATCTTTTTCCTTTTCTTCCTATGTTTAATGTAGCAAGTTTCTGCTGCACAATTTATTCTTCCTTGAATATTTTCAGAGAAATGCAGCAAGTTTCTCATATTGTTTCTTTGTTTATAGATCTACCTGCTCTATAGTTTTTAAATCAAATTTGTTCAAGGAGTTAAGAAGCAACAGCAGCAGCTCCAGGCAGCAGTAGTGAATGTAGGCAACAAATGGGAGATTTAACAGCATGCTTGTTTGTAATGATTGCTGACAACAAATTGTAGAACATATTTTCATAATATATGTATCGATCCCATGCCATTAATGCTAGTTTACATAGGATTGTTGAACAATGTCAAGAAAAGTAATGAAGTAAGCTTGTTTTGTTGAATAAATTGGTTGAGTATAGTTGAATGGGATAATTTTTTATTTTGATTATCTAGTGCTTATTTTCTTGAATAAATTGTTTGGCTCAGCCTTTAGAAATTTTCTTTCATATAATCTTTTCAAAAACTGCAGCCTGCAGGTTGAGCAGATTCAGTTTATCCAAATATTTATAGTTATCTAAATACTGCACGCAATCCAAGAAATCCAAATACTGCTCACATCAAAAAAAAAATACATCCTATTTGTTTTCACATGCAATCTTCTATCCTACTACTGCTACTAATTGCTCTCACATACAATCTCATCAAAACAAACTAAAAAATACTCTTCATTTAATACTGAAGAACTGCAATTACCAAAAGAGGCAGTGATAACATCAAAACATTTATCCAAATTGCATAACTTATACATGAACTGAGATTAGTTGCTTCACAAAAACCTCACTGATTATAGTATGTTCATACAAGATTTTCTTTAAATTTTGTAATCTAACGTGACGAATCAATTGTGGAGATGATGGCGTCTGATTTTTGCTCGATTCACATGCTGCTCAAGTTTCTTGTTCCAATACTTGTACAACATTGCAATCTAACTGCAACAATTAAAAAAATGTCAGCAAATGATGAATGCAAATTGATTTTAAATAATGTCACAAATATAACCGAACAGCTTTCAAACTCTCTTTTTTCAGAAAAACAGCTTTGAGATAACAATTTTCAGCAAGAAATATGACCAAACAGCTTTTAAACTCTCTTTTTGAGAAAAACAGCTTTCAGATAACAGTTTTCAGCTAGAAATATAACCGAACAGCTTTTAAACTCTCTTTTTCAGAAAAACAGCTTTCAGATAACAGTTTTCAGCTAGAAATATAACCGAACAGCTTTTAAACTCTCTTTTTCAGAAAAACAGCTTTCAGAATACAGTTTTCAGCTAGAAAAATAATCGAACAGCTTTTAAACTCTCTTTTTCATAAAAACAGCTTTCAGATAACAGTTTTCAGCTAGAAATATAACCTAACAGCTTTTAAAATCTCTTTTTCAGAAAACAGCTTTCAGAATACAGTTTTCAGGTAGAAATATAACCGAACAGCTTTTAAACTCTCTTTTTTAGAAAAACAACTTTCAGATAACAGTTTTCAGCTAGAAATATAACCGAACAGCTTTTAAACTCTCTTTTTCAGAAAAACAGCGTTCAGGTAACAGTTTTCAGCTAGAAATATAACCGAACAGCTTTTAAACTCTCTTTTTCAGAAAAACAGCTTTCAGATAACAGTTTTCAGCTAGAAATATAACCGAACAGCTTTTAAACTCTCTTTTTCAGAAAAACAGCTTTCAGAATACAGTTTTCAGAAATAAATATAACCAAACAGCTTTTAAACTCATTTTCAGAAAAACAGTTTTCAGAATACAGTTTTCAGAAAACTCTTTTCAGAAAACTCTTTTCAAAACAACAAAACAAACGCAACCTAGGTTTTTTCCAAAATAGTTTCTGATTTTGAACTTCTCAAGAAAATATTTGCACATGTTTTGCACGTGTAAAAAGATACTTTTAAGAAAAATGTTTATTAAATCTCCAAAAATTATTTTAATTCATTTATTAATCTCAAAAACATTATTTAAAATTCTAGGGTGTTATATGTCCGTCCCAAACATTTCTAGGGACTGCAGTCACTTTACCGGCCTTTCTGATGATAGATGGATGTACCCCTAGCCCATATACATGGATTTACCAGCCGTACTCCTCTATCTCGGACCCCTAGGAGCTGCACATATACCTGCCATATTCGTCATTGTTTCTATCATATCTTCTTCTAGTGCCTTTCCTCTGGTTTAATTAACATCATCACAACCTAGATGCTGATTTGCCCTCCTACCGGTCCTAATAATACCGAGAACAATGACCCCATATTGGCCACTTCTCAAATTAATTAATCATTTCATCACTTACCGGTACATGAGTCTCATTTAGCATCTAAATTATAACAATCATCACATTAATAGAGATTAAGTCATGAATAGCTTCAATATAAATCTCTCGTTCTTTATTCAATAATCATTTACTTAATTCATTTCCTTCACAATTTTGATCAAGCAATAACTGACTACCTTTAATAACATAGATAACCATGCCTTTAATTAACTTCTTGAAGTCCAATACTTAATTGATTCATTGACATAATTTGTTTCAACTATTTCCCACTTTTTTTTATTAATAAAGCTTCTCACATTATCCATAGTTTGAGTACTACTTTCTTTTCTAATATCGAGTTCTATAAAAGCCTCTTAATAAAACAATTTATTAGGACTTTGATTTCAAACTCTCGTTCGTATTTTCATTCAATCTCTTCAATTATTATTTCCTAAGCTCCTAAAGTCGTATTCACAATATTTCTTAAGAAAGTTCAATTTCTTTAATCAATTTGTTCAACCCAACTTGTTTCTTATTATAATATTAAATCCATAACTTTTTAACATGAATATAAATTTGTAGACTTCTAATATATATCCAAAACAGTGAGAAAATATTTCTAATTATTTAGTAAAGATTTAGAAACATTCCTACAAATTTTTCCAGACTTTAAAAGTCAAAAATACACAAAAACACAAAAAAACTGAAAATGCACAAATATGTGCATTTCCTTCACAATTTTGATCAAGCAATAACTGACTACCTTTAATAACATATATAACCATGCCTTTAATCAACTTCTTGAACTCCAATACTTAATTGATTCATAGAAATAATTTACTTCAACCATTTCCCACTTTTTTTTATTAATAAAGCTTCTCACATTATCCATAGTTTGAGTACTACTTTCTTTTCTAATATCGAGTTCTATAAAAGCCTCTTCACAAAAAAATTTATTAGGACTTCAATTTCAAGCTCTCGTTTGTATTTTCATTCAATTATTTAATCTCTAATTACTATTTCCTAAGCCCCAAAAGTTGTATTCAAAATATTTCTTAAGAGAGTTCAATTTCTTTAATCAATTTGTTCAACCCAACTTGTTTCTTATTATAATATTAAATCCATATTTATTTAACAGGAATATAAATTTTTAGACTTCTAACATATACCCAAAACAGTGAGAAAATATTTCTAATTATTTAGTAAAGATTTAGAAACATTCGTACATTTTTTCCAGATTTTAAAAGTAAAAATACACAAAAACTCAAAAAAACCGAAAATGCACAAATATGTGCATCTCCATATTCGAACCCAAAGGCGCCACGTGGCGAGCCCAGGCGCACCCACACACGCGCTAGCCACAAATGCCAAGAGCCAATTCTGTTTATATAGGGGGTTTAATTCTTTATGTTGGAATTAGAAGTAATTAGTATTGAGAATTGTAGCATTTATATTCATGTACCTAGATAGTCATGTATCTAGGAAATATCATACATGCACCTAGGAAGTAGCATTATTAATAATCTCCTTGTAAATGTAAATTGTATTTATTCCTAGAGTGCATATAAATAGAGGATCAGCTGAGTGCAAATTACTCAAGCATTTTACAACCTCTAGTGTCTTCAATATGGTATCTAGAGCCACTTTGTTTATTCTTTAATAGCTTTCTGCATCTGGTCAGCAGAACCTCCCTCTCTCTACCTCGTGCTAAACACCAGCCGCCTCTCCCAACCCTTCAGCAGCTTCGACTTCCAAATTCTCCCGACTTCCAACCCTGCGACTGCACCGCCCATCTCTATGCTCCTCCGACGACAACCAATCCAGTCCTGACGCCATGAACGCCAGACTGCGGCCACCTACGCTGTCTCCCGCTCAACTACAGAACCCGGCGAGCCTTCGCAGCAATTCCCTCCTCGCCGTAGCGACGCAGCAGCACCACGTCGCACGCACCAGCAAGCACTCGCCGCCGACGACTGCTCCTGTGCTCTTCGCAGTCGGCTAGCCGTTCGCTCACCCTCCCGGTGCTGTCGCAAGCAGCAGCAACCCCCATCCAGCATCGCCGGCGCTTCCCCCTAACCACCGCGCGCTCGCCCAGATCTGATCGCCGGCCTCTCCACCTTCTGCCTAGGTGCTAAAATGGCTTCAACCTCTCAGAAAATTGATGGTCATGTCTTCTCTTTCTCTGGAATGCCAACAATCACTTCGGAAAAATTGAATGGCAAAAATTATCTTGCATGGTCAGCCTCTGTTGAACTTTGGTTTCTTGGCCAAGGTTATCATGAACATCTGGAGCAATCCTCGGAAAATATTTCAGAAGACAAACACGAGCAGTGGAAGAAACTTGATTATCAGCTTTGTGCTCTCTTATGGCAATCTATTGAACCAACTATATTGACAAATTTCAGAGCCTTCAAAACTTGTCATTCTTTCTGGAAGAAGGCACAAAGTGTTTTTGCTAATGACTTTCAACAATTATATGATGCTGCTCAAAAATTGGCCACTCTTAAACAAACTGATCATGACATGGTTGCCTATGTTTCGAAAGCCCAATCTGCGGTAGAGGAGTTAAAATTATCATTGGAAGCCGATAAACTTGAAGACGTGAAGACGAAACTTGATAATCTATATATGGTGTTGGTACTACGTGGGATGCATCCAGATTTTGATCACATTCGTGACCAAGTCTTAACCGGCCAAGAAGTCCTTCTCTAGAGAATCTAATTACCCGGCTCCTTCGAGTCCCCTCACCAAAAACAGAAGGAAGTTCATTTGATAGTATTGAAACTTCTGCCATGGTTTCTAATCGAGGGGGACGAGGTGGTCATGGAAGCCGAGGAGGACGAGGTGGAAGAGGAGGTCGCCCTCAATGTTCTTACTGCAAGAGAGTGGGCCACACACAAGACACTTGCTACTCTATTCACGGATTTCCCGGAAAATCTGTGAATATTTCAAAGTCTGAAACATCTGAGACAAAATTTTCGAAAACTGACTATCAAGAGTACCTCCAGCTAAAAGCTGCCAAGGAATCTCAAACATCATCTGCTATAAGTGGTCATAACTCTACTGCTTGCATTTCCAAATCTGGTAACAATCAAAGTCCATGGATAATTGATTCAGGTGCTTCTGATCACATTGCTGGTAATAGTTCTTTATTTTCATCCATCTCTCCTCCTAAAATTCCTCATTTCATTACTTTAGCCGACGGTTCAAGAGTTGCAGCAACAGGAATCGGCAAAGTATCGCCCACTTCTTCTTTGTCTTTAAACTCTGTTTTGCTCATACCTGATTGTCCTTTCAATTTAATATCTCTTAGTCAACTTACTCGTTCTCATAATTGTTCAGTAACATTTGATGCTAACTCCTTTGTCATACAGGAACGTGGTACGGGTCGAACGATTGGCATAGGACATGAATCTAATGGTCTTTACTACCTCAAGCCTAGCCTTTCTTGGATTTGCAGTGCTGCTACATCACCAAAGCTCCTTCATGAACATTTGGGACACCCACATTTATCTAAACTAAAAATAATGGTTCCGAGTCTTGAAAAAATAAAGAACCTATTTTGTGAGTCATGTCAACTAGGAAAGCATGTTCGTTCTTCTTTTGCTAGGCATGTTGAAAGTCGTGTTGATTCCCTTTTTCAGTTATTCACTCTAATATATGGGGTCCTAGTCGTGTTTCTTCTATGGGTTATAGATATTTTGTTACTTTCATTGATGAATTTTCTCGATGCACCTGGGTTTTCTTAATGAAAGAACGGTCTGAAATTTTGTCCATTCTCACTTCTTTTGTTAATGAAATTAAAACTCAGTTTGGTAAGACAATTAAGATCCTTAGAAGTGATAATGCACAAGAATACTTTTCTTCTGCTATTTCTTCCTTTTTGTCGGCACAGGGCATTCTCCATCAGTCCTTTTGTCCTCATACTCCTCAACAGAATGGCATTGCTGAAAGGAAGAATAGACATCTTGTTGAGACTGCTCGGACATTATTACTTCATGCCAATGTACCTGTCCGACACTGGGGTGATGCTGTTTTAACAGCCTGTTTTTTGATAAATCGGATGCCTTCTTCCTCTATTGAGAATAAAATACCACATTCCATTCTGTTTCCTAAAGAACCATTGTTTCATGTTGATCCACATATTTTTGGTTGCACCTGTTTTGTTCATGACTTGTCTCCAGGTCTTGATAAGCTTGCTGCTCGAGCCATCAAATGTGTCTTCCTTGGATATTCCAGATTACAGAAAGGTTACCGATGTTACTCTCCTGTTCACAATCGTTATTATATCTCTGCAGATGTAGCATTTTTCGAAGAAAAGCCATACTTTGCTCCCTCCATGGTTGAGTCCAATACTCTTCAAGAAGTCTTTCCTATTCCCTATCTTGGTCCATCACCTTCTTTGCAGGAATCAGAGTCAATTGTAGATATTCCTGACAATCCTCCACCTGAGCAGACTCAAATATCACCCATCGTATATCGGCGTCGTCCTCGAATTCCTAATACAGAACTTGAAGGTAATGAAAGACCAGCTGAATCATGTCCTACTCCAGCAGACAACCCGACCGCGGACCTACTCGAAGAGAATCTTGACTTGCCCATTGCTCTTAGGAAAGGTACTCGATCTACACGTAAACCTTATCCTATTTTTGACTTCTTAAGTTATCATCGTCTCACTCCTTCGTACCATTCTTTTGTTTCATCTTTATCTTCTATTTCTCTTCCTAAAAATCTTTGTGAAGCACTTGATCATCCAGGATGGCGACAAGTCATGATTGATGAAATGCAGGCTTTGGAGCATAATGGTACTTGGGAGCTGGTTCCTCTTCCTCCAGGCAAGAAACCTGTTGGCTGTCGATGGGTATATGCTATAAAAGTTGGGGCCGATGGAAAGATTGATCGCCTCAAAGCTCGCTTGGTTGCCAAAGGTTATACCCAGATTTATGGCCTAGATTATGGAGATACTTTCTCCCCTGTGGCTAAAATTACTTCTGTTCGACTCCTTATTAGTATAGCAGCCATCCGTCATTGGCCACTGTATCAATTGGATATTAAAAATGCATTCCTACATGGTGAATTAGAAGAGGAGATTTATATGGAGCAACCACCAGGATTTGTTGCTCAGGAGGAGTCTAGCTTGGTTTGCAAACTACGACGGTCTCTTTATGGACTCAAACAATCCCCAAAAGCTTGGTTTGGAAAATTCAGCTCCGTTGTTCAGGCTTTTGGAATGAAACGAAGTGAAGCAGACCATTCAGTTTTTTATTGTCATACCTCTCCGAATAGATGTGTTTACTTGGTGGTCTATGTAGATGATATAGTCATCACAGGAAATGACCAAGGAAAAATTGCCCAACTGAAGGAACATCTATTTAATCATTTTCAGACTAAGGATTTGGGAAAGCTTAAATATTTTCTTGGAATAGAATTTGCTCAGTCAAAAGATGGGATTATCATCTCACAAAGGAAGTATGCGTTAGACATACTTAAAGAAACTGGTATGTCAGATTGTAGACCAGTTGATAGTCCCATGGATCCAAATCAAAAATTGCTACCAAATCAGGGGGAGCCTTATTCTGATCCTGAAAGATATCGGAGATTGGTTGGGAAGCTTATCTACCTCACTATTACAAGGCCAGATATTTCCTTTGCAGTTGGAGTGGTGAGTCAATTCATGCAATCTCCTCATAATAATCATTGGGATGCAGTAATTCGAATTCTGAGATACATCAAAAGGACCTCAGGACAAGGCCTACTCTATGAAGACAAAGGAAGCACTCAAGTAGTTAGATTTTGTGATGCAGATTGGGCAGGATCACCCATTGATAGGCGATCCACTTCAGGATATTGTGTATCTATTGGAGGAAATCTCGTCTCATGGAAGAGTAAGAAGCAAAATGTTGTTGCAAGGTCTAGTGCAGAGGCTGAATATCGAGCTATGGCTGTAGCCACGTGTGAGCTCATTTGGATTAAACAACTTCTTCAAGAATTGAAGTTTGGAGATACTCAACAAATGAAACTATGTTGTGATAATCAGGCAGCTCTGCATATAGCTTCCAATCCGGTATTCCATGAAAGAACTAAACATATCGAGATTGATTGTCATTTTGTCCGTGAGAAAGTTCTTTCTAAAGAAGTTATCACTGAATCTGTTACCTCTAATGATCAACTGGCAGACGTCTTCACAAAATCCCTAAGAGGACCGAGAATTCAATATATTTGTTCCAAGCTTGGAGCGTTCGACTTATATGCTCCAGCTTGAGGGGGAGTGTTGGAATTAGAAGTAATTAGTATTGAGAATTGTAGCATTTATATTCATGTACCTAGATAGTCATGTATCTAGGAAATATCATACATGCACCTAGGAAGTAGCATTATTAATAATCTCCTGGTAAATGTAAATTGTATTTATTCCTAGAGTGCATATAAATAGAGGATCAGCTGAGTGCAAATTACTCAAGCATTTTACAACCTCTAGTGTCTTCAATACTTTATAACCTTAGTCTGTGTTTATTCTTCTATTTTAATTTCTCTTATACTCTACAATTTTATTTGTTTTCCCAAATTAATAGTTTATAAAATATAACTACAATTCTAACCACAATAAAAATTATATTTATACATACATATTGTAAAATGATGATTTTTGAACAACAAAACCATACACTTTCATTTATTAATAAAGACTACTTCTTCCAACCTCAATTCAAGATTTCACATTTTTATTTCAATTTTTTTTATCAATTTCATGAGAATATTTCATCTTCTATCAATCTACAACTCTCCCTATTGTTTACCCAATTTTGTTTGTTTAATTTAACAATTTTTGCAAAAGATCTTTTCCAATTAATGCAACTTAACATGGCATACTAACATGCTTCCAACAATACTTCCGCAACTTCTATTTGTATTTTCAAGTTACTAACATGACAAATTATAAAGAATCATTCCATCTAGCATGCAATTGCTTCTAACAAGGTCAATACCACAAGCAAATTAATCACACTAGAAGTCTACAATTCATGCCACAAAATCATCACAACTTGTTGAGCATGCATACTACAATTCATCTAGAAAGTAAGGAAATCACCCACCTTTTTGAAGAAAACGAAATCAGAATGAAAGCTCCTAGTTCCTCACCGATTGCCTAGCGCTTCTCCTCATAGCAAAAGCAACTCCAAGCTTTAAGAATGAAAAATCCGAAACCCTCTTGCTCTCTTTCTTTTCCTCTCTTTTTGATTTGATAAGATTTTAGTGCAAATGTGAATGAAGAGAGGTAGGTATTTTTAGGGCATTTGTGTGGAGGAGAATGATCCCACTACTTCACACAACTACCCACTCACTCACATCTCCCTCCACTCTCCCTCTCACTCTCCAAAACCGGCCAACCATAGGGTGTCCAAGCACGTGCACGTGTAGTACACATGCACACTTCTCATTCATTTTATATTTTGTTAATTGTTAGTTGCTACTTGTTGTTACAAGACAAGTGTAGAAAAAGTGTACAAAAGAAATGTAGGTTTTATTTGTGGGCTTCTCATTAGGCTTTTACTATTTTTATTTATTTTATTTATTTCTAATTGGCTTAACTTAGTCTTTTAGGCCTATGGACTTTAATTAAGAAAGAAAAATAAATGAGACAAAATAAATAAAAGGAAACTTATGCATAACTTAGGAAAACTGTTAGAACAAAATGAGATAAAACTGCACGTGCATTGCACATGCAAAAATAAAAAAAAGTATTTTATTTTTAAAATTACTACGGGGATGTTACAACACTCCCTCCTTAGAATAGTTCTGTCTTCCGAACTACACTTCAGGAGTGAGAAAACAAAGAAAGAAATAGATTTACAGGCTTAGTTAAAAAGTTCAGGGTGATCTCTCAATATCCTCTCCTCTGATTCCCAGGTGGCCTCCTTAACCTGTTGATTCCTCCATACAACTTTGACCATAGGTATAGTCTTATTTCTTATGACTTACTGTCGATCCACAATCTTAACTGGATGCTCAGTAACAACTATATCCCTGTGTTTGGTGATTGTAGCTCAAATCAAACTGCAGACCCTCTGGCACTTCAGGCAAATGATAACTCAGATTCGGAGTATAGCCTCGTAACATAGACACATGGAAGATATTGTGTACTTGGGCCAACTCTTCCGATAGTTCTAACCGATAAACCGTCTTTCCAATTCTCTTCAATATCTTATAAGGACCTATGTACCTTGGGGCTAATTTCCCTCCTCTTCCAAACCGGATTACTCCCTTGGTTGGAGACACCTTCACGAAGACAAAATCACCTTCTTCGAACTCCAGATCTCTCCTCTGGTTGTCGGCATAACTTTTCTGCCTGCTTTGTGCGTCCACTAACCTCTTCCTGATCAACTCGATGTTTTTGTAGGTCTGTTGCACAATCTCCGGCACATACATCTGTCGTTCCCCCACTTCATACCAACACACTAGTGTTCTGCACTTCCTTCCATATAGAGCTTCATATGGTGCCATACCGATACTTACCTGGAAACTTTTGTTGTAGATGAATTCCACTAGAGCCAAATGCCTCTCCCAACTGCCGCCAATGTCCAACACACAACACCTTAGCATATCTTCCAGTACCCGATTGACCCTCTCAGTCTGCCCATCAGTTTGAGGATGGAAGGCAGTACTGAAATCGGTCTTCGTCACCAAAGCTTCCTAAACACTTTTCCAAAATGCGAGGTGAATCGTGCATCTTGGTTGGATACAATAGATAAGGAAACTCCATATAGCCTCACGATCTCTCCAACATACAAATCAGCAAGCTTCTCAATAGACCAAGTAAACTTCATCGCCAAAAAGTGAGCCGATTTGGTGAGTCGGTCCACTATCACCCAAATTACATCGTTTCCTTTGGAACTCCTGGGCAATCCTGTAATGAAGTCCATGCTGATGTTATCCCACTTCCACTCCGGAATGGGTAATGGCTGCAACAAACCCCCGGGTTTCTGATTTTCGGCTTTGACAGCTGACAAACTGCACATATGGCGACAAACTCAGCCACATCTTACTTCATCCCTGACCACCAGAAACACTGCTTGAAGTCCTTGTACATCTTGGTACTCCCCGGATGTATGGATAACAAAGTGGCGTGTGCTTCCTTTAGAACACTCTCCTTCAGTTCTGCTTGATTCGGCACACACAACCGCTCTCCAAACCACAATACTTCGTCTTTCACCTGGAATTATGTTAACTTGTCGGTGCCAACCTGCTCTTTCATCCCCTGAATCTCCAGATCGATCTTCTGAATGTCAATGATCCTTTCCCTCAATGTGGGTTGAATTCTCAACTGGGCTATGGACGCCCCCAATCCCTGCAGCACTACCTCAATTTCAGCTCGATCAAGTTCCTCAAGTTCCTCTGCCAACTTTTCCTAAGTTGTGATGAGACGAGACAAACTGCTCTTCCAGCTGAGTGCATCAGCCACCACATTGGCCTTGCCCGGATGGTACCATATTTTGGGATGGATGTCCTCTAATACTTCCAACCATCTTCGTTGCCTCAAATTTAGTTCCTTCTGCTGGTAGATGTACTTCAAACTTTTGTGATCCGTGTACATGTTAACTTTTTTCCCGTACACGTAGTGCCTCCACTGCTTTAGTGCAAAGATGATTGCCACCAACTCCAGATCGTAAGAAGGATAATTCTTCTCATGTGGTCTCAGCTGTCTAGACCCATAAGCTATTACCTTCCCCTCTTGTATCAGCACACAACCCAGTTCGCGATGGGAAGCATCGCTGTAGACATCATAGTCGACTCCTGCTCTTGGCAAAGCCAGAATGGGAGCGGTAGTCAACCTCTCCTTTAACTCCTGGAAGCTAGTCTCACACTGTTCCAAAAATTTAAAACTCAAGTTCTTCCTTGTAAGCCCTGTGAATGGCACAGCTATCTGGGCGTAGCCTTGAATGAATCTTATATAGTAGCCTGTTAGACCCAAAAACTTCTGATTTCTTTTACTGTAGTCGGTCTTGGACAATCTTTCATTGCCTCAATTTTTTGTGGATCAGTGGCCACTCCCTCCTTAGAAAGGATGTGACCCAGGAAGGTGACTTCGATTTTCTAGAAGTCACACTTCGACAACTTTGCATATAACTTCTGCTCTTGTTACTTCTTCAGTACCTTTGCTAAGTGCCCAGCAATGTCTTCTTCTGTCTTGGAGTAGACTAAAATATCATCGATGAACACAACGACGAAAAAATTGATGACGGTCGCAGGACCATGTTCATCATGTCCATGAAGATAGCAGGTGCATTGGTTACTCCGAACGGTATGACTAGGAACTCGTAGTGACCATGTCAAGTTCTAAACACGATCTTGTGCATATCTTCTTCCTTCACTCGGACCTGGTGTTAACCCGACCGTAGATCTATCTTAGAGAAAACAACTGCTTCTTGTAGACGGTCAAATAGATCATCGATTCAGGGAATCGGATATTTGTTCTGCACTGTCACCTTGTTCAACTCTATGTAATCGATGCACATTCTCATCGATCCATCCTTCTTCTTTACCAAAAGAATGGGTTCTCCTTAAGGTGACGCTCTCGGACTGATGAATCCTTTGTCCAACAACTCTTCAATTTGCTTCTTGATCTCATCTTGTTCTACTGGCGTCATTCTGTACGGTGCCTTAGAAATGGATGCACTCCCTGGCTGAATGGAGATGCTTGTAATATTCCGGACGGATATTACCGTATATAAATTATTATTTTATTATTATTTTATTACTATTTTGTTTTAATTCCAAAATTAGAATATTTTGGTGATTTTCACCCGGTTTGTCCATAGACATTATCTGTATCCAGATATCGGTCAGTATACATCCGTATTGTATCAAATTGATACTGCGATCTTCCGAACTGATAATAAAATTTATTTTATTATTATTTCCAAGATTTAATTATTTTTATATGGATTATGCAAAGATTTTCCGGTATACGGACATAAATGCGCACGTACGAGTAGTATGTCGATTAGTGCATTATACAAATTGTGTGTTGTGTATTTTGGACAACACTTATTTTGCTATGACAAAACCTAGTAGGGATGGTTAGGGTTTGAATAGGAGGTTAAATCTAGGGTTACAAAGACATAAGGGATTAAAAATTCTTCTAGAAAACTTCTCCTCCACATCAACCTCCCCTCTGATGAACACAATATTATTCACTTTTTAGAGCAATAATCTTAATATAATTGGACATTTAAAAGCTCTATATGTGGTATTTAACTCTTATTTTCTCTTTTTCATAGGAAACAGCTCATAACGGCAAAGCGAAGCAGATGCAGGGATTTAAGGATGATACACAGCAAACTGCAGAGGATCGGTCGACTGGTTTCCCAAAGACAGTCGACTGGACAGGAGAAGCTGATTTTCCACAACTCTCGTCACAGTCGACTTACTCCCAAAACCAGTCGACTGGTATGATCAAATAGGAAATCTTCAAAAGTCTCGACTCAGTCGACTGGTTCGAAGACAAGTCGACTGGTCTGCGGCGGAGTAAACAGATAAGATATTCGAAGATTCACCCAAATCTAATTCCGAATCTATTTGAAACCAGATCTTATGCAACGAATCAAATCTAGAGACTGGGAATTGGCAAGAGCACGTGGTGAACAGATAAGGAAAGAAAGAAGAAAAGAGAAAGATATAAATCATCAAATAAAATAAAGAAGGATTTTGCTGAAAAAGTGGAAACCCTAATTCTCAGCCGTATTCTATAAATATCAGAAAAGAAGCATTATTCAGGGAGATCCGCCAGAATCCATCTATCTCTTGGAAGCGACTAAATCACCAAGTTCCTGAACAAGCAACCAGTGCTTCATTCTATCATCATCAAAGAAGGAGAAGAGGAGAGCCAGTATTCGAAGGCAGTCGACTGTGTGACAGACAGTCGACCTTATTGCCGGACTTCATTAGTTTATTTCTCCTCTCTTTTATCTTTTATGTTGATCATGTATTTGAACTTGTTAAGCAATAAAAGTATTATTATGTGGAACTAATTTCATAGTTGGGTAGATCGAAACCGTAGTTATGTAATGCTATATTCTTCTGAATCCTTCTATGTTACTTATTGATTAAATCTAAATTGAATTGACATAGATTGATAACAGTCAAACTTGTTCAGGAGTTATAAGTACAGTCGACTGAAGGTGAGAGCCAGTCGACTGCCATACAGAATCTGATATTATCAAGTTTGTGAAGTTAGGAATCTGAATCTGTTATATGAGCATATTGAGACGACCCGTATCTCGTGCTTATAACTTGTAACAAGAGAATCTTTAGGGTTCTTGGTTTAATCAACTTGAAGGATCTAGATCTGATACCAATTTCTAGAACTTCAAGTGTTTGTTCGTTTCCACTGTTCTTATGCTTTTGTTAAGTATAACTTAGTAGATACCATGCTAAAATACTTAGGGGAAGAAATGAATTAGAGTAGATACCATGCCTAATTCTTGGCTGAGGGAAACAATACTTTAAGGAGTAGATACCATGCCATTGAAGTGAACAAACATGAGTAATTAGAAGTAAATTCAGAAGGTAACTTAGCATTACTAACTATTGGTGGAGATCAACAACCCAACTATTCCAGAGATATTTGTGATTCAACACTTCTTAATTTAGTTTTAATCTTTCATTTCTTTTAGACTTTTCAGACCAACCATTTATGATTCTTATTCTTTTTATTGGTTAGTAAGTTAAAATCTACAATCTCTGTGGGATCGACCCTTGCTATTACTACGATTCTATAAACGATTCGTGCACTTGCGAGGTTTTATAATTTGTGTCTAGTTTATCTATGTATTTAGGTATCTAGAAACCAACAACAAGTTTTTGGCGCCGTTGCCGGGGATTGTTTAGTATTTTGACTTACAAATTAGTAAAATCTTTTTCTTTTTATTCTATTTTATTTCTTCTTTTTCTTTTTCTTGAACTTTCTTTCAGGTTAAACTTTACACAGAACCAGATCAGTCGACTGTCCCACAGACAAGTCGACTGTACAGAAGCTATTGTACAGGTGCAGACCAGTCGACTGTCCCGAGGATCAGTCGACTGTCCAGAGGATTTTTCCAAAAAGCAACAATGGGTGAAATTTTTTTAAACCGAGTACCAATGCAAGACAAATTCATTCCTAAGAATATTGAGAATCCTTCTTGCATAGCTTTTCAACCCAAAGTCACAGGGAATATGCATCTATCACCTCAATTACTCAGCATGGTGCCCCACTTCTTTGGTAGAACAGACGAAGATCCGCATCTACATCTGCAAGACTTCTTTGATCTTTGCAGGACACAAAGCGTCCAAGGGCTTACCTCTGAACAAATCAGGTTAATCTTGTTTCCTTTTTCTTTAAAACTTAATGCTAAGTTGTGGTATAATTCCTTGGAACCAGGATCAATTCAATCATGGGAGCAATTGGCAACAAAATTCTTGAAAGAGTTCTTTCCAGCCCAGAAAACCAGACAACTAAAACGGAAAATTCTACTTTTCCAACAAAAAGATGGCGATTTATTCTTCGAGGCGTGGAAGGACTTCAAAAACAAGCTTTTCAAGTGTCCTACGCATAACATACCTAAGGATGACCAGGTACAATCATTCTATGAGGGTTTAAATTACACTAACAAAGCAATTGTTGATTCAGCATGCAATGGAATATTGATGAAGAAGAGTTCTGAGGAGGCCTTAGAGCTATTTGAAGAACTCAGCGAGAACTCACAACAATTCTTAACAAGGAGGAGCATCTCAAGAAAACAGGGAGTATTCGAAATTTCTCATAATAATAACATGCAATTCGAAATGGAAACCATGAACAAAAAGATTGATATGCTTGTGAATTCAACGATGGGTGGTGTAAAAAACCAACCAAAAGACATTTGTGCAATTTGTTTTCAATCTAACCATACAACTAATTCATGTCCCATGTTTTCTTTCACAGATCAGGAGCACACAAACTACGTAGAACAGGGAATGTACCCGCCCCAGAACAATTTTTTTTCAAACACGTATAACCCAGGGTGGCAAAACCATCAAGACAATCAATTTGCACCAGGGCATACGCAGCAATTCCAAGGCGGGAATGGGTATGATGAGCCAGCACAAGAACAGGAGAAGTTAAATTTCGAATCCACCATTCTTCAACTACTCCAACAGCAACAACAAACCAGTGATCAACAAAGACAGGCCATTCAAAAATTGGAATTTCAAATTGGCCAAATTGCTACGGAGTTAAGTGAAAGAAAGGCAGGAGAATTTCCATCACAAACCATACCTAACCCTAGAGGACAAGAACAGCTCCAATCAAGGACAACACTAGAAGAAGAGACTGAGTTTACAATGTTTGATGCACCACAATTTTCACACGATGATCATGAATGTTATAAAGTTGACGTGGTTCCGGAAATTTGTGACCAAACATTTCAAGAAAATAGCGTTGATCCATTACAAGCAACAATTGCGCACCCTCCACCACTATCTCAAGTTGAAATGGAATACGACGACTGGAAGATTGCAGAGACAGTACTTCACCATGAAACTCCAGAGTCCTATCCAGGTAAGCTTGCATCTGTATTCGAAGAGTTGGTATCTGATAACACTTGTGTTCTACAGGTTAAGTTGACTTATGAAGAGGACAAGTCGACTGATGAAACATACAAGTCGACTGAAGATCATGACAAGTCGACTGCTCCTAGGACACCTGATGAGGAGCTAAAGCCACTACATGAACACCTGAGGCCACTACTTGATTATTTGGGGAACAACCAGACAGTACCTGTGACAGTTGCTGCAAAATTCAGGATGAACAAAGAAGCAAAGCTACAGGGAGTCTTGCAAAATCACAATGGTGCTTTAAGATGGACCATTGCTGATAAACTAATGTCAAGATGGTACGGTCCATAAAATGTTGCGCAGGTTTCCCCCACATGGAGCATTGACGACAAATCAAACGTTCTAGGTGAATGGGCAGAGGGGGGAAACCTTATAATAAGATGAGTTGTGAGCCGCGAGACATTCAATACATGGCACAACTCATCAAGTCTAGCTGAAGACAAGAAACACAGCGCTTATTGGGAGGCAACCCAATTTTTCAGGGGAGTATTTACACTTTCCTTTATTTGCTTTCAGTTATTCATTATTATTTTTCTTTTAGTTATTTTTTTCAGTATCTCCTTACTAAGATGGTGACACATGCCTATTTTTAAATTTTCTTTCGAACATTGAGGACAATGTTCCATCTAAGTTTGGGGGTATTAGGGTTATTTATATTTAAATAATTTCTTATAAAGTAAGAAGCAGGATACTCATTTACTTTAGGATTGTTGAGTTTCATAATTCCCTACGAAGTTACAAAAGCCATGCGATTATACATAATAAACAAATGTGATGCTTTTTCTGATGATTATTCCCTTTAGATCTAGTCCTAAATTGAGTTTAAGTAAATAGAGTGATAAAAAAATAAATATAAATATATATATTTAAATAAAGTCAATCTACTCCAATGTTTTGAGTGCTTAGTAACTAGGGGTATTCATCACCAATGTTTACCTTTACGTCAAACGGCAACTCAAAATATGAGTATGCAAAGCACTTTAGAGTTGTGACTTGTTGAGTAACCGGGTGGATACATCACAAATGTTTCGCATTCGCGTCAAAAGGCAAGTGACATCTTTAGAGAAGAGACTAACACACACACACAAAAAAAAAAAAAAAAAAAAAAAAAAAAAAAAAAAAAAAAACTCTAGTTTGCTACTCGGTTTGTAGTAGAGAAAAGGGATAATCACAGACTGAGTAGTTGCATACTATAACTACATTAATCGCATGACAAATATGATTAAGTTTGGGAACTATGAATAGACAATTGCACTGGAGAAAGTGGGTATGCTTGTTTTTACTTTATCTGAAATTGTTTGTAGTTTTATATATTGATGTCCACATAATAAGAAATCTTGGTGGTTGAGTCTATTATTATTATTATTCTCCTTATTCATAATTCTAGTTTGCTTGAGGACAAGCAAAATCTAAGTTTGGGGGTATTTGATGAACACAATATTATTCACTTTTTAGAGCAATAATCTTAATATAATTGGACATTTAAAAGCTCTATATGTGGTATTTAACTCTTATTTTCTCTTTTCATAAGAAACAGCTCATAACGGCAAAGCGAAGCAGATGCAGGGATTTAAGGATGATACACAACAAACTGCAGAGGATCGGTCGACTGGTTTCCCAAAGACAGTCGACTGGACAGGAGAAGCTGATTTTCCACAACTCTCGTCACAGTCGACTTACTCCCAAAACCAGTCGACTGGTATGATCAAATAGGAAATCTTCAAAAGTCTCGACTCAGTCGACTGGTTCGAAGACAAGTCGACTGGTCTGCGGCGGAGTAAACAGATAAGATATTCGAAGATTCACCCAAATCTAATTCCGAATCTATTTGAAACCAGATCTTATGCAACGAATCAAATCTAGAGACTGGGAATTGGCAAGAGCACGTGGTGAACAGATAAGAAAAGAAAGAAGAAAAGAGAAAGATATAAATCATCAAATAAAATAAAGAAGGATTTTGCTGAAAAAGTGGAAACCCTAATTCTCAGCCGTATTCTATAAATATCAGAAAAGAAGCATTATTCAGGGAGATCCGCCAGAATCCATCTATCTCTTGGAAGCGACTAAATCACCAAGTTCCTGAACAAGCAACCAGTGCTTCATTCTATCATCATCAAAGAAGGAGAAGAGGAGAGCCAGTATTCGAAGGCAGTCGACTGTGTGACAGACAGTCGACCTTATTGCCGGACTTCATTAGTTTATTTCTCCTCTCTTTTATCTTTTATGTTGATCATGTATTTGAACTTGTTAAGCAATAAAGTATTATTATGTGGAACTAATTTCATAGTTGGGTAGATCGAAACCGTAGTTATGTAATGCTATATTCTTCTGAATCCTTCTATGTTACTTATTGATTAAATCTAATTGAATTGACATAGATTGATAACAGTCAAACTTGTTCAGGAGTTATAAGTACAGTCGACTGAAGGTGAGAGCCAGTCGACTGCCATACAGAATCTGATATTATCAAGTTTGTGAAGTTAGGAATCTGAATCTGTTATATGAGCATATTGAGACGACCCGTATCTCGTGCTTATAACTTGTAACAAGAGAATCTTTAGGGTTCTTGGTTTAATCAACTTGAAGGATCTAGATCTGATACCAATTTCTAGAACTTCAAGTGTTTGTTCGTTTCCACTGTTCTTATGCTTTTGTTAAGTATAACTTAGTAGATACCATGCTAAAATACTTAGGGGAAGAAATGAATTAGAGTAGATACCATGCCTAATTCTTGGCTGAGGGAAACAATACTTTAAGGAGTAGATACCATGCCATTGAAGTGAACAAACATGAGTAATTAGAAGTAAATTCAGAAGGTAACTTAGCATTACTAACTATTGGTGGAGATCAACAACCCAACTATTCCAGAGATATTTGTGATTCAACACTTCTTAATTTAGTTTTAATCTTTCATTTCTTTTAGACTTTTCAGACCAACCATTTATGATTCTTATTCTTTTTATTGGTTAGTAAGTTAAAATCTACAATCTCTGTGGGATCGACCCTTGCTATTACTACGATTCTATAAACGATTCGTGCACTTGCGAGGTTTTATAATTTGTGTCTAGTTTATCTATGTATTTAGGTATCTAGAAACCAACAACAAGTTTTTGGCGCCGTTGCCGGGGATTGTTTAGTATTTTAACTTACAAGTCAGTAGAATTTTTATTAGTTTTTCTTTTCTTTTATTAATACTTTTTCTTTTAGGTTACAGGACTTCGGTGAATGCACGTTAGACGATCACTTCGTCCAGAGCTACTACCTATTGACGCAGAAACAGAACGAACTTTGCACAGGCTAGGTAAGCTTCTCACAGCCAGCCAGTTGACTGCTGTACGGACCCAGTCGACTGCACAGAGACAAATTTCACAGGAAAGAATGGCTGAAGAAATACAAAATCGAGTGCCAATGCAGGACAAATTCACTCCTAAGAATATTGAGCAACCTTCCTGCATTGCTTTTCAACCTAATGCTACAGGGAACATGCACCTATCTCCTCATTTACTTAGTATGGTTCCCCACTTTAGTGGCAGACCAGATGAAGAGCCTCATCTTCACTTGCAAGACTTTTTTGATCTCTGCAGGACACAAAGCGTCCAAGGGCTTACCGCTGAACAAATCAGGTTAATCTTGTTTCCTTTTTCCTTAAAACTTAATGCTAAGTTGTGGTATAATTCCTTGGAACCAGGATCAATTCAATCATGGGAGCAATTGGCAACAAAATTTTTGAAAGAGTTCTTTCCAGCCCAGAAAACCAGACAACTAAAACAGGAAATTCTACTTTTCCAACAAAAAGATGGCGATTTATTCTTCGAGGCGTGGAAGGACTTCAAAAACAAGCTTTTCAAGTGTCCTACGCATAACATACCTAAGGATGACCAGGTACAATCATTCTATGAGGGTTTAAATTACACTAACAAAGCAATTGTTGATTCAGCATGCAATGGAATATTGATGAAGAAGAGTTCTGAGGAGGCCTTAGAGCTATTTGAAGAACTCAGCGAGAACTCACAACAATTCTTAACAAGGAGGAGCATCTCAAGAAAACAGGGAGTATTCGAAATTTCTCATAATAATAACATGCAATTCGAAATGGAAACCATGAACAAAAAGATTGATATGCTTGTGAATTCAACGATGGGTGGTGTAAAAAACCAACCAAAAGACATTTGTGCAATTTGTTTTCAATCTAACCATACAACTAATTCATGTCCCATGTTTTCTTTCACAGATCAGGAGCACACAAACTACGTAGAACAGGGAATGTACCCGCCCCAGAACAATTTTTTTTCAAACACGTATAACCCAGGGTGGCAAAACCATCAAGACAATCAATTTGCACCAGGGCATACGCAGCAATTCCAAGGCGGGAATGGGTATGATGAGCCAGCACAAGAACAGGAGAAGTTAAATTTCGAATCCACCATTCTTCAACTACTCCAACAGCAACAACAAACCAGTGATCAACAAAGACAGGCCATTCAAAAATTGGAATTTCAAATTGGCCAAATTGCTACGGAGTTAAGTGAAAGAAAGGCAGGAGAATTTCCATCACAAACCATACCTAACCCTAGAGGACAAGAACAGCTCCAATCAAGGACAACACTAGAAGAAGAGACTGAGTTTACAATGTTTGATGCACCACAATTTCCACACGATGATCATGAATGTTATAAAGTTGACGTGGTTCCGGAAATTTGTGACCAAACATTTCAAGAAAATAGCGTTGATCCATTACAAGCAACAATTGCGCACCCTCCACCACTATCTCAAGTTGAAATGGAATACGACGACTGGAAGATTGCAGAGACAGTACTTCACCATGAAACTCCAGAGTCCTATCCAGGTAAGCTTGCATCTGTATTTGAAGAGTTGGTATCTGATAACACTTGTGTTCTACAGGTTAAGTTGACTTATGAAGAGGACAAGTCGACTGATGAAACATACAAGTCGACTGAAGATCATGACAAGTCGACTGCTCCTAGGACACCTGATGAGGAGCTAAAGCCACTACATGAACACCTGAGGCCACTACTTGATTATTTGGGGAACAACCAGACAGTACCTGTGACAGTTGCTGCAAAATTCAGGATGAACAAAGAAGCAAAGCTACAGGGAGTCTTGCAAAATCACAATGGTGCTTTAAGATGGACCATTGCTGATAAACTAATGTCAAGATGGTACGGTCCATAAAATGTTGCGCAGGTTTCCCCCACATGGAGCATTAACGACAAATCAAACGTTCTAGGTGAATGGGCAGAGGGGGGAAACCTTATAATAAGATGAGTTGTGAGCCGCGAGACATTCAATACATGGCACAACTCATCAAGTCTAGCTGAAGACAAGAAACACAGCGCTTATTGGGAGGCAACCCAATTTTTCAGGGGAGTATTTACACTTTCCTTTATTTGCTTTCAGTTATTCATTATTATTTTTCTTTTAGTTATTTTTCTTTTCAGTATCTCCTTACTAAGATGGTGACACATGCCTATTTTTATATTTCTTTCGAACATTGGGGACAATGTTCCATCTAAGTTTGGGGGTATTAGGGGTTATTTTTAGAGTCTTTTGAAATTTTTAGGATAAACAATTTCTTATAAAGTAAGAGTAAGAATACTTATTTACTTTAGGATTGTTGAGTTTCATAACTCCTTACAAATTGTGTGAGTCATGCGATTATACATAAGAAACAAATGTGACACTTTTTCTGGTGATTATTCCCTTTAGATCTAGTCCTAAATCGAGTTTAAGTAAATAGAGTGATAATATATATATATATTTGAATAAAGTCAATCTACTCCAATGTTTTGAGTGCTTAGTAACTAGGGGTATTCATCACCAATGTTTACCTTTACGTCAAACGGCAACTTAAAATATGAGTATGCAAAGCACTTTAGAGTTTGTGACTTGTTGAGTAACCGGGTGGATACATCACAAATGTTTCGCATTCGCGTCAAAAGGCAAGTGACAACTTTAGAGAAGAGGCTAAAAAAAAAAAAGAAAGAAAAAAAAAAAAAAAAAAAAAAAAAAAAAAAAAAACCTCTAGTTTGCTACTCGGATTTGTAGTAGAGAAAAGGAATAATCACAGACTGAGTAGTTGCATACTATAACTACATTAATCGCATGACAAATATGATTAAGTTTGGGAACTATGAATAGACAATTGCACTGGAGAAAGTGGGTATGCTTGTTTTTACTTTATCTGAAATTGTTTGTAGTTTTATATATTGATGTCCACATAATAAGAAATCTTGGTGGTTGAGTCTATTATTATTATTATTCTCCTTATTCATAATTCTAGTTTGCTTGAGGACAAGCAAAATCTAAGTTTGGGGGTATTTGATGAACACAATATTATTCACTTTTTAGAGCAATAATCTTAATATAATTGGACATTTAAAAGCTCTATATGTGGTATTTAACTCTTATTTTCTCTTTTTCATAAGAAACAGCTCATAACGGCAAAGCGAAGCAGATGCAGGGATTTAAGGATGATACACAACAAACTGCAGAGGATCGGTCGACTGGTTTCCCAAAGACAGTCGACTGGACAGGAGAAGCTGATTTTCCACAACTCTCGTCACAGTCGACTTACTCCCAAAACCAGTCGACTGGTATGATCAAATAGGAAATCTTCAAAAGTCTCGACTCAGTCGACTGGTTCGAAGACAAGTCGACTGGTCTGCGGCGGAGTAAACAGATAAGATATTCGAAGATTCACCCAAATCTAATTCCGAATCTATTTGAAACCAGATCTTATGCAACGAATCAAATCTAGAGACTGGGGAATTGGCAAGAGCACGTGGTGAACAGATAAGAAAGAAAGAAGAAAAGAGAAAGATATAAATCATCAAATAAAATAAAGAAGGATTTTGCTGAAAAAGTGGAAACCCTAATTCTCAGCCGTATTCTATAAATATCAGAAAAGAAGCATTATTCAGGGAGATCCGCCAGAATCCATCTATCTCTTGGAAGCGACTAAATCACCAAGTTCCTGAACAAGCAACCAGTGCTTCATTCTATCATCATCAAAGAAGGAGAAGAGGAGAGCCAGTATTCGAAGGCAGTCGACTGTGTGACAGACAGTCGACCTTATTGCCGGACTTCATTAGTTTATTTCTCCTCTCTTTTATCTTTTATGTTGATCATGTATTTGAACTTGTTAAGCAATAAAGTATTATTATGTGGAACTAATTTCATAGTTGGGTAGATCGAAACCGTAGTTATGTAATGCTATATTCTTCTGAATCCTTCTATGTTACTTATTGATTAAATCTAAATTGAATTGACATAGATTGATAACAGTCAAACTTGTTCAGGAGTTATAAGTACAGTCGACTGAAGGTGAGAGCCAGTCGACTGCCATACAGAATCTGATATTATCAAGTTTGTGAAGTTAGGAATCTGAATCTGTTATATGAGCATATTGAGACGACCCGTATCTCGTGCTTATAACTTGTAACAAGAGAATCTTTAGGGTTCTTGGTTTAATCAACTTGAACGATCTAGATCTGATACCAATTTCTAGAACTTCAAGTGTTTGTTCGTTTCCACTGTTCTTATGCTTTTGTTAAGTATAACTTAGTAGATACCATGCTAAAATACTTAGGGGAAGAAATGAATTAGAGTAGATACCATGCCTAATTCTTGGCTGAGGGAAACAATACTTTAAGGAGTAGATACCATGCCCTTGAAGTGAACAAACATGAGTAATTAGAAGTAAATTCAGAAGGTAACTTAGCATTACTAACTATTGGTGGAGATCAACAACCCAACTATTCCAGAGATATTTGTGATTCAACACTTCTTAATTTAGTTTTAATCTTTCATTTCTTTTAGACTTTTCAGACCAACCATTTATGATTCTTATTCTTTTTATTGGTTAGTAAGTTAAAATCTACAATCTCTGTGGGATCGACCCTTGCTATTACTACGATTCTATAAACGATTCGTGCACTTGCGAGGTTTTATAATTTGTGTCTAGTTTATCTATATATTTAGGTATCTAGAAACCAACAACACCCTCACATAACACCTCCCCCACATTCCCCCTTCTCCCTTAGGTGAGGCCGGCCCCCATTTCTTGGGAGGGGGTTTTTGCAAGAGTGTGTGTGCCCATTTACACTTTTCATCCTTCTCTCCACCTATAAATACTCCCTCCTTCTCCTCCTTCTCTCATTTTAGAAAACAAAAAGAAAGAAAGAAAGGAAAGGAAAAGAAAGAGAGATAGTCTCATACTAACAAAGAGAGTTTTTATTGTAGGGTTTTCCTAGGAGATCCTAAAAGCTAGGGGAAGGAGAAGGCTAGCAAGCAAGTCCTTCCAATAGAAACTAAGGTGGGGGGTTCTCCATTGTTTCTTTGGTTGTTTGTTTGTTTGTTTGTTTGTTTGTTTTGTTGTTTGACTTCTTCTTCTCATCTTCTTGTTTCGTTTTCTTTTGTTTTGATGGGTGTGTTGTTGTGTTGTGAATGATAAATAAAAGAAAGAATGTAGTATTAGTAACTACTAACATATAAAGATCACATCCTTATTATTGTAGTTGTTGTTATGTATGATTGTTGGACTAAAAAGACATATTGCATATGACTTGGGCATACAACCAATTGGGGGTTGTAGGACTTGTAGGACTTAGTATATATAAGCATATGAACATTTTACAACCATTGTTGGTTGTAGGACTTTGATTGAACATTGGACTAATAATAATAAGCATATGTTCTATTGTAATTTTCTTCCTTGAAATAAAAAGATCTTTTCTTTTTGTTAATCACTAGTTGTAGAAAATAAAAAGATCTTTTCTTTTTGTTAATCACTAGTTGTAGAAAATAAAAAGATCTTTTCTTTTGTTAGTCACTAGTTGTAGAAAATAAAAAGATCTTTTCTTTATTAATCACTAGTTGTAGAAATAAATGAAAAAGATCTTTTCTCTCATATTTACTAGTTGTAAAATAAAATAAAGAAAAATAATCTTTTCTTTTATTACTAGTAATAATAAAGACTACTAGTAAGCAACTAAGTAGTAGCATGTTAAAATAAAGTAGTATGTTGATTAAATAAGGTAGTAGTAATATGGTTGATTAAATAAAGTAGTAGTGGTATGTTGTTAAAATGAAGTAGTAGTAAGTAATTATAGATGTTTTATGACCATAAAGTATTAGTAGTAGTAAGTTGTATGTTGTGTTCTTGATAAGAATGAAGTAGTAGTAGTAGTAGATAGTTGTGTGTTATGTTTTGATTAAAATAGGAGTAGTAGTAGTAGTAGAATGTTGTATGATATTTTCTAAAAATATCCCTTCATGTTTTATGCTTAGATAGTTGTAGGATATTTTCTAAAAATATCCCTCCATGTTTTTATGCTTAGATAGTTGTAGGATTTCTTCTAAAAAATATCGTATCTTGCTTAGAATGTTGTAGGATTAATTCTAAAATTCCTACCATGTTTAGATGAGTCTATTTATGCTTAGAATGTT
This sequence comes from Hemerocallis citrina, assembly GCA_017893485.1. Lineage (NCBI taxonomy): Eukaryota > Viridiplantae > Streptophyta > Magnoliopsida > Asparagales > Asphodelaceae > Hemerocallis > Hemerocallis citrina. Next base: position 345,622,992 of record CM030358.1, on the reverse strand, counting down.
GTAGGATTTATTCTAAAATTCCTACCATGCTTAGATTAATTTGTTTATGCTTAGGATGTTGTAGGATCCATTCTAAAAATCCTACCATGTTTAGATTACTTTAATTATGCTTAGAATGTTGTAGGATTCATTCTAAAATTCCTACCATGTTTAGATTAATTTATTTATGCTTAGAAAGTTGTAGGATTCATTCCAAAATTCCTACCATGCTAGATTAATCCATTTTATGCTTAGAATGTTACCTATCATGTTTTATCCATGCTTAGAATGTTGTAGGATCCGTTCTAAAATTATCTACCATGCTTAGAAGTATTATTTATGCTTAGAATGTTGTAGGATTCATTCTAAAAATACCTACCATGTTAGATTAATTTATTTGTGCTTAGAATGTCATAGGATTCATTCTAAGAATTTTCTACCATGTTTAGATTAACCTATTATGCTTAGAATGTTGTAGGATTCATTCAAAAAATACCTATCATGTTTAAGGAGGTTATTTATGCTTGGAACATTGTAGGATTAATTCTAAAATTGCCTACTATGTGTAGGAATGATATACATGTTGTAGGATTCATGCCAAAATAGGCTATCATGTTTAAGAATGACATCATGCTTAGAATGTTGTAGGATCCATGAAAAAAACTACTTACCATGTTTAGGGATGATATGTACCATGCTAAGTCTTTCTACATGCTTAGGATGTTGTAGGATCCATGATAAGACTACTTACCATGTTTAGAAGTGTATATATATATATATACTTAGGAATGTTGTATGTTTATACTAGTAGTTACCCATGCTTAGTAAGACATTCATGCTTAGTAGTTATTCATGCTTAATAAAGATTCATGCTTGGATGATAGTGGGAAAGTAGTATACCATGCTAGTTTCATTTATCTATGCCTAGATAGTTGTAGGAAAGTGGATATCATGATATATAAATTATCCATGCTTACATGCTTATAGGAAAGTTATATACCATGCTAGATCAAATAAATATTCATGCTTACATGATATCCATGCTTAGATAAGTAATTGTTCATGCTATGTTAGTAGATAATCATGTTTAAACATTATTCATGCTAATTATTGTTCATGTTAAGTTAATGGTATCCATGCTAATGAGACTCATGCTTGAAGTATAGTAGATATTCATGCTTAAATCAAGGTAACTATCCATGGGTTAGTTGTAGTGATTTTATGTTATGTACTATCCATGCTAGGATGGGTGTAGAAACTCATGTTATATTGTAGGTTGACACCTAACTAGTATATATGACTAGAATGTTACCAAAATGTATGCCATGCTTAAGGCACTATAGGTTGAAGTAATAAGGGTGGGGAAGACCACTAGTAATGGATAGTGTGATAAAGACTGTTATGTCACCTTCAGTTCTTCATGGGTAGAATACCGACCATAGGCTATTAGTAGATTCTTCTATTGCTTCTAATAATAGACGATCAAGTTTGTAAGTAAGCATGTTTGGTTGCTTCTAGGATTGATTAACTGTATGGTTGTTTGCATATGGTTGTGCTCGTACGTGGCTCGACTGGCCCGTATGTAGCTGTGGGTCTCATACGTAGCTTAGTTGGCTCGTATATAGGTTGTTGTCTCGTACGCGGCTCGACTGGCCCGTGCGTGGCTGTTGGTCTCATACGCAGCTTATTTGGCTGGTATGTACGCGATTATCTCCTACGGGGCCGCCTGGCTTGTAGGTAGTTATTGTTCATACGTAGCTTATTGGGCTCGTATGTGGTTGTTACTCGTGTATAGCTTGTTAGCTAGTACACAGTTCGTTGTGCTCGTCTAGGGTGATATTACCACCCTAAGGGCTATCGACCATCAAGACATAGGGTAGCGACTTGCATGTATATTCGCAGGGTCGAAGTCTTGGATCGATGAGCCACGAACCGGATCCTGAGGGGTTCTGGTAAGTCTAGGTTGAGCAGCCTAGTAGAATTGTCTTGCGAAGCCTAATTTAAGGCCTAGCATGTTATGTTATAATATTATCGTCCCTAGGATCGTCGAGTCAGGGACATCATCAGGGTAGTGACTTATAAAGGTTATTTTGCTCAGACCCTTGCCAAAGAGAGAGGAGTTGGTTGTAGGGGGCACCTTACGACCAACTTGTCCCTTGAGGGAGGCTTTAGTTGGTGACATTGGGTTGTACCTTCCCGTCAAAGGGATACGTACGGTGGCGTCTCACAAGTTGGGAGCACGGGTTGCGTATCTCGCTCTGTTAATTCCTGAAATACCGTGGCTGGGGTGCCACAGGATGCATGGTGCAGTCCTGCGCTTGCTAGACCCCAGAGGGTGCCACAGGGTAGGCTTTTGTTGTTGGAAATCTAGCTACCTAAATATATAGATAAAACTAGACACAAATTATAAAAACCTCGCAAGTGCACGAATCGTTTATAGAATCGTAGTAATAGCAAGGATCGATCCCACAGAGATTGTAGACTTCAACTTACTAATCAATAAAACTAATAATAAAAATGAAGAAGAGTTATTGTAATATTCTAAAAGAACTAAAAGATTAAAACTAAGATGAGACGTGTTGAATCACAAATATCTCTTGAATAGTTGGGTTGTTGATCTCCACCAGTAGTTAGTAATGCTAAGTTGCCTTCTGAATTTACTTCTAATTACTCATGTTTGTTCACTTCAAGGGCATGGTATCTACTCCTTAAAGTATTGTTCCCCTAAGCTAAGAATTAGGCATGGTATCTACTCTAATTCGTTTCTTTCCGTAAGTATCTAGCATGGTATCTACTAAGTTATACTTAGAGAAAACATAAGAACAGTGGAAACGAACAAACACTTAAAGTTCTAGAAATTGGTATCAGATCTAGATCCTCTGAGTTGATTGAACCAAGAACCCCTAAAGATTCCTTTGTTACAAATTATGAGCACGAGATTCGGTCGTCTCAATATGCTCATATAACAGATTCAGATAAATGATATCCAAACTTGAGCTTCCCAAGTTCTGTACGTCAGTCGACTGGCTCTCACCTCAGTCGACTGCTCTCAGTCTTGAGAACTAGTTTGACTATCATAAACCTATACCAATTCAATTAGATTCAATCAATAAGTAACGTAGAAGAGTTTAGAAGAAGATAGCATTACATAACTACGGTTTCGATCTACCCAACTATGAAATCAGTTCCACATAATAATAACTTTATTGCTTAACAAGTTTGAATACATGATCAACATAAAAGAATAAAGAGAGAAGAAGAAATAAACTAATGGATTCCGGCAATATGGTCGACTGGCTGTCACACAGTCGACTGCCTTCTAGTTGCTGGATCTTCTCTCTCCTTCTTCGATGTTGATGGAGTGATGCTCTCGATGTTGTTCAGGAACTTGGTGATTGAGTCGCTTCCCCGAGATATCTGATCGTCTTTGGATGGAGTCGTGGAGTGGAGAGAGCCCGTTCAAGAGATGGTATTCTGATATTTATAGAACACGGCTGAGAATTAGGGTTTCCACTTTTTCAGGAAGATCCTTCTTTATTTGATTTGATGATTAATATCTTTCTCTTTTCTCCTTTCTTTCCTTATCTGTTCACCACGTCCACTTGGGAACACCTTGTCTTTAGATTTGATTCGCTGTATAAAATCTTGATCCAAGTAGATTTGAATTTAGATGCAGGTATATCTTTGAAGATCTTATCTGTTTACTCCGCCGCAGACCAGTCGACCTATCTCTTGACCAGTCGACTGAGTCGAGACTTCTGTAGATTTCATCTTTGATCAGGCCAGTCGACTGTCTTTTGGGAGTGAGTCGACTGTGTCGAGAGTTGTGTAAATTCAGCTTCTCTTGTCCAGTCGCCTGTGTTGGGGAACCAGTCGAGTGATCCTCTGCAGTTTTCTGTGTATCATCTTTGAAGTCCTGAATCTGCTTCGTTTTGCTGTTTTACGCTGTTTCCTATGGAAAAGAGAAAATAAGAGTTAAATATCACATATAGAGCTTTTAAATGTCTAATTATATTAAGATTATTTCTCTTAAAAGTGAATAATAATGTGTTCATCAAATACCCCCACACTTAGCTTTTGCTTGTCCTCAAGCAAAAAGTGAATTTATGAACAAGGGAGTAATAATCAGAATAAACTCAACCATCAAGATTTCTTATTTGTGGACATCAAAATGAAAAATATAAAACTACAAACAATTTCAGATAAAGTAAAATTAACCATACCCATTTTCTCCAGTGCAATTGTCTATTCATAAATCCCAAACTTAGTCATGTATGTCATGCGATTAATGTAGTTATAGTATGCGTCTACTCAGTCTGTGATTATCCCTTTTCTCTACTACAAATCCAGTAGCAAACTAGAGTTTTTTTTTTTTTTTCATAGTCTCTTCTTTAAAGTTGTCACTTGTCTTTTGACGCGAATGCGAAACATTTGTGATGTATCCACCCGGTTACTCAACAAGTCACAAACATTAAAGTGCTTTGCATACTCATATTTCAAGTTGCCGTTTGACGTAAAGGTAAACATTGGTGATGAATACCCCTAGTTACTAAGCCCTCAAAACATTGGAGTAGACTGACTTTATTCAAATATATATACATATATTGTATCACTCTATTTACTTAAACTCGATTTAGGACTAGATCTGAAGGGAATAATTATCAGAAAAAGCATCACATTTGTTTATTATGTATAATCGCATGACGCACACAATTTTTGTAGGGAGTTATGAAACTCAACAATCCTAAAGTAAATAAGTATCCTTACTCTTATTTTATAAGAAATTGTTTATCCTAAAAGATTCCAAATATAACTAACTAATACCCCCACACTTAGATGGAACATTGTCCTCAATGTTCAAAAGAAAATGTAAAAATAGGCATATGTCACATCTAGGTAGGAGAGAAAAAAAAATAAAAATAACGCAAAGAAAAATAATAATGAATAACTGAAAGCAAATAAAGGAAAGTGTAAATACTTCCCTGAAACATTGGGTTGCCTCCCAATAAGCGCTGTGTTTTCTGTCTTCAGCTAGACATGATGAGTTCATGTAATGTATTGAATGGTTTGAAGATTCACATCTTCCTCTTGCGGTTCTAGACTCATCTCTATGTATGGCTTTGCCCTGTGTCCGTTCACCTTGAATGTTTGATTTCGTTCTTCGCTGTGAACTTCCAATGCACCATGTGGAAAGACTTTTGTGACAATATATGGTCCATACCATCTTGACTTGAGCTTGCCTGGAAAGAGTCTTAATCTTGAGTTGTAGATCAATACCTTTTGTCCTTCATAAAACTCCTTCCTTGCTAATTGTTTATCATGGTATAACTTAGTCCTTTCCTTGTATAGCTTGGCATTTTCATATGCATCGTGCCTCAATTCTTCAAGCTCATTTAGTTGCAATCGCCTTTTGTCACCTGCCTGTATCATATCAAAATTGAACTTTTTAATGGCCCAATAAGCTTTATGTTCCAATTCTACCGGCAGATGACATGCTTTTCCAAAGACCAAACGGTATGGTGACATGCCAATGGGTGTCTTGAAAGCGGTTCTGTAGGCCCATAAGGCATCGTTCAAGCGTAGTGACCAATCCTTCCTCCTTGTGTTGACTGTCTTTTCCAAGATGCTCTTGATCTCTCTGTTGCTAATCTCCACCTGCCCACTGGTTTGAGGATGATATGGAGTTCCCACTCGATGTGTAATCCCATATTTCTTCATCAAAGAAGCGAATGGGTAGTTATTGAAGTGGCTCCCTCCATCACTTATTATTGCTCGTGGTGTACCAAACCTAGTGAAAATGTTCTCCTGCAAAAACTTGACAACAACTTTGTGATCATTAGTTCGTGAGGGGACAGCCTCGACCCATTTAGACACATAATCCACACCAACAAGTATATATAAATAACCAAATGAGTTAGGAAATGGACCCATGAAGTCGATTCCCCAAACATCGAAAAGCTCGATTACTTGTATGTTGTGTAGTGGCATTTGATTTCTAGAAGAGATGTTGCCTGTCCTTTGGCATTTGTCGCAAGTCCTGCAAAAAGAAAAAGCATCTTTGAATACTTTAGGCCAATAAAAACCAGATTGCAATACCTTTAGTGCTGTTCTTTTTGGCCCAAAATGTCCTCCACATGCATATTGGTGGCAATGTTGTAGAATACTCCTTTGTTCCTCGTCTGCCACACATCTTCTTATAATTTGATCAGAGCAAAATTTGAATAAATAAGGATCATCCCAATAATAGTGTTTGCTCAGATCCACCAATCTTTTCCTTTCCTGATGTGTCATACCTGGAGGAAAAACATGAGCAGTTAGAAAATTGACAATATCAGCAAACCAGGGGAACTGTGCAGAGAGTCCAGTCGACTGGTGGAAGGACCAGTCGACTGCCCCGAGAGTTTGAACATTTATTTCAAATAGATGTTCATCTGGGAAATTTTCATTCAGCGGGGGCATAATTCTCTCTTCCTCCTGAAGTAGTCTGGACATGTGATCTGCCACAACATTGTCGCTTCCTTTCTTGTCTCTAATCTCAAGATCAAATTCTTGAAGCAACAGCACCCATCTGATTAACCTAGGCTTAGCATCCTTTTTAGCAAACAAATATCTCAAGGCAGCATGGTCAGTAAAAACAATAACTTTAGAACCAATTAAGTATGATCTAAACTTCTCTATAGCAAAAATAACAGCTAACATTTCTTTTTCAGTGGTGGAATAATTTAGCTGTGCATCGTTTAAAGTTCGAGAAGCATAGTAAATAACATGGGGTTTCTTATTGATTCTTTGACCTAAAACAGCCCCTAAGGCATAATCACTTGCATCACACATGAGCTCAAAAGGATGGCTCCACTCTGGTGCCATGACAATAGGTGCAGAAATGAGAAGAGTTTTTAATGTATTAAAAGCGTTTGTGCACTCCTTTGTCCATGTAAACTCAACATCCTTAGACAACAAATCACAAAGGGGTTTGGAGATTTTTGAAAAGTCTTTTATAAATCGTCTATAAAAACCTGCATGTCCGAGAAAACTCCTAATACCCTTAACTGTAGTGGGAGGGGGTAGTTTTGATATTATATCAATTTTTGCTTTATCTACCTCTATTCCTCTTTTTGACACTACATGTCCCAAGACAATACCTTGTTGTACCATGAAATGGCACTTTTCCCAATTCAGCACTAAATTGCATTCTTCACATCTTTTAAGCACAAGCTGCAAATGGTTAAGGCATTCATCAAAACAAGATCCAAAAACACTAAAGTCATCCATAAATACCTCAATGAACCTTTCCACCATGTCTGAAAATATGCTCATCATGCATCTTTGAAATGTAGCTGGTGCGTTGCACAATCCAAACGGCATCCTCCTGTAAGCAAAAGTACCAAAAGGGCATGTAAAAGTGGTCTTTTCTTGATCTTCTGGGGCAATAGCAATCTGATTATAGCCACTATAACCATCTAAAAAACAATAATGACTATATCCTGCTAATCTTTCTAACATTTGATCAATAAAAGGAAGAGGGAAGTGATCTTTCCTGGTTTCATTATTCAACTTCCTATAGTCAATGCATACCCTCCATCCTGTGGTTACTCTTGTTGGGATAAGTTCATTCTCTTCATTTGTTACCACTGTAACTCCACTTTTCTTAGGTACTACATGTATAGGACTTACCCATTTGCTATCTGAGATAGGATAGATGATGCCAACATCTAGTAGCTTCAAAATTTCTGATCTTACCACTTCCTTCATGTTGGGGTTGAGCCTTCTCTGTGCCTCTCTGCTAGGTTTTGCATCGTTCTCAAGGAGTATTCTATGCATGCATTTGGATGGACTTATTCCCTTGATGTCTGCAATGGTCCATCCTATTGCATTTTTGTGTTCTCGCAATACCTTCAGCAGCTTTTCTTCTTCCTGTGCACTCAAGTTCGCAGCAATTATTACTGGTAACATCTGGTTCTCACCTAAAAAAGCATGTTTCAAATGATCGGGCAGCTGCTTGAGTTCTATGTCTGGGCGCTTCTGTACAGTCGACTGGTCCATGTCAGCAGTCGACTTGTTCTGGGTGTCTGGGTTTGGTCGACTGGTTAGAACACCAGTCGACTTACTCTGTTCATCAGTCGCCTGATCTGTAGAAGAACAGTTTTTATCAGACACCAATTTTTCAAATAAAGGTGCAGGCTTACCAGAATATGACTGTGGAGTTTCAAGGTGATGTACTGTCTCTGCAATCTCCCAGTCATCGTATTCCTGTTCAACATGAGATAAAGTTAGAGATTGAGTGATTGTGGCTTGTAGTGGTTCAACGCTATGTACCTGAAATGTTTGATCAACAATCTCCTGCACCACATCAATATTATAGCATTCATGATCATCTTGTGGTAATTTCAGTGTATCAAACATTTTAAATTCCACTTTCTCTCCGTTTATCTTCATACTTATAATGCCCTTTTTAACACAAATTTTTATATCAGCTGTACTCATAAAGGGCCTACCTAATATGATCGGTAGAGATGATGACATTGAAGATTCCTCCATATCTAACACAACAAAATCAGCAGGCAAAATAAAATCATTTACCTGAACTAGGACATCTTCTAAAATACCTCTAGGTCTTTTGATGCTGCGATCAGCCAATTACAAAGTGATGGATGTTGGCTTGAGTTCTCCTAATCCAAGCTTTTCGTAAACAGAATAAGGAAGAAGGTTGATGCTTGCCCCCAAGTCTAACAGTGCTTTTTCAAAGAAGTGCTCACCAACTTTGCAAGGAATGGTGAAACTACCTGGATCTTTCAGTTTAGGTGGTAGTTTTCTTAATAATACAGCGCTCACTTCTTCTGTCAAAGCCACATCCTCCTTAACCTGAAATGTTCTTTTGTGAGTACAACAGTCTTTCAAAAATTTGGCATAAGAAGGAATTTGTTTAATAGCGTCAAGTAGGGGGATATTAATTTCTACCTTTTTTAGAGTTTCAAAGACGTCAAATAAATGTTGTTCTTTCTTTTTATTGACTAACCTTTGAGGGAATGGTGGTGGAATTGTCCCTACTTTTTCACTTACCTTACTTGAACCCAAATCTTTTGATGGTTGTGTTTCTGATTTGTCTGTACAGTCGACTGGTTTGTAAAAACAGTCGACTGGTTTGTCTGTGTGTGTTCCAACCTTGTTGTCAATTATCTTACCATTTCTTAGGGTTGTTACTGCTTGGAGCTGTTCTTGACCTCCTGGGTTTGGTATGGTTTGTGAAGGGAGTTCTCCTGCCTTTCTTTCGCTTAGCTCTTTTGCAATCTGACCAATTTGGGTTTCTAACTTCTGAATTGCTTGCCCTTGTTGGTTGCTTGTTTGATGTTGTTGTTGGAGCAATTGAAGAACGGTGGACTCAAAATCCAACTTCTTCTGTTCTGGGGCTGGTCTTTCAAATCCACTTCCCATGTGAGGGTTTCTTGTATGTCCTTGTGTGAATTGATTCCCTTGATTATTTTGATTATTGCTCCATGAGAAGTTTGGATGATTCCTCCATCCTGGGTTATATGTGTTCGAGTATGGATTGTTCTTTGGTGGAAATACTCCTCGACCCACATAATTCGCATGCTCCTGATCTGTGAAAGTAGACATGGGACATGTATCAGTTGTGTGATCTAAATGAGAACAAATTGCACACATTTCATTTGTTTGATTTTTAACTCCACCCATCGTCGACATTGCATTAACAAGCATATCAATTTTCTTATTCATGTTTGCCATTTCTAATTGAATGTTATTATTATTAGAGATCTCGTAAACTCCCTGTTTTTTCGTAGGTCCCCTTCTTGTTGAGAATTGTTGGGAGTTCTCGCTAAGTTCTTCAAAAAGTTCAATGGCTTCTTCTCCACTTTTCCTCATCAAAATTCCATTGCAAGCTGCATCAACAATTGCTTTGTTAGTGTCATTTAAACCTTCATAAAAAGCTTGTACCTGATCATCCTTAGGCAGATTGTGAGTAGGACACTTGAGAAGCTTGCTCTTGAAGTCCTTCCATGCTTCGAAGAATAGATCTCCATCTTTTTGTTGGAAGAGTTGAATCTCCCTTTTTAACTGTTTGGTTTTCTGGGCTGGAAAGAACTCTTTCAAAAATTTCGTTGCCAATTGCTCCCATGAATTAATTGATCCTGGTTCCAAAGAATTATACCACAACTTAGCATTAAGTTTTAAAGAAAAAGGAAACAAGATTAACCTGATTTGTTCAGCAGTAAGCCCTTGGACGCTTTGTGTCCTGCAAAGATCGAAAAAGTCTTGCAAGTGAAGATGAGGTTCTTCATCTGGTTTGCCACTAAAGTGGGGAACCATACTAAGTAAATGAGGAGATAGGTGCATGTTCCCTGTGGCATTAGGTTGAAAAGCAATGCAGGAAGGTTGCTCAATATTCTTAGGAGTGAATTTATCCTGCATTGGCACTCGATTTTGTATTTCTTCAGCCATTCCTTCCTGTGAAATTGGTCTCTGTGCAGTCGACTGGGTCCGTACAGCAGTCGACTGGTTGGCTGCAACTAGCTTACCTAGTCTGTGCAAAGTTCGTTCTGTTTCTGCGTCAATAGGTAGTAGCTCTGGTCGAAGTGATCGTCTACCGTGCATTCACCGAAGTCCTGTAACCTAAAAGAAAAATTATTAATAAAAGAAAAGAAAAACTAATAAAAATTCTACTGACTTGTAAGTTAAAATACTAAACAATCCCCGGCAACGGCGCCAAAAACTTGTTGTTGGAAATCTAGCTACCTAAATATATAGATAAAACTAGACACAAATTATAAAAACCTCGCAAGTGCACGAATCGTTTATAGAATCGTAGTAATAGCAAGGATCGATCCCACAGAGATTGTAGACTTCAACTTACTAATCAATAAAACTAATAATAAAAATGAAGAAGAGTTATTGTAATATTCTAAAAGAACTAAAAGATTAAAACTAAGATGAGACGTGTTGAATCACAAATATCTCTTGAATAGTTGGGTTGTTGATCTCCACCAGTAGTTAGTAATGCTAAGTTGCCTTCTGAATTTACTTCTAATTACTCATGTTTGTTCACTTCAAGGGCATGGTATCTACTCCTTAAAGTATTGTTCCCCTAAGCTAAGAATTAGGCATGGTATCTACTCTAATTCGTTTCTTTCCGTAAGTATCTAGCATGGTATCTACTAAGTTATACTTAGAGAAAACATAAGAACAGTGGAAACGAACAAACACTTAAAGTTCTAGAAATTGGTATCAGATCTAGATCCTCTGAGTTGATTGAACCAAGAACCCCTAAAGATTCCTTTGTTACAAATTATGAGCACGAGATTCGGTCGTCTCAATATGCTCATATAACAGATTCAGATAAATGATATCCAAACTTGAGCTTCCCAAGTTCTGTACGTCAGTCGACTGGCTCTCACCTCAGTCGACTGCTCTCAGTCTTGAGAACTAGTTTGACTATCATAAACCTATACCAATTCAATTAGATTCAATCAATAAGTAACGTAGAAGAGTTCAGAAGAAGATAGCATTACATAACTACGGTTTCGATCTACCCAACTATGAAATCAGTTCCACATAATAATAACTTTATTGCTTAACAAGTTTGAATACATGATCAACATAAAAGAATAAAGAGAGAAGAAGAAATAAACTAATGGATTCTGGCAATATGGTCGACTGGCTGTCACACAGTCAACTGCCTTCTGGTTGCTGGATCTTCTCTCTCCTTCTTCGATGTTGATGGAGTGATGCTCTCGATGTTGTTCAGGAACTTGGTGATTGAGTCGCTTCCCCGAGATATCTGATCGTCTTTGGATGGAGTCGTGGAGTGGAGAGAGCCCGTTCAAGAGATGGTATTCTGATATTTATAGAACACGGCTGAGAATTAGGGTTTCCACTTTTTCAGGAAGATCCTTCTTTATTTGATTTGATGATTAATATCTTTCTCTTTTCTCCTTTCTTTCCTTATCTGTTCACCACGTCCACTTGGGAACACCCTGTCTTTAGATTTGATTCGCTGTATAAAATCTTGATCCAAGTAGATTTGAATTTAGATGCAGGTATATCTTTGAAGATCTTATCTGTTTACTCCGCCGCAGACCAGTCGACCTATCTCTTGACCAGTCGACTGAGTCGAGACTTCTGTAGATTTCATCTTTGATCAGGCCAGTCGACTGTCTTTTGGGAGTGAGTCGACTGTGTCGAGAGTTGTGTAAATTCAGCTTCTCTTGTCCAGTCGCCTGTGTTGGGGAACCAGTCGACTGATCCTCTGCAGTTTTCTGTGTATCATCTTTGAAGTCCTGAATCTGCTTCGTTTTGCTGTTTTACGCTGTTTCCTATGGAAAAGAGAAAATAAGAGTTAAATATCATATATAGAGCTTTTAAATGTCTAATTATATTAAGATTATTGCTCTTAAAAGTGAATAATAATGTGTTCATCAGCTTTGCGCTGCCCTGCGCTTGCGAAACCCTATGGTTTGATTTTGGAACGAGGCCCAATACATTGGAATCGAGTGAGGTCCGGCTTGCCGGGTAGTTGTGGAAAACGGAGACACCATAAGCAAACTGCATAGGAGGACTTGACCCCTTCTGCAACCTCACAGAGTCATGGAGTATTGTCAGGAACAGGTTGTGTACAATTAGAATGCGTAACGCGGGTTCAAATCCCTATATATGGAGAAACGGCTTGAGATGGGGTCGCATGTAGTATGGGATGCATGTTGACTTTGGAGACTTGCTAACATTAGAATAGGAAGCGCCCTAGTTCTACCTTCCCGTCAAAGGGATACGTACAGTGCCGTCTCACAAGTTGAGGACACGGGTTGCGTATCTCGCGCTGTTAATTCCTGAACTACCGTGGCTGGGGTGCCACAGGATGCATTGTGCAGTCCTGCGCTTGCGATACCCCAGAGGGTGCCACAGGGTAGGCTTCGCGCTACCCTGCGCTTGCGAAACCCTATAGTTTGATTTTGAAATAACGCCCGATACATTGGGTTCGTCTGTTTTGAGAGAGGTCCGGTTAGCCGGGTCGCAGTGGCGAACATAGACACCACTGGCGAACTGCATTAGTGGGACTTGACCACATCTGCAACCTCATTAGCCACGTGTGAGTGTCAGGAACGGGTTGTGTACAATTAGAATTCATAACGGGGTGCCACAGGATGCATGGTGCAGTCCTGTGCTTGCGAAACCCCAGAGGGTGCCACAGGGTAGGCTTCGCGCTACCCTGCGCTTGCGAAACCCTATGGTTTGATTTTGGAACGAGGCCGATATACTGGGATCGTCTAGTTTTGAGTGGCATTAGAATAGGAGTATCCTAGTTCTATTTAAATATCGCATTAGAGTCTAGTCATAGCACTCACGAACACTTAAACTACACCAACACCATTGTTATATTTTGTATATTGTTTGGGAGATTCGCTGCTATATGATCAGCCTTTAAGCGTCAGTGAATACTGACGTCCCCACTTCCATAGGTACTGGATCGCCGAAGTACAAAGGCGAGATTCAGTAGGACTCAAGACAAGGAAAGCAAGGAGTCAGTGTTATGCTTAGTTCCGCTGCAGTATATGTACTGATTATCTATTAGCTGAGAAGTACTCAAGTGAGAGTTACCAAGTGTTGTTCTTCATTTCTTGTACTCTGATGTAATTTGTTGAAGGTTGTAATACTTGGGATTGTAAAGGTATTATTGTAACACTATTGTAATGTATTGCAGTTGTATGATATTCAGACTTGTAATACATTGGGTGTTGAATAAAAAGTTTTAAATTCTCCTGTTTTTCTGTGTATTGTGACTAATTGAAGAAAAGATCTTGGCTCGTGTCACGATTTCCCAGTATCGGAAATCGGGGCGCTACAATGCTGAACTCTACATCCCGTTGAGGTGGAAGCTCGGGAGGTCTTCTAAGAAAATTGTTAGATAATTTCGGATAACGGGAATCTGCTTCACTTCTCCAGGAACCTTCTGCTTAGCCAGAGCTGATACCAACTGTTTGCACTTCCTCTTCCCTTGAAATGTAACTGCTGGTCCTCCTGGTGCCCTTACCACTACCTCTTTACTCTTGCACTCGATAGTGGCACTGTAGATTGACATCCAGTCTATGCCAATGATGATGTCAACCCCCAAAACTGCCAACACAATGAGGACAATGCCAAGGATTCTGCCTTTGATTTTATGGTCATATCCTTCATAATATCGGTCGGTAGTCAAATTTTCTCTTGACGAGGTAGCTACAAATGGAACTTTGCCAAGAAAAATCTTTGGTTCGACTACCAATCGTTTTGCAAATGAAGGTGGCACAAATGTATGAGATGATCCAGTATCAAAAAAAACTGATGCTTTCATTCAATTAATGAGAAGTTCTTCTGTTACATATGAATGCCTTCATTACATAACACTCCTCAATTACAAGCTAGAAAATAAAAGTAGTAAACTTTATTCATTTTCTTCCATATCGGTGATGACGTTATCTGCATCATCTGCATCGGCTTCAGTTAGAGTGAATACTCGCCCCTACCGGTATGGCTTCTACCCTAGATCGGCCTGCTTTTGACTTGGCCTTCCTCGCTGGAACTGAGGGCAATCTGGCTTGATGTGGCCCTCCTTCCCGCAGTTGAAACAGGTTACCTTCCTTCTATTTGGGCACTCCGTCTTGTAGTTGCCACTCTTTCCACACAGAAAGCAAGTACCCGGCATTCCTGCTACAGCAACTGCATTGGCTCCTGTGGGTTTGAACCTCTACGATGGGGGCTGTCCCCTAAAATTGCTGGTTGCTGCAGGACTCTTGCCAGTGTTCTAGGTGTTCCTCTTGTTCTGAGCTGCCTGGTACTGATTGATCTCGGCTTCAGTGGTTGCCGCTTTCCTAACCAGCTTCTCAAACCTTCAGATACCTAGGGGTATCATCCAAGACCCCAGGCTTGGCCTCAATCCCTGCTCAAACTTTTGTGCCCTCCTGGCCTCATCAATAACCATTTCTGGTGCATACCTAGAGAATTGATTGAATTTTGTTTCATACTCTTGCACTGACAGGCTTTCTTGTTGCAGTCCCAAGAACTCCATGGCCTTCTTTTCCTGTACGTCCATAGGGAAGCAGTGGCTGCGGAATTCTCCCAGGAACTCCTCCCACGTCATCTGCATATTGCCCGAGGTCCTCTTCAGTGATTGCCACCAGACCCCTGCGTCTTTTTCCAGCTGGATAGTGGCCAATTTCACTTTACTCGCTCGGGAATCTCCAGAACTTCAAAGACCGTCTCAATTTTTCTAATCCAATCGTCTGCTGCATCTGGATTGGCCTGTCCTCGAACATAGGCGGCTTCATTCTTTTGAACGATTCCACCAGTCTGATTGCTTCAGGGACTTGTACTGCTTGTCTCACCTTAGTGTTCCTGACAACATTTGCGGTGAAGGCATTCAAAGTTTGGTACACTCGAGCCAGTTCTGTTTTTAGGTCGAGTCCATTGTTCTCACCACTATGTCCTTCTCCATTGCGGTTCCTTCATCCGGCCATTTCTGGGTCATAAAACTTTTCATTAATCATCATAAATAACACAACTTACATTCTTCTTTAAGCAAAATTTTATTCATTTCCAAAGTTAAACTTTTCACATTTAGAAAATAAACTTGCTCATACATCCATTACATAACTTCCACATAAAAACACCCTAGATCTTACTGTTCCTATTGGCTTCTCTGAGCTCTCCCCGTAGTTCATTGATCTCTTTCTTCATCTCATCGAACTTCTGATGACGTTCCTGCTTGTCCCAACGAGTTATGTTGTCCAGTTGAGTGAAGGGTTGGGCATTCCTGTGCTGGAGCTTCTCAAGTTCCCATACTCGATAATTTAGTGCTTGGATGCGCTCCCTGTCTTCTGCCCGCTGTGCTTCCAAGTGGTTTACTCTCCACTTCTGGGTATCCAACTCCCTCCGAAGAGAAGCAACAATGCTGCCTTGGTCATCTCGAATTGGTTCTTCGTCTGAGGATTCTTCTGGGGAATCTAGAGGAGGTGGAGTAATCTCCCTGGATTTAGGTATTTCTTCCTCTATTTTTTCCGGGTCTTCTTCTTCTAAGGGTTCTTCTTCCTATATAGGTTCTTCCTCGTCGAAAAAGAACCATACTACCTCCTCCTCTGGGTCATGGTGATTGGTCATCTTATAGGGAAAAAGGAGGAGAAACATCAGCATATAGAGCAACACAAATGTAAACTACTTACATTTAAATCTCTATAAGCTGAACTCACACTCTAGTGTCCACCCTAATGTTTCTTCTTTGTAAATTTGCACTACTCATTGAAGTTGGGCTCTGATACCACTCTGTAATGCCCCGAATTCCAAAATACGATAATTCGTAGCATAACAGGATCTTTACTTCATTTCGTACAATTTTACTAGGAATTTGAAACTTCTATTACATCAAGTTCTTTTACAACAACGCAGCGGAATTAAATGACGTACAACATGATATAAATGTACAATTAAACATTAGCAATTTAAAACGAAAAGTAATCGTTAGCATCAATCATCTTTACATCTCCTTGCAAATCCAATGCTTGCATTTGAAACTGTGGGCACGTCAGTTGCTTACAACCGACGCAATATTATAAACATTGATCCTCACTATGCCGTACTATAACGATTTACTTACTTTAGCAACCACACACTTGAATGCATTACAAAGTGTAAAGGTGACTATTCTAAACATACGATGTGTATGTTATGCCTTAGATGCCTAATGCAGATGTTTACAATAAGATGCACTAATGCATACTTGTTCGGATTCTATGCATCCCAAACTACATAGGTCCGAGGGCAAGCCCTTAAGGAACTCCACATTATAGGATTTTATATCCCACTCTATGCAACCTAACCCAATGAATATACTTCAACGCGTAGTCACCGAATAGTCACATCCCAGGATATTGGACCTTACCGGCCTACCCCAATCCCACCTCAGTGGATTTACCGAGTGTATCCTCAGCCACGAACCCTAGCAAGTGGATCTCTCGCAACTATGAACCAGGTCTACCCCTATCCCACCTCAGTGGATTTACCAGGCGTATCCTATCCGTCCCGAACTCCTAGGGACTGTAGTCTCTTTACTGGCCTTTCTGATGATAGATGGATGTACCCCTAGCCCATATACATGGATTTACCGGCTGTACTTCTCTATCTCGGACCCCTAGGAGCTGCACATCCTTTACCGGCCTTGTTCGTCGTTATTTCTACCATATCTTCTTCTAGTGCCTTTCCCTACGTTTAATTAACATCATCACAACCTAGATGCTGATTTGCCCTCCTACCGGTCTTAATAATACCGAGAACGATGACCCCACATTGGCCACTTCTCAAATTAATTAATTATTTCATCACTTGCCGGTACATGAGTCTCATTTAGCATATAAATTACAACAATCGTCTCATTGTAACCATCTTATTAATAGAGATTTAAGTCATGAATAGCTTCAACATAAATCTTCCGTTCTTTATTCAATAATCGTTTACTTAATTCGTTTCCTTCACAAATTTGATCAAGCAATAACTGACTACCTTTAATAACATAGATAACCATGCCTTTAATCAACTTCTTGAAGTCCAATACTTAATGGATTCATTGAAATAATTTACTTCAACCATTTCCTACTTTTTTTTTTATTAATAAAGCTTCTCACATTATCCATAGTTTGAGTGTTACTTTCTTTTCTAATATCGAGTTCTATAAAAGCCTCTTAATAAAACAATTTATTAGGACTTCGATTTCAAACTCTCGATCGTATTTTCATTCAATTATTCAATCTCTTCAGTTATTATTTCCTAACCCTCAAAAGTCGTATTCACAATATTTCTTAAGAGAGTTCAATTTCTTTAATCAATTTGTTCAACCCAACTTGTTTCATATTATAATATTAAATCCATAACTTTTTACCAAGAATATAAATATTTAGACTTCTAATATATACCCAAAACAGTGAGAAAATATTTCTAATTATTTAGTAAAGATTTAGAAACATTCCTACAATTTTTTTTTCCAGATTTTAAAAGTAAAAAATAAACAAAAACTCAAAAAACCCGAAAATGCACAAATATGTGCATCTCCAGATTCAAAACCAAGAGGGCCCAAAGGTGCCACGTGGCGAGCCCAGGTGCACCCACGCACGTGCTAGCCACAAATGCCAAGAACCAATTCTGTTTATATAGGGGTTTAATTCTTTATAACCCTAGTCTCTGTTTATTCTTCTATTTTAATTTCTCTTATACTCTACAATTTTATTTGTTTTCCCAAATTAATAGTTTACAAAATATAACTACAATCTCCAGAAATATTTTTCTACTAATTCAAACCACAATAAAAATTATTTTTATACATACTTATTGTAAAATGGTGATTTTTGAACAACAAAACCATGCACTTTCATTTATTAATAAAAACTACTTCTTTCAACCTCAATTCAATATTTCACATTTTTATTTCAACTTTTGATCAATTTCATGAGAACATTTCATCTTCCATCAATCTACAACTCTCCCTATTATTTACCCAATTTTGTTTGTATAATTTAACAATTTGTGCAAAAAGATCATTTCCATTTAATGCAACTCAACATGGCATACTAACATGCATCCAACAATACTTCCACAACTTCTATTTGTATTTTCAAGTTACTAACATGACAAATTATAAAGAATCATTCCATCTAGCATGCAATTGCTTCTAACAACGTCAAATACCACAAGCAAATTAATCACACTAGAAGTCTACAATTCATGCCACAAAATCATCACAACTAGTTGAACATGCATACTACAATTCATCTAGAAAGTAAGGAAATCACCCACCTTTTTGAAGAAAACGAAATTAGAATGAAAGCTCCTAGTTCCACACTGATTGCCTAGCACATCTCCTCCTAACAAAAGCAACTCCAAGCTCCAAGAATGAAAAATCCGAAACCCTCTTTCTCTCTTTCTTTTCCTCTCTGTTTGATTTGATAAAATTTTAGTGCAAATGTGAATGAAGAGAGGTAGGTATTTATAGGGCATTAGTGTGGAGGAGAATGATCCCACTACTTCATACAACTACCCACTCACTCACATCACCCTCCACTCTCCCTCTCACTCTCCAAAACTGGCCAACCATATGGTGTCCAAGCACGTGCACGTGTAGTACACATGCACACTTCTCATTCATTTTATATATGTTGTTAATTGTTAGTTGCTACTAGTTGTTACAAGAAAAGTTTAGAAAATGTGTACAAAATATTATTTATGGGCTTCTCATTGGGCTTTTACTATTTTTATTTATTTTTAATGGGCTTAACTTAATCTTTTATGCCTATGGACTTTAATTAAGAAAAACAAATGAGACAAAATAAATAAAAGGAAACTAATGCATAACTTAGGAACATTTTAAGAACAAAATGTGATAAAATTGCACGTGCAAAAAAAAGTAATTTATTTTTAAAATTACTACGGGATGTTACAATCCGAGCTTCACTAGGAGTTTTGAAGATTGTCAAACAGCACCCAAGCTTCACCAGAGCTTCACCAACGAAGAAGATAAGAGTATCCCAACTCGAAACCAATATTAATGAAGCTTCGAAGGCAGCCCACAAACTCCACGCAACTCAAATCCAAGCTCCTTACACAAGAATCCAACTCGACAACAATCTCAAAACCAACTGCAGGCCCACACAGCAAAAGCCCAAGGCTCGCTTAAAGCCCCAGCTCTTATTAGCCAAAGACCAATCAGGGTGACCGAAGCACAACTTGATGAAGAAGCTCGGCTCGCCCAAAGCCATGCTCACTAACCTCATAGCTCTGAGTTCGATCGTAATGAGGTAGACAAAGAAGGAGGTCGCCCACAAGCTCCAAGGTCACTTGCACTGCAGATCGACGAAGAAGGTGCTAGCCCACGAGGAGTAGCTAGCCCAAAACAAGCTCACGAGGAGTAGCTAGCCCAAAACGAGCTCACTGAGGAGTAGCTTGCCTAAAATGAGCTCGACGAGGAGTAGCTCACCCAATATGGAGCTTGCCAAGAATGTAGCTCGCCCAAAACGGAGCTTGCTGAGAATGTAGCTCACCCAAAATGAGCTTGACGAGGAGTAGCTCACCCAAAATGGGCTCGACGAGGAGTAGCTCACCCAAAACAAGCTCGACGAGGAGTAGCTCGCCCAAAATGGAGGTCACCGAGAATGTAGCTCACCCAAAATGAGCCTGTTGGGACTGTAGCTCCCCCAAAACGAGCTCGTCGAGCTTAGAAGCCCAAAACAGTGCCTACAAAAAACCTACCTCGCCCGTTGCCTTGCTCGATGAAAGGTCACCAAACCACCATGTTCGACCAAAGAGGATTGTTCGAAGAAGCCTTGAAGGTCACCCAAAAACAAAATTCCAAAACGGGGAAGTTGAACAGTAGATTGCTTAATTGGTCGAGCGAGCTAGGGAGTTCTTGCAGTCGATGATAGTCGTTGGATAGCTCAAAAGCGCTCGCCTTCTCCAAATCGATGCACCAGATGAAGCCACGTCTCTCTTTCCCTTCCGCTTACTTCTCTGCCGCTCGATCTCGCTCAGCGGGCGAGCTAAGCCCTGATCGACGCTCCAGATGATGCCACATCACCCAATCATCACTGCCCTTCATCGCAGCCACTTCCAAATTTGCACCTAGTCAGATAAAATAATAAAAAATCCCCAAAGATCATTTAAAAATCAAAATTTTAATTAAAAATTCTAAAAATAATTATTAATTTCTAGAAAATTAAATAAAATTTCCAAAAAAATTAATTATTAATTAAAAATTAAAAAACAATTTTAAATTGGGGAAATTTATTTAAAATAAAAAAAAATTATGGAAAATTTTAGAAAAAATTAGATAAGTCCAAGAAAATGTTCGCCACCTCCAAAAGCTTTTAATCAATTCCAGGTATTCACAATCGTCCATGAAAGCTAAAATTGTACCCAGAACTCTGTAACAAGACGAACTACTTCTCGAAATCCAAGAAAATTGCCTTCCAGGAGTGGGGGGGCTTATGATATGGTAAAAATCACAGCAAATCAGGGTTGTATGATTCCAGCACAGATCCTAAAGGTTTTACAAGTAGATTAAGCATAATGGGCTTCTTTAATAAGTCTGGGCCTTCTTCTGGCTCATCTACAAGAAATGGGCCACTTTCAACCCCATTAAAAGCGACTGGGCCAACTATGAGACACACCCAGTCCATGAGGATTGTAAGTCAAATCTCTTATCTCCAAACAACAGAGTCTATCTCCAAACTTTTCCTCATGCCTATAAATCCCCCCCCCCCCCAGTCAGAAGCTAATATGCAATTTTTCTCTTAAACTCCTCTTTGGTTCTGACTTGAGCATCGGCGGGTCTGTCGTTGGGGCCACCTCGAGTGTTTCATACTTTTTGCCAGTCCATCGGTCACGTCAGCAACCGTTGGATTTAGATCAAGGAGCTCTTTCAATGATCCAAATCCAATCTCAGGAGCTCTAACCACTTTTTACGGCGACGATCAAATGTTAGTCTTTAGTAGTTTCTATAACACACCGAATTCCAAATAAGACCGAATTCGAAGTTCCACAGGATCTTTACACTTCTCTTCGTACAATTTTACAAGAAATTAAAACCTTTTGTTACATCAGAGTAACATTTATGTTACACTTATACAGCGAAAGCAATTTACAATAATTACATGAATAAAAATATACAACACTTGAATCATTCTTTAGGCAGCATGCATACTTTAATCTTATCAATCACTTTTATCCTGCATAGAAACTATGGGTACATCAGTTCATTCAACTGATGCTAGGATATAATACATCAATTTTCTCTTACTTGAAAAGCACAAACTTGTCACAAACATAACTACGGAGACTATCCTATTAATATCGTGTTGTGAATGTGCACTTAGTCCTTAATGCGGTTGTTTATATTATATGACACTAATGCGCACTTGTTCAGAGTCTATACAGCCCATACTACATAGGTCCGAGGGCAAACCCTTAATCGTTCATCTTGTACGGTTCAATCCCTCGCCATGACTTAATCTACTACGGTAACTACGGTAAGTATCCTAGGTGTTCTATGAGTTATGGGCCCACATCTAGGCGTCCTGGAGAGAACCCCACGCACTGACACATGACTCATCATGCAGGCATCCTGTGGTCAATTCACCTCCTACCATAGACATGGCACCACCCGTAGTTATTAGACCACCCCATAAGCGTCGCCACCGAGATGGTACTCTGAAGTAGTATCCACGCCTTATTCATGACGCATCATGGGACATCCTGTGAATACTCTCACGCCTCCAATCCAATGGCCCTCATACTAATGTTTGTCTCTTACTTTCATCACATCTCCACTATGTGTCTAGTACCGAATTGGTTCTCGCTTTCCCCAAAATCTGCTAATATGTATATATATCACTAGGTATTTAAATGTATTTTACCATCAGCTCTGCACCTACAGCAGTTGGGTATAGCATTCTGCAATTTTATGTTAAAAAGAAAATAAAGAAAAAGTAACTGAGGAATTTCTTGCATGATGCAGAATTTTACAGCAGTTCCTGGCATTCTTTTGTGTGCATCAGATGTCAATGGGCCTTTTTCATTTTATTTCTATTGTGGTAAAAACATATTTCCCTTCCAAACTACAACAAAAATCACTCAATAACATATAAGAAGTTTCTAATAGTCCTCACCCAAGATAGCATTGCACTTAACCACCATACACAAACAATTTCAGATTATTGGATCAATTGATTACTTCATGATCTTTAAAAGATGATGCTAGAGTTTCTACACAAAGTAGTACAAAATGAATCTAGCAGTAATTCTCAGTGAGAGAGAGATCTATTTCAACAAGAGAGATAGATCTATTGCCACAAGTCTGTTGCAAATTTAGTTACATTCACAATCATAACTAGAGATCTGTATCATTTAGGATGAACAATAACAACAAGCTCTGTTGCATTTGGACTAGTTTGCAAGCAAATTCATCTAGGATGATAAAAAGTATACTGAGAAGTGTGTAGCAATATAAGCTTCGGTCATTCGACACTCTCATGCACCTGTCCTATCTTTATTCCGGCTTGGAACTGGTTGTAGTAGCTCTCGATCTCGTCGAAAATTGATCAAGTAACCCTCTTGGACTGCTATTAGACCACAAAAACCTCTTCGAACTTAGTTTCCTTCTGCACAACACAAATAAATGGGTCCATAAGTAAACAAGACACCACAAATAAATCATAACATAAACTTAACAGAACAAACAAAAAATTGTTAAGATCTATGCATCAGAGACTATTTGTTGGTTCATATTTGGTATAACACCAATACCGAACCGTACCAACCGAAGTAGTTGGTATACCGAAGTTTTGGTATATCGAAGTTTCGGTATACCGAACTTTTTGATTGGTAACGGTTTGCATATTTTCAAACCAAACTATTTTGGTATGGTAATGGCACAATGTCAAAAAGTCCAGTACCATACCGAGCCCACCCCTACCAGTATCGAACCCGAGACCCAAGACCAAACCCACGGCTATAGTAAGCGCACCCGAATGCACACAATAACCAATAAGTCCAAGTGACTAACCTGATATGGGTTGGGTTTTAGGGGTTATGATTCAGGTTTCTGTTCACTTTGAATTTTATAAAAACAACTATTTTTTAAAATTCTTTTCTTCTCCAATTTCATTCTAAAATTCCATAATATAGTTTTTATGCATTTCTAATATATCAGTAAAATAAAACTTAATTTTTGACACAAAAAGTACAATTTTTCTCTCTACATGCATTTTTATCTACAATTTCGAAAATGCGTATACAAGTGTAGTTTCTTTATAATTTTGCACTCAAACTTTCCATAGATCTATTTTATTATTTTTATTATTAGTATAAAATCATTTCAGCAACAATTTTCCCTTTTTCATGCCATTTACAAGTGAATTAGTAAAAGTCACATTTTGCATGGTTATCATTTCAATTAACTAAACATACAATCATACTTTCTTAATTTAGCACATATCAACATATAAATCCTGGTAGCATGGTATTTTCTAATATAAAAATCACAATTTGCATTAATTAACAATCTTTTTAATAAGCATTTCTACCAATTGTAATTTGTCTCATTTCACAACACGTGGCTAAATCAACTAGAGTTTTCTTCTCAATTTTATCAAATAATCCCCTAACATGATGTCTAATTAGAAGTTCGAGAAAATCACCCAACTTTAATGGAGAGAAAACAACAAGAACTCCAAAAAGATCTCCTACAATGAACAAGAGAAGCCTTCTCCTCCTAGATTGAGCCACCAATTTGACTTCTCTTCCTAGCTTGATGGTACTTGAACTCCTTCTTCTTGCTCCAATGGTAGGCCGGCCTAGCTTGGGAAGGGAACACACACAACTAGCACTCAATCTTTTAACTCACAACACTCCTAATCTTTTACTCACAATTTTGTCTTTCTTTGTTTCTTTCTATTCTTTTTAATTCTTTTTCAAGTGCAAATGTGAATGAGTGAGGAGGGGTATTTATACTAATTTGGAGTGCAAATGGAAGGCTAGGATTAGTCCAACTAGTTAAGGATCAAAGGCCAAGATGAATTAGGGAGTTGTAGCAACTACCCATGATGGAGCAACCACCTCCCCACTTCACCCTTGTCTCCCTCTCTCTTTGCTGAAATCCGGCCTACACTTAGGTGCATTTGCACGTGCTAGTGCAATGCACATGCAAACTAGTACCCCCCATTTATAAGTTGTTCATGTAATAATATTAGTTGTCTACTAAATTAGTCTACACTACAAGTTAGTTTATTTAAAAGATGAATTACGTTAAATGGGCTCACTAATGGGCTGATTAACCATGGGCTCTTGTAAATTAATTAATTAATTATAGTGGGCTAGAAAGAGATATTAGGCCTAGGATTTAATTAGGTTTTTAAAAATAGGTTTTTTTATAAATAAAGAGAATAATTACTTGTTCATGCTATAAAGAAATATTTTTCTAGAAAAAAATACATATGAAATTATACGTGCAAAACACCTAAAATCACAAACTCTTCATAAATAAAAATTCAGGGTGTTACAGTTTCCTTCAAAATAAATACTCACGATATATTTGCTGCCACACCAAATAAGCAGCAACAATTACTTCAGTAAATATTTGTAAAAGGGAACCTCATGAATTCTTTTATTGATATCCTACTGAAGATAGTACATTCATCAAAAACATATTATGCAAGCATTTAGAAATTTTTGAAAGATAGCGAAAACTTGAGTACCCAGTTGAGAAGACTATATCAACTTATAAAACTAAAGCTTCCTTCAACTAAATATAATTATGGCTTTTCTTGAATCAATAACAAAATCAACTTCTTCCATTTTTCTACTTTGACATTAGTGCTCAACCTCATCATGACATTTACAAGTCATGATCTTCATCTACATTACATGTACCCAACCATGCTCTCTCTGCTTGTGCCCTTCACCCTTCATTCTCTGTCTTCAAAATGATTGGATAGATAATAAACTCAGTGTGCCTCATAATTAGATCCTTGATGTAGCGCCCCAGATCTCCGTTACCGGACATCCGTGACACAACCAGAATCTTTGCCTTCAAATGCATCTCAACACAGTAATAATATGAAAATTTAAAAAAATTTTATTGCCAGATAAAGTCATTACATCATTGATTACAACAAATATCTTGTTCTTGAACAAGAATACAGATTACATTAACTCATTACATCTTATTACAAAATATTTATCAACTCCTCTTGTAAAGTTATCAGCTGTCTTCCGGAATGGTAATCGACGGATCACCGCCGAAGCTCCACTGAATGGTCAATCTGCTTCCCCGAGACTTGCTCCTCGGCTTAGGTCTTCTGCAACGCGACTCTGATATTTCTACAGCTATTCGGAAGGTAGGACTGGTACCTAAAAGGTGGGGAACATCAGTACTTCGACTGACGCAATGCTGATAAGAAACAGCAATCTCCAAACTGGCAAACACAAACCATCTTGAATAGAAAAAGATACGTGCATCCTAATTCCCTAGTGTTCGTGTATGTCATGATCTAACAACTAAATGCACCAGTCACATGCCTACTTCTAATGCAAGCAAGACTTGGAACTCTGGATCCGCATGCATCCCAAACCACATACGTTCCAGAATTAAGCATGGCCTAATCTAATGCATAAAACAAAGAATGCACACGATGCACCTACTCTAATACAATTCATTTGGTAACGTATGCATCCCATACTACATACTTCCCCAAAATCATCTTCAATAGAAACGTATGCATCCCAAACTACATACTTTCCGAAGAGTTCCCCTCTCCTCATTGTAGGTTTCAATCCCTCACCATGCATCCTACCCTTATACTCATCCTGTTCCCAATAGATTTTCGTGTATGAGGAGGTTGTAGTCTTTCGGTCTAGTCCCGTACCGCAGTCCTTAAAAGTGGTGGTCTATTTTCCACTTAGTGCCCATGCACGGACCTCACTCAAAAAGCCGTGTTAAACCTTCCGATACATACCATGTACCCAATAACCTTCCGGTACAAGGCCATGTACCCAATGACGTCAATGTTTCAACATATAAACAAAGCTCACGCGCATAGGAACATGACGGCCTCGAGGGTCTAATCCCCCTATCTGACCAGAGCTCCTCTCGTTCCTTACCCCGACTCTTTGAGAATTAACAGATTGAGATACGAGACTGCAAGCTCAAACCTGAGAACCAAATACGTATCCCTACGATAGGAAAAGTACAACACCCGACTATGGTTTGCTAGTACGAATGCAATGTACAAACCCCTAATACATTCCTCTAATCCAAGACTCACTCTAACCATTCAGGTGACATAAAAGGGTTCCTCCCACAATCCTGCCTATCGAGTCGCGCCCCCGGCGACACAATATCCTGCTCGCCACTTCCCTAACCTTGGAATTCGTCCCTCACCATGGCCCGCGTTCATCCTTAACTGGCATGAATACAACTTGACGGCTCCAACCTGGATGTCCAATGCCTCGGCGGAAGTTCACAACTTAGGGTCGATAGACGCCGGGGGGGGATATCACCTACCCTAGTGACTAACTCGAGTCACAACAATCCTTCATAGGAGTCACACCAACAAGACCAACAAAAGACACCATTCATCCCCAAACAGCGAGTCAGCAACTCTTAGGTACACGAGGGGAAAGGCTCTCTCGACACTTAGCCAAAACCATGACTAAACAACTAATGGTATTTTTGTCTAAAACTTAAAAGGATCATAACTTCCACAATAAAACTCAAATTTGGGTGTTCAAGCCCAATCTAGAAAGGTAAAGACCTAGGCTACAACTCTCTAGTTGATCATCACCTCAGATTCAGTCATCTAAATCCTCAAATTTGCCTCACATGCCTCAGCCTGTGTACTTCCTGCATACTGGTTGTACATTACCGATAGTATAAAACTTCACCTGCTCATCAGAATGATACCAATCTAGGTTATGAGGAACTGTGTGAATGTCCTCTACAAATTCCAAGTTGATCACCAATCCAAATTATATAATTTGATCACCCTAAAACAGACATTACTCTCAGGTATACAGAACCACATACTAAGCCTTACTCAAACAGAGCCTTCAGCTCAAAACCTGGTTTCTGTCAAATCTTGAAAAAATCATATTTAATAATCTACTCACAAGAATTTCTTAAAATAAGGCCTGTTGGAAATCTCTAGATGGCTACTACAATTTCCTAATAGAACACTTTCTCAAAATCTACTATTACAGAGCCTCAAAAGCACCATCTTATCAAAGTGTCAAAACTGACTGAGTTATGCACAGTACATGCTAAAATATCCATCATAAACAACATACTAACCAAATGGTCACCAAATATTTATTAAAGAAACTAGACATCATCATGAGTAACATGGAAAAACTTTCATATCCAAATTCCAAGTGATCAATGAGTTCTCCCTGTTTTAAACATGCATAAAAATCATGCTGTTTTTCAGTTACAGTCCTGGCTACTGTTGATTGATTAATTTTGAACATGCATAAAACTTTATCCAAATAATTTTATGATTTTTCCACAGATTCTAGATGCATGCAAGAAATCATGGTAAAAGTTTCAGACATAGATCACAAGCCAATCAATTATAAGAACTCCCACAAGCTCAGTTATCACAATAGATAGATCATGTTCTTGCCTTACGGCTCAGTCCTTAAAATATATTTTATTAAAACATCAAACATCATCCGAAATTTTCGAAATAAATCATTCATCTTCTAGACATATATGAGATCATCCTGCATAATTTTCATCATCAAATTCCAAGTAGTTTGTTCTGTGGAAATTCGGAAAAATGACATGCAGATCATGGTTTTGTGTTTTAGTTTCAGATTCTAACAATCAACTCTTAAACAACCATTCTCAACTACTACTACTCATGCATGCAAGAAATTTAAACAAGAATGAACAAGAACAAGTTTAGAGAACTTCCCACCCTGAGTTGGCTTGAGAAGATGGGGTTTGCCTTGAGCTTGTTTCTCCAAAATCTAGCTCCAAAGCTTGAGAACTTCCTCTACTTTTTGCTACTTTCAATCTCTCATTCTCTTTCTCATTTTCCATTTTTTTCTGAAACTTCCAGAGCTCAAGAGTAGGAAGAAGGGGGGTTTTATCAAGAGGGGAGTGAGGGAAAGAGGAGGGGGGGGGGGGGGGGTGGTAGGCCGGCCCAAGTAGGGGAGGGGCTAGGATGAGGTGGCAAGGTGGTTTTTGCCAAAAACCATGGTCTAGCCCATTGTTTTTGAAACACGACTTGGGCTGAATTTATTTGGTCTTGATCAAGATCTAAATGAGAGATGAGAGGTTAGATTTGAGTGCATGCAAAGAATATCCATTGTAGTATCATACAATTACATATTTGCATACGTACCGCACTCAAAACTACCGTATGTACTAGTATCGGTCCGTCTCGTTCTCGCGCATTGTCAAGAACGCAACCACCCACACGAACCGCCTCGCAACCATAAACGCACTCCATCATCATCATACATATATATGTCAAACAACACTGCAATATATATATACACACAGACAATATATATATATATATATATATATATATATATATATATATATATATATATATATATATATATACAAAAGCATTATATTATCCAGGGTATTACACTTGAAGCAGCGCTCTTCCATATTTTCCAACTGCGGATAAATTAAAGAAAATATCCTTCATAGGAAGAAAACAAACCAGCAAGCATAGAAATTCAAGTTAACACGAAGAAATACTAAAATGAAAGTATCAAAAAAAATGAGACTATTCAGTAGTGAAACAACAGTAACAAAGGAAAAAAATATGATGTCATCACCACATAGCCACAAACAAACATAACTTATTCCTTAGCTGTGGCATCCAGATTCAAAAGGATATAATTCAATGAACTTAAACCAGTACTGATAGTGTTCTTAAATATCCACAGGATCATGCTTTATTGAAAAGTTCAAAAGTTCTCATATCGAATTGAACAATCACAATTCATATTTATCTTCTAATTGGAGATCAATTATTTTTCTTCTTCTTTTCTTCTTTTCTTCTTTTCTCACTGAAACTTCTATAAGCTATGCTATCGACAATTTGTATTAAATAAACAAGATTGCTGAGTTGTTCTTGTGAATGTAGTTTTATATCTTAATAATATAGCTGCTTCTAGTGGTCAATGGTTAGCCTATTT
This sequence comes from Hemerocallis citrina, assembly GCA_017893485.1. Taxonomy (NCBI): domain Eukaryota; kingdom Viridiplantae; phylum Streptophyta; class Magnoliopsida; order Asparagales; family Asphodelaceae; genus Hemerocallis; species Hemerocallis citrina. The sequence goes on along the minus strand of CM030358.1, from coordinate 345,593,277 downwards.
GCTAATAACAAAGAGGTTGGGTTTTTGAACTTTGAATCCACCATTTTTTTTCATGCTCCATTTCCCAGAATATGGAAGTACGGATATGCAAGTAAGGCCCAACGAATGATATAAGTTTTCAAACTCACATCATCTATAAGCTGTACAATACCAGTAAGCTCAACAATACAATAATAATTACATGAATAAGAATATGATACAATAACCAATATTTGAGATACAAGAACTTACAAAATGCCCGAGAATATACAATGCAGTAAATAGTTTGCTACGATAAAGTAGCGACTAGAAAGTAGAGAAGTAGCACTAGAAATTCCATCACGGCTTTCTAAAAAGTCTATTCGCCAAGTTCCTTCAGTATCCCATTGTGTGTACCTGTATAAACATTAACAAAAATGGTGGGGGTGTCCATTAGATCAAGCTTTAGACAGCAAGTAGTAACAAGCAGTGAAATAATAAGGTACGATATAACAAGAAACAAGGAAACAAGGATCTAGAACGATAAAAGTAACAATTGTAAACTTATAAACATGAAAACATGACTTCACGGTATAATCAATCAGTATGTAGTGGTCAATAGTCGATAACAGGATCAATAGTCAATAATCAATGATGCAATGGTCGATAAACAATAGTCAATAGTCAATAATACAATAGTCGGTAATCAATAATGCGGTGGTCGGTGAACAATAGTCGGTAATCAATAATTCAGTAATCAGTAATCAAGAATCGGTATTTAGTAATCATTATTCAGTATCTATGTCAATGTTCAGTGTCAATCTTATGTCTATCAGTATTTTATAAACCTATCTAATGCACACAATCTTGTGTCTCATACCACATGTTCAGATGCATATCAATCAAAGGAACATTTTGACTCTAGTGGTAAATTCTACAGGATCATGTACTCGAAAAAATATGTAAACAGTAAATAGTATTCAGTATTCAGTTATTCAGTTATTCAGTCATTCATTTATTTAGTAATAGTTGGGAAACCACGAGCTCCCTTCCGAGTACAGTCCCCTATATTGTTCACTATTAAGGCGTACCCTTTTATTATCCCGGCTTGTTATTCTTTTACTATGATCAGTTGTGTACATGCGGTCGGTATAAACAGTGGAAACAGTTGTAATCATTTGTTAACATGCAGTCAGTGTAATCAATAGAAATAGTTGTATTAAAAACCATGAAATACATGATATAAAGTCTTTCGATCTATCTACTGTATCAATTCAATTCACTGAATACAAAAAAATAACATGTTTATATTTTACAAACATAAATATACAATTCTAGACATTAATACATTGATTACGAAAACTCACTTTCCCTTTACTACGAGAAAGAAAAATCGATTCTGTCAGGGGTTCCAGAAAAATAGATTCCCTTTAGGTTCCAACTCATATTCACATGATGTATTCTAATTACAGTTTCTATGCCTACTGGTCAATTCTTTATGGGTTTATTGTTCAGGCAGCAACTCAGTGTCAAGTTCTTGTACATATAAATTGACTGTAAATTTATTTAAAAATCTTATAAAAATCATACACTAACTCCTAACAATGTTAAGTAACATACTAGTAAATATCATGTCTTAACTCCACTGGTAGCATATTATTTTAATCAATCAATCATGACGATATACTCCAAAATGGTATCCTGGAAATTAGACGTCACAGTCATAAAATATCAACATCTCGCAAACCGTAATTCAGTTTGTGAAACCGAGATTTGTTATAGAAACTACATTTAGGGAAGTACAATTTACATGTAACAAGTTATAAACTTCTGTGTCGGGAACTGAGTCAAATTCTTGGTACAAATTTGGATAAACGACAAGGCAAAATATTCGAGTATTCAATAACACGGAAAATTAACGATTCTAGACTTCAATCAATAACATGACATGATAAAGTAGCTATGAGTCAGATTCGCCGATGAATCCTGGGTAGAAGTCGAGCATGAACTCAACGAAGAATTAATAGTAGAAAAGAACAATAATAAAAAAGATAAGAACTACTTGTTATGGTTCAAAGAAATAATTGAACAAGAACAATAAACAGAGTTCAAGAGATGCTTTCCCATAACTCGACAATTATGAGTGTGAGAAGAATGACGGGATAAAGTTGCGGCAACGACGACAACTACATCAGCAAGAACGGTTGCAGGGGCAACGACACAAGGCAGCGAACGACGACCGTGACAAGTGCAGCAATAACGGTGACACAAGTAGCTAACAACTGCAGTGAACACCGCAAGAGCCAAGAGCGACAACAACGGGGAATGTAGTAACACACAGCAAGGAGAAGTAGAGGTGGTTCGACAGTAGGTGTGTGACTATGGCGAAGTTGGTGGAGGAAGCTTCGGGTTGATGAAGAAGATGGGTTTCGGGAGAAAAGAAATTGGCGGCTGAAGGTGGAGGAGAGGATAGATTAGGTTGGGGATTAATTAGGTGATTAGATTAAGGGGTAACTATAACACCTCGAATTTGTAAAATATCAAAAATATTCGTTTTTATATTTTGTAGGGGTGAGAATTATTTTAAAGCTATATTTTATTATTATTATTTTTATATTGATATTGGTATGGATATTTGTGGTTGATTGGTGTTATTGATATATTGGGGGCTATGAGTTGAGATTTTATGTGAATAAATATTGTTTATTTTATTTTATAATTTTGAAGGATTATTGCGAGACAATTGCAATGTATTTTGTATTGTTGGTGCTATTAAAGAAAAGAGTTGGGGTTTACTTGAAATATTTCGGAGGTCTAGGGGTCTATTTGTAAATATCCATTTATAAAAATATTATTATTATTATAATTTTATCTCTACTACTATAATGGGAGAACACCTTAGTGTAATTTGTCCTCAACCCAAGTATTTTCGAAAGTGGACCAGTTATGGACTAATTTTGGTAAATATTTTCGAAAGTGGACCAGTTTGGTAAATATTTTCCACAGTGGATCAGTTTGGAAATTATTTTCTTATAACCCCTCCCCCCTTTCCCTCATCCTCCCGTTTCCTTCTTTCTTTCTTTTCTGATCCGATCGAAGCCAGAAGGGCCGAAACCCACTTTGGCTTCTCTCCCTCTCTCCTCAAATCCACCCAAACAACCTTATCATTTTCGAATTTATTTGGGGCGATGACTAAGTGAGGGATGCTCTACCGAGTGGTGGAGTCAATTTAGAGAAACAACCACCGAAAGGTATATCTCCTTTTATTTTATTGTATAAAATTTAGTTGGATTAATTTTATGGAGTATGATTATTTTGGTAGAGAAATTTAGAGATGTTGGAAGTGGTAGATTTGAGGAATTAGTGGATTGTTAGATAAATTGCAAGTTGTTAATAAATTAGGGTTTGGGGTTGGTAAAAGAGAGTATATAGAACATATTAGAAGTTAGGATTGGTGCATATCATGGTGAAATCATGAAGTTCTAATTTTGGCATAAAGCCAAATTTTAGAATATGTGAAGTGGAGTAAGAAACTTGCTTCTAGCGAGTTTAGAAAATGTATGGGAGGTTGTGGAGTAGTGTGAGAGTATTAATATGAATTTAGAATGGATTTTGTAGACTTAGAAGTTAATGGAAAAGATGGAGAATGAAAATGTAAGTTTTGTGCACGCCGGGTATTCGGTGAAATGCCTGAGCGATATAGAGGTGAGAATTTGATGGGTTTGGAGGTGTAGTTGAGTTTCATTATTATTATTAACCTTAATAGGTGAGATTAGGAAAAGAGGGTTAAAGAAATTAGAAAATATGAATTATTCTTATTAGAAAGCCTCCAACCAGTAAGGGAATGTTTGTATTGGGACTCGAATTCGAAATCCGTCGATGTAGCTCAGCTACTTAGGTCATTTGTAACGTGTGGGTGAAGACGGATTCGAGTTTGGAGGTTCGTAGGCCGAGTTTTGAGTTTTAAGCTAATCGGTCCTATAATTTCCTATTTAGGTGGAAAAAGTCGAACTTCGACTGGCTACAGGACGGACGTGGGGCATCGTTTGCTCGAGCCGTCAGGTGAGTATATTGTAATTATAAATATTTTATATTGTGGCCAAATTTCGTGGCTTTTTGATATGTTTTGAAAAAGTTATAGCAAAAATTGATTTTCAAGGAAAATACGGATTTTTAGGGGCCCGAAAATGGGTTTTTGAGAAATTTAGTGAAATTAATTATTTTAAGCATATAAAACCTATATTATGAGTTAATGTGATGTGCTGATGTATAAAAACTAAATATATTAAATTATTTATGCATATTTTTACCCCGTGCATGTTTTGTGCATGTTTTTGGGATATATAGGCCGATATAGGCAATCGGGTATATGCGGAGCCTGGTGTATGGGCTAGCATGTCATGGATGGATGTTATAAGATGTAATTAGATGAATTTAGTGATTGTGATCATGTTTTGAAGATCTGTGTAATTATAGTACACGTTTGTGCATGTTTTGGGGCATATAAGCCCTTATAAGTGATTTTACTTATATGAAACAGGATGTATGAGCTAGTATGCTATAATTAGATATTATAAGACTTAATTAGAGGAAATAAGTGGTTTTGGCCCCTTATGATGGGAAACCCGCATGTGTGATGTTTATTTGTAATATATAGAGATGATTATGATGTGTGATGCAATAATTGACGAAATTAAATAAGTGGGTGCATGTTTACATTTTAATTATGTTTGAAATGAATTAATGGGCAATAATATGACATGTTGGTTTATATGATAAATGACTTGGTGTATGTTTATATGGGATTTAATGAAGTAGCGAATAACATGGTATTCATAATGGGTGATGTTATGGTAAATTAAATAACATGATGGTTTCTATGTTAAATGACATGGGGTATGCATATATATATGATCCAACGAGATGATAATCAATATCGTGGACCTCAGATGTGCATCAAATGCAAGATAAAAGGTGAGATAGTAAGTGTTAATAAAATGTGTTATTATTCTTGTGGTTAAAGTCAAGGATGTGGCTATTGTTGAATTAAAAGCTATGATGCCTTATGTTGATAAAGTAAACTGGAAAGATGAAATGATTAATGTTAATAACAGATGACTTTGTTGATCAGTACCTACAGCAATCCTGGGGGTTTGGGCTAGACCTCCTAATACCCAAGGACCGGCTTGGGGCACGAGGACCCAAACTATGTTTGGGGCACGAGGATTTTATCACCCAAGCTATCGGCTTGAGGCCCGGCTTTCCCTCGATGACAGCTGTCGCGAGGAAGTACCCAGTTTATCTGGGGTCAGTGGTTTTTCCCTCCTGGCTATCGGCTGGGAGGAAGTACCCAGTTTATCTGGGGTTAGTGGTTTTTCCCTCGATGACAGCCGTCGCGAGGAAGTACCCAGTTTACCTGGGGTCAGTGGCTTTTCCCTCTTGGCTTCGGCCGGGAGGAAGTACCCAAGTTCTACTTGGGGTTAGTGGTTCCCTCGCTAGTTCGGCTAGGAGGAAGACGTAGCCTCGGACGAGTAAGACTCTGTGTGAGCATCGGTCCGCGTGTTTTACTGGGCTGTCGGCTTTCAGTATGTTGGGATACTGTGGCTCACTGGTCGACAAACTAATAAAATAACTAAGTGTTAATAATAAATGTGAATTGTGCGTGGAAAGGAAAGTAAATGGTAAAATGTAAATTTCGTGTGGAAAAGAAAGTGGAAAGTGACTTGTGAATTGTGAATGACAAAGAAGGTAGTTGTGAATGAAATAAATGTGAAAGAGAATGAGTTATGAATTAGTATATGAAAAGAAGTGATAAATGTAGTGCGTGGTTAATTTAAAATGATAATAATAGAAGAGACATATGTTCTTATGAATAATACGAAGTAATGGTATTATGTGTGTGATCATTAAAGTAAAATACAGTTGATGTGAGTTGTACCTTGGAATCGTGTCAAGGAACTATCTGCCCGCTATTTCTGTGGAAATGGTGGGAACTACCTGCCTTGGCATAATTCGCAGGGTGAGTTGATATAATAGTGGTGATGATTGACGGAAATGAGAAATAAAGTAAAGTGAAGATGATAAGTGATTGAAGTGATTAATAACCAAGCTATCGGCTTGAGATGTGATGTGATATTACCCAAACTGTGTGTTTGGGGTGCGGTGATTATTACCCGAGCTATCGGCTATGGGGTGTGATATGTGTGGCCCCAGATTGTGTTTGGGGATTAAGTGAAAATGATAATAAGATTTATTGTTTATAAGAATGAGAAATTACTAAAGTGATATAATAAGATGTGAATGAGCTATAAAACATGGTTCTGATGCAATGAGTATAAGTGTTCTAATTAATGAAGTGTTAATGATGTGATGAAATGTGAGTAAATCGCATGGGCAATGAGATGTGGTAATTATGTCATAAGATATGAAGGAAGGCGGTAGTATGAGAATAGATACATATGTTTGTGGTGTGATACTTTTATAACATAATAAAATAAATACCTGTATTATGAGATTGGGTATGAAAATGGTTATTAAAGAAAGTGTGTTGTGATATGAGTTTGTGTACCTTGGAAGTGTGTCGGGGAACTACTCGCCCGCTATTTCCATGGAAATGGTGGGAACTACCTGCCTCGGCACAACTTCCAAAATAAATGTGTGAGTTGATGACATAATATAAGTAAATGAAACGCATGGCTAAATAGAGTTGGAGAAATGATGTAATAACATCATGTAGTTATATTAATATAAATAGTGAAATGCTGATATGACGATAAGTGTGGAAAGATGAATATTCGTATTATGCGAATGTAAGATAAGTATATTTATATATATATACGATGTTGATGTGAAGTGTATGATGAAATGTGGGAAGTATGGATAATTAAATAATTGAGTGCAGGATTGGCAAAGTATGTGATTTATCACTGTATTGACGATGTTGTGTTCAGGATTCAGGTGGCATTATCCTAATTTGGTATTCGTAAGTTTAAATTATTTTCTTTATACTATTTTAATTTGTCATTAGATTAATAACTATACTCACACCAGAAATGGCTAACCCCTTAGTGTTTGGGGGGTTAGAGGAGTCTGAGGACTACCCTAGGTCCCCCGCTGTTGCAGGTTCTCATCAGTGCAGAGGTGAGGCGTGGAGTGGTAGTATAACTTTTTATTTTAAAAAAAAAATGTGTATTCTTTAGTTATAGGAATAGTGAAATTTATGATTTAAATTGTATTATGAGTGTATAAGCCTGTATATGACGATGATGAGTATAGTGTGAGGTGGTGTAGTATGTTGGTGACCCGTACCCATCTTGTCGTGGAGTACCAGACTCTGGGGTAAGTCTTACCATGATTTTTCTAAGATTTTACCTCGTTTTTCAAAGAAATTCATAGTTTTTAATTGATATTTGATAATCCGTTATGAGTTTGGCCCCCAGAGCATTATATTATATTGCCTGTGTGTATCTGCTCATTTTGGCCTGGGGAGCCCATGAAAATATTATGTGGTTTGTGAGCTACGGAATTTTGAGCAGAATTCCGTAAGCTTTTTGTGTTTCGGGGCAAAATTTACAGGGGAGACTCTGTCAAAATTTTTCCTGGAATATAACTTTCTTAGTTTATGATTAAAGTGATATAGAAATTGAAAGAATTGAATTTGGAGACTTAGTTTTCAAAAAAAAAAAAAAAAAATTTGGGGTGTTACAGTAACTAAATAGGCAGAGTGGGCGTGGGTTTTGGGATACATGGCTTCGATTGGTCTTATACCTTATTTAAATAATCAATAGTAAACATTAATTAAATAATTAAATACTAACAAAATATAATAGAGTTTATTGTTTCACACTTAATCATTAATCAAAATAATAGGATTGGACTTGATTTGGGCTAAAATATAAATAATTAATCAAATGAGAAAATAAATAAACTTATAGAATGGAATATGATTTGTGTTGAAATATATAATCATTTGAAAATAGCTACAAATACAATTGATAATTAGAGGGGACTTTAATAGGAGATCCAAAATGAATTTAATAGCAGAAAAGAATTTATAAAGAATAGAAATACCGAATATGCACAGAAAATATGTATATGTAAAAACGGGGGTTACAATTTTTCTTTACAAAAAAAGCGTGTGCACGTGTGTGACTAACTGGCCTTGTCCAAAAAGAAATAATAATAGTTATAATGACCCTTCTCATCTTCTTGTCCATCCTCCCTTTATTCATTATTATAGACTTATATCAACCATTTGCTAAATACAAATACAGTTAACTCCTTCCATACCATTTCTCATCCCAACACTAATTTTTTATCTTTATTTCTCACATAATAATCTACATATATAACATAGCCCCTCGTGGTACTTATCTTATAATTCCTTTCAAATTGCAATATAGGTTCTAACTGGTACATCATTTCTTGTCTTCTTAATGTATTACACAACACACACTTTCAAGTGACATAAGTATCTCTGTTGTTGTTTCTCTCATGCTTAGATTCACCTTCCTATCTTAGTGTTATGTGTTTTAACATTGTTGATAGGGGATAGTAAAAAGGGGAATAAATTGCAAATTTATTAATTAATCAAGAGTACCATTTGATTCACATCATTATTTAAGACAATTAAGAAGTATAAAATTAATAGAGATTGTGAATGATTGTAAGCATAGATCACCCCAAGATTAGCAAAAAGTATAAAGGGGTATACCTTTGATAGGTCATCAATCATCTACAAACTCTATGAACTAATATAAATAAAAATTGTGCTAACTCTCTTGTAGTTGTAGACCCATAAAACTTGGAAAGAATTAAAACTGAGTAAAGAAAGAATATAAGACATAACACCATATTTGACCTGGTCTTCAACCTCTGCAAAGGGAAATCAACAAACCCAAATTAACCTATTACTGAAGAAGACCTTGTTGGAGTTGTTGTCCCATGCATGGACTTCATCTAATCTGCTTCCAAAAATCCTCCGAACTAATCCAAACTTCAAGAGAAGCTCTAACTATTTGTGAGGAAGAAGACATAAATGAAAAAAATTGCATCTTTCAGTAAGTAATCAATCCAACCTTACATAAATGCACAAAATTTAGATCTAAGATTTCTGATTTAAGATACAAGTTGGTCGGAGGCATATCAAAAGAAACAGATTTTGAGTGTGTCACCAACGTTTAAATCGAGTTTTCATTCTATTGTAAAGTAACAAAACTGAGATCAATCCAAAATTAAGGTTATGGCTAGGGAGAGGAGAAGAGGGGAAGAAGGGGTATGAGGGATTTTCTCCATGAAGAAGTGGGAGTGGAGAACCGAAGAATCAACAAAGCTCCACACACTACAGTGGGTGTAATAGTCTTCTTAGAGATAATTCTACAAAGCTCCACCTATCCTAACTTAACTTGCAATCATTTTCATCTAAATGTTCTACACTAAACAAATCAACAACAAATCAACAAAAATAAAATAAAAATCACACTGAATAGAAAGAACCATACCTGAATCTCCCTGAAGAACTCGACCCACTTCCTCACCAATGGATTTAGACTCTCCAACACGTCCGCTACCTGCCCCAAGGAAAAGCTCTGCAACTTACTTTACAACCACAAAACACAGCATGTACATTAAAGCACCACCAAAAATCAAGAAACCCATACAAAACCCTAATACAATCTGTCACCAAACCAAACATTGAGAGTTCTAACAAGGTTGGCTCTTTACTCGGTGCTCAAACCTAGCAACAACACAATAATCAAAGCAGATCAATAAAACAAAATGGAGGAAGATCGGGAAATAGAGGAGGTGGGGGAGGTTACCGACGGCAAGGTTGAGTAGGGTGGAGGTGAGATCGGTGACGTTGAAGTTTGTCGGGTTAGTTGTTTTTGTCGGCCAAGGTGCAGATTTTGAGGGGATAGGAGAAACCCTAGTGCCGTAAAATCCTAGATGAAAAGGACGGTTGGGAAAGAAGGAGAAGAAAGAGAGGATAGAATGAGGGCTCTATTTATTTTTGGGCCTTTGAGATGGGTTTGCGGGTTTGGATGGGTATTAATCAGGTCGGGCAATCAAGGACCAAAATATAATTATAATATAGATCAAATGAATGACCTAGATTAGATCTGTAGATCTAAATAAAACAAGATGGATGGCTGAGATCTCATATGGACTGATTCAACTTTCACTATTCTTTCTTTTATAATAGAAATAGATTGTGTAACAGAGACAGATTTATACTATTAAGTAAGTCAACTTGAATTAAACTTAAAAAAACTCGCATATGTGGTTTTTTGGGGTAGAATTTATATTATCTGTGGTGTTTATGAAAATAGAGGTTTTTTAGTGGCTGATTTGGAATTGTCGAAATTGTAGGGGGCCTCTATGGAAAGCCGGACTTTTAGTTTTTGATACAACTTTTAATGGTGTTATATTTAATTATGTTATTTTGATGGAGTTATGTTGCACATTTAGAATTTTTTTTTTAATTTATGCCTATTTTCGAAACTATTTGCAAAAAAGAGTACAGTTGCCAAACTAAATGCACTCGGGAACTCAACAACTACACTCTCCGTTCCCAACGGCGAGTTTAGTTCAAAAATTTCAAAGAAGACTCGCTGTTCCCAATGGCGAGGTTCTTTGTACTAGACTCGTTGTTGGGAATGACAACTGTACACTTTTTGAAATTTCACAGAGTGAAAAATATCTATTGGACTTGATGAAATTTTCAAACAAAAAACTCCAAAGAATAGCTCGTTGTTCCCAATAGCGAGAGGAGATGATTTAAACTAGTTGTTGGGAAAAGCGAGTTTCTTGGGCCACCACTTTATTCACCCGAATTCACTTACTTCTCTCTATCTTTATTCATTTCCTTCTTTATTTCACCAAAACCCTAGCTCTCATCCTCATTTTCTACCTCATTCGTTTGATGATAAATTCAGTTATCTAAACCTCTAACTTTCTCCAACAAATCTATACCGACTACACTCAGGTACAGATCACAATTATCCACAAAACGGTTTGTTTTAATTTGACACATGCAATGCATTTAGATATTGACTGGGCTGAATATCACCGAACTCATGTCTACTCTTGGAATGAGCACTGAAACTAAATGATCATTGGCAAAATTTCTCTGTATGATGGACAAATGCATCAGGCGTACATGGCTTGGTATACCCAGAATGCGCGGTTGATTATTGCACCTCCTACCACTGTACTAGCCTGAGTGATACTTCCGACACCAATGCGAGAAAGGGAACCATCTCCCGACCACTCATCTTTGCAGCACATGTTTCAACCAAAGGCGAAGACATTGGCAATGTAAGAATAATAACTATATGAAACATTTATAGGTTGTATCACATAGTTCGGATTATATAATGAGTTCAATTTATAGTTCGTTTCACACGATTATCATTTATAGTTTGTATCACATGATTATCATTTATAGTTTGTGTAGCGCCCCGAATTCTCAATAAATAAAATTAGAAATAAGTGGCACAAATTCCAGAATCAACTTCAATTGCAATCATAAACACAGTATAAAAAAAAGGGAAAATTAAAACCTTTTATTACATCATCTCTTTCTTATATTTGCACAATGGAAAATTTTAATTCATTTATTATAACACAACCCAACACTTAAACTTTAATCATCTTAAATCCAGGCTTCTACTTTACTTAGGCAACTCACTTGCAAATCCTACAAAATAGACTGAAGAGTGGGCACGTTAGTTGAAAATAAATTATGCATAAACAATAATAAATAAAACATAGAACCACAATAAGAAGCGTAAAACAACATGTGAAGCTATTGTAACACCCTAGAATTTTAAATAATATTTTTGAGATTAATAAATGAATTAAAGTGATTTTTGGTGATTTAAACATTTTCTCTGAAATTTATCTTTTTGCACGTGCAAAACACGTGCAAATATTTTCTTGAGAAACTCAAAATTAGAAATTATTTTGGGGAAACCGAATGTTTATTAGTAGGTTATTATTTATGAATTTTCTGGATTTTTTTGAGATTTATTTGACACGTTTGCAAATATTACAAAAAGAGTGGCTTTTGTGCAAAATTACCACTTGGAGTAAAAACTCCAGATTTTTGGTTTTCTGGGATGAACATGATGACTGGATAACTAAGAGGTAAAAATTTTAATTTTTTCTAATAGATTTGGCCTATTTTGCTAAATTATTAAAGAAGGGTCTTTTTACAAAATTGCCACTTGAAGGCAAAAATTACAAAATTAATTTTTCTGGAGTTGAAATTGGTGCTAGCCAGATTTGGGAGGGATACTTTTAATTTAATTTCAACTAAATTGGTATAAAGGATCCATAAATGTAAAGATATATTCTAAAGGAATATTTTGTAAAATCTTCTCAAAACCCTAATTACCCAAATTTTGGCTATGTAGGGGCTGCTACAGCCGTCTCTTTTCTGCACAAAACAAAAGGAACTTTCTATTATTGATTTTCGTGGAGTTTCGAAGCGAGGATCTTGAATTTTGCGAAATGAGGAGTTTTTCTTATTCTTTATTACTTTCGTTGATTCTTCAATAAGGTGAGTGACATTTGTTTGATTTCTTGTTGTTCTAAGCATGTTATATATGATGATTTGTCTAGTAGAATACATGTTAGATGATTGTATGATGATATAATGAATAATTCGATGGATAGATGATTAAAAATAGAACTTTTTATGAATTATATGCCACGAATGAATAAATTTACTATATAGATGACTAAAGAATGTTAAGAACTTAGTAGGAATCAAAGGTATGTTGTTCTCTTTCATATTCTTGCTGATTTGATTATATAATGAGTTTGTAAGATGCATAGTTCGTATAGATGATTAAAGTTGGATGTTTTACTGTTGAAGGCTATATGATTCTGTTTTAATGTTTTAATTGGATGGAACTTGACTAAATAATTGTTGTAAATGCATATAATCATGGGCAAATTGATATAACTACTTTGTATATACATTTGATGAATTGCAACAGAGGTTTGGGGATCAAAAGGTCAAGTCTTTATGTGTTGAATTTGGGTTTCGATTTCGGGTCTGATGGTATAGGCCAAAAAGTAGATTTTTGTGTTTTTGCGAAGTTTTCAAGTGGATCTTTGATTTATATTGATACTGAGATTGAATTGAACATCATAATACTCTTATACACTGATTCTTGTTAGTTTTTGCTGTGCATATACACACATATACACATATATTTACATATGTTCCTGATTTGAAGAAATCTATTAAAAATTGATCTTTTATAAATTTGTTGAGAGTTTGATTTGTATTATGAACTCTAGTAAGTTAGACAAGTTGTATTGGATCATCTCAGGGTTTTAATCTTATAGATTTATGCTTTTAAAGATTTAAAACTATGTATCAGTTGAAAAGTGCACGAAATTTAAAGTGCTGCTTTTTTTGGCATGACGGTCGATCGCCCAGTTTTACACTTGAATTGACGGTCGACTGTCAATTGCTTGGTTTTGGAATTTTAGCATGTCATTCGATCGCTGTTATTTGAACTATGATGTCGGCCGACTGACAGCTGCTGTGGGGGTTGTTTTGTTGAGTTTTTGTTATTTTTCTTAAACAATTATTTCTTCGAACTTATGGATTATTGAACATCTGTTTTTTATCAAGTTTTGGCTATAGATTACTATATTTTACAGTGAGTTGATTAATTATAGAATTTATTGGTATTTTTACGACTTTAGAAAGCAAAATATATATGGATTTCAAGATATTGACGTTTTGTGACTTTTCTATGATTTCAAATTGTGAAATTTAGTTATTCGAGCAGATTGAACTCAGATTTTACTTCTAGAAATTTGTGAGTATTCAGATAAATTTGGGTTGCTTGATTTAAGGAAGTTTTCTTAATATGGATGAATTGATAATGGAATTAAGAGTTTTAATGAAATATTTTATGTTGATATTTGAGTTGTGAGTATCTAGAGGTTGAGTGGGATTCCTGTAAACCGACAGATGAGATTTTGTGGATCTTGGCCAGTTGGGGCCTTAGTGTTGTTTTAGTGGAATTAAGTCCGGCAGGGTACACCATCTCTATGGAGGGGGAAATTGCGGTTTAATTAATAATAATCAACCTAAGAACAGACACTAGGAAGATGTGATAGAACTTGGGAAACATAAGTATGGGCTCTATTGTTAGTCCAATGGATGTATTCCAGGACTATATGTTGTTGTTTCCCTAGTATATTCGCTTGTCGAGGGTCGACAGGCCTATTCACGGAACATACGGTGCATTCGCGTGTCGAGGGTCGGCAAGCCTATTCACAAAATATACTGTGTATCTGCACGTCAAGGGTCGGCAGGCCTATTTGCAGGGTACACGGTAGGGAGGTGATTCTCCGGAGTTAAAGCTATGCTTACATGATGCTTGCGCGTCGAGGGTTGTTAGGCCTATTTACGGAGTATTCTAGATCTTGTTTCTATCATCGTAGTAGGATTAGTTGCATAATGAGAGATTTAACCCTATAAAGTGGAGAACGATAGGGGCTTGCACCGGACCTATGTAGTATGGAATGCATAGAATCTGACAAGTATGCATCAAAGAGTCATCATACTGCATTTGTTTTTTCTTGACTTGTATTATGCATGATGTTTTCTATTTTCCTACACTTGACACTTAGCTTAGTTTCACCCGATGTTTTATGCTTTATTTGTCATTATTTCTTATTCCATTTGTTACTACTGTGGAAATGTGTTGATTATGAATTTATTCTTTATGCTTCATTTAAATTGTATTTCTTTTGATGTCGCTCACACCATTATGGCTGACCCTTGTAGTTTTGGGGGTTAGGGTTATCTCTAACCTCATGTTTTACAGGTGGGTACTGTTAGCTTAGGATTAGATGCTTGTGGTAGAATGATAATAAGGCTTATGCAAATTGTAAATGAATGGATTGTAAAAGAAACAAATTGTAATTCAAGGTGTTTAATTTCCGTTGTGCTATGTAAAGAATTGATGTAATAAAAGTTGATTTTTTTTAGTGTTTTGCTATGTTTACTAATACATTGAGGTAGATGTTGGGAATTGTGCCACGTATTTTCATATTTATTAATTGGAAATTCAGGGTGCTACAACTATGCTAAGTGTCAAGTGTAGGAGATGAAAACAGAAAGCAAGCATGCATAAAACAAGACAAGAAACACAAATGCATATGATGATTTTTAATGCATACTTGTTAGATTCTATGCATCTCATTCTACATAGGTCCGTTCCAAGCCTTTATCGTTCTCCACTTTGTAGGGTTCAAGCCCTGGTTATGCAATTAACCTACTACAATGATTACTTTAAGATTTTGAGTATTCTGTGAGTATCTAGTGCCATGCCCCAGTAATCCTTGAGAATCAACTTCCCATCGTCCGTGATTTTGGGTACACCCCCTCACACCCCGATAATTCGAAAATTGAAAGCCACATCGTCCGCCAATGGTACCTCATCACACAAATATCCCATGAGCGTCATCCTGACCCACGATAATCCTGAAGATACACCTCACACTGTCCGTGATCACACCCTGATAATTCCTGAGATTATCTTCCACTGTCTGGTAATATGAGGCCTCCCTACCCATGTTTGCTCTTATTTCATCACAACTCCAACTAGTGTCTATCCTTAAGTTTATTATTATTAGTTAAGTTACAACCCCCCTAGAGTTGGTGTACCCTACCGGACTTAACTCAACTAAATCAGCAACAAGGCCCCACTGGCCAATATCCACAAAAGTCTCATCTGTCGGCATGCTAGGGTCCCACTCAACTTCTAGAGTCTTATAACTCAAAATTTTATTAACAATCTTTCTAGGGTCCACATCATAGCCCCTTGCCTCAAATCAAAACCCACCTTGGTTTAATTATATAAGCTACTCTTCATTAACCACATCCCTTTCAATCAACTACTTCCATAAGAACTCGTTTATATACATGGAAACACATTTCATCAACAAAAATATAGATTTCTACAAAAACTGAAAATTATCCGACTTTGTTACTCAAAACAGTACACTCTAAAATCGATATTAAATTCTGAAAAATTTATTTAATTCTAGCACATATCAAGGAACCCACCATAAAAGTCTGAAATCAAATAAATTAATTTAAAGGGTTCATATTCAACAATTCATGAAAACTATCCATTAAATAAAAATCTGAAAGTTGTATTTTCTTCTCCTTAAGAGTAGTCCATTCAAAAAAACAAAAACTAAAAACTTAAATAAAGTTCTTACAAAAATTATAATTTGGTTTCTGACAGTGTTCATTAACATTCTTGCAAATTTGGGATTTTAATTCTTATATTAACCTACTGTTTCGATCAGTTGAACATGGTATGGCAACTATAAAATAGTATTCTGAAACTACGACAGTACAGTGGTAGAAATTGCATATTTTACAATATATGAGTCGGATTGAGGATCCGTCAGATGTTCTAAAAACTAGACACATTGTGCTACAATTTCTATTTAATAAGTTTTAAATAATATCATCAGTAACTGTGTCAAATTCTCGTTCCAATCTGGAGCAGACAGCAGCCCAGAGCATATAACAACTTCGAAAATTTCATCCAAACTCGATCAACCCACTCATATATATTTGTTTAAACCCATATATAGATGCTTCCATATGTATACTAGAGTTCCCCAAACATAGCACACAAACCCCATGCACAAAACCCCTCGAAAACACTCCCAAAACCACCAAAACCCCCCAAAAAAAGCAACGGTTGTTGCTGCACAGTTCGAGTTAGAACAGTAACCTAGGGTTACTGTTCAACCGAACCCCAAGACTCACAAAACCTAGGGTTTGACTCTCCAAACCTTAGCCCCCATATTTTGATGTATTTTCATGTTTATATCATTCCATATTTGTAATAAAAAAAATCAAACTTTTAACCCATTACAAATCATATAACCATCAAAACTTTAGAATCTAAAACATGTAATTAATTCTAATTAAAACAACGAATTCTCTTATAAGAATTGCAACTTTTTAATCAATCAAGCAATGAATTTGTGTGTATTCAATGGTCTATAAATTATCATAACAAATACCCATCAACTATCATAAACTCCATGATCATACAAGCATAAAAACAAGTTCTTTCATGCATCACCAATCTCTAACATCAATAAATAATTTATACATGGTAATCACATCTCAATTAGGGTTCTTATTCATGAAGATGTTGTTTCAACTACTTTTTCATTAAGATTTATCCTCTAATAGATCTACATCAAGTTTTATAATCATGCAAGATATATCATATTTGATCAATCATCATTATATTATACAAGAATATAACAAATCAAGAGATGAGAAGTACCACCCAACACAAAGAAGATCAATGAAGAACAACAATAATCAAGAAAGAAGACTCCTCCTCCTCCTTGCGAAAGTCCAAAAATTCAAGTTTCAAAACTCCATGAATAATAAAGAAAAATAATATATATATCTCTAATATTATAATGGGAGAAGGCTTTAGTGTCATTTGTAAATATTTGTCATTCTGTCAACACGTGCAGCGCACGTGTTGGTAGATTTTTTTATTTTTTTTGTCCTTTTCATTCCCCCCTCCCCATTTTCCCCACGTGCAACGCACGTGTATAATACTAGATTTTTTTTTGTCCTTTTCATTTCCCTTTCCCATTTTCCCCACGTGCAACGCACGTGTACAATACTATATATATATATATATATATCCTTTAAATTAAGTAGTTAACTAAAAAAATAAGATTTTGTCTCCCCCCAATCACAACCAATCTAGCTGGCCCTATGTGCAGCCCCAAAACCGAAATCTGGAAATTTCCACCCCAAGCGGCAAATTTTACACAAAAGTCCTTCAATTTGAAATATTTGCAAATATGCTATATATTATTCATAAAAATCCATACAACTTAGAATTATTACATACTAATAAAAATTGAAATTGTCCAAATAAGGTTTTTGACTTTTTATTCTCAAAATATTTTCAAAAAAGCCCCTAACAATCCCAAAATTACATAAATTTATATACTCAATAAAATCAAATCAAATCAAATTAAAGGGATAAAATATCTCCCCCATAATCTCTCCACTACCAAATCAGCCTATCCAAATGGCAAAAAATAAAAATTAATTCGAATTTTACTTCCAAACGACATTTTTCACAAAAACCCTTTTCTTTCAAGGTATTTACAAAAATATTTTTTTTTCAGAAAAATCCAAAAATTTAGAATATACTCAATTATAAATAGGATAATTTATTCAGAATTTAAAAGTGGAAATTTGCGTCTCAAAAATATTTGCACGTGTTTTGCATGTGTGAAAATGTCAATTTTACAAAATTCAAAATAATTAAATAAATTGATTCAAAATTATTTATCAATTCAAAATATAGTATTAAAATTCTGGGGCGTTACAGTTTGTAACATATAGTTAGTTCCATTTATCATTTCATATCGTATAGTTGGTTCCATTGTTTATAGTTCGTTTCACACACAAAAATGTTCATCCGATTTATCTTTGTTTATATCATATAGTTAGTACGTATCACTCACAAATGTTTATATGACACTATTTAATTGTAGGCGGAGAACATATGGGAGATTGCAAAAAGTGTCGCTCGACGGGTGTCGAGTACCGTATCTGATGTGACCGATGCTATGATGGAGTTCGCATACAAGATTCTAGCACCGTGTAGATGATCTCTTGATGCGGTGGGTGAGGGCCCCGCATTTGATGCATTTATAGCACAACAAACAAGCCATCGTGTGGCTACGCCTCCTACACTGCGCCACAAGAACCCAAAGCATAGAGGCAACTGAATGATACAGGGCAAGGGCATGAAAAATAGAGAATACCTAATGATGACGAGCTTCTCATAACGCAGGTATTACAAAAAAAACCAACTTTAAAGATGTGCAAAATAATCGCACGCTGAAAGCGTAAGAAGACCGATAGATACACGCCGGGTTAAATTTTTGTAGCTTTTGATTAAATTTTCTGAGGTGTTTTTTTATGTAATTGGGGATGTTATTCATAAAACTTTATGTTAATATAGTGTATGTTTGCAATGATGTGAAGATTGTTATTTATTTTTGGTTTTTTCTGATGTTAGAGCCAATTATTTGTTTGAAGTTCGATTTTGCTGGTTTTTGTATGTAACTTTTGTTGTCTGGAGCTGTGTATGTATGTATGATGATCGTTTATTTGTGGAATTGTATTCCATATGTTGAAATTCTGGAGCTAGGATTATTATCGATAATTGTAATCAAGAACAATACAAATAAGTGGATTTGGTATTTTAGAAATTGTATTGGTCGTTGTTGGGAACAGCACACATATTATATTTGACTCGCTGTTCCCAACAGCAAGTTCAGTTCATTTCCTATCGCTTTTGGGAACATCAATCTCTTCTATGAAGTTTTTTTCGAAAATTCACCAAGTCAAATGGAGAGTTTCACTCTCTGTGAAATTTCATAATTAGTAAACTCGCTTTTCCCAACAGCGAGTTTAATTCATCTCCCCTCGCTGTTGGGAACAACAAATTCTTCTTTGGAGTTTTTTTGGAAATTTCACCAAATCAAACAGAGAGTTTTTCACTCGCTCGTGAAATTTCAAAAAGTTTACAGTCGACGTTCCCAACAGCGAGCCTAGTACGAAGAACATCGTCATTGGGAACAGTGAGTCTTGTTTAAAATTTTTGAACTAAATTCGTTGTTGGGAAAGACGAGTTTCTCAAAACAATTAGAACTAGACTTACCGTGTCACAATGGCGAGCTTAAAATAACTAATCTCACCTTTAAGAACGGCGAGTGTAGTTGTTGAGTCTCCGAGCACAATTAATCTGACAACTATCCTCTTTTTTGTAAATAGTTTCGAAATTAGACATAAATTTTATTTAAAAAACCGCACATTTTAATGGTGTTATATTTTAATTGTTCTCATGATCAGAACAATACTTTTTAGCACCCATTAAGTAGTATTTCATGCAACTTTAAAATCATGCTTATGTATTAATGTAACCCCTATTTTCCAAGAAAGGTATTTTTCGATATTTTCTGTATTTAAAATTTTCGCAAATTATTTTTCGGTATTCAACTGTTTTGTCAAAAGGCATTATTGGATTTTTCTAATTTAAAATCTATTTTGATCCATAATTTTAGCTGAACTAATTTTCTATGATTTTTGTATTTAATACAGTTCTTATTATTTTTATTATTGCCTTTATTATTTTTATCATTTTATTATTAATAATATTGTTACTATCCGTATTATTTTGCTAGTGCGGTTATTGCATTATTATTTTATTTTTATTTTTAAAATTAGATTATTTTATAAATTATATTTATTAATTATTGTATTAATTTTCTTATTGGATTATTTTCATTTTATATTATTTTTCTTTCATTTTTGACCTCCTAGTGCTGATTGTGCGCCGTTTGTCCGTTTTTCGTCAATTTGAGATCTTTTCCTCATTTTCTTGGTCCCGTTCATATTTAATAATTATTTTTGGGTCATGATGAATTTTTAGAAGTGTTTTGATCAATTTGAGATTTTTGGCACTTAAGGAGATTTTTGGGAGCCATATGATTCATTGCATTTTGTATCCCCATTTGAAATCTACCCAATATCCATTACCCAATTGCATACCTATTAATTCCTATTGATATCCACTACCCATTAACCCACATTTGACCCATATAAATAACCCCCTAATCTCCCAAAACCTTAACCCTAATCTTTCTCTCTCCCTCTCCTAATTGTAACCGGCCTCCCCTCCTTCTTGACCCCCGGCCTGCACTTCCATCTCCCAAACCGACCTACTTCCAATCCCCTAGCCGGCCTCCCTTTGCTCCCATACTCCTCCATCCACCATACTACACAACCCCGATACATAAAAACTCCACTTTTTCCCTCTCCTTTAGTTGCCGATCACCCAAATCAGTACCATCTTCCCAAAACAGCACCTCAACCTCTCTCTTTGCTGATTTTGACAAGTGGGCATCTCCCATTTTGAGTTCGTGCATCAAGGAATCGATCGTAGGCGCGTCTCGGTTCGTGGGTTCGCTTGGAATCGCGTAGAAAGGCTTCTCACTCGTGGGTTTTCATTGCTAGGCTTCGTAGCGTCACGCGCATCGTCAAAGAGGCAAGTAACTTGTACATCATGTCATTAGTTTGATACAAGTAGAAAGTTCACCTAATAGGCTAGTTGAGACTAGAGACGGCCAAAAGTTTAATTTTTAATTGTGGGTTTTTTCTTTATTGTTCAAATCAGGCCATAGATGACTTAGAACATGAGGTTTGATAGGTTGATGCCGTAGGTTTCACCCAAAGCGCAATTTTGATCGCATAGGTCAAATAGCGCATGAACCAGGTTCGATGGATTGCCCACATGAAAATATTAGGTTTTGAAATGTTAGAAACCCTTAGACATGATATTTAGATGATGGGTATGCAGCGTTTCGAATCTGGATGAGTTTGGATCATTTTTGTAGAAGTTATGACGTTTTGAAGTTTAGTTGTGAAATCTGGAAATTTGGGTTGTACTGAATAGATTGCTATTTTTGCCTGAGTTAGAGTCCGAATCTCAACATGGACATCTGATTAATTTGTAGAGGACTAAATCTGTTTTCTGACCCCACTGGTTTCACCCCATTTGGAGTTCGTATGAATTAGTTATGATTATTTTAGTGATTGTATGTCGGTAGTTTCCAGATTCAGTACGGGGTAGATTTTATTATCTATTTATTTTCAAGATCCAAGTTATACATGATATCATGCAACAATATTTTGTCCAGTATTTCACCATGATGTTAGGTAGTTCCCAGATTTATGTGGTATTTTAAAGATAAGTTTTGAGCGATGTCTTGTACCCTTTTCTAGAATGGACTATTGCTGTAAACTGCGTGTTGCTCTATGTTGAATGACGTTTTCACCCTAGTTATAATTACTTTATGGAAATATTATGTGAGATATCAAAGTTGGAGAATTTTGTCTACTTTCATCCCGTTTTGGCGGAAGTGGATTTCGATGCGCTGTTTGCGAGATATGGTTGATTTTGTACAGCAGTGTTGAGAAATTACAGATCCATCAAAACCATGTTTTGTGCTATTTTTCATTTTTGATTACTTGGCTATATTTTCTAGAAAATTATGAAAATTATTATTTTGAGTCTACATATGTAGGGGATTACCCCAGAATTTTCATGGATTTATTTTATGACTTTGCATGCTGTTTATATGTGTTGGAAGTCATTCTCCTGTTTTCTGGCTGTACAGGAAATCTGTGTTGAAATGACTTTTAAGCTGAGATATTGTGAACTAGTATAGGTCTTTATTATACTCGTTAGAACCGTGTGGATGTCTAGTTTCCAGATCCTTTGACGGATCATGATTTGAATGCCTGTAGCTCTTTGAATCACAGTTTTAGTGCTGACTAGTCTTGCTGACCTGATTATAAACCTAGTCTATTTTGCTCGTATATGTGAACCTTTATTAACCATGCACGCTGATTTGATAACCTGAACCTATACCTGATCCCACCATGCTTATCTTGACACTATTTTACACGTATACATGCATGTGGGACATTAATAATAAAAGTAATCAAGCTGGGGTTTATGGGAAAGATCTAATAGTGGATAGTTCAGAAACGTGTACTCGGAAGGGGGGCCGTGTTTCCCATTTTACTGCATGGACCTGTTGGTTTATGTACATGTTACCTGTTGCTTTACGTACCTGTTGGTCGTGTACCTGTTGCTGCATGGACCTTTGGTTCATGTACCTGTTACCTCTTGCTGCATGTACCTGTTGGTCGTGTACCTGTTGCTTCATGAACCTGTTGCTTGCATGAATCGAATGATTCGTGTACCTGTTGCTTCATGAACCTGTTTCTGTTTCCTGTACCTGAGTATAATGCCCTGCATGGTCCCCTATAAAATCTAAAACGAAACTGCTGTGTTGTAGCAACCATGTAGGATGGGTTGCATGTCGTGCTACCTAGATAGTAATCACACAAGACTTGAACTTAATACATGAACATGATACTTGACATGATACATGCGTGCTTGACTACGTGATACATGAGACATGATATATGAGACATGAACTACATGAAACATGATACTTGATACAAGATTACACGACACTTGAAACTTGATGCATGTTTATAGGATACTTGATTTATGCCGTGACCCTTGATACTTTTACCATGCTAGTTTGTCTAGGTTGACTTTATACCTGTACCATATGCTAGTTAGTTATCCATTTCCATGTGCTTGTATCCTACTCTATTTGTGACTCAAGATTATTTGTGTATTTCAGATCATGACTATTTAGGATTAATGCATTTTATTTCAAGTATTCTTGTTGGTATTTGGTTCATATGTGCATGTGGTTGATTTTTCTGGCTTCTGACTCTGATCTTACTGTGACATGTTGTAAGGATTTCTAGAAACAGTTTAAGGATGATAATAATCATTCGCTAGGGCTTTTGTTACGTACTCGTATTCCGTATTCTTGGGAAGCGGGACGTGACAATTAAAGACAGTCATCAAGTTTGAAATTATAAATTTAGGGCCAATAAATTAATGAGAAAAGTGAGCCTAATATTTTTATGTAGAATTTTTCTCATAATGTAATACCCCACAAAATTAGAAATGACAATTTTGCCCTTGTGTGTTACGCACGTGTATTTTGTAACGTGTTTTCACCACATATTTTGATTACCGACTCTTTATGCATTTCCCGTATTGATTTTATCTCATTTTTGTCAACTCAAATGCAATATTTCAACCTTTGTATTTTACGTGCTTTTTACGTATTTTCGATGCACGTGTCCATTATGTATTTTTCCACCGCTACGGGTGATATATTTTGGATTTCAATTATTTATTTTAGGTATTCAAATTCGTTTTATAAAACGGAAATCTATTTTCACTATTTTTTATCCAGAAAATTTTATACGTAGAATGCACGTGTTTCCTATGTACGTAGAAATTACGGCGTGAAATATGTATAAATTAATAAATATATTTTTTCTTATATTATTTTCGATTATATTTTTATTTATTTCCGTTGATAGAATCGATTTTTGAATTTCGTATTTTTATGTTTTACGTGCAACGCACGTATTTTCGGCGAACATATTTGAGTGTATTTATTTTCAAAATAAATTTCGAAGTGTGTGTAATATCCCGTAGTTTTCAAAAGTATATAAAATATATATATAAATAAATGTATGTTGAAAGGGTAAAATGTGCTATGGCATTAAAGTATTAAAATGTGAAATGTTTGGAAACAGGAGGGGCCCACATTGGTTTAACAGTAAAAGGAGCTTGCTGTTGATGCTCCTGGAGGTGACTTCATCTAGTGATGATGTGGCTCTGGGGGTTTTCCCACTGTGCATGAGAGAGAGGGAGAGCATAAAGAGATGGGAGTTGGATTTTTGTAGAAGTGGGGAGAGAAAAGATTGGGAGTTTGGGAGTTAGAGTATGTGGAGAGTTTGAGGGAGGAGTTGAGAAAGTGAAGAGATGAGAATTTTAATGGAGGAGTTAATTCTAAATTCTAATTTTTCCTATAAATAGCACCCCTCTTCTTTTCATTCTTCACACCAAAAGCAAATCAAGAAATAAGAGAAAGAAAAAGAAAGAGAGAAAGCGAGTTTTTTTTTTATATTTGGAGGCTTTTGTTAAGAGGAGAAGAGCTATGAGTCCTTGGAACTAGAAGTGATGTTCTTTTCTTCCATTGTTCAGCTTCACATAAGGTGGGTGTTCTCTTACTTTCTAGTTATATAGAACAATGCTTGCTGGTAATAACAAATGAGAAATTTTTGATTTGTGTATAACATGAATAATAGTGAGATATGCCATGTTAAGTAAATTAAATTATATCATGTTCTTCTGGTAATGAGAAAAGAAATGGTTGATTAATTTTGTCATAAATTAGTATGCATGAATGAAGATATATTTGATTATATGAAAAATGTTGGGAATACATTATTTTAATAAGCAAGTATATTTTTTTGTTTTGTAAAAGTGAATTGGATACCATAAACTTATTTTGATTATTTATAAAAGATACAATATGTTTCCTTGTTTTGAATGAATAGATGCAACTATATGTTTTCTAATAAGAAGAAATGTCGAAAGTTAGATCAATCGTCTAAAATATGGATTAGAAACATATTAGTTACTGTTTGAGAGTAATCTCAATTTATATAATTTTATTTCAGTCAAATAAAGGGATTTAATCAAATTGAATAATCGAGTTTTTTTATTTATAAATAAGATGGGGTAACAAAGAGTGGAATAAAAACCTATGAATCAGCTTTAGATCGTCTAGCGCACTTGGCCTAGTGGTCGGATGTTGCGCTGCCTTTTCAGTAAGCCTGGGTTCGAAACCCGTTAGGCTCAAATCTTTTCGTTAATGATTTTTATTTATCCAAGACCCAAGATTTAGTATAAAGGGGATTTTGAATGGGCTTTAGAACATCAAGTCCATATGGACTTCTTGGTTGGTGCCGTGAGTGTTGGGCACTACCTGGGGCTTCACGGGTTCGAAGCCCAGGGTGGGCCTTTATTTATTTTTTGGGTTTTAAGGAGATTTGAATGAATTCTAAGGCTTTTAAAAATTTGGGGGAAAATCCTAGTACTCATAAAATATGATGGAGAATTTATAGAAAATAGTTTTAAAGATTTTTCATGTTTATTGAAAAGCAAAAATAGACATTTGAGAGACATTATTTTGTTGTTCGGTGGGCCCAGAGAATGCTCGGCAGCTCGTCGACCCATAACCCCTTGGAAGAGTTATCAAGTTATTTCTTGAGACCGTCATGGATCTGGTCGTTCGCATTCTCGGCCTGACCGTTCGACTGCGGGTGGCATACTGAAGAGAAGCGCTGCTAGATCCCGAGATCCTCGCAGAACTTTTGAAAATTCTTACCCGTGAATTGAGTCCCATTATCTGTGATGAGTACGTGTGGAATCCCGAATTGGCAGACGATGTGTTTCCAGAAAAATTGTTGGGTCTGCTGCTCGGTGATCGTGGCCAGGGGCTCGGCCTCGATCCACTTTGTGAAGTAGTCGATTGCCACTATTAGAAACTTCCTTTTGCCAATTGCCTTCGGAAATGGGCCCACCAGGTCCATCCCCCACATAGCAAAGGGGGTTGTACTGGCCAGGGAGCGGAGGTTTGCTTGCGGAGCTCTTTTCATCGAGAAGAACCTTTAACAAGGCCACACTTTTTTACCAGGGCCAGAGCATCTTGCAACATCGTAGGCTAGTAGTACCCGTGATTCAGAGCCTTTCGCACAAGTGATCGGCTTCCCATATGGCACCTGCCAATTTCTTCACGGAACTCTTTGAGAGCGTACTTTGCCTCGTCGAGGGTTAAGCAGCAGAGGTAGGGCCTTCCGTCCATCATGGTATACGACCGTTTGAAGAGGGTCTCGCTGATCATCGTGAACCTCTCTGAACGGACCCTGACCCACCTTGCCTCGGCTCGGTATTCAGGGAGCTCTCCTTTGATTAGAAACTTTCTGATGGGAGTGGTCCAATCGTCAGGCCGAGCTCTGTCTTCGATGTAAAGGGTCTCGGGGAGGTTGGTACTCAGCTTCAGGAGTACTTCGATCAGGATGGTGCAGTTAAGACCTTCGAAGGACGAGGAGGCTAACTTTGACAAAGCGTCAACCTGGGCATTCTGCTATCTGGGGATCCTCAAAACTGCAGATTCATCAAAGGACGCCAAGAGCCACTGGACCACAATCAAGTATCGGATCATCTAATCGTCGCGGACCTCGTACTCTCCGGTGATCTGATTGACCATGAGCTAAGAGTCGCTGAAAGCCCTGATCTGTCTGGCGCCTGTCTGATGTGCCAGGGTAAGCCCGGCAATCACGGCCTTATATTCGGCCTCGTTGTTGGAGGCTGAAATGTTGAGGTGGAGGCAATATTGGAGAACGAAATTGTCAGGTCCTCGCAAAATAATGCCCGCACCACTTCTCGCTTCACAGGAAGAGCCGTCGACGTAAACTTCCCACATCTAGTCGGTCTCCCCACTTTCGGGTTGCTCGGAGATGGTGCATTCTGTGATGAACTCGGCGAGGGCCTGTCCTTTGATGGCCGTTCTTGGCTGATAGCAGATGTCGTATTGACTGAGCTCGATCGACCATTTGACTAGTTGTTCGGAGCTCTCGGGCTTGTAGAGTACGGCCTTTAGAGGCTGGTCCGTGAGGACCTGGATTGAGTGCACCTGGAAATAAGGGCGGAGCTTCTGTGCTGCCATGACCAGGGTGTATGCCACCTTTCCCATCTCTGAGTATCTGGTCACGGCGACGGGCAGGACCTTCCTCACATAGTACAGTGGCTTTTGGACTCCGTCCTCTTCTTGAACGAGAACAGCGCTGAGCACATTTTTCGAAGCCGAAAGATAAAGCTAGAGGGGCTCGCCCGGTTCGGGCTTGCTGAGGAGAGGAGGATTAGTGAGGTACTCCTTCAATTAGGCGAATGCCTCTTGCTGTTGAGTACCCCACTCGAAGCCCCCGGTTCTGCACAAAGCTTTGAAGAACGGGAGGGACTTCTCTCCAGACTTGGAGAGAAAACGGCCGATGGCCGCCAGTCTTCCCGTGAGCCTCTGGACCTTTTTGATATTTCTAGGAGGGGTCATGTCTATTATGGCCTGGATCTTCTCGGGGTTCGCCTTGATGCCGCGCTGGCTGACGAAGAACCCAAGGAATTTCCCTGAGGAGACACTGAACGCACACTTAGCCAGATTGAGTCTCATATTGTGGGTCCGAAGGACCCCAAAGGCTTCTTCCATGTCGGTGACGTGGTCCTGTCCCCGCTGGCTCTTGACGAGCATGTCATCGATGTACACCTCCATGTTGCGACCGATCTGATCCTTAAAGACTCGGTTGACGAGCCTCTGATAAGTAGCACCGGCATTCTTCTGCCCGAAGGGCATAACTCGGTAGCAATAAAGACCTTGGTCTATGACGAAGGACGTCTTGGCTATATCATGGGAGAACATTCAGATCTAGTTGTAGCCTGAGAAGGCATCCATGAAAGAAAGGAGCTCGTGACCCGACGTCGCGTCGATCAGAGCGTCGATGCGGGGGAGAGGGACCGGGTCTTTGGGGCACGCCTTGTTGAGATCAGTAAAGTCTATGCAGATCCCCCAGCTCTCTCTTGCCTTTCTGACCATAACGACGTTCGCCAGCCACTCCGGGTAGCTGACCTCTTGTATGAACCAGGAGGACAAGATTTTTTCCACCTTCGCTTTCACTGCCTACTGCCTCTTCAGGGGCGAACTTTCGTTGCTTCTGGACGATCGGCTTTGAGCCGGGGATCACCATGAGTTTGTGCATGATCAGGTCTTCGGAGATCCCAGGCATATCAGAGGGCTTCCAGGCGAAGAGGTCGACATTGCGGCAAATGTAATCGATCAGGTCGGACTTGAGGTCGGGTGCGAGGCAGCAGCTCACGCGGAACCACTTTGACATGTCCCCTGGTCTCGAATGAGACTTCTTCTAGTTCGTCCGTCGGCTCAGGCTCGGGCTGGCTCCTTTCGGGCTGCAGTTCGATGGCGTCGAGTGGGAACACATCGCCGCTGGTCGCTGTCATATAGCACGATCGTGCTGCTTCTTGGTTCCCTCGGGCGACCCCGACACCAGACTCGGCGGAGAATTTTAGCTTTAGGTGGTAGGCCGAGGGAACAGCTTGTAGGGAGCAGAGCCCTGGTCGGCCGAGGATGGCATTGTAAGCTGCTTTGACGTTTACAATCATGAAATCCATCGACTCGGTTCGTCTGTGAGGGGTCGTACCGGCGATGACGTCCAAGGTCACGATCCCCTCGATGGGCACTGGGATGCCGGAGAACCCGTGTAGGGTGTACCCGGCTGGCTTCAGCTTGTCTCGGGAGAGCTTGAGGTTCTCAAATGCTTCTAAAAAAAGGATGTTCACCGAGCTCCCGTTGTCCATAAGGATCTGATGGACCTCATAGTTCTCCATGACGAGGCTAATGACGAGCGCATCGCAGTGCGGGAGCCGGACCCCCTCTAGGTCCTCCCCTGAGAAAGAGACAAGGAGCTGCTGAACCTAGGGGGAAAGGGAGACCCCGGACGGCGTTTACCTCCCGTACGAACGCCTTGCGGGAAGTGCTGGACTCTCCTTCCATGGGCCCCCCATGGATGCAATGTAGGATGGCTTGACCTTCGATCTCTTCAAGCTCGGGGTTCCGCACGGGACGCGGTTTGGGGGCACGAGGAGGAGGAAAAGGCCTCGGTTCCTCGTGTCTCTTCGGTCCCGGGCGTCTTCCCGTGTGAATTCCCGGAGGTACCCTTATTGGATGAGGACCTCGATTTCGTCCTTTAGGGCCCGGCAATAGTCGGTGTCGTGCCTGTTGTCCCGGTGTAAGTGGCAGTAGAACCGCTGATCTCTTTCTTGTTGTTGGTCGGCCGAGGTGACATCTGGACGAGGTCGCTGTCCTCGATTGCTAAGAGGATAGCCGACACGTTCTGTGTCAGTGGTGTGTATCTTTCGAAGCGCGGGACCGGGGGGACCTTCTTCATGATGGTCCCATCTTTGGGGACCTTCTTTACTGGCTCCGCCTCGACGGCCTTGCGTTTCCCCTTTACTGGGACCTCTTTGGTGTCCTCGGGATTTAGTGTAGTACCCCGTATTTTTAAATATTATTTTTAAAGGTTTATAAATGATTAAAATGATTTTTGGGGATTTAATAAATATTTTCTGGAAATTTATCTTTTACACGTGCGAAACACGTGCAAATATTTTCTTGAAAAGTTCAAAAGCCAAAATTATTTTATGAAAAATTATTATTTATTATTTGGGATTTATTTATAATTTTTCTAGATTTTTCTGAAATTAATTGGATCTATTTGCAAATATAGAGAAAAAGAAGGACCTTTTTGCAAATTTGTCATTTTGAGGGGTGAAAGTGCAAAACTATTTTTCTGGGCTTTTAATCAGTGCCGGCTGGAAAGTAAGGGTTATTTTTCTTTTAAATCTCAATTTAATTAATTTTCTCAGGTTCCAAGTATAGGAATCTATTTATGTAAAGATATGTTTTTGAGGGGTTATTTTGCAAATATTTGTAAAACCCTAAGATCCTATTTCTGGGTATTTAAAAGAAGAGAATGCAGCCGTCATTCGCTGCACAACACAAAGATTTATTATTTTTGGAGGATTGAGAGAAGGATCTTGGATTTCGCAAAAAGGGAAGGCTTTCTTGTTGGATTTCTTCATTTCAAGGTG
This sequence comes from Hemerocallis citrina, assembly GCA_017893485.1. Classification (NCBI taxonomy): domain Eukaryota; kingdom Viridiplantae; phylum Streptophyta; class Magnoliopsida; order Asparagales; family Asphodelaceae; genus Hemerocallis; species Hemerocallis citrina. The sequence continues at coordinate 345,563,038 of CM030358.1, read as the reverse complement.
AGTGACATGTTTGTTTTGCCTTGTGTATTTTGCATGTAATTGTTTTGTTGATTTTTTTATGTATGTGATTTGGTACAATTTGATTGTTTGATCTATGAATGTTTAATGGATCTTGGATATTGAACTTTATTGCTAGAAAGCATGTTTAGGGTTTGAATATGATTATGCATATTATGGATTGAATAAAAAATTGGATCTTGTGAAACCCTAGTGGTATATGATTAAAAATTTGATTATGGTTATGAGTTGTGGTAGAAATTCAGATTTTTGAGATAATTGAATGGAAGAGTTATGAATCAAGAGATCGTGTCTTGAGAATTGAAAATTTGAGGAATTAATTGATTGAGGAAGTACACCCAAATTGGGGATTCTTTGAGATTTTGATATTTTGAGGGTTTGGATCTGAATACGAACTATTTCAGTGATCGATAAAATTTTAAGGAAAACTCAATTTTTATTATATGCACAATTTCATTTTTGATTGAAGGAAATCAACAAATCTCTATTTTTATAAATTCAAGTAGTTTGATTTAGTTTTGTGGACTATTATATGTCCTACCAGTTATATTTGATCATACAAGAAATATGTTTTTCGTAGAAATCGTTTTCATGAAGTAAAACTACGTACCGGTTGAATTGTGCACAACAAAAACTATACAGTCTGTAGGCCGACAGTCGACTGGCATGACCTTTCAGTCGACTGATACGACCCGGCTGCTATGTTCAATAGTTGTATTGGAATTTCTCTCTGGTAAGTCGACCTATGACTTTTATAAGTCGACTTATGACACTTATAATATTTTCTTAAAGATTACTGGAATTTCTCTCTGGTAAGTCGACTTATGACTTTTGTAAGTCGACTTATAACACTTAGCTTATTTTCTTAAGACCATGAATTCTCTTTCTGGATAGTCGACTTACTCTTGTTATTAGTCGACTAATACTGATATACCTTTATATTTTTGAATGTTTTTCCAAATGATTTATTCTCAAAATGCTTTAATCTATAACTTATTATTATTATACTCAACCTCCTATTGAATATATGTTTTCAAGATGTTAAGTTGAACAATTTATGTTGGAAGTTCGGTTTGGATATTTGAGTTTGAGTCTCTAGAGGCTGTGTATGACCCTAGTATACCGGCAGTTGAGTTGTTTATGTTGGGGCCTGTTGAGGCATTTAGTTGATCAGTTGTTGAGTTAAGTCCGGTAGGGTACACCAACTTTAGGAGATTTGTTGAGTAATTAAATAACCTAAATGATAAGGACAGGAACTAGTGGTGATATGATGAACGGGAACATGAATTATGGACCTCAGTATGGCTTGCGGTGTGAGATGATCCTCGGAATTATCCAGGCGTATGTGAGTAAAATAGTCTCCGGAATTACCTGTGGTGTGGGATTGATCTCCGGAATTATCGGAGTCGAGGCGACGCACATGTGGTATTCGTGTGATGAGGTGCCATTGCCTGCAGTGTGGGGTATTCTAGAAGATTCCCAGGTGTGAGTGAAATAGTCTTCGGAATTATCTGTGGATAGAGTTGACCTCCAGAATTATCGGGGCATGGGCTAATACTCACAGTTTATCTTTATCTCGTAGTAGTCATCGTGTTAGGATTAGTTGCATAGCGGGGATTGAACCCTATAATGTGGAGACGTTAAGGGCTTGCACCGGACCTATGTAGAGTGGGATGCATAGACTCCGACAAGTACGCATTAGAGAGTCAGCATTTAGACTTGTGTTTTCTTGATTTGGTTTCACGCATGTGTTTTCCTGTTTTCTACACTTGACACTTAGTTTAGTTTCACTTGAGGTTTACATGATTCCTTTCAATGTCATATTTTATGTATTATTATTTGTCACATGTTGTTTATGAATCCATGCTTAATGTTTATTTATGTTGTTTATTTTATGTCACTCACACCTTTATGGCTGACCCCTTTAGTTTTGGGGGTTAGGGATCATCTCTAGCCTCATATTTACAGGTTGTTGTTGATTAGAGCTTGGGATTTGGATGCTTGAGTTCGAGTGATTTAGTGACATATGTAAAATGAAAAGTGTTGTAAAGAAAAGAGAATTATGATTTGAGATGTTTTTGTATTCCGCTGTGCTATGTAATTGATTATTGTATTGAAAGTTGGAAAAATTTTATTGGTGTTTGGTTGTGTTTAATATTACATTAAAGTTGATGCTGGGAATTGTGCAACGTATTTTCTAAGATATTACATTAGAAATTCGGGGCGCTACAGAGGTTGGTATCAGAGCATGCTTCAATAGTAATACTAAACATGGTTTAAAAATAACCTAGGTGTGGACACTAGAGTTTGAGTACCTAGGTGTGGACATTAGAGTGTGAGTATCACATAGAACTGAAACATGATGTTTTACCTTGGGGTACAGTTGAGGTTTTGCCAAAGGGTGTTGATGTGAGAATGAATTGTGTGTTGTGGTGCTCTAACTTTTCCCTCGTTTTGCAGTATTCAGTATGGACTTTTCCCTCGTTTTGCAGTATTCAGTATGGTTGCACCCAGACTCAGGAATGGTGGTAACAATGGTGATGGATCTGGAAGTTCTCGAGGAACTGGAATTGATCTCGAGGCCGAATTTGCCAGGGTGTATCAGTCTTTGGAGGCACTGATGGCATCTAATTTGGCTCAGAATCAGAATCAGCATCAGAATCATGGAACTGGACCAGGATTAGTTAATGCCGATCCCATCAATTAGATCGAGTCCTTCAAGAGGATGAGGCCGACAGTTTTCGAGGGGCAATCTGATCCAAACGAAGCTGACGATTGGATTAGGCGGATGGAGACAATCTTCGAGGTCTCGGAAACTCTAGCAGCCAATAAGGTGAAGTTGGCCACTACGCAACTGGAAAAGGACGCTGGTGTTTGGTGGCAAACGGTGAAGAGGACGTTGGGGGACCAGCAGATGACTTGGGAGGCTTTTCTGGAGGAATTCAGGGATCGCTTCTTTCCCCTAGATATTCAGGAGAAGAAGGCGACAGAATTCTTGAATCTTCAGCAGGGCAGCATGACCGTGCGAGAGTATGAGACCAAGTTTGCTCAGCTGTCGAGGTATGCACCAGAGTTGATCGTTGACGAGGCAAAGAAGGCCAAGAAGTTTGAGCAGGGCTTGAGGCCAAACTTGAGGTCGAGAATGATTCCGTTGGGCATACGGAGGTTCGACAAGCTGGTCAGGAGAGCAACTGTGACCGAGGAAGACACGGACCAATTCCAGAATAAGAAAGAGACCTGGAACTGGAACAAGAGGCCAACATCAGGTCAGAGTGGGAAGGGATTCCCAGCGAAGCAAGTCAAGTTCAGTGGACCAGTGCAGAAGGCACATGCAACTCAGGAAGTGACTTGTTATTACTGCAAGGAGGCAGGTCATTACAGGTCAGCGTGTCCTAAGTTGACGAAGCAGACTTGTTTCCAATGGGGTAGGCAGGACATTCTAAGTCTCATTGTCCACAGTTGAGGAAGGATGGTTCAGGTGGAAGCAAATTCCAGAGGCAAGGGTGAGTATTTGCATTAACCGAGGAGGACGCGGGTAACTTGGAAGATGTAATACAGGGTATGTAAGAGTTTTGATTTTATTTTAATCAATGTAATAAGTAAAACCTTTATTTGAGAATAATTGGAGATTGAGTATCACTCTTCATGTAACAGGGATTGTTTTAATTAATGGAATTAAGGCAAAGGTTTTATTTGATATTGGTTCATCGCATACTTTTGTACCGCCAAATTTTGCAAAGGTCTTAGGTGAGGAGCCTAAGTTGTTTCCAGGCAAGGTGTTGTCGGTGGCAACGCCGTCAGGTGAAGAATTGATCACCAATCGATATTATGAGGGCTGTGATATCGAGATTGGCGGGAGATTATTCAGCATCGATCTGATCGAGCTGCAAGTCTTAGGAGTGGATGTGATCGTGGGCATTGATTGGATGGCAATATATGATGCCACAATTGAATGCAAGCAGAAAGAGGTGTTAGTGAAAGCACCAGGTGGTCCCGCAGTGACTTTCCAAGGGAAGAAGAAGATTCCGAAGGTGGTTGCAATGGTATCCAAGATGGCGATTCCAGATGAAGTCAAAGGCATTCCGGTTGTCAGAGATTTTCCTAAGGTGTTCTTGGAAGATTTTCCAGGATTACCGCCGTAGAGAGATGTGGAGTTTTGCATCAATGTTCAGTCAGGGAGCGCGCCGATTTCTAAGGCTCCGTACAGGATGGCACCTGTAGAGCAGGACGAAGTGAAGAAGCAGATTAAGGAGTTGTTGAGCAAGGGGCTTATTAGGCCGAGTTCCTCACCGTGGGGTGCGCCAGTATTGTTAGTCAAGAAGAAGGATGGATCAATGAGGATGTGCATTGACTATCGGGAGTTGAATAGGGTGACTATTCAGAACAAGTATCCACTACCGCAGATTGATGATTTGTTCGACAGGCTTCGAGGAGTAGCTGTGTTTTCGAAGATTGATTTGAGATCAGGGTATCATCGGGTTCGAGTCAAGGAGGAAGATGTGAGTAAGACAGCTTTCAGGACTCGTCATGGACTCTATGAGTTTTTGGTAATGCCATTCGGGCTGACGAATGCGCCAGCAGTGTTCATGGATATGATGAATCGGGTTTTGAGGCCATTTATTGACTCCTTCGTAGTGGTTTTCATCGACGATATTTTGGTGTATTCTAAGTCGAAGGAGGAGCATTCTATGCACTTGACAGCGGTATTACAGAAATTGCAGGAGCATAGCTTGTATGCCAAGTAGTCGAAGTGTGAGTTTTCGAAATTTGAGGTAGCTTTCCTTGGTCATATCCTTTCTAAGGAGGGAGTGGCCACTGATCCTCAGAAAGTTGAAGCAGTGAAGATTGGCCCAGGCCAACGTCTGTGAAGGAAGTCAGAAGTTTCTTGGGTTTGGCTGGTTACTACAGAAGATTCATCTAGGGTTATTCTCAGATTGCAGTTCCTTTGACAGGTTTGACCCAGAAGAATGTGGCATTTTTATGGACTGATAAGTGTGAGGAGAGTTTCCTTGAATTAAAGGAGAGGTTGACTACTGCACCTATCTTAGCTTTGCCACAAGCTGAAAAGGACTATGATATCTTCAGTAATGCGTCTCTCAGAGATTTGGGTTGTGTCTTGATGCAAGAAGGCAAGGTTATTGCTTATGGTTCGAGGCAATTGCGTCAGCATGAGAAGAATTATCCGACGCATGATTTGGAGCTAGCAGCTATTATCTTTGCCATGAAGAAGTGGAGGCATTATGTCTATGGTGAGAAGGTCAATATGTACACTGACCACAAGAGCCTGAAGTATATTTATCAACAGAATGATCTAAATCTTCGGCAGAGAAGGTGGTTGGAAGTATTGGAAGACATTCGTCATGAGATCAAGTATCATCCGGGCAAGGCGAATGTGGTAGCTGATGGGCTTAGCAGGAAGAGTAGTTTATCAAGTTTGATCACTACTCGAAGCGAGTTGGCAGCAGAGATTAATCAGGCAGGTATCGAGGTGGTGCTGCAGGGTTTAGGAGCGTCTTTGGCTCAGTTGAGGCTGCAACCTTCCTTGAGAGAGAGGATTGTGGAAGGTCAAAGATCAGATTCAGAGATTCAGAAGATACTGCATCAGGTTTCAGAAGGGCAAGCTATCAAAGTTTCGTGATCAAGATGGAGTTCTTTGGATGGGTGAGAGGTTGTGTGTTCCGGATAATGCAGATTTGAGAGAGAGTATCTTGCAGGAAGCACATAGTACATTGTTGTCAGTGCATCTTGGAGGCACAAAGATGTACAGGGAACATCAAACAGCATTTTTGGTGGTCTGGTATGAAGAGGGATGTGGCAGATTTCGTGACAAGGTGTCTGACTTGTCAGCAGATCAAAGCAGAAAATCAGAGACCTGGAGGTTTGTTACAATCGTTGTCCATTCCGGAGTGGAAATGGGAGAATATCAGTATGGATTTCATCACGGGTTTGCCGAGGAGTTCGAAGGGCAATGACTCGATTTGGGTTATCGTGGACCGTTTGACTATGTCGGCTCACTTTCTAGCCATGAAGATTACTTGGTCGTTGGAGAAATTGGCTGAGTAGTACATTGGTGAGATTGTTAGACTTCATGGAGTTCCTGTGTCGATCGTTTCCGATAGAGATGCAAGGTTCACTTCAAGGTTTTGGAAGAGCCTACAAGCAGCTTTGGGCACCAGAACTGATTTCAGTATCGCTTTTCATCCACAGACCGATGGTCAGACAGAGAGGGTGAATCGAGTGCTGGAAGATATGCTGAGGGATTGTGTTATGGATTTCGGTGGTAGTTGGGAGAGATACTTGGCATTGGTTGAGTTTGCTTATAACAACAGTTACCATGCGAGTATCGGGATGGCACCGTATGAGGCTTTGTACGGGCAGAGGTGCAGGACACCAGTTTGTTGGTACGAGATTGGCGAGAGGCAGATGTTTGGTCCTGAGATCGTGCAGCAGACGTTAGAGCAGATTGAGCTGATTCGCAAAAGGTTGGTTGAGGCTCAGAGTCGGCAGAAGAGTTATGCTGATACTCGACGAAGAGACTTGGAGTTTGAGGTTGGGGATGCAGTTTTTCTCAAGGTGTCTCCGACCAAAGGAGTAATCAGGTTTGGTAAGGGAGGCAAGTTGGCGCCAAGGTATATTGGGCCATACAGGATCGTGGAGCGGATTGGCAATACAACATATGGATTGAAGCTTCCAGAGGAGTTGGCACAAGAGTATGATGTATTCCATGTGTCATTGCTGAGGAAGTATGTGCCAGATCTGAATCATTAGTTAGTAGAGATTCCTGAAGGTTTACAGGTGAACTTGAGTTACAAGGAACAGCCTGTTGAGATCGTTGACCGTAGGGAGAAAGTTCTTAGGAGCAAAGTAATACCTATGGTCAAGGTGTTGTGGAGGAATCAGCAGTTCGAAGAGGCTACTTGGGAGCCAGAGGATCGCATGCAGAGGGAATTTCCTGAGCTTTTTGTATGAATGTATTTTCTTTTATGTGATTGTAATTCTTTTGAATGATTGTACCTTTGATGCTGAGTTAAATTCCTTCTATTTTGATTATGTTGTCATATGAAATTGTTTGAACTATGTTTCCATTTATGAGATATTGTTTTTCTTTGTTGGTATGTTGTTTGGACTCATTAGTAGTAGTTCTAAGGACAGAACTCTTCTAAGGAGGGAGTGATGTAGTACCCCGTATTTTTAAATATTATTTTTAAAGGTTTATAAATGATTAAAATGATTTTTGGAGATTTAATAAATATTTGCTGGAAATTTATCTTTTACACATGCAAAACACGTGCAAATATTTTCTTGAAAAGTTCAAAAGCCAAAATTATTTTATGAAAAATCAGTATTTATTATTTGGGATTTATTTATAATTTTTCTAGATTTTTCTGAAATTAATTGGATCTATTTGCAAATATTGAGAAAAAGAATGACCTTTTGCAAATTTGTCATTTTGAGGGGTGAAAGTGCAAAACTATTTTTCTGGGCTTTTAATCAGTGTCGGCTGGAAAGTAAGGGTTATTTTGCTTTTAAATCTCAATTTAATTAATTTTATCAAGTTCCAAGTATAGGAATCTATTTATGTAAAGATATGTTTTTGAGGGGTTATTTCGCAAATATGTCTAAAACCCTAAGATCCTATTTCGGGGTTTTTAAAAGAAGAGAACGCAACCGTCGTTCGCTGCACAACACAAAGATTTATTATTTTTGGAGGATTGAGAGAAGGATCTTGGATTTCGCAAAAAAGGAAGACTTTCTTGTTGGATTTCTTCATTTCAAGGTGAGTGAGATGTTTATTTTGCCTTGTGTTTTTTGCATGTAATTGTTTTGTTGATTTGTTCATGTATGTGATTTGGTACAATTGGATTGTTTGATCTATGAATGTTTAATGGATCTTGGATATTGAACTTTATTGCTAGAAAGCATGTTTAGGGTTTGAATATGATTATGCATATTATGGATTGGATGAAAAATTGGATCTTGTGAAACCCTAGTGGTATGTGATTACAAATTTGATTATGGTTATGAGTTGTGGTAGAAATTCAGATTTTTGAGATAATTGAATGGAAGAGTTATGAATCAAGAGATCGTGTCTTGAGAATTGAAAATTTGAGCAATTAATTGATTGAGGAAGTACACCCAAATTGGGGATTCTTTGAGATTTTGATATTTTGAGGGTTTGGATCTGAATACGAACTATTTCAGTGATCGATAAAATTTTAAGGAAAACACAATTTTTATTATATGCACAATTTCATGTTTGATTGAAGGAAATCAACAAATCTCTATTTTTATAAATTCAAGTAGTTTGATTTCAGTTTTGTGGACTATTATATGTCCTACCAGTTATATTTGATCATACAAGAAATATGTTTTTCGTATAAATCGTTTTCATGAAGTAAAACTACGTATCGGTTGAATTGTGCACAACCAAAACTATACAGTCTGTAGGCCGACAGTCGACTAGCAGGACCTTTCAGTCGACTGATACGACCCGGCTGCTATGTTCTATAGTTGTATGGGAATTTCTCTCTGGTAAGTCGACCTATGACTTTTATAAGTCGACTTATGACACTTAGAATATTTTCTTAAAGAATACTGAATTTCTCTCTGGTAAGTCGACCTATGACTTTTGTAAGTCAACTTATAACACTTAGCTTATTTTCTTAGAACCATGAAATTCTCTTTCTGGACAGTCGACTTACTCTTGTTATTAGTCGACTAATACTGATATACCTTTATATTTTTGAATGTTCTTCCAAATGATTTATTCTCAAAATGCTTTAATCTATAACTTATTATTATTATACTCTACCTCCTATTGAACATATGTTTTCAAGATGTTAAGTTGAACAATTTATGTTGGAAGTTCGGTTTGGATATTTGAGTTTGAGTCTCTAGAGGGTGTGTGTGACCCTAGTATACCGGCAGTTGAGTTGTTTATGTTTGGGCCTGTTGAGGCATTTAGTTGATCATTTGTTGAGTTAAGTCCAGTAGGGTACACCAACTCTAGGAGATTCGTTGAGTAATTAAATAACCTAAATGATAAGGACAGGAACTAGTGGTGATATGATGAACGGGAACATGAATTATGGACCTCAGTATGGCTTGCGGTGTGAGATGATCCTCGGAATTATCCAGGCGTACGTGAGTGAAATAGTCTCCAGAATTACCTGTGGTGTGGGATTGATCTCCGGAATTATCGGAGTCGAGGCGATGCACATGTGGTATTCATGTGATGAGGTGCCATTGCTTGCAGTGTGGGGTATTCTCGAAGATTCCCAGGTGTGAGTGAAATAGTCTCCGAAATTATCTGTGGATAGAGTTGACCTCCGGAATTATCGGGGCATGGGCTAATACTCACAATTTATCTTTATCTCGTAGTAGTCATCGTGTTAGGATTAGTTGCATAGCGGGGATTGAACCCTATAATGTGGAGACGTTAAGGGCTTGCACCGGACCTATGTAGAGTGGGATGCATAGACTCCGACAAGTACGCATTAGAGAGTCAGCATATAGACTTGTGTTTTCTTGATTTGGTTTCACGCATGTGTTTTCCTGTTTTCTACACTTGACAATTAGTTTAGTTTCACTTGAGGTTTACATGATTCCTTGCAATGTCATATTTTATGTATTATTATTTGTCACATGTTGTTTATGAATCCATGCTTAATGTTTATTTATGTTGTTTGTTTTATGTCACTCACACCTTTATGGCTGACCCCTTTAGTTTTGGGGGTTAGGGATCATCTCTAGCCTCATGTTTACAGGTTGTTGTTGATTAGAGCTTGGGATTTGGATGCTTGAGTTCGAGTGATTTAGTGACATATGTAAAATGAAAAGTGTTGTAAAGAAAAGAGAATTATGATTTGAGATGTTTTTGTATTCCGCTGTGCTATGTAATTGATTATTGTATTGAAAGTTGGAAAATTTTTATTGGTGTTGGGTTGTGTTTAATATTACATTGAAGTTGATGCTGGGAATTGTGCAACATATTTTCTAAGATATTACATTAGAAATTTGGGGCGCTACATTTAGGGCCTCTTTGGCCCGGATGTACTTTTCGACCCGATTGAGCAGGTCAGAAAAATCAAGGGGAGGCTTCTTTGCCAGGGATGCCTTCAGCTAGCCGTGCCGGACGTTGTATCGGAATGCCGCCGAGGCGACCCCGGTGTCGAGGGAGGAAACCCACCTCGCCTCCGTGGTGAACCTCCGGACGAACTGCCGGAGTGATTCTCTCTTCTGTCGGAGGTCCAGTAGGGACGCGCTCGTTTTCTCAGCTTTCCTGCTGGTCACGAAGTGGTCCAGGAAATTGGCCTCCAGCTGGTCGAACGAGTAGATCGAACCGGGGACGAGCTTAGAGAACCATTCCCGAGCCAGACCCCGGAGGGTGGCAGGGAATGCACGGCATAGGATGGGATCTGAAGCACTGTGAATCATCATGAGGGTCTTAAAACCCTCCATGTGATCAGCAGGATCACCCTCGCCGACATAAATCTCTAATTGGGGAGGTCAAAAATTCCAAGGTATTTTCGCTTGTAGGATTGAAGCGGAGAAAGGAGATCGGGTCGGCCTATGACCCTGAGCCGGCCTCGTGCTGCCGTCTCCGAAGTGGTCGAGGCGATTCTCCATTTCCTGGAGGCGTCTTAGGACGTCCTCGTCATACTCTGGCAGGACCGTCCGGCCGCGATACGCACTGGCTCCGACATCCGACCGCGAGTGAGAGCGGTGGAGTGTCTCGTTGACAGGGGTCCCTAGGATAGCCTCCTAGATCTCGTTCCGGAAGTGTTGGAACTCACGGTGGGTGACTGGAGCCCGTTCGGTCGGGTCTCGTTGGTGTGGCGACCTTCAGTCGATGCGGCTGAATGCCGGCTCCCGCTCTCGGGGCAAAGGCTTGGGGCGGTTCGGGACTGAGTTGGAAGCGGCCCCTCCCCTAGTTAGACTGGCCTGTCGGTTCTGGATGACCCAACGCAGGTCAGGTACGATCGAGCCAGAGGCGCCCGACTCGGGTCCGAGGCTGACCCTCGGATTGTTGGATCCATGAGTGTCGGCGGGGATGTCCTGAGGAGGATCGTCCTGACGACATGTAGAGGTGACAGCTCTCCTGGGCTTGGGTTCCATGTAAGCTCGAATTGATGGGATGTCGTTAATGGCTGGGTTCGGACTGATATCCGTACCGAGTTTCCCACAGACGGCGCCAACCTAATGCGGTTTGTTTTTGGGGGGTGGCTGCACCAGGTGTGAGTTCTCTCAATTTGTAATTTTGCGGAAGCTTCGGTACTGACGGTATGCCCGACCCTCAGCCGAGGGAACGGCTCGGGAGTAGGCAGGAGTGAGGTGGAGGTTGGATACTCGACTCAGATCTAGAGGCTCAGCTCGAATCTGGAAGCTCAGATTCGGAAGTCTCGTGTACCTGCACTCGGCCTAGGAACACCGGGGTTGATCCCGGTGGCAGGCCCTTCGACGATCTAGTCAGTCACTAAAGAGTAACAGTAACTAGAGTTTTTAGAGGGGAGAGATTGATTACCTTTTGAAGGGGTAGAGGGCCTGGTATTTATAGGCAGTGCCAACCGGGTATGGAGCCGTTTGGGGCAGGGTCTAGACCCGGTTGCCCGTGGGCCTGACGTGGCGGAAGCCCAGGAGGCTTAGGACTGACTTGGCAGACATGATGATCGGGGGTGAACGGCTTTTGAGGGGATCCTGTGGCCCAGGAGGGGCAACGTCATCTGACCCATATAAAAAACCAAAATTTCATAGTTTAGAACACAAATCAAACACTGAATTATCAACCAAAGTAAACATGTTTCACTGTACTCCTTCATTGTAACTGCATTTCATAATCAAAATTTCATAGTTTACATCACAAATCAAACATAAATTACTTCAACACAAATCTGCTTATGACTAAAATATCACAAACAACCTGCACTTGATGTTCATCCATTACACAAGAGAAGCCAAACTAGACCATGGATCCAGATTTCTTACAAATTCATTGTAATTTACAAATTCATCCATTTACGAGACCAGCATTATTTCTTACAGATTTCTATACGCAAAATACCATACACATTCCTGCCCCAATATCAAACAAATAGCAAATTCATCCATTTACAAGACCAACATTATTTCTTGCAATTTTCTATATGCAAAATACCATACGCATTCCTGCCCCAATATCAAACAAATAGCATTTCCACCTCCCCCCCCCCCTACCAAAAAAAAAGAGAGAGAGATAACACATTAATATCGCCACTAAACCATAACCTCTTGAGGTTGTAATGCGGCAAATGGAGGAGATGGAGAGGGGTGGCGGTCGTGTGGTGAGGTAGGGTTTGGGGGAGTAGGAGATTTGAAGTAGGGTTTTGGGGTGTTTCTGGGGGGGAGCGTCGAGGGTGTTGGAGGAGAGAGGAGTTCAGGCGGTGGCTCACGATTGGGGAGCTAGGGTTTGAAAGTGAAGAGGAGATTGGGGACTTTGACCAGATTGGGGGTTTGAAATGAGATGAATAACATTGAAAGGGGCATGAGTTGTGAGGTCTTAATTTTGAAGAAGAGAGAGAGTAGGGAATCGCAATTCGGGAGTGATGAGAGAAAGAGGCAAGAAGAGAGAGAGGAGATAGGAGCCACAAATGAGCTGTGAAGAAAAGGGGATACGTGGAAATTTTATTTTTACCCCTAATTATGTTCTCATCTCAGTTAAGATGGGCGGAGAATATCTCAACTATTGGATCGCAGTCCAACGGCTAAGATCTTTTGCTCAAGATAAGGACATCTTCTCACCATTTTATCTCTAATATTATAATGGGAGAAGGCCTTTGTGTCATTTGTCATTTTGTCATTCTACCAACATGTGCAATGCACGTACATAACTAATATAAAGGAGGTTTCCGATTCAAATCCTCCCATTGTTATTTTTTCATTCTACCAACATGTGCAACGCACGTACATAACTGATATAAAGAAGGTTTTCGATTCAAATCTTCCTTACGTCAGAGTTTTTATTTTTATTTTTTGAAATTATTAAAACGTGCATTGCACGTGTAAATTACTAGTAATAATAATAATAATAAACTCACTCTTAGCTAGGGATGCTCTCGGATAAGGATATGTCTGATTCGATCCGCATATGAATCTGATTTTTTGGCTGATACGGATATCCCTAAAAAAAGCGGATTCGGATACGGATATCCGCTTAATTTAATATATATATATATATATATATATATATATATATATATATATATAATAAAACACAAAGAAAGCTATCAAGTGGCTCTCCTTCAATCCCCTCAAAAATTAAAGGTCCAGATCTAACCTCACAAAACATATTTTCCCACCAAAAGCTTCCCCTAAAATTCAAATTCAAATCCCCCACTCAAAACAACTCATATATTTATTTAAATTTTTTTCTCTCTGTCCCTCCCTTTTCTATTTAAAAAATTAAGAAAATAAAAATTTAAAAAAATTTTAAAAAAATAAAAAATTCAAAAACTAAAAAAATCTAAAACTTAAAAACTTATAAAATAATTCAAAAAAATTTTTAAAAAATCATATAATATGTTTGCTACATCAATTAATTTGCTGGACCTTCAAAACTATTTTATATGATCAAATAAGGTGCACCGTTTCGAAGACGTGCCGTAGGCACGTGTCAACGGGCATACCTAGTGTGTGTGTGTGTGTATGTGTGTGTGTGTGTGTGTGTGTGTGTGTGTGTGTGTGTGTGTGTGTGTGTGTGTGTGTGTATATATATATATATATATATATATATATATATATATATACACTTAATAGTTATACTTATACTTATGTAATGAAATATACTTAATAGTTATTCCTATTCCTATTCCTAACCCACTGTAGCATCCCTAAGTTTCTAATCCCCATCGACCCATCGACCATCGTCATCCCCTTCCTCTGGCTACCCATCGTCATCGACCGGCCCGGCTACCCCCGAATTTACACCCCCTAACTCATAGCGGGATATTGTTTTCGAAAACTGGTCATGTACGTATGGGTTTACCACTCTACAAATAGCAACAATGTCAAAATTCTCGAGAAATTCGCAGGGAATCTCCAGTTCTACACTGGCATCGCACTTCTCTTCCACCCTCGTCGAAACCCTAGTTCCCATTTGACTGACAACCCATTAAAGGTGAGATCTTTATGTTCATTTCAGTCTCCAATTCAGTCTCCTTTTTTGCACTAATTATGTAAATTATTTGAAGTTAGATTCTTATGCTTACCATTCATTCTTAGGTTGGTATTTTTTGTGTGGGATTTGTAAGATTTTGGAATTGGGTTTTAGGGTTTTCTCAATTGGGGAAAGTAGGGGGAGTTGCAGGTAAAGTATGGTGGTTAGTTACTTGTGGAAGTTACTTACAGTTGGTTTTTGTATGTAAGTGAGGAATTTCTAATTGGCGGTTAGAATCTTGCAAGAGTAGAAGTAATTGGTTATTACTAATGTTGGAATTTCGAAGTAATTGAGTAACATAGATTTTGAAAAATTGAATTAAGTAGCTTACAAGAGTTGAAAATTTGAAGTAATTAGCTTGCAAGAATCTTGAAAAAAAGAAGTAATTAGTTAACGGTATCACTTCATTTGTTGCATGGATATTAATTAGCTAACAGTAATTAGCTAACATGGAGCATATAAACTATAAATTATCGAGATTTAGGAGTACTTGATTTGGTTGCTGGGAAACAGTTTTCTATTTATAACAAGAAACCTGAGATGACTTCTTTTGTGCTTTAGTTAAATATGCATTTTCTTTGTTGCTAGTTTTGTGTATCATGCTTCTTGTCTATTTTGCTTCTATATTCTTTGACTGAACAGGAAATGTATTGTTTGTTAGTTAATGTTCATATTCACTTATGCCCTTCATTCTTTTATTACCATTTTCTCACTTCTATTTCATCGATCAATATAAAAGTGAATCTTTACACATTCCGAGTTCTTGTATTTTTTCTACTTTGAGACAGATCTATTTAAAAATATTCTTAATTTTTTTAGTAGAAAGCAAAAGTTGTATTAATTTGAGTACAGAAACATAACCAGCAATGTTAGAAGACTGGTGAAACCGTAGTTTTTTAACGTAGATTTGATTTCAGGATTTTGTTTCTAAATTTTATATAGACCTTTTAAACTGTTATGAATGTAAATGATCAGATAAGAAAATTAGAAAGCTGATGCTTTAATTCCTAAACTAGAACATGTCTGTTAATTATAAACAAAAACCAAGTAGAAAGTACTCGGATATGTGGATATTTTGGGCTTGGCTAGCTGTTTGATCACTTGGCCTAATCCATTCATCATTTGCTTGGCTTCATAACTGATCCATACATGAATTCTTTGGAAAATTCTCTTTTTTAAGAGTGATTACTCTCAGTAATTGTGATCTCAATGGGTTTTTTTTCCTAAGAATGTCTTTCTTCCTAGGAATCTGATGGTTGTTGATTTGTCAAATAACTATTTGCTTTCTGGATCCCTGCTTGATTTCCCTGATAAGAGTAAGTTGGAAAGTTTTTTGCTTTCAAGTACAAATTTCAATTGGATCATTGTCGTATTCTGTGGGGAAGTTGAAATATCTTATAAGAATTGATCTTTCTGACAGTCAGTTTTCAGGGGAAATACCTTCTTCGGTTAGCAACCTAACTCGACCGGTTTATTTGGATCTTTCATTCGATAGTTTCAGTGGTGCAGTTCCTTCAATTTTCCCACTCGAAATAACTGAGCTGAAGCTTGGAGTTGACCGACTGAATGGATCGATCCCTTCATCTTTTGGAAAGCTTCTGCATCTCACAACTCTTGATCTGACTGCAAATTTGCTATTTGGCCAGACCCATTTATCTGTTTGAACACTTCAGCATCTCACATATCTTGATCCTTTCGGTTAGTTTCCTCGTCCGTTATCAGAACCAACAAAGCTCTCTGATGTGATTGGAAAGTTTGTCCTGTTAGAGAAGATTGCTGCGAAGGTAATTAAAGACAGGAAGATATTGGATGTGCCCTTTTCTAGTGCTTCTTATAAACTTCTCCTTGAGCAGGTTTCTTATTGATTCTTTATCTTTACAATCTTTAAAATTTCTTCTACTATTAATCTGTTATAACCTTCTTATAGCATGTCATATTTGTTTTTAGGATCTGGGTATCTATGATATTCAGTCATTTGATCCTGAGCTGGGAAGGACTTCGTTGGAGTTTCAAGCTTTTGTTAATAGGAATAGATATTTGGAATCCACTTCTAGAGGAAACTTGCGGAATCTTTTGATTTATCTTTCAGGATTACACAAATAGAGGATCTTTGTCTTTGATTTTGCCCTTCCGGACTACTTTGACTATGCATTAACCAGTGGAAGTAATTCTAAATTGGTAATAATTTGTGTCGTCACTACAATTTTTTTTTTGAGCTTCTTAGTCAAGGCTGCAAACCTCTTTCTTTTTGGCTTGTAAATTAATGCTGATAACTAGGTGTATTTTCTTATTTTGGTAGATTTTCTGTTATGTACAGGATTGACAAATATTTTGTTGAGTACATGCTCTTATACATTTTTTCCAAAAATGTTTGCAGGGACTCAAGTCGCCAGTCATCCATTACTGCAGTTCTTCCGAAGTACTGTCTTTTTCAATAACGCCACACCGTGCTGGTGAAAAAGGTTAAGAATCAGATTTAAACCAATGCAAAATAGACAGGTAAGTGCATACTGTATTAATTTTTATAAGAGTTATATATATTTGAAATAAATTTTCATTCACCTCTTTTATTATGTTGATTTTCATTTTGTGGTTAGATATGAAAATCAATATCCACAATTCAGTGATATACATGTCTTAAGTACTAGTTAAGAAAAATAAATAGCAAAAACTTTATATTTGATATCCGAATTCGTATCTGTTATCCGGTAGACAGTATCCGATTCGCATCCGTACCCGAAAATTGCGGATACGGATATGATTTTTATTTTCCGAGTCATATCCGTATCCGTATCCGAATCTGTCTTTGGAATGCGGATACGAATATTGATATAGCCAATATCCGATTCGTATCCGATCCGAAAGCATCCCTACTCTTAGCATAATATATTGTAGAGATATTCTCTCTTTCTCATAACGAAAAGTCCTCCTAACTGAACATTTCCGGGTCAATTATGTCATGTTAAACCCGAGCCCGAACCGCTTTCCATCAATCACGTGCCTTGTCCCACAAATCCACAACCGACCTTAAACAAAAACTCACCTCCTCCGATCCCACCACGTGTACGGCCCCGATCCCCCTCCCCTCCTATAAAACCCCCTTTCCCCACTCGCCCCTTTCGAAACCCTAGATCCAAATTCAGTCCCTAATTCAAGATCCCAAAACCAGAAACTGAAAAGAGCGAGAGATGGCCTCAAACCCTAAGGTGTTCTTCGACATGGCGATCGGCGGCGCCCCGGCCGGCCGCATCGTGATGGAACTGTACGCCGACGTGGTCCCCCGCACCGCCGAGAACTTCCGCGCGCTCTGCACGGGCGAGAAGGGGACCGGCCGCTCTGGCAAGCCCCTCCACTATAAGGGATCTTCCTTCCACCGCGTCATCCCCGGCTTCATGTGCCAAGGCGGCGACTTCACCGCCGGAAACGGCACCGGCGGCGAGTCCATCTACGGCGCCAAGTTTGCCGACGAGAACTTCGTGAAGAAGCACACCGGACCCGGTATCCTCTCCATGGCCAACGCCGGACCGGGGACCAACGGGAGCCAGTTCTTCATCTGCACCGAGAAGACGGCCTGGCTCGATGGGAAGCACGTGGTGTTCGGGCAGGTGATTGAGGGGATGGATGTCGTGAGGGCTGTGGAGAAGGTGGGGTCCCAGAGTGGGAGGACTTCCAAGCCTGTTACCGTTGCTGATTGCGGACAGCTTTAGATCGGTGTGGAGTTTGGGTGAATAATAATAATAATAATAATAATAATAATAATAATAATTTAGGAGTCGGTCGTCGTCATTGTCTGTTTTTAGTTTTTTTATTATTTGAGAAGTTTAGTATTATGTGTTTTCTTGGATTTTATGGCTTGGTCGATGTTGGAGATGGATGTTTGGAACTACGGATATGATTATGCTTTAAAATAAAGCTAGGTTTTATTATTTGTGATTGTGGATTGGTCGCGTGATTTTATTTTTTTATTCTCTGTGATGAATAAGTCTGTGTTGGGGATTTTGGATAGAATTGGATTATTAGAGCATATGTGGTTGTTGGCTACTTAGCCAAAATATGTAAAATTTGGTTTGAATCCTACTGTAGCCGTTGGCTTCGACGAAACATTATTTCTTCTGGTTGTTGTTGGCTTCGACGAAACATTATTTTCTGGTTGTTGTTCGTTGGTTGGACGGTATATAATTTACTGTTTGAAAAAAAAATTATTAATAAAAAATCTGATGGAAAATTATATACCGTACGAAAAAATTTGTATTTTTTTTAAAGTTTATTTACCGTTCCATAATTTAAATGTAATAAAAAAGAAGGGGAAATAATACAGTCCTTGGTTTTGGGAGAATTGTTTTGATTTTTTATTTTAAAGATTACAAAATTTTTTTAAAAGAAATTAAATGTTAAAAAAAATTGGAGAGAAGGGAAATTTTTTTTTTAAAGAACTTATTTTATAATAAAAACGTCGTACGGAAAATGAATTTTCGACCGTCCTATTAAAATTTTGAAAAGCCAAATTTTGACTAACAACTACATACAAAAGTTATATAACTATTGGCAATATGCTAAGAGTAATGCTATATCCACTACCAATTTCACTGCATTTATATTCACTACCAAAGTGAAGAGAATGATAATAAATTGGTAGTGGCTGAAGCATTACTTATATGCGAAATATGCTAATTTTGATTAACAATGACTACAGATGCTTCTTAGCGACTTGTGTTAGAAAAAAAGAATACGACTACTATTGTATTTACTGTTTGTTGACATTTTTTGAAATAGTTTGTTAGAACTGCTCATGTCGCGAATGATGTGGTTACTTCACCCATGCTACAAATGTTTTTACTATTACTGCAGTTGCATTGCTTGTCTTCATTCTCTTTTTTAGGAAAGATCTCCCATTCAAATTTGTTATCTTTGCATTGGAAGCAGAAATCATAAGAATTATGTTTTGTCCAAATCAGCAACTTATTATTTTTTATTATTTATTTGTGAATTGGGATAACTACGGTTAAGAAATTTGGAAAAACAGATTTAATAAAGAGTAAATTGCTGATTTTTAAGTTAGATATTGGATTTTACAGGTCATCCTCTGCTTTCTATACAAAATGTAGGTAAAAAAAAAGTCTAACTTTTCTGTTATTATCTAAACAGTTTGGCTCCGGACAAGTTGTATTTTGAGACGAGTCAAAGACCAACAATGTGTTTTGATTGTGAAAGTAAAATGTTGAAAATGTGTCGAAAACAAGTGCTCCAAGTTTGTTATTGTACTAGGTTTGTCCGTTGATACGTGCCTACGGCACGTCTTCGGAACGGTGTACCTTATTTGATCATTAAAAATAGTTTTGGAGGTCCAGCAAATTAATTAAAGTAGCAAATATAGAGCAAAAAACATATTATATGTTTTTTTTTAATTTTTTTGAATTATTTTTAAAGTTTTTAAAATTTTAAATTGTTAAATTTTTTAATTTTTTAATATTTAAAAATTTATTTTCTTAATTTTTTTAATAGAAGAGAGAGGGAGAGAGAGAAAAATTGTTAAATTTTTTAATATTTAAAAATTTATTTTCTTAATTTTTTTAATAGAAGAGAGAGGGAGAGAGAGAAAAAAAAATTAAATAAATATAGGAGGTGTTTTGGGTGGGAGATTTGAATTTGAGTTTTGGGAAAAACTTTTGGAGGAAAAATATGTTTTGTAAAGTTAGATATGGACCTTTGATTTTTGGGGGATTGAAAGAGAGCCACTTGATAGCTTTTTTTTGTGTTTTATTATATAGATTTGTATGGAGAAAAAATTATAGTAGAAAATATTTTCTTCATAAGAAATGGCATAACTTTTTGTTTCTCAAATATCATCATTAAAAAATTGTGGAATTCTATGAAAAACTCATTTATACCTTACTATTCATTACTTTTTATTTCATCCTCTATTTTCTTTTATTTTTAATAAATATTTTTTTTTATCCAAACAAAAAAAAATCTCACTACAACCAATGAGACAAGATTGGTGAACATAAATTATCTTGTAAATCTTTTCACAAAAAAATTCTAAGTATTATAATTTTTGCATCAATTCAAACACCTAAGATCTTTTGTGACTTGGTCAAAAAAAAAATTTGACTGTGAATGAACTTGACAAATATGTTAGGCTAACAAATTGCAATTTGCAATTTCTTTCTCTTCAAGAAAATTTTAAAACTATCGAAATCAAATGTATACGCAATCCTTTGTTTTGACTGGTATAATTCAATCTTGGAAGATCTGAGTAATTTCGTTGGGCTTGAAATGATTAATATTGTATAATCGTTGGCTTCATTATCTAGTTCCTATGCATATTAAACTACTAATTAGTCTTGTCACTGTACAAGAAATAAAGAAACTGCCAATCAGTTTCTATAAATAAATTATCTTTTCTTTTATGAAATGAATATTATAACTTTCCTTATTGTTTGATTACAAAATATACATCATCTCGTTTCTATGCATATATTATCTAGTTATCAATAAGTGAAAAGCACTATTATAAAAAATAATGGCTCTCCTATCTGCTCCCAACCTGCTGTTGAAATATAGTAATTGTATATTCTGTTTCTTTAATATAGGAAACAAATTTTCCAAATCTCTCATCTTCCCAATCGTATCTCAATCTCTTTTCTTCTTCTCCAAGAATGTAATCCTTATATATAGATGTATACAGTAAAGAATAAAGAATAACAAGAAGAACAAGAATTATTTTCCCAAAAATTATTTTCTTCACCTGCAACCTGCTCCCTACCACCTAGGCCCTCTGTGACTCCCTTACAGCCTCCCACCTCAACTCCGACAGCCCAACCCCCTCCCCCATTTTTCAATTCCCACATCTCCCTCCTCTTCTCCTACTTCACAGCCCTTACTCACTCTCCCCCTAACCCAACTACCTTCCCCTAACCTTCTTCTCCGATGTCTCTCGCATGTTATGGATTTTCTCGAAACTGAGATAAGAGGGTGTGGGCCAAATGAGGTGGTCCACAAACCCGTATATGAAAATGTATCTTCCCACACCCTTGGTGGAGCAGCACCTGCTTGTTGTCGTGCGGCCAACTTCCTCCTCCCTACGCTCACTTTCCCCTTTGAAAGGAATAGGGGAACTCAGACATTTGTCGTATCGCGATGATTCTTATCATCGTTACAACCCCCTCTCCGCGGCGCAGAGATTGGGTCCAAAGAAGGGGTCCTTCTACAAGCCATTGCTGGCGTAAGAAGCCACCCCCCTCCCCCCTGCGGGAGTTGGATCATGTCCTACAGAGTCAGAAGCAGAGATCATAACAGAGGAGTTCGACAACAACATTATTCTCACAACTCCCATCCCTGTCATAAAAACCATCCAAGTAAACATTCCCACAACCTTCACCCTAAACCTCAACCTGTATAACCAACACCTCTGACCACCCAATCAACTGAAACCATCACCACCCACAATCCCCCTTGCACCGAAACACCATCACTCAACACTAACACCCAATCACCACAAATCACCCACTCCCCCGAAACACCAAATTTCACACCCTCTTCCTTTGTATCAAAGCACTGCTCTGGCACCTCCAGAACTTCTCGCTCCAGGCCCTGTCACGGTTTAGGCTCTAGAGGGGAGTCCAACCAGGGCGGAACCAGATGTCGCAGAGACGAAGTGCCCTGAACTAAGGTCAAAGGTAAGCACACAAAGAGAAGGAGAACACTTACCAATGGAGGAAAGATAGCCTGCAAAGGCAAAGTTAAAGCAATTCCTTGCTTCAACAACGGCGAGCTTGGCCACGTTTGGGCGGACCGTGTCAAAGATTTCAGGTGCCTCAATTGTCTCAAATGGGGGGCACATATCATATGTGTGTACGGATATCACTGTCAATAAGGAGGAGGAGAATCGGGTGGTCCACAGAGGTCGATCCCCGAAAAACCCAACTAAGATCAAGCTTGCGAATAGCCTCGCATTCATCAAGCAAGAAGTATGGCCCAGGAAATGGTGTGCGGTGGCAAGGATGGTTAAAGGATGCACATCGGAGAATCAAATCCTCAAGGAGTTAGATGGACAGTGGCCGATGAAGAGCTACATGGACTGGGGTGGTTAAGAGGATGTGTCATCTCCATTTTCTGATTTCTTTCCCATCTCCTGAGAAGATGGAGGAGGTGGCGTCTATGGACCTCATCGACTTCAGCGCCGAACTACCACAAGGGGATATTAATTGGATTTGGATCCATATTGTCCCTCTCCATTGCTGGCGAAGAGAGGCACTTGAGGAGATCATCGCCGATTTCGGCACCGTAGAGGAAGTCGACCCAAAGACAGAAAGAAATTCGGAGTTGATCTCAGCTAGGGTCAAAATTCGAAGCCCCGAAATCGATAAGATGTCAAGTGTAACCCCCATTCCCATTTATATGGATTTGTATTTTTCTTTTCTTGTATTCTTGTATTTAAATTTTTCCCTATAAATTTTTCTACTCTTTTGAACCCAAATTTTTGCATTCATTTAAGTACCCGACTATTTTGTTTGAACCCAGAATTTCAACCTACACTATTTATCACTATTTGATTATTTAACTCCTGATTATTATTTTACTACTATTATTAGTATTGTTATTATTATTATTATTATTATTATTTTGAAAAACCCAAAGATCATAATTCATTATAAAATATCTAGTTGATTATTTGATTTATGTGAAGCCCATCATCTAAAGTCCATTATACAATTATTCAATTATTTAAGCATTTAATTTGAAGCTCAAGTCTACAAACTCAAACCCATATTTATATACCCAACCTGTTAACCCGTTATCCTACCCTACCCAAATTCAACGACCCGTATACAAATTTCTCCATTCCCCACTCTTCACAGCCTGTAACCCCACAACCCTCCACTATCTCATAACTACCCCCTTTAATTAATATTATTATTATTTTATGTACTCCCCCCCCCCCCGTTCTCTCTCTCCCATCTTTTTCTCTCTTCCGCTCTCTCTTTCCTCTCTCACTCTCTCACCCCCTCATTCGTCTTCCTCCTCCGCTCAAAGCTCCGAGCCTCCGTCCTCCATCCTATCATTGCTCGCCATTGCCGCCTTCTCCACCCTTCAGCCTCGCCCCCTCGCTCCCGCTCGAGCGTTGCCCTCCCTCAGCCCTTGCCGCTGCTCTTTCACCATCGCTCCACCTCAGGCTCCGCTCATGCCCGCTCGCACCAGAAGACCCTAGTCTTCGACGCCATCGTCACCCTCACCCCGACCTCACGAGCCCCCGCTCATCACCTCCGCCATCATTCTCTTCCCTCCACTGCCGCAAGCCTCTTCGTCGAACCCATCGAGCTCCGACCTCCTCAACTCTTCCCCCGTCGCTCGAGCCCTCCATTCGCTGTCGAGCATCCATTGCCAGTCGCCCTCGACCACCACAATCGAGCGGCACCTTTCCCCACCGCCCAGTCGACTACCACCCTCCTCCTCTGTTTTCCCCCCAAATAGAGCCCCCAACTTCACCTTTCTCCGTCGCCCCGTCCCTGTTCCTCCTTGTCATTGCCACCCCCAGTCAACCACCTCGCCATCACCGCCAGCACTGTCCTCGAGCCCCTCGACTGCACTGCCACAGTCGAAGTTGAAGCTCTTTCTGCCATCGCTGTTCGTTGTGGTCGATCACTGTTGGCTGTGAAGGGAGGGGTTCTGCTGTTTTGATCGTCGTTTGGTGTTTTGTGAAGATAGGGGATCAACATCATTGTTGCTGTTTTGCTGTGGGATGAGTTTCCGTTTGCTGTTGAGTACTCTTTCGTTGTTGCTATGTATTTGCAGTGTTCCTGTGGATTCTTGCACGTGTTGCACGTGTATTGTTGCCGTCGGGACAATCGTCTCGTTATTCCTTTATATTCACAATCTTCGTTTTAAAGGCAAGTCATCTCACCCTCGAATTGTATTGTATCGTTTTCGAGATTGTTCATTGAATCCCACAAGTATATCTATATTGATTATCGTATATCTGCTATTGTTATCTATCGTTGGGATACTATGGATTTACACGAGTATATTCAAGTAGTAGTCTTGACTTTGTGCCGTCTTTTTGCCTCCAATTTGTGGAGATATTGCATGCATTTATGTGGTTAATTATTGAATATATGAATAGGGATTGATATTGTAATTCATGTCATGACATTACATACTATTGTAGATTGTATGCTAGTATTGATTGTTCACATGATTGATGTTGGGATATTAGTTGACTGCAATTAGTAAGAGTATGGAAATTATACATCTTAATACCATGTTCACATAGAAGTATTTGCTGTGATTAATGTTGTCAACACCATTGCATATTGATTGAATAAAGAATTGTTAACAAGCCGGGGTTTAAGGGTGACTTAAGTAGTGGACAATGTAGGAACTGTACTCGAAGGAGGGGCCCGTCTAGATATTGTTAACGGATATTGTTTTATCGATGAATTGTGGCTTATGGCAGTAACCCAATCTATCGTGTATTGTATCGGGGCCAATTATCTTATCATGCAGTAATTATTGAATTGTAACTATTGAATATTGATTATCGTTGCCGAGTACATGAACTATAAAATCCACCATTAAACCTAAACGTAACTTGTTTGTATGTAGCAACTATGTGGTAAATAAATGGGACGCATGAAGTGCTACATTAGTTAGGATTAAAATGAATAATAGACTTAAGATTGTCATCGCATCGTCATTGCATATTGTCATCATTATTGAACAGTGTTATCGTTGTTACTACCATTATTGATATCATTTATTGTTATTGTTATTGATCATTATAGTTGCACATTGTATCGTTATTATTTTGCCATTATTTATTGTCATCGACTCTATTGTTTATTGGATTCATTGTTATATCGTAAATGCCATTATTTCATTGCTTTCTCTACTTGCTATCCACGACTTACTCTAAAGACATATTATTCTCTCTTTTTAGATGAACAACTTACAGGTAATCAAGGAGAATTGCCTGATGGATTAGGAGGACTACAATGGTGAAGAATTGATTTGCCTCGCCGCCTAAATAATCATTGTCTTCTTATGAAGACTTTAATAATTGAACATTATTACTTCTTTGTATTGTGGTCTTTTTGACCCGAATATTGTTATTGTTATTTCCAGTGTTGGATTATTATTATATTTGGTATTTCATGTTCAAATTCAGGTATTGTTATTCATGTGATTATCCTTTCATTGCATGCGTGGTTGTATTGCTTCTCGTGATATTGTTGAGTTGAATCGATAACAGCTTATGAATGATGCAAGTCATTCGCTGGGCCAACGTCACGTGCTTGCATTCCGTATTCTTGGAAAGCGGGGCGTGACAGCGAGGTTTTGCAAAGTTTACACCTATGATGAAGCATACATCATTCGTTTCGTTCTTGAGGCGAAGGTGACGGATCAGTTAGTCATCGGAACCCTAACCAACAACGTCGCTATTCACCACCTCTCATCCCTGGAGTGTGTAATGCCCTAAAAATTAAAATATAATATTTTGAATTAATAAACAAATTTTCAATTGATTTATTTAATTATTTTTTATTTTTGTGAAATTGTCATTTTGCACGTGCAAAATACGTGCAATTTTTATGAACTATGAATTCTAAAATTTTATGTTGATATTAATTCCTCGTATTTTAATTATTAAGTTTATTTTTGAGGATTTTTGGATAAGAAAAACCTACTTTTGGAATTTTGGATTCTAAATAAGTGATTTGGGTCACGATAAGGGCCCAAAATTAAATTTAAAATTTTGATTTTTCTGTTGGAGCCAACCGAGATAGGAGGGATCAAGGGATAAGTTCAATTAACTTTTTTGATTTATTCATATGGAATGTAACCTAATTGATTTGTAGTTGTAAAATATTTGATCCATGAGGACTTTATTGCAAAAACTCCCCATGGGAATCCTAATTAATCTCGGCCTCATATATAGGAAGTAGGGTTTTCGACCTCTTTTTGTTTTTGACTTTGTTGGTAATTTTTGGTTGCTTGAAGTTCGAGATCTTTTGCATTAGGAGAGGAAGGCTTTTGGAGTTTATTCGAAATCTACAAGAGGCAGCAGTCTCTCTATCTCTCTTGTCATGTTTAACATGAATGTGATGTTTGCTATGTGATATTTGTAGAGATTGAATATCATATAATATTGGTTGATAATATGAATTAAAGATTAATTCTTGAATGCATAATGATCTTGTTTGATTTGTTCTTGAGTTATGGAATCATTAAACATGAAAGATCAAATATTTACCCATGGAAAATTGATTTAATAAACCCATATATCATTGTAGATGGTTATATTTTGTTGTATGATTTAAATCCATGGTTGAGAAGTTAAAAATGGCGGCGTTAGTCTTACTGGTTGGTGCATGGCTGTTGGTGTTGTGCCTGATTGGTGCGGGTTCGAATCTGAGGAGGCCTAATTTTTTTTTTTTATGTTTATTATCTTTCTTTTCTTCTTATTTTGGGTTCGGGTTGTGCTGGGGTTTGGAATTAACCCTAGTGCATATTTATATCTATATTGTGGTAAAAATCTAGTATGTTGGGAGTATTTCCATTGATTGAATTATCAAATTTTGAAGATTTAAATTAGTATGTTGGGAGAAGTTCCATTGATTTAATTATCAAATTTTGAAGATTTAAATTTCAGATTTTTTAAAGAGTTATTCTCAGTTTTAAAGATGTATGAATTTCAGATTTTGAAACTATGAAATTTCAAATTTTTAAAGGGATAAATACCAGAATTTATAGAGAATTAATGTTCAGTTTGGAATTGATGAAACTCCAGAAATTTGATTATGATTTCTGATATGGCTAAAAATGGGATTAAATCGGGGCCGTTCAAATCGGACACGAATCTTAAAGCTCAGGGGTAAACCGGTAATTTTACCTACAAACGGGTCTGAAATGGGAACTGGGTCTTTTTTCAAGACCCAATAACCCACGAACGGATCCACCTCAACTGGGTACGGGTCCCAACCCGAAATGAGCCCGGTCCAGCAGGATAGAATTAGGGTTTCTGATTAATCCAAATCAACGGTCCTGATTCATATCTATCTATTCACTAGAAATTAGGGATTACATTCCTAATCTGATCACAGGGATTACATTCCTTATCTGATCACAAGGATTACATTCCTAATCTGATCCCTAAGACGACTATAAATACCCCCCATCCACCACCATTAAGAGGTAATCAATACTTTTTCAGTTTAAGTTCTTGCTTAATCATTCAGATTACTGACAAGAGCGTCGGAGGGTGCGTCGCCGGGATCCATCCTGGTGTCTCGCACTTTTTGCAGGTTCGCAGCAGTGGCAAGAGACCAAGTCAACACATTGATGAAGGTCAACAGGTCAACAGGTTTGCTTTATCGTTTTTTCCAAGAATCCACAAATTCTATCTGTTTGTTCCCACACCAAAATTAGCAGCAACAATTTCAAATATGGAAAGGAGTATCATGAATTGGAATTAAAGAGGTATAATTAATTTGTTTTGTTTCTATAATTAAAAGGGGGACTTTCTGGAAGAGAATTACTTATTAAATGATGGATGGGTTATGATAGAATGATTGTAGATAAATGAATATTCGTATTTGGTATGAGATTATCTTAAATGAGTTATTGAATTATGTTTATGATATTGTGGAAAGTGGTGTTTCCAGAAATGAATAAAAGAAACAATATTTTGTCAGATTGAACCTAGTGGTGGTTCATATTGAAATTTAGAGTTATTATGAGAATCCTAGAAAGATTATTGAGGATTTTGTGTTGTGAGCATTAGAGCCTGAGCAGGACTCAGAATTACCGACAGTAAATTATTTGATTATAGGAATTAGCCAGGGAGGGCTAGTGCTCCTAGTTTAGTGGATTTAAGTTGGTAGGGTGGAACTAGATCTAGGTGGCTCAAGTGATCACTATTTCAAACTTAAGGACAACCACTAGTTGGAGATGTAATGAAACAAGAGAAAACGTGAGTATGAGGATCTTAGTATGATCTACAGTGTGAGATAATTCCTGGAATTATTGAGGTGTGAGTGAAATAGTCTCCGGAATTACCTGCGGTAGGGGATTGATCTTCGAAATTATCGGGATCAAGGCGACGCTCATGGGATGTCGGTGTGTGGTGAGGCGCCATGGCTTGTGATGTGGGCTATTCTCAAAGATTCCCAGGTGTAAGTGTCACTCCCCGCTTCCCAAAAAGAATACGGAATACGGCTGCGCGACTCAACCCAGCGAAAGATTTGCATCATCCATAAGCTGTTCAGGAATCTTTACAACATCTCACAAAATAATCAGAGTCGGAAGCAAAAGAGTCAACCACACATGCAAAATTGAATTAATAAACCAACAGAATTTACTTGAAACAAAATACATTATGCTCAAATAAATCAGAGTCTGGACAAGTCAAATATCCTGGGTCACATCGCCCAAATACAAAGTAATCATCCAAGTACTCAAAATACATTATTCAAAGCAACAATAATAGTAATACTAATAAGCAAGAAATCCAGTACTAATATCTCATTTTGCCAATGTCGTCGGGCAGCTGACCATCCTGATCTGCAATTAATAATTGTAGGAGAAGGAAAGAGAAAACAAGTACCCGTCAATGCAAGTTACGGGCCACTTATAATGTAGGATACAAGTTCATGGAATAGTCAAATCTAAAATAACAGAAGAAATAAATATAACATGGTATAATGCATCAACAGTAATAACTAGCATGAATCAGTAAAACAAAGTCAACTAGCATGGTATACTAACAGTACAAATGAATGTGTCAAGTATAGTGTCATATGGCAACTAACAGTGTCCAGTAACAGTAAGCTCAGTATATCAGTGTAACATTATAACAGTATCAGTCCAACAGTATCAGTTTAACAGTATCAGTCTAACAGTATCATTATGTTCTTACAATTTTGTGTGTATTACTAGCTAGGTAGCACTTCATGCGCCCCAAAATATAACATATGGTTGCTACAAGAAATAGTTCCGCTTTTAGATTTCATAGTGGACCATAATGGGGCAGTGTACTCAGGTGTCAGTAACAGTAGTAGTAGCAGGAAAAATAACAGTAACAATAGCAGTAAAAGTAACAGTAACAGATGGAAGACCAGTTCCCTTCCGAATACATGTTTTCATATTTTCCACTACTAGATCTTCCCTTAAGAAACCCCGGCTTGATCACTTTTATTATGGTTATCAACAGACATGATAGTGCATGAAATCGTGTCAAACTATCATGTTATAATCAGCATTTGGTTCAGGGAAACAAATAAACATGCATAGATGATATACGGTCACATAAACGAGCAAGACAGTGTATGTTCATATTCAGGACAGCATGACAGTACAGTACTAAAACAGAGATTTCCGTTACTGCAGAAATTCAAATCTGAATCCGTCAAAGAATCTAGAAAATAGACTTTCACACGAATCTAGCGATTATATATAAGCCATATAGTATTTCACAAAATCATAACTCAAAACTGATTTTAATTCAGAAAATACATTCAGCCAGAAATTAGTAAATCATATTCAATGATAGGAAAACAGCATTAAAACTTCTCCAATAAATCCAGGAAAAATCTGGGATATTCCCCTATATGTCTCGTATCAGAATATAAAGTTTCATAATATTTCAGTAAAATTAGTTCAGTCAACAAAAATCAGAAAATATCAAGAAACGATAGTTTGGCAAATCTGGAATTCCCAACACTACTGAACGAAAATATCAATATCTTGCAAACCTTGAAACGAAATCCAAATCCGTTAAAGGGAGATGAAAATAGACAAAATAAGATAACTTTCACATTTCATAAATATTTTCCATACAGTAAAAGGAAATAGGGTGAAAATATGATTCTTTACAGAACAGCGAGCAAAATACAACAAGTATAGCTTTCATAAACAAGCATGAAATGGCATATAAAACTCATCAATAAAATCCACAAAAATTTTGGGTAATCCCTAGATAGGTATAGAAATACTGTGCAAATTTTCAGATCTAAATATTATATTTAGAACTAGTATCAAAATAGTTTAATCATCAAAATCATCAAGAAACGAAATCTGGAAATAGAATACACCTCTGTAGTAAAACAATCATATCTCACTCATAAGAAAACGAAATCGATCAAGGTCAGAAATTTTGGAAAGAAGACGGGTTTCTCTAAAAATCATGTTTAATGCTGAAGTTAAGATACTGACCTTAATATGGTCTAATGTAGCAATCAAAACTCATCATCGACAAAATACAGATTTTCCTTTTAACAACAAATCAATATACAACATACGAAACTCATTCCAAACACAACCAAACATGTTCTAGGGTCTACTAAGTATCCAAACATCATGAAATAGGGTATATGGCATGTCCAAAACAAGTATATCACATGGATCCAAACAACACACAAATTCTCATAATTATCTCACAAATATAATCACTTTAAGAACGGTCAAAACCTAAGTTGTTTCATGTCAAATTTGTGTCGTGAGGCAACTATGGTCAATAGCACTATAGAGACAATACTCATCAAAAATACATTACAAATGAGTTGTCTCTAGAACCCAACTACACTACAAGTGAAATTATGACTTGTATCATACAAACGAATTGAGTACAAGTTACTTGCCTTAACCGAAGACGAAAACAAAGAACACCAAGAATAACAGGAATGGATCCCAGCAACGAAAAAATCCATGAACAATCCACGAACCGAAACAACCCACGTGCAAATCGCGTGCACGTGCAAAGACGAAGCAAGAGAGAGAGAGAGACCAAGAGAGAGAGAGCGTCGGGTGGCTGCCTCTTGGCTGCTGGCTGCTGCTCCTGGTCGATGCCGGTGGACAGCCAAGGGGGGAGAGAGAGACGAGGATGAATGGAGGATGGAGGTGCTCGGGCTATGGTGGTCGATCAGCTAGGGGGAAGTCAATCGGGTGGAAATGGTCAAGATGGGAAAGTTAGGGTTAGGGCTTTAGGGAGAAAGATGGGAGATTATATAGGGTTCTGGTTTAGGGTTAGTAATAGGATGTGGGTAATTGGGTATTTGGGTTTAATTGGATCCAATAGGAGTAGAAATAGGATTTATCCAAATAGGGTTGATTAGGGTCAATTTGTTTAGGATTCAGAATAGGATTGTAGGTGAATTTGGCTTTGGTGATCATTTATGGATAAAAAGCAATAGGATTAGGACTAGGGTAGCCAATCAAAACACCATGAACACCCAAGAGCAAAAGAAAGAGAACAATAATCAAGTAAAGAGGAAAAGAACAACAATCGATGGAGAATGAAGCAAAAAGACGAACAAATCAAACACAAGGAGCTCAAAATGAAATAAGATGAATATATATATAATGAAAACAACTCTAATATACGGTCCAAGAAAAATATAAGAGAGTATAAATACTCAAGAAGAAGAAAAATACATTAAAAATACGAAAAACAAAAAATAGGGGTTACAATCCTACCCACATAACAAAAAGAAGTTCGTCCTCGAAATTCCAAAAGAAGATACATAGGGTAACCCCAAAAGTAAAGAAACAAAACAAAATAAAAAGCTACTCAAACAAATGAGGAAGTTTCTGCTGAATCTCCTCCTCCAGCTCCTAAGTCGACTCACTAGGCGAGTGAGGATTCCAAGCAACACGAACCAACTTGATGACCTTGTTCTTAAACACTTTCTCCCGCCGATCCACATTAGCAACTGGCGGAATCTCACAAGTCAAATCCGGCCGCACGGTCAACTCAGAGTAGTCGATCACATGACTCTCATCGCGGATATATCTCCTGAGTTGTGAGATATGGAAAACATCGTGCACTCCTGATAACGCTGGCGGCAAAGCAAGGCAATAAGCCACCCTGCCTACTCGTTCCAAAATCTCAAACGGTCCAATAAACCTAGGGCTAAGTTTGCCCCCACCACCGAACCGAATGACACCACGCCACGGCGATTCCTTAAGGAAAACATGGTCACCAACAACAAACTCCAAAGCCCTCCGATGGATATCAGCCCATCGCTTCTGCCTATCCTGAGCTGCCTGAAGATGCTTTAGGATCTAAGTCACAGCATCAACTATCCTGGTGATCAACTCCGGACCCAACAACTGCCTCTCACCAATGTCATCCCAGTACAATGGTGATCTGCATTTACATCCATAAAGTGCCTCGAATGGTGCAACTTTAAGACTGGACTGAAAGCTGTTATTGTACGAGAACTCTACGAGATGCAGATGGTCCTCCCAAGATCCACCGAACTGCAACATACAGGATCGCAACATGTCCTCAAGAATCTGAATAGTCCGCTCTGACTGTCCATCAGTCTGGAGATGAAAAGTTGTACTGTACTTCAACTTACTCCCCAAACTAGCCTGAAGACTCTCCCAAAACTGAGATCTAAATCCCGTATCCCTGTTAGATGCAATACTAACTGGAACCCCATGAAGCCTGACAATTTCTTGCATATACTTCTCAGCTAGGCTCTCAGTAGACTGACCGACACGAAAGGGAATAAAGTGAGCACTTTTCGTCAAACGATCACCCAAACAGCATTGTCACAAAATCCATGGTGATATGTTCCCACTTCCACTCCGAAATAGGAAGCGGTTGAAGAAGTTCAGCGGTTCTCTGATGCTCTACCTTAACATGTTGACAGATCAAACACTGAGCAACAAACCGAGCTACAGCCCTTTTCATAGCATGCCACCAGAAATGAAGCTTTAAATCTCGATACATCTTAGTACCGTCAGGATGGATAGAATACGAGGACTGATGAGCTTCCTCAAGCAACCCCTAACGAAATTCACCCTTAGGGACACACAACCGGGAACCAAAACGAAGCGAACCATCAGTATGAATAGCCATGTCTAATCTGGACCCAGACTCAACCTCAGCTCGAAAACCCTGCAACTGCATATCACCAGCCTGAGTCTCCTTGATCTGATTAACAAGAGAAGACTGAAGCTGGAGCACAAGAAAACTCTGACCAGAACTCGGCAACAAAACCTCCAAATCCAACCTCCTCATCTGCTCAATGAGATCACTCTGCTGAGTAAGAAACATAACTGCCGGTCTCTTGCTCAAAGCATCTGGTACCAAGTTTACTTTACCAGGATGGTATTGCAAACTGATGTCATAATCGGCTATAAGCTCCAACCATCGCCTTTGCCTCATGTTTAATTCCTTCTGGGTAAAAACGTACTTGAGACTTTTATGGTCTGTAAAGATCTCCACGCGGTCTCCAAGTAAATAATGTCTCTACAGCTTCAAAGCATAGATTATTACCGCTAACTCCAAGTCATGAATAGGATAGTTCTTTTCATGCGGCCTCAAC
Source organism: Hemerocallis citrina (assembly GCA_017893485.1). NCBI lineage: Eukaryota > Viridiplantae > Streptophyta > Magnoliopsida > Asparagales > Asphodelaceae > Hemerocallis > Hemerocallis citrina. The sequence goes on along the minus strand of CM030358.1, from coordinate 345,529,495 downwards.
TGCCTCGATGTATATGCAACGATACGGCCCTTCTGCATAAGAACTGCTCTAAGATCCTTACCAGAAGCATCACAGTGAATTACAAATTCGCCTGAACCATCTGGAATAGTCAACATAGGCGCTGACGTCAATCTATTCTTCAACTCAACAAAAGCCAAACCACACTCATCAGACCAATAGAACTTCTGATCCTTCCCAGTCAACTTAGTCAATGGTCCTGCTATCTTCGGAAAATTTTGAACGAAATTCCAATAATAGCTAGCCAAACCGAGAAAACTCCTTACTTCATAAACTGACTTGGGAATAGGCCAATCCTTCACAGCCTTAACCTTGGCTGGATCCACAGAAAGACCATCGTCAGAAATAATGTGCCCCAAGAAAGAAATCTTGTCGAGCCAAAACTCGCACTTGCTGAGTTTCTCATAGAGCTGATTCTTTCTCAAAGTCTGCAGAACCATTCTAAGATGCTCAACATGATCTTCCCGATTTCAAAAATATACCAGAATGTCATCAATGAAGACCACCAAAAATCTATCCAAGAACTAAGAGAAACCCCGGTTCATAAGACTCATGAATACAGCTGGCGCATTAGTGACCCCGAACGGCATCACAAGATACTCATAATGCCCATATCTAGTCCTGAATGCAGCCTTCTGTATATCAGCAGCCTTCACCTTGACTTGGTGATACCCAGAACGAAGATCCAACTTCGAGAAAATAGCAGCCCCACTCAATTGGTCGAACAAATCATCGATCCTAGGCAAAGGATACCGATTCTTTATAGTAACACTGTTTAGTTCCCAATAATCTACACACAGTCGGTGACTACCATCCTTCTTGTTGACAAAAAGGACTGGAGCACCCCAAGGCGAAACACTTGGTCTGATGAAACCCAAATCAAGAAACTCTTGAATCTGCACCTTAAGCTCTGTTAGCTCAACTGGTATCATCCTGTAGGGACTCTTCGATATCAGTGTCGTTCTAGGCTGAACATCAATACCGAAGTCCACTTCCCTATAAGGGGGTAAGCTAGGCAACTCATTTGGAAAAACATCCAAGAAATCCCGAACTACTAGAGGCACAGTCTCATAGCCTGAGTGCAATTCCATCACACAATCCACCTGTTCAACTGCAGTCTTTGTTCAGCCAAGGAAAGACTCCCCGGCATGGAACTCAAATTCTGCTCGATCTAGAATTATGAAAATAACTTTCTTAGCATGGCAATCAATAATGGCATGGGCTTCACCTAACCAATCCATACCCAGAATAACGTGGAATCCCGAATTCTCAATTATAATCAGGTTGGCTTTGAAATCTGCGTCCCTAATAACAACGGAACATTGCCTGCACTCACGGGAACAAATGACAACACCACAACCTGTCACAATGTTCCAAGCCTCATATATGTTGCTACACTCTAACTGATGGCGAGTGACAAATCGTGAGGAGACAAAAGAATGGGTTGCCCAAGAATCAAAGAGAACATGTGCAGGAAAAGTGAAAATAAGGACGACACCTACGGAATCCAAAGACAAGGAGAAGAAAAGCAGACAATCAAGGGTGAGGGGAAAACAAAAATGCAAAAAAAAAACAACAGAAGAAAAATAAAGCAAGACCAGAAGAGAGCAAATAAAGGAACAAAACAAAATATACCTGCCACAACTCCTTCAGCTGATTCAGCATCTACAGTAGTCAAGTTAAAAGTCTGACCTCTCCTCGGAGCAGTGGTCCTCTAACCAACAATCTGACGCTGGGGAGGAAGCGGAGGCCTAACTGGACCACGAGCCAGGCCTGCTTGCTAAACAGGACCCCTGGCTGGAAGAGCCACCTGCTGCTGCTGCGGATAATCGCGTACTGAATGATCAGCGATGCCACACCTAAAGCACCGGCGGTTGACGCGCCAACAATTCTTACGCTCATGCCCAGACATCTGACAGAAGTCGCAAAAACCATACTTCTGGAAACCAGCAAAAGGATACGGAGCTGCCCTGACCGGATGGGTCGGAACAGGCCTCCGAACAGAACCATCAGAAGGCCTAGCAGCAGAATGCGGAACAGTCCACGGAGAAGGAACCAAACCACCACGAGCCTGCTCCTGAGCTCGAGCTGCCTTAAGAGCTTCAGCATAAGTATGCAAACGGAGAGAGACAAGATGCCTCTTGATATCCTGCTCAAGCCCATTTGTGAATCTACGAGCCCTATCCTCTTCGGTTGCCACCAGAATGGCAGCGAAGCGGCTCAGTCTAGTAAACTCAGCTGCGTACTCATCCACTGACCTGGAGCCCTGTTTCAAGAAGTCCATGTTACAACATTGTTTGAACAATTATGTAACAAAATTTCAAAATAGAATAATGACTTAACCTGTTTTAGGGCCAGAAATTGCTATTCCATCTCAACTCGAGTACTACTGGGGAAGAACTTCTCCAAGAATTCCCGAGTGAAAGTAGTCCAAGCAATAGGCCTCTCAAGTCGCTCGGACTCGGCCGTCCATCAAATATGAGCCAAATCCACCAGCTGGATGGAAACCACATCCACCCTATCAGCCTCGGCAACACGTGCCACCAAGAGCAAGCGCTCGGTCCGGATCAACCACTGTTCAACCTCCAAAGGTGTCCTAGTGCCGGAAAAACAGTTCGGAAGCATCCTCATAAAATCCATAACTGTTCCTGGACGAGGCGAAAGATTTTTCTGCACAGGCACAACGGGAGGCGGAACCCGGACAGCTTCAAGAACAGCCATCGCTAGATCGCTGTGGTTTTGCTACTGATTAATCAGCCGCTTAAGCATAGCAGTGACAACCTCAATTGGATCAGGCTGAGAATAATTCCCACGAGCCATAGTCTGCACCGAAATCAAAACAATTAGCATCCAGAATCAAAGTTAATAATAATTTATTTACGCATGCATTGTTGGTAAAATATTGAGCCGATCCCAGTTCGAGCCAAACTTGTCTAATATATTAGGCAACTAATACATTAGCCAAACCTGGGCTCTGATACCACTAAAAAGCCTTGTCACGCCTCGTTTCCCAAAAAGAATACTGAATACGGATACATGACTCAACCTAGCGAATGATTTGCATCATCCATAAGCTGTTCAGGAATCTTTACAACATCTTACAAAATAATCAGAGTCGGAAGCAAAAGAGTCAACCACACATGAAAAATTGAATTAATAAACTAACAGAATTTACTTGAAACAAAATACATTATGCTCAAATAAATCAAAGTCTGGACAAGTCAAATATCCTGGGTCACATCGCCCAAATACAAAGTAATCATCCAAGTACTCAAAATACAATATTCAAAGCAACAATAATAGTAATACTAATAAGCGAGAATTCCAGCACTAATATCTCATTTCGGCAATGCTGTCGGGCAGCTGACTATCCTGATCTGCAATTAATAATTGCAGGAGAAGGAAAGAGAAAATAAGTACCCGTCAATGCAAGTTACGGACCACTTATAATGTAGGATACAAGTTCATGTAATAGTCAAATCTAAAATAATAGCGGAAATAAATATAGCGTGGTATAATGCATCAACAGTAATAACTAGCATGAATCAATAAAACAAAGTCAACTAGCATGGTATACTAATAGTACAAATGAATGTGTCAAGTATAGTGTCATATAGCAACTAACATTATCCAGTAACAGCAAGCTCAGTATATCAGTGTAACAGTATAACAGTATCTGTAATGCCCCTGCGCCTAGCTCAAATAATTTATACAATTTATAAGACAAATTAGATACTATGTAGTACAACTGCCCACCACAGGCTGCCTCTCAAAAGGTGGTTAACCGGATTGGTGACTCTTGATCATAGGCTATATTATTTATATATTATTTTAATCTAGTATTTAACCGGGATTTTTACCAATCAACTACTCTCCCATGCTCTCTCAGAAGAAGAAACTACTCACAGGTAGGCTCCATTCCTTCAGAAATCAGTGTCCTCGCTGAGCATGGGCATGCACAATCTAATGCAGGATCTACTTTGAAATCAGTGTCCTCGCTGAGCATGGGCATGCACAATCTAATGCAGGATCTACTTTCTAGCCGATGTGGAGCATCTGCTTTTATAGTCCCAGTGAATCGCCGCAGCCAACCCACCGCCCGACTATATAGAGTGCCCCACACTCGGTGTCGAAAGTCAGCACTGATACCATTTGTAATGCCCCTGCCCCTAGCTCAAACAATTTATACAATTTATAAGACAAATTAGATACTATGTAGTACAACTGCCCACCACAGGCTGCCTCTCAAAAATTGGTTAACGGATTAGGTGACTCTTGATCATGGGCTTTTATTATTTATATATTATTTTATTCTATTCATTTACCGATATGGGACATATTCAATTACTCTACTGTTCTCTCTCCTCGAGAATACACAGCCGGAAGCCAGTGATATGCATACTCGGGTGGGCCCCTCTGGGAGTACACGTCAGAGCCTTCTTTGACGGAAGTCAAAGTGCTTCAACCAGCATACAATAGCATGCTATTGCTGTATACATATCCCGTGGGACACCCAATCATAATACCATTTTTCAAGTTATTAACATACCATGCCATGGGGTGTTACATACAACAGCACTTTTTTTTATACAACAGCACTTTTTTTAATACTTTTGAACATATTATATGTATATATTATATTTTTGGAAACTATGGAGTGTTACACACACCCCCCTTCAGAAATCAGCGTCCTTCCTGAGCACGGACATGTACAATCTAGTGCAGGATCTCCTTTCTAGCCGCGTGGAGCATCTGCTATTCTATCCGCCCGATTATTCATGATCCCGGAGTACACCCGATCAATCATAATCCTGGATTTAATTGAGTTGCCCTCCTATCCGCCTGACTATTATGATCGCGGAGTACACCGCCCGATCAATAACAGTCCCGAATTTAATTGAGGGCACACCACAGTCCCGGAGTACACCGCCCGACTATATGTCCCACATTTGGTGTCTAAAGTCGGCTCTGATACCATTCGTAATGCCCCTGCCCCTAGCTCAGGCAATTTATACAATTTATAAGAAAATTTAGATACTATGTAGTACAACTGTCCACCACAGACTGCCTCTCAAAAGGTGGTTAACCATATTTATGACTCTTGATCATAGGCAATATTATTTATATATTATTTTAATCTAGTATTTAACCGATATGTGATTTTTACCAATCAACTACTCTCCCGTCCTCTCTCAGGAGAAACTACTCACAGGTGGGCCCCATTGAATTCGCCACGTCATCAGCCAGATGACGAAGTCAACAACAATTCAACAGAACTCTTCTTCCACGTGCCCCCCCCCCACCATGCATACAATAATAAGCCATCATGCAATAGTTTTTAACCAACAGCCAATTTAATATCAACATATAATATATATAAGCAACTTAACATATACTATATATATTACTTTTATACTCTTTGAAAATTACCGGGGTGTTACAGTATCAGTCCAACAGTATCTGTCTAACAGTATCATTATGTTCTTACAGTCTTGTGTGTATTACTAGCTATTGAGTACTTCATGCTCCTCAAAATATAACACGTGGTTGCTACAACAAACAGTTCCGCTTTTAGATTTCATAGTGGACCATAATGGGGCAGTGTACTCAGGTATCAGTAACAGTAGCAGTAGTAGGAAAAATAACAATAATAGTAGCAGTAAAAGTAACAGTAACAGTAACAGTATGGAACATCAGTTCCCTTCCAAGTACACGTTTCCATATTTTCCACTACTAGATCTTCCCTTAAGAAACCCCGGCTTGATCACTTTTATTATGGTTATCAAAAGACATGATAATGTATGAAATAGTGTTAAACTATCATGGTATAATTAGTATTTGGTTTAGGGAAACAAATAAACATGCATAGATGATATACGGTCACATAAATGAGCAAGACAGTGTATGTTCATATTCAGGACAGCATGACAGTACAGTACTAAAACAGTGATTCCCGTTACTAAAAAAATCCAAATCTGAATCCGTTGAAGAATCTGGAAAATAGACTTCCACACGAATCCAGCGATTATATATAAGCCATATAGTATTTCACAAAATCATAACTCAAAACTGATTTGAATCCAGAAAATACGTTCAGTCAGAAATCAGTAAATCGTATTCAATGATAGGAAAACAGCATTAAAACTCCTCAAATAAATCAAGGAAAAATCTGGAGTATTTCCAGATATGTCTAGTATCAGAATATAAATTTTTATAACATTCCAGTAAAATTAGTTCAGTCAACAAAAATCATAAAACATCAAGAAACGATAGTTTGGCAAATCTGGAATTCCCAACACTGATGTGCGAAAACTTCAATATCTCGCAAACCGTGAAACAAAATCCAAATTCGTCAAAGGGAGATGAAAATAGATAAAATAATCTAACTTTCACATTTCATAAATATTTTCCATAAAGTAAAAGGAAATAGGGTGAAAATACGATTCTTTACAGAACAGCGAGCAAAATACAGGGAGTATAGATTTCATAAATAAGCATGAAATGGCATATAAAAATCATCAATAAAATCCACGAAAATTCTGGGTAATCCCTAGATAGGTATGGGAATACTGTGCAAAGTTTCAGATCTAAATAATATATTTAGGACTAGTATCAAAATAGTTTAATCATCAAAATCATCAAGAAACGAAATCTGGAAATAGAATACGTCTCTGTAGTAAAACAATCATATCTCACTCATACGAAAATGAAATCGATCAAGGTTAGAAACTTTGGAAAGAAGACCAATTTCTCTAAAAATCATGTTTAATGCTGAAGTTAAGATACTGACCTTAATATGGTCTAAAGTAGCAATCAAAACTAATCATCGACAAAATACAGATTTTCTTTTTAACATCAAATCAACATAAAACATATGAAACTCGTTCCAAACACAACCAAATATGTTATAGGGCTTACTAAGTGTCCAAACATCATGAAATATGGTATATGGCATGTCCAAATCAAGTATATCACATGGATCCAAACAACACACAAATTCTCATAATTATCTCATAAATATAATCACATGAAGAACGGTTAAAACCTAAGTTGTTTCATGTCAAATTTGTATCGTGAGGAAACTATGGTCAATAGCACTATAGAGACAATACTCATCAAAAATACATCACACACGAGTTGTCTCTAGAACCCAACTACACTACAAGCGGAATTTATGACTTGTATCATATAAAGAAATTGAGTACAAGTTACTTGCCTTAACCGAAGACAAAAATGAAGAACACCAAGAATAACAGGAATGGATCCCGGCTACGAACAAATCCATGAACAATCCATGAACCAAAACAACCCACGTGCAAATCGCGTGCACGTGCAAAGACGAAGCAAGAGAAAAAGAGACCAAAAGAGATAGCGTCGGGCGGCTGCCTCTTGGCTACTGGCTGCTGCTCCTGGTCGACACCGGTGGACAGCCAAGGGGGGAGAGAGAGACGAGGATGAATGGAGGATGGAGATGCTCGGGCTATGGTGGTCGATCGGCTAAGGGGAAGTCAATCAAGTGGAGATGGTCGGGATCGGAGAGTTAGGGTTAGGGTTTTAGGGAGAGAGATGAGAGATTATATAGGGTTCTGGTTTAGGGTTAGTAATAGGATGTGGGTAATTGGGTATTTGGGTTTAATTGGATCCAATAGAAGTAGAAATAGGATTTATCCATATAGGGTTTTTTAGGATCAATTTGTATAGGATTCAAAATAGGATTGTAGGTTAATTTGGCTTTGGTGATCAATTAGGGATAAAAAGCAATAGGATTAGGACTAGGCTTACCCTCAGATCTATGTTTTATGGACGGCATAGAATCTGAACAAGCATGCATTAGTATCGTAGGCATTTGTGTTTTCTCAAACAATGTTTTATACACTTTCGTCTGTTTTTATGGCACATATTTGTTCTTTCAGTTTCAGTACCTATTATTGATTTGTAATTCTTTTATTGTTGATTTATGTTGCACAAAAGGTGTATGGTTGTGAGACTTTGGAGAGTTGCTGCTTTTATCAACATTGCGTCAGTTGCATTCAACCGACGTATCCTCAGTTTTAACAGTTTTGCAGGATTGCAAAGTGAGTTTCTTAAACATAGGTTGAAGCCATGATTTTTGAGAAGAATGGAGTTTAAATATTTAAATGAGTTGTATTAAATGTGTTAAATTTCCGTTATGCATTGTAATATGGACTGTTGTAAAGAAAGTTTTTAATTTCCTTGTATTTTTACTGTGTTTGGGTTACAATGAAATAAAGATTCTGGATTTGTGTCTCTTAGTTCTATAATGGAAATTCAGGGTGCTACAGAAGTGGTATCAGAGCACGTTTCAATAAGTGACACTAAACATAGTATAGGGAATGAAACCTAGGTGGACATTAGAGTGTGTATCAGCCTTGGAGTCATGAATGTGTAGTTGTTGAACTTGCATTCATGATACTCTCTTCGTATATATTGATGTGATATTGTATGCTAACATATTTTGCTTTTGTTTCACGAGTGCTATGGTTGGTTTGAACATGTATTTGTGATATTTCCTTTTTCTCTTTCTGTGGGATAGTGGATGGCCAAAATCCTATGGAAGACTTAGAGAAAGAGGAACTTTTATGGATCTTGAGCAAGAATTGGAGGAAGATCTCAAGGAGGATCCTAAAGAGGTGAATCTCGAGGGATTCTTTCATATGATTCCATTATTCTCTAACCATTTGCAGAGATCAGCACAAGATGGTAGCATTTCGATGCCAGCTAGTCAAATACCAGTGTAGGACGACCCAGATTGAGGAACAACGATTGGAAGATCAGAGTAGTGCATCGGAAGTGTGGTTTGGAACCTAAGGTTTTTCTAGGTAGGGTCTTGTCAGTAGCAACGCCGTCAGGAGAGGAGTTGATTGTCGATCAGTATTACGCGGGTTGCGATATCGATATCGAGGAAGACTTTTGGGAATTGATATCATCGACCTGGATGTCTTGGGTGTCGATGTTATTATGGGCATTGACTGGATAACGATCTATGATGCTACAATTGGGTGCAAGAGTAAAGAGGTGGTGGTGAAGGCACCAGGAGGACCCGTAGTGACTTTTCAAGGAAAGAAAGGGAACATGAAGGTGGTAGCGGCATTATCAGAGACGAAAATTGCGGAGGAAGTCAGGGCAATTCTAGTAGTTCGAGATTTCCTAACAGTGTTCTTAGACGATCTCCGGGATTACCACCGCATCGAGATGTTGAGTTCTGTCTCAACGTTCAGCTAGGTAGTGCTCCGATATCAAAAGCTCCTTACAGGATGGCAACTGTAGAGCAGAACGAAATGAAGAAACAGATCGAGGAGTTGTTGCACAAGGGATTTATCAGACCGAGTGGGTCGCCATGAGGTGAGTTGGAATCTGATGAAGAAGTGGTGGTAGATACATAGATTTTACAGGATTGTGAGTTTGTACATTTGACTTTCACTGATTTCCAATCTTGTATGATGGAGCAGGGGAAGTCCAAGGGATTCAGAGTTCAAATGGTTAACAAGAGGGCTCATGCGGAGTCCCTGGATGACTACTTGGAGATCGCAACGGCGGCTAAGGCGGCCAATACCGACGACAGTGGAGGTACGCGCTATTTTTTAGCTTCCATCTTTAATTTCATGTCTGATTCCGATTTCTCCTATCTAGTTAAAACCCGTGGTCTTGCAATTGGAGATAGAAAGTGTAACTCTCTCCTCCTTAACAAAATTAGAGGGTGGGAACTGCATAGAGTAGTTTTGGACTCGAATGTGGAACCCACTCCTGTAAGTTGCCCCCAGTCTGTGATTAATGATAATACTTGTAACTCCTGTATTTCCCTTCCTTGTATTTTTGTATGTATTTGTTTTCCTGGGTATTCTTTCTGATTGTATTCTTTCATTCTTTATGAACTGTGTTATTGTTCTCCGTTCTCAATAAAACCCATCTATCTTTTTGTCGTCAATTCAGTTCTGTGATTTTCAATCTTCCTGATTCGAATTTTTCTGCCAATTATTAATCTCTTGATGAATTGTTTAATCCTAAATTTATTTGATTCATGGACAAATTGTTTATCTTTTGATTTCTGCCCTTTTGGATCCAGTTTCGAACCCAATCTACCCTATTTAAACCCTATAACCCGCTCTATTGGATCCTAAATCTGCTACCCAATACCCTCTTTTACCCAGTATTCCTTAAATCTCTCCTCACATTCTCCATATCTGTCTAACAAGCAGATCGTGTTTCCCATTATCTCTCCTTGATTCCTCAATCCTAACTTACCAAAATCTCATTATAATCACAACCAATTTGTTCTCTTTCCCCACAGTCATTATCTCCTAAACAATCCCAAATCTATCTCTCTCTCTATCTCTCTCTCACCCTCTCCCTGTGCTCACCCGACCCCCCGGTCGACCGGATCCATCGCCATCGCGCGCTCACCGCACTGCCCCGACGTCCTCGTGCCGCCCTGTGCTGCCCACATCGACCTCCACCCGATCACCCTCACTCCTAGCCGCAAGCACCCCCTTCTCAACCTTCACCCTATCCCACACTTCCGCCGCCGTCGACCCTGCACATCTCTCACCGCCGACTCCCCGTCCGAGCCCCTCGCAATTGTCACACCTGCCGTCAGTGTGCCGTCGACATCTTGATCTCGCAAGCCTTTCGTTCAGGAGTCGTGTGTTTGTGTTCGTTGCCCGGGATCCATTCTCGTTATTCTTTCGTCGGAATCATCATTTACACCCAAGGCAAGTAACTTGTATATTATTTTATTCATATACAAGTACAAAATACCGCATGTAGTCTTGCTCTCATTTTTGTGTCCGTTGTCATGATGATCTCTTAAAATTCTCAATCCCATTCATTTGATCCATTCGTAGTCATGATCCATCATAATGAGTTATTACACACACACACTACATTGAAATAAATTAGATCTAGATAGATCTCTTGATGTATATATCCATGTTCGTGATTTATTGTATGTTGTGGATTTTTGTTATGTGATTGATGTGCTAGATGTGTATCTCATTGTGGATTTGTTAAATACTCATACCATGTTGATTTGAATATCTAATATATCATATTTTACATCATACCGTAATTTGAATCTATCGTAGACGAGCTGTTTGATAAAAGGCATGAAAGGAATTTCGATTAGTTGCTGCCCTGATTTGGTTCAGCATTTTAGACCGTGTTAAGGTCAGTAAAATAAATTATTTTGTGAATATGATTTGTATGAATCAATATCTATTTTTCAGAACTTTTAACGGATCTCAATTTCGATTTTTGATGTGTGAGTTATAGCTGTTAAACTGCTGCTGTGTCGTAATTTCCAGATTCTGATTTATGAGATCGTTGTATGTTATATTATTTTAAAACTGATGTTAAAAGAAAAATTTGGACTTAGTATTTTTCTGGGTAGGTCTAGACATGACTGGGAGCAACCCTTAATTTTTGTAAAATTGTTTAATGACTCTTATAACTTATTTCCAAACTGCATACTGTTCAGTGAAGAACTCTATTTTCAATCTGATTCCGGTCACTGTTGATTAAAACTTTGTGCATATGAAATATAGCCTGTATGTCTATTTTACAACCCTTTTGACATATTTGAATTTCGAGTTGTACTTTGTGATTTATTACTATTTTAGTACTGTTGTGTCTAAAATTTCATATTCATAAATTTGCTGCAACATTATGTTTTCCAAAATTATTTGACTATGCTATCTGTAATGGAATTTTATGAAATTTTATATGCTGAGACTAGATATGCTAGGGAACCTTACACATTTTTCCTAGATTTAATTATGGGTTTTTTATGCCTTTTTCATACTTTTAAATAAAATTTGCAATTTCTTGTTGAACATGAATTCTGTGTAAAACGCTGTTTGAACCTCGTTACTGTAGTAGTTATATGACTTGTGTATATGCGCTGGATTTGGATAAAAGTTTAGTTTCTAGATTATTTGACGGATCCAGGTTTGCATTCTTGTGGCAACAGAAATCTCAGATTTGGTGCAGCTATGTCTTGCTGTTCAGAATTAAAAGTCTCATTGTCCTAGTCTATTATGAGTTGTTCGTCACCCGTTCATGTATTCTATCAAACTTGAACTTGTTCCTTGTTTCTTGCCATGTTTTCTTGCCTTGCTTGTGCACGTTCATGCTTTCTATTCTAACATGAATTCGCGTGTCGAGGGTCGGCGGGCCTATTCACGGGATGAACTCGGTGTATCTGCACTTCGAGGGCCTCGCAAGCCTGTTCGTGGGGTACACGGTTGGGAGGTGATTTTCCAGTTTTAGAGCTATTCTTACATGATTCTCACGCGTCGAGGGTTGTGGTGCCTATTCGCGAAGTATTCTGGATGTTATTTTTCATCACCGTAGTAGGATTGGTTGCATAACGAGGGATCTAATCCTATAAAGTGGAGAACGATAAGGGCTTGCACCGGACCTATGTAGTATGGAATGCATACAATCCGACAAATATGCATTAGACAGTCAGCATATAGCATTGATGTTTCTTGACTTGGTTTTATGCATGTTTGTTTCTATTTTTCCTACACTTGATACTTAGTCTAGTTTCACTTGTTGTTTTCATGCTCTACTATTTACTATCTTATGTTTCTTAATGTTTTCATGCTTTACTTATTGTTAATTCTCATTTCGTTTATTCATGCTATTAATACATGTTGTTGATGACTCTATGCCTTATGTTTTATTTATGTTGTTTTCTTTTGATGTCACTCACACCATTATGGCTGACCCATGTAGTTTTGGGGGTTAGGGTTTTCTCTAGCCTCATGTTTAACAGGTAGGTGCATATAGCTTGGGATTTAGATGCTTGTGCTAAATTGATGTTATGGATTATGTAAAATTGTAAAGAAAAGATTGTAATTCAAGGTGTTTTGTATTCTGCCGTGTTTTGTAAATAAGTGATGTAATAAAGGTTGAAATAAAAATTATCTGTATTTTATGTTTACTATTGCAATTGAAGTTGATGCTGAGAATTATGCCACGTATTTCAGAGATATCATATTGGAAATTCGGGGTGCTACAGAGATTGGTATCAGAGCATGCTTCAATAGTAATAATAAGCATAGTATAAAAATAAACCTAGGTGTGGACACTGGAGCGTGAGTACCCAGGCGTGGACATTAGAGTGTGAGTATCACATAGAGTTAGAACATGCTATTTTGGTTTGGGGTATGGTTGGGGTTTTACCATGGGATATGGATATGGATGTGAATTGTGTTGTGATGCTCTAACTTTACCCTCATTTTGCAGTATTCAGTAGAATGGCAGGACCCAGGACCAGAAATGGTGGTAATGGTGATGGGGCTGGTAGTTCCCATGGGACTGGACTTGATCTTCAGACTGAGATTGCCAGGGTGTATCAGACCTTGAACACATTCATGGCAGCTAATATGGCGCAGAATCAGAATCAGAATTAGGGGGCTGGACCAGTGTTTGTTAACGCTAATCAGATCAAGTAGGTTGAGTCCTTCAAGCGGATGAAGCTGCCTGTGTTTAAAGGACAGTCTGATCCAGAAAAGGCTGATGATTGGATTAGACAGATAGAGATGGTCTTCGAAGTCTTGGAAACTCCAACAGTTAATAAGGTGAAATTGGCTGCGATGCAGTATGAGAAGGATGCTGGCATTTGGTGGAAGTGAGTGAAGAGGACATTTGGAGATCAGCAAGTGACTTGGGAGGCTACTCTGGATGAGTTCAGGGATTGTTTCTTTCCTTTGGATATTCAGAGAAGAAGGCAACAAAATTCTTGAACCTGCAGCAAGGCAGCATGATAGTGCGCAAATATGAGACTAAATTCGCTCAGCTATCAAGGCATGCACCGGAGCTGATTTTGGATGAAGCGAAGATGACCAAGAAATTCGAGCTGGGCTTGAGGCCAAATTTGAGATCGAGGATGATTCCCTTGGGCATAAGGCGGTTTGATAAGCTGGTCAGGAGAGCAGCTATGACTGAAGAGGATAAGGACCAATTCCAGAAGAAATAGGAGACCTAGAACAAGAGCATGAGGCCAGCAGATAGTCAGAGTGAGAAGGAGTTCTTAGCGAAGTAGAGCAAGTTCAGTAGGCCAGTGCAGAAGGCACCCATGATTCATGGCATGACTTGTTTCAACTGTGAAGAGGCAGGTCATTATCAGGCAGCATGCACCAAGTCTCGGAAGGTGCATGTTTGTTATCAGTATGGTCGTGAAGGGCATCTCAGACCAAACTATCCGCAGTTAAAGAAAGATGGTGCAGGAGGAGGCAAAGTTCTGAGGCAGAGGCGAGTGTTCGCATTGACTGAGGAGGATGCGGGTAACTCAGGGATGTAATCCAGGGTGTGTAAGAATTTTGAATTCATTCATTTATGTATTAAGTAAAACTTTGTTTAAGAATAAATTGGAGATTTGAGTATCGTTCTCCATGTAACAGAATTTGTTATGGTTAATGGAATAAAAACAAAAGTTATATTTAATACTGGTTCTTTGCATACATTGTGTCGCCCAGTTTTTGCTTAAGTCTTAGGTGTGGTACCTAAGGTGTTTCCAGGCAGAGCCTTGACGGTGGCAACACTATCAGGGGAAGAATTGATTGCTGATCGATATTACGAAGAATGTGATATCGAGAGTGGTGGGAGATCATTTGGTGTTGATTTCATTGAGCTGCAAGCTTGAGGTGGCTTATCTTGGTCATGTGGTTTCTAAGGAGGGAGTGGCCACTGATCCCTGGAAGGTTGAAGCAGATGGTGGAAGGTCAGAAGCTAGATGCAGAGATTCAGAGGTTATTGCAGCATGGTTTCCAGATGCAAGTTATCAGAGTGCGCAGCGGGAGCTACTGGGGAGTCGAAGGATCGCATGCGAAAATTTTTTCTTAAACTTTTGCATAATTGTGTTCTTTTGTATGGTTGTGCTCTTTGAGTTGGCTGTATTACTTTTGTTAGATTACATTCTCTTGTGTGATTGTGTTTCTTAAACTATGTTTCCATTTATGAGATTTCATTTTCTTTTGCTTATTTTTATTTGGACCCTATTAGTAGTAGTTCTGATGACAGAACTATTCTAAAGAGGGAGTGATGTAATACCCCAGATTTTTAAATAATTTTTTAATATTGATAAATGAATTAAATGATTTTTGGAGATTTAATAAATATTTTCTAAAATTTTACCTTTTTACACGTGCAAATATCTTCTTGGGGAGTTCAAAATCAAAATTAATTTTGGCAAAACTCATTATTTATTATTAGATATTATTTGTGAATTTTCTAGATTTTTCTGATAATTATTGGATCTATTTGCAAATATTACAAAAAGATGGACTTTTGTGCAAAATTGCCACTTGGAGTGAAAACTCCAGATTTTCAGATTTTTGGGCTGGGTATAATGCCTATTCAACTCAGGGTTAAAAAGTTTACCTTTTGTTTTGATGAATTTAGTTTATTTTACAAGTTTCGATAAAAGATGATCTTTTTGCAAAATTGTCATTTTGAGGGGTAAAAGTGCAAATTCGTTTTCTGGGCCTTTTAAACAGTGCCGGTTGACTTTATGATGGTTTTTTTAATTTTTAAATCTCAAATAAATTAGTTTTATCAAGTTCCCAAGTATATGGATCTATATATGTAAAGATGTGTTTTAAAAGGAGTATTTTTGCAAATGTGTTCAAAACCCTAAAACCTTGGATCCCGGCCTATTTATGGGTGGAGTGCAGCCGTCTTTCGCTGCACAACACAAGGGATTTCATTATTTTATTTTCTTGGAGTTTTGAAGCAAAAGATCTTGGATTTCTTGCGAATGATGGATTTTTCGTATTGCTTTATTATCTTCAGTTGATCTCTTCAACAAGGTGAGTGACATATTTTGTTTTGTTTTGTTTTATGTATGTTATACGTGATGTTCTATCGATTAGAAAGCATGCTAGGATTTTGTATGATGATATGTGAAGTTTTGATGATTAGATGAATTAAAAGTGAATCCTTTCATGAAACTATATTATTGATGATTGGAACCCTAATTTGTTGACTTGAGATTGTTAAAGAACTGAATAGAAATCATGAGTAGGATGCTTTCCTTTATTATGATGTGTTGTATGATGATATTGCATAAAAGTGGATAAAAGATAACCTTTACTTGTGTATAAATGCATAAACTCTATTTGGGGGTTTTTCGTTGAGTAGAAACTTAATTAGTGATTGTTATAATTGCTCATATGCATGGGCAAATTATTGTGAATGATTGTGGATGAGTTTAATGTCTATTGAATCTAAGAATCAAGTCTTGGAGTTTTGAGAATAGGGGTTTAGATTTGGATCTATGCATTATGATCAATTTGGGGATTTCGTGATTTTGTGAAGTTTTTTACTTGAAATTGAATTTGCTCAAATACTGAGTTTTAATCTGAATATTTTGTTATTTTTAATTGATGGATTTGCGAAGTTTTCTTGGTGCACAAACATGCACAAACATTTTTATATGAATTTTCTATTTTTTGGTTTTGAAGAAATTGAATGCTTGTGTGTTTTATGGATTTTTATTATATCTTAACTTATTTTGGCATTGATATGGTTTGGAACATAATACAAAGTTATTTCAATGTATAAATGATTCTTAAAAACTCTATTTTTGAAGATGTATATGTTCATGTCTTATTTTTGAAGAAATTCAACAAATTGTTACTTTTATTAATTTGAAATGGTTTTGATTTGTTTTTGTGGACTCTTATATACCCTACAGGTCATATTTGACTATATCATAAATGTACTTTTTACATATTTTGTTTTTATAAAGTAAAACTCCGTATCGGTTGAAATGTGCACAAACTAAAACTGCAGTCTGTAGGTGTAACCCCTATTTCCGCAAATACGTATTTTCGTGAGTATTTTCCTGTATTTCAAAATTTAAAAAATTGTTATTGTTAGATTCGTTTTGAATTTCATGTAAAAGTATTTTTTCCAAACAATAGTTTTAACTATTTCAAATAATTTATGTGATACGAATTGTATTTTTGTTATGAATCATGTTCTTTTGTATTCGGGTTTATATTGATCTTTATATCTTTATACCCTATCTATTTTATTTTATTGGATTTATACCCAGTCACCCAATGCCCAATATCCTATTTCCCCCTATAAATACCCTAATACATTTACTAAAACCCTAACCCTAATTAATTTCCTAAACCTACAGCCGCTTAACCCTACCCCATACCTGTTCCACCCCATCCCTTAACCTCTCACCCTGTTCATCCCCCCCTCTCTCTGCTTTCGCTTCAACCCAATCCCTCGCAGCCAGTCCATCGCCCTCCCGTCCTTCCACCTCCATCATCGCCATCATTATCTCTTCATCACCATCCCCTCGTCCACCGTCTCGTCATCGCCCTCCGATCAACCCCTGTCCTCGTCTTCAACCGCTCGAACCCATCTCGACCGAACCCAATCCCCATCGCCATTACCCCGTCGTCAGCTCCGCAACCCATTAACCCTCCATTCCCCTCCCGTTCCTTATCATCGCCCTCCCTCATCAACCTTTCCATATCTCTCCCCGTCACCCAACTCACCGAAACCCATCAACCCACCCATTTCGTCGCATCCTTATCACCGTCGCTCGTCCCGCATCCTTGCCATTTCCGTCACCAAGACCCCATCGCCGAGTTCACCATTGCCGTTTATTCCCTCTCCGTCGCCTTATTCCCTCTTCGTGCACCCTCATCGCCTTCGTCGTCTCTCGCCGCGCCTATGCAGCCCCCTAGCACCGCCATTTGAACCCCGGAGTCCCAAGCACCGTCGTCCCTGTTTTCAACTGCAAAAACAGAGTTGCCCTTTGCCGGAGTTGTTGTCGCCGCCGTCGCTTCCCGATCGTGGTAACGACGCCGCTCTGCCACCGCAGCCGCCCAGTCACAGTCGTCACGCCGCGCCAGTCCGCTCTCTCTCTCTTTCTTCCGCTATCGAGAGGTAGGAGACACGCTCCTAGTGGTCGGTTCTGCTGTTTGCTGTTCGGCCACACCCGATCCCACTCTCGCTGTCCTGTGTTTGCCCCCAATCTGGTGTGAAGAAGGAAGCCGATTGGTGGGTTTCGCCGTGTGGTGTTTTGTGTGTAGCGGATCCGAAAGTAGTGTTTGCTGTTCGGGCAGATCTAATGTGGGGAATTGTTGTTGTTTTGTTGGTTTGGTTCGCACATGATTCATGCGTGTTTTTGGGATTTTCACCTTGGATTATGATCTCGTTATTCTATTTAATTATACTTGCAATAACAGGCAGGTCTCTTCTTGAACCCTTTTTATTATTTGTGTTCAAGATTATTTGATCTCATGCAAGTAGATTATGATCTTTTGCTATCAAAAACTGCTTTTGACAATTTCGTTAAAATTATCAAAGGTTTACACGAGCTAACCCGACATACTCTTAACATCGTACTTTCTCTTGGATCTAAACCTAGTCCCCAATGTTTCATGCATTTGCACATTAAACAACTAGATTTATGCATAGGACTGCTTGATAAATTGGACATTGAAATTGTTAAATTGAAGTTGCTTGATGAATTGACACCATGACCATGATTAATGTATCTTAACCCTTAGAAATTTGCATGTTGACACCTAGGATTGTTTTGATTACCAATTTGCATGCTATCTATGATCGTATGAATTATTTGTTATCTTTTTATGTTAATTTGATTTTTGGACTGCTGTAAGTTTCACTTTGGATCAGATTTTTAACCCTGCTAATGACCTAATTTGAAAGAACTTACTGAACATAAAATGTAGACCTTGATGACTAGATAATTTTTTCCTAGTCTGGATTTAAATTCCAATTTGTCATCTGTTAGTTATCATCACTTTACTGCAACTGTGTTAGTAATTTTCAGACTCATAATTTCATGCGTATCCTGTTGTTGTTTATTTTATTTGACCTTGTTAACAGCAAAAAAAAAATCTGAAATAAATTAGGCTGGACCTAGACATGTATAGCTACTTCCCTGAATTTTTTTAGATTTTATTAATGAGTTCTCTGACCCAAAATAATTAATGGAACATAACCCACTGCATGCTGACTGAACATAAAACCTGATTAGAATAGAGTTTTCACCCTAGTTTCTATATCTTTTATATACCTTAATTATACTCGCTGGAACCGTGTGGAAGTCTACATTCCATATCTTCCGGCAGATTCAAATTTACTATTGTGTAGTGACCATAATCCATGTTTTAGTACAGCAAGGTCATGCTGTCCAAATCATGTGATGTGTGTTGATTTGACTTGTTTGCCTCATGTTTTGTCTGTAACGCATAGAATTAGTCACACATAGAATTATACAACATTGACACCCTCTTGCATGCTCACATAGGATGGAAATGACTTAATAACAAGTCGGGGTATTATGGGTAGACTTGGTAGTGAACGATCGGGAAATGTACTCGGTAAGGCTTCTCGCTCGCATGAATACTTGACATGGAAGGAGGAGAATGTCTTGGAAGAAGATTATCTCGATATCTCGTTATCTTATTTATCACGTTATCTAGTTATGCCGAGTGTACGAACCGCGAATTCACCATCTGTCTAAAACGATCACTGTGCTTGCACGGAACCTGTGGAATAGGATGCAACAGTATGCGCACTAGATAGGTTAATAAAATACTTAACAACCTGTATACTTGATCTTGTATTGAACTCGACTTGACATCACGCATTACATGTGTGATTATTGTAACCCTTTTGATATTACTGCCTGCTCTTTGTTTTGTTCTTTGTCTTTAACCATATCCCTATTCTTTGATATACATGCTTTCCTTTATCCTCTATTTTCTCTACTTGCTGCCCACGACTTGCTCTAAGGGCTCTCTTTTCTTTCTTTTTAGATCCAGTATTAACAGGTACCGAATGAGCACTACAAGAAGAAATTAGTGAGCAAACTCTTTGAAGATTGGAGCTGGACTATTAGACTACTTAGCTATCTTTTTTTATTTGCTTATTGTATTTCTTTTTATCATACTTTGTATTCTTGGGCTTAATTGACCCAAATTTTGTTTTATCCCTGATATTGGATTATTACTGGTAAATTTCTTTCATGATTATCTTTGAGTTTATTCATTGTTTATGTGATTATATTCATTGCCTGCGTGGTAGTTTCTCTTATATATTGTTGAGTTAGAATGGTACAGCTTATGGATAATGTATAATCATTCGATGGGCCTTCATTATGTGCTCGTATTCCCGTATTTTGGAAAGCGGGGCGTGATAGTAGGTACGACCGTCGACTGGTAAGTTTCGACAGTCGACCGTTGCGATCCTGGCTGCAATGTTTTCTTGAGGTTTTGGATTTTTAGGCAGGACAGTCGACTGTCACTGCTCAGATTTGTGTTTTCTTGATGTATTGGATTTTCATGCGGGATAGTCGACTGACCACTTTACACAGTCGACTGTCACTGCTCTAATTTATGTTTTCTTAAAGCTTTGGATTTCACGCGGGATAGTCGACTAGCTACAGTATGCAGCCGACTGCCACTGCACTGCTTGATATTTTCTTGAGTTTGGATTTTATGCGGGACAGTCGACTGACTACCCTTTGAATTCGACTGCTACCGCTCTGACTGATGTTTTCTTGAGTCTTCTGAAGCTTCTTTTGATCGATTGTTCCTTCAATATTATATTGCTTTAAAAGATATTTTGCTACAGATTAAAAATGTTTTACAGAGATTTATATTGGAGCTTTAAAAGTATTCTTTTGGACCTTACTTGAGTTGTACGTGTTTTCAAAGGAATTGATGTTTTACAGCTTTAAAATATGATTTTTAGTTATTTAATAGATCTAATATTTATTTGGATTCTGGAATTTTATATAAGATTTGGATTTTTGTTGATTTAGGAAGTTTCTTCATATAATCGTTTTGACGATGGATTTGTGAGTTTTATTGAAAGTTTTGGTCTTGATGGATGAGCTGTGAATCTCTAGAAGTTGAGTGGGAGTCCTGTGAACCGGCAGATGAGATTTGTGGATTTAGGCCTACGGGATCTTGGGTTTGTTTTGTGGAATTAAGTCCGGCAGGATACACTAACTCTAGAGAGGAGAATTTTGTGTTTTAATAATAACCAACTTAAGGACAGGCACTAGTGGAGATGTGATGGAACTTGGGAAACGTGAGTATATGCTCTTGGTCTGTTAGTCCAACGGATGCGTTCCAGGATTGTTTGTGTTCTGTCTCAAGAGGACATTTGTATGTTCGCATGTCGAGGGTCTGCAGGCCTATTCACGGAGCATGCAGGGTGCATTCGCGTGTCGAGGGTCGGCAGTCCTATTCACGGGATGTACTCGGTGTATCTGCACTTCGAGGGCCTCGCAATCCTGTTCGTGGGCTACACGGTTGGGAGGTGATTCTCCAATTTTAGAGCTATTCTTACATGATTCTCGAGCGTCGAGGGCTGTGGTGCCTATTCGCGGAGTATTCTGGATCTTGTTTTTCATCACCATAGTAGGATTAGTTGCATAACGAGGGATTTAACCCTATAAAGTGGAGAATGATAAGGGCTTGCACCGGACCTATGTAGTATGGAATGCATAGAATCCGACAAGTATGCGTTAGAAAGTCAGCATATAGCATTGATGTTTCTTGACTTGGTTTTATGCATGTTTGTTTCTGTTTTTCCTACACTTGACACTTAGTCTAGTTTCACTTGTTGTTTTCATGCTCTACTATTTACTATCTTATGTTCCTTGATGTTTTCATGCTTTACTTATTGTTAATTCTCATTTCGTTTATTCTTGCTATTAATACATGTTGTTGATGACTCTATGCCTTATGTTTTATTTATATTGTTTTCTTTTGATGTCACTCATACCGTTATGGCTGACCCTTGTAGTTTTGGGGGTTAGAGTTTTCTCTAGCCTCATGTTTTACAGGTAGGTGCATATAGCTTGGGATTTGAATGCTGATGCTAAATTGATGTTATGGCTTATGTATAAAGAAAAGATTGTAATTCAAGGTGTTTTGTATTCCGCTGTGTTTTGTAAACAAGTGATGTAATAAAGGTTGAAATAAAAATTATCAGTGTTTTTGGCTATGTTTACTACTGCAATTGAAGTTGATGATGGGAATTGTGCCACGTATTTCTGAAATATCATACTGAAAATTCGAGGTGCTACAGAGATTGGTATCAGAGCATGCTTCAATAATAATAATAAGCATAGTATAAAAATAAACCTAGGTGTGGACACTAGAGCCTGAGTACCCAAGTGTGGACGTTAGAGTGTGAGTGTCACATAGAGTTAGAACATGATGTTTTGGTTTGGGGTATGGTTAAGGTTTTGCCATGGGATATGGATATGGATGTGAATTGTGTTGTGATGCTCTAACTTTATCCTCATTTTGCAGTATTCAGTAGAATGGCAGGACCCAGGACCAGAAATGGTGATAATGGTGATGGGGCTGGTAGTTCCCATGGGGCTGGACTTGATCTTCAGATTGAGATTGCCAAGGGTGTATCAGACCTTGAACACATTCATTGCAGCTAATATGGTGCAGAATCAGAATCAGAATCAGAATCAGGGGGCTGGACCAGTGTTTGTTAATGCTGATCCGATCAAGCAGGTTGAGTCCTTCAAGCGGATGAAGCCGCCTGTGTTTTAGGGACAGTCTGATCCAGATAGGGCTGATGATTGGATTAGACAAATGGAGATGGTCTTCGAAGTCTTGAAAACTCCAGCAGTCAATAAGGTGAAATTGGCTGCGATGTAGTAAGAGAAGGATGCTGGCGTTTGGTGGCTTTCAGTTAAGAGGACGTTTGGAGATCAGCAAGTGACTTGGGAGGCTATTCTGGATGAGTTCAGGGATCGTTTCTTTCCTCTGGATATTCAAAGAAGAAGGCAACAGAATTCTTGAACCTGCAGCAAGACAGCATGACAGTGCGCGAATATGAGACTAAGTTCGCTCAGCTATCAAGGTTTGCACCGGAGCTGATTGTGGATGAAGCGAAGAAGGCCAAGAAATTTGAGCTGGGCTTGAGGCCAAATTTGAGATCGAGGATGATTCCATTGGGCATAAGGAGGTTTAATAAGCTGGTCAGGAGAGCAGCTATGACTGAAGAGGACATGGACCAATTCCAGAAGAAACAGGAGACCTGGAACATGAGCAAGAGGCCAGCAGATAGTCAGAGTGAGAAGGAGTTCTCAGTGAAGTAGGGCAAGTTCAGTAAGCCAGTGTAGAAGGCACCCATGACTCAAGGCGTGACTTGTTTCAACTGTGAAGAGGCAGGTCATTATCAGGCAGCATGCACCATGCCTCAGAAGGTGCAGGTTTGTTATCAGTGTGGTCGTGAAGGGCATCTCAGACCAAACAGTCCGCAGTTGAAGAAAGATAGTGCAGGTGGAGGCAAAGTTCTGAGGCAGGGGAGAGTGTTCGCATTGACTGAGGAGGATGCAGGTAACTCAGGGATGTAATCCAGGGTGTGCAAGAATTTTGAATTCATTCATTTATGTATTAAGTAAAACATTGCTTGAGAATAAATTGGAGATTTGAGTATCGTTCTCCATGTAACAGAATTTGTTATGGTTAATGGAATAAAAACAAAAGTTTTATTTAATACTGGTTCTTTGCATTCATTGTGTCGCCCAGTTTTTGCATAAGTCTTAGGTGTGGTACCTAAGGTGTTTCCAGGCGGAGCCTTGACGATGGCAACACCATTAGGGGAAGAATTGATTGCTGATCGATATTACGAAGAATGTGATATCGAGAGTGGTGGGAGATCATTTAGTGTTGATTTCATTGAGCTGTAAGCTTGAGGTAGCTTATCCTGGTCATGTGGTTTCTAAGGAGGGAGTGGCCACTGATCCTTGGAAGGTTGAAGCAGATGGTGGAAGGTCAGAAGCTAGATGCAGAGATTCAGAGGTTATTGCAGCATGGTTTCCGGATTCAAGTTATCAAAGTGCGCAGCGGGAGCTACTTGGGAGTCGAAGGATCGCATGCAGAAGGTTTTTCCTAAACTTTTGTATGATTGTGCTCTTTGAGTTGGTTGTATTACTTTTGTTTGATTACATTCTCTTGTGTGATTGTGTTTCTTAAACTATGTTTCCATTTATGAGATTTCATTTCCTTTTGCTTATTTTTATTTGGACGCTATTAGTAGTAGTTCTGATGATAGAACTATTCTAAAGAGGGAGTGATGTAATATTTTTAAATAAATTTTTAATATTAATAAATGAAGTAAATGATTTTTGGAGATTTAATAAATATTTTCTGAAATTTTACCTTTTTACACGTGCAAATATCTTCTTGGAGAGTTCAAAGTCAAAATTAATTTTGGTGAAACTCATTATTTATTATTAGATATTATTTGAGAATTTTTTGGATTTTTCTGACAATTATTGGACCTATTTGCAAACATTACAAAAGAGGGACTTTTGTGCAAAATTGCCACTTGGAGTGAAAACTCCAGAATTTTAGATTTTTGGGTTGGGTGTAATCCCTATTGAACTCAGGGTTAAAAAGTTTACTTTTTGTTTTGATGAATTTGATTTATTTTATAAGTTTCGATAAAAGATGATCTTTTTGCAAAATTGTCATTTTAAGGGGTAAAAGTGCAAATTCATTTTCTGGGCCTTTTAAACAGTGTCGGCTCACTTTATGATGGTTGTTTTTGTTTTTAAATCTCAAATAATTTGGTTTTATCAAGTTTCCAAGTATATGGATCTATATATGTAAAGATGTGTTTTAAAAGGAGTATTTTTGCAAATGTGTTCAAAACCCTAAAACCTTGGATCCCCGCCTATTTATGGGTGGTGTGCAACCGTCTTTCGCTGCACAACACAAGGGATTTCATTATTTTATTTTCTTGGAGTTTTAAAGCAAAAGATCTTGGATTTCTTGTGAATGATGGATTTTTCGTATTGCTTTATTATCTTCGGTTGATCTCTTCAACAAGGTGAGTGACATATTTTGTTTTGTTTTGTTTTATGTATGTTATACGTGATGATCTATCGATTAGAAAGCATGCTAGGAGTTTGTATGATGATATGTGAAGTTTTGATGATTAGATGAATTAAAAGTGAATCCTTTCATGAAACTGTATTATTGATGATTGGAACCCTAATTTGTTGACTTGAGATTGTTAAAGAACTGAATAGAAATCATGAGTAGGATGCTTTCCTTCATATACTTGCTGTTTTAACTTATCATGATGTGTTGTATGATGATATTGCATAAAAGTGGATAAAAGATTACCTTTACTTGTGTATAAATGCATAAACTCTATTTGGGGGTTTTTCGTTGAGTAGAAACTTAATTAGTAATTGTTATAATTGCTCATATGCATGGGCAAATTATTGTGAATGATTGTGGATGAGTTTAATGTCTATTGAATCTAAGAATCAAGTCTTGGAGTTTTGAGAAAAGGGGTTTAGATTTGGATCTATGCATTATGATCAATTTGGGGATTTCGTGATTTTGTGAAGTTTTTTACTTGAAATTGAATTTGCTCAAATACTGAGTTTTAATCTGAATATTTTTTTATTTTTAATTGATGGATTTGCAAAAGTTTTCTGGGTGCACAAACATGCACAAACATTTTTATATGAATATCCTATTTTTTGGTTTTGAAGAAATTGAATGCTTGTGTGTTTTATGGATTTTTATTATATCTTAACTTATTTTGGCATTGATATGGTTTGGAACATAATACGAAGTTATTTCGATGTATAATTGATTCTTAAATACTCTATTTTTGAAGATGTATATGTTCATGTCATATTTTTGAAGAAATTCAACAAATTCATACTTTTATTAATTTGAAATGGTTTTGATTTGTTTTTGTGGACTCTTATATACCCTACAGGTCATATTTGACCATATCAGAAATATACTCTTTACATATTTTGTTTTTATAATGTAAAACTCCGTATCAGTTGAAATATGCACAAACTAAAACTGCAGTGTGTAGGTACGACAGTCGACCGTCGCAATCCTGGCTGCAATGTTTTCTCGAGGTTTTGGATTTTTAGTCGAGAGAGTCAACTGACCACCTTATACATTCGACTGTCACTGCTCAGATTTGTGTTTTCTGGATGTATTGGATTTTCATGCGGGACAGTTGACTGACCATTTTACACAGTCGACTGTCACTGCTCTAATTTATGTTTTCTTAAAGCTTTGTATTTCACGCGGGACAGTCGACTGGCTACAGTATGCAGCCGACTGCCACTGCACTGCTTGATATTTTCTTGAGTTTGGATTTCACGCGAGACATTTGACTGACTACCCTATGAAGTCGACTGCTGCCGCTCTTACTGATGTTTTCTGGAGTCTTCTAATGCTTCTTTTGATCGATTGTTCATTCTATGTTATATTGTTTTAAAATATGTTTTGCTACAGATTAAAAATGGTTTACAGAGATTTATATTGGAGCTTTAAAAGTATTCTTTTGGACCTTACTTGAGTTATATGTATTTTCAAAGGAATTGATGTTTTACAGCTTAAAAATATGTTTTTTAGTTATTTAATAGATTTAATATTTATTTGGATTCTGGAATTTTATATAAGATTTGGATTTTTGTTGATTGAAGAAGTTTCTTCATATAATCATTTTGACGTTGGATTTGTGAGTTTTATTGAAAGTTTTGGTCTTGATGGATGAGGTGTGAATCTCTAGGAGTTGAGTGGGAGTCCGGTGAACCGGAAGATGAGATTTGTGGATTTAGACCTGCGGGGTCTTGGGTTTGTTTTGTGGAATTATGTCCAGCACGATACACTAACTCTAGAGAAGACCATTTCGTGTTTCAATAATATCCAACTTAAGGACAGGCACTAGTGGAGATGTGATAGAACTTGGGAAACGTTAGTATATGCTCTTGGTCTGTTAGTCCAATGATGCGTTCCAGGACTGTTTGTGTTCTGTCTCGAGAGAACATTTGTATGTTCGCCTGTCGAGAGTCTGCAGGCCTATTCACGGAGCATGCATGGTGCATTTGCATGTCGATGGTCGGCGGGCCTATTCACAGGCTGTACTCGGTGTATCTGCATGTCGAGGGCCTTGCAAGCCTATTCGTTGGGTACACGGTTGGGATGTGATTCTCCAGTTTTAGTGCTATTCTTACATGATGCTCGTGCGTCGAAGGCTTTGGTGCCTATTCGCAGAGTATTCTGGATCTTGTTTTCCATCACCGTAGTAGGATTAGTTTCATAACGAGGGATCTAACCCTATAAAGTGGAGAACGATAAGGGCTTGCACCGGACCTATGTAGTATGGAATGCATAGAATCTGACAAGTATGTATTAGAGAGTCAGCATATAACATTGATATTTCTTGACTTGGTTTTATGCATGTTTGTTTATGTTTTTCCTACACTTGACACTTAGTCAAGTTTCACTTGTTGTTTTCATGCTCTACTATTTACTATCTTACGTTCCTTGATGTTTTCATGCTTTACTTATTGTTAATTCTCATTTCGTTTATTCTTGCTGTTAATACATGTTGTTGATGACTTTATGTCTTATGTTTTATTTATGTTGTTTTCTTTTGATGTCACTCACACTGTTATGGCTGACCCATGTAGTTTTGGGGGTTAGGGTTATTGGATCATGTAGGCAAGGCAATAAACACTAGATGGGGGGTGAATAGTGTTTATAAGAAATTAAATTGCGGAATAGAGATTTTTCTTCTGTACATTCGACTTAAGGAATAAACCAGTCGACTGAATTAACAAAATGAAAAAGTAATTTAAACAGGTCTGTGACGTCGACTTAAAGTTGAGACAGTCAACTTAACATACAGAAAACTTTCAGAGTATACGAGTCTGACCAGTCAACCTATCAAGTACTCAGTCGACTGTCCAGACAAGTTTCACAGTAAAAACACAAACTGAGAAAATATAAATGCAGGTAGAGAGATACAACCACAGAGTGCACACGATGTATCCTAGTTCGGTCCTTCCGACCTACATCCAGTCCCCAAGCAACCCACTTGAGATTTCCACTATTCTTGAAAAAAGTTTACAAGAATACCCTACGGCGTTCAGACAACAACCTTGTCTAACCCGTAGTCCTTTCTCTCAACCAGAGAAAGCAACCCACTCTTCCACCAAGAGTGACCAACCTGACTCTACACCCTAGAGTCCTACTCTCCAACCGAGAGGAAAAGAAAACAATAAAAATTGTTTACAATCAACCTATAGCCTTGTTTGTGATTGTGATATAGTACGTGGCTAAATGGTTGACTTCTATATCCAGTCCAGAACGAAATCAAATGTTATACTGGACTGAAGACGGAGAACCAAGTCTTAGTGAATTGAAAGCTTTAATCTCTTAAAAGTATGAAAACTTAAGATCTCAAAAAATGTTTGGAGTATTAGTAAGTTTTTACAGTGGATTCTAACCTCTATTTATAGAGTTAGATACACTGGACGTTGGGAAACAGTTGCTCCAACTGTCATCCAACGGAAAAAATGATTTGAATTTGAAAAAGCGATTTTAAAAACATAAAACTGTCAAACGCACTTGAACAGTCGACTGGGTTGCCATAACGAGTCGACTGGTCAGAGTTTGAATAAGATTAGGCAGTTTTGTACCAACTCAGTCGACTGGAGCAAGTGGCAGTCGACTGGTACTCAACAGCTAATCTAGTTCAAGCTGTTTTGACTTTTGGTTTTGAAAAAACACACATTTAGAATGAGTTATATGTGAGTGTATGTGTGTGTGACAACGCTGTACATCATTCTAAGACTCAAAATAAAAAAATATTACATTTGTTTTACAAGACAAAAATAAATGTCATTGAAACAGGTCTTGACTTGAGTCTTTGAGTGAAGCCTTTGTCAATATCCAGAGCTTGTGCTTGTTCATTTGTTCAGCTGTATAGAAATGAGGCATGTGTGTATACAACCTGCAATTATATAGTATAGCATAGATACATGTTGCAGTGTGTTGTAATCATCAAAATCAAGAATCAACATTCTCCCCCTTTTTGATGATGACAACAC
This sequence comes from Hemerocallis citrina, assembly GCA_017893485.1. NCBI lineage: Eukaryota > Viridiplantae > Streptophyta > Magnoliopsida > Asparagales > Asphodelaceae > Hemerocallis > Hemerocallis citrina. Next base: position 345,500,532 of record CM030358.1, on the reverse strand, counting down.
AATAGCTGATAATAACAAAAAAATAATACAAGCATACAATCATTGATATGCTCCCCCTATTAAAAGCACATAATGCATACATATTGTATCAGTCGACTTAAGAAGGAATCAGTCGACTTATCAGAACATGAAAAGACTCATACACAACACGAGGACACGAGGTTTTCTCCCCCTTTGTCATCAACAAAAAGACACAAGAGAATAACTGAAGAACTTTGTCTTACAAAAATAATGAAGTCTTACAAAAGTAACAACATAAAAAAAATGCAAGAAAGGAAATACATAGTAAAGAAAAGAAAAAATCAGCAATCTTCGTCTTCGTCGTCGTCATCAACATCTTGAGATGGAGGTGGAAATTGAGTGGTAAATAACTGAGTCAGATTAGAGATTTTGGATTCAAGGGAATCAATATGGGAGTCAAGGGTATCTTGACAATCCATGAGATAGTTAACAGCATGATATAGACTACGTGGATCATCAAAATCAGCACGGGGACGAGAAGAGCTGAAGGCTGAAGATGGTCTAGCAGAAGTTGCTAAAGGAACTTGGGTGTGGGGAGTAGGCCTAGGGGAAGGATCAAGAAGCTTCATGCGTGCTAAACTAGCACGATCGAAGCACTCATAATGCTTAACCACATTGGTCTCGGAGTCGAGATCAATATCATAAGCAAGGAAGACACGAGTGAGGAGACCACCAAAAAGTAGAAAGTGAGTATGAGACTTGGGGAGTCTAGAAAAGATGACACGACCCCAATGGATATTTATTTTACCAAAAATTGCATATATCGCTTGTTGCGATTCCATGGAATACTGATCAAAACTCCCTGTTTTGGGAAGAATATTATATGATAGTATTCTTGCAACAAGTTTTGCAATAGGGGTGATAGATTTATTAGACATGGGGGGTCCATGGTTTGGCAAAAAGATTTTAGACAAGATAGATGCATCATCTAAAATGATCTCACCTAAATCAAGTCTCTCATCATCAATACCCATAATAAGATTAATTCGCTCGGATGTGAGTTTAATCTTCTTATTTTTTACAGAAGAATAAACAATGACTTCTCCTTCATCCGATTGAACTACTCTCATATTAGTATAAAAAAGATAAATGAGTTGTGGGTAGTAGTGAGGTTGATTTTCCAATGATAAAAAGTCATAAAGACTACAATTTTGAAATAGGGAAATAAGATTGAACCTATCTAGATCATTGAAATTTACAAATCTACATGGAAAAATCATAATGGTACAAATAAGATACCATTTCTCCAGGAGATCAGGACTCCTAAGATACTGAGAATAGTCCTTAGAAGAAGAACTATCATCTACATGGGAGGTCTTAGATCTTTTCGGTGCCATTAAAAAGAGGAAAGGGAAGAGAGTATACCAACAAAGAGAAGAGAATCAAAACAACAAAAGAAGTTGGAAATCAGCAGTTCCAAATAGCAGATCCAAGCAGCAGATCTGGCAGTCGACTCTCGATCTTCCTCTGTTCTCCTTAGGGTTTCAGATCTTAAAATTGGGTAAAAGTGAAAGTGAAAAAGATGGAGGCAGTGAAGAGGGTTTTATCAGAAGAGAACGACTGAGATTGAGAGTAAATGAGATCAACGGCTCAAAAGAAGTCAAGAATGAGTCAAAGGATAAAAATTGTCTCAAAAACTGTGTGACGATTCGAAGTTGAAGACATACTGATTCACGGCAGTCGACTGGTATTAAAGGACAGTCGACTTAGGCGAGAGAAAAATAAATAATTATAACAACTGATCAGTCGACTTGGTGAAACCTCAGTCGACTGGTCAGAGAGGCAAATAAGTATATAAAAAAATACGGGACAGTCGACTGAACATCATATACAAGTCGACTTAAAAGAAATATTTTCAACAAATATCAAGAAAATTACATATCCCTAGTTCTCTTCTTAAAGTAATAAAGGTATCTACTTTAAGGGGTTTTGTAAAGATATCAGCTACTTGTTTATCAGTAGAGATAAAGTCTAAAGATATGTCTCCTTTTAAAACATGATCACGTAGAAAATGATGTCGAATATCAATATGTTTCGTACGTGAATGTTGAACCGAATTTTTAGATAAGTTAATTGCACTGGTATTATCACACATTATTGAAGGTTTTTCAAAAGAAATACCATAATCTAATAAGGTTTGCTTCATCCACAAAATCTGTGCACATGCCAAACTTGCAGCGATATATTCAGCTTCTGTAGTAGATAGGGATACCGAATTTTGCTTTTTACTGCACCAAGAAACTAGTGAATGTCCCAAAAAGTGACATGTCCCACTAGTGCTCTTGCGATCAGTTTTACTACCAGCAAAATCAGCATCACTGTACGACAAAAGTTGGAAATTATCGGTACGTGGATAGAATAAACCATAATCAGATGTGCCTTTAATATATCTTAAAATTCGTTTCACAGCTTTTAAATGCGATTCTTTAGGACTAGATTGATATCTAGTACACAAACATACACTGAACATAATATCTGGTCTACTAGCGGTTATATATAAGAGTGAGCCAATCATACCTCGATAAAGTTTCTGATCGACATTCTTACCTAATATATCTTTGTCAAGGGTAGTGGTAGTAGCCATAGGTGTGGATTTACTACTTGTACTATCCATGTTAAACCGTTTGAGTAATTCCTTTGCATATTTTTCTTGATTAATAAATATGCCATTTGAAGACTGTTTAATTTGTACTCCAAGGAAATAATTGAGTTCACCCATGTGACTCATCTCAAACTCGTTTTTCATGGTGTTAGCAAACTCTTGACATAGATTATTATTAGTAGAACCAAAAATTATATCATCAACATATATTTGTATGATTAAAATATCATTCTTAATTCTCTTAATAAACAAAGTAGTATCTACTTTACCTATCTCAAACCCTGTTTCTAAAAGAAAAGTTTTCAATCGATCATACCAAGCACGTGGTGCTTGTTTAAGACCGTATAAAGCCTTTTTCAATTTATAAACATGGTTTGGGAATTGTTCATGTTCAAAACCTGGTAGTTGTTTAACATAAATATTCTCTTTTATAAACCCATTAAGAAAAGCACTTTTAACATCCATTTGATAAAGTATAAAATTCATGAAACAAGCAAAAGATAAAAAAATACGAATTGATTCTAATCTAGCAACAGGAGCATATGTTTCATCAAAATCTATGCCTTCTTCTTGATTATATCCTTGAGCAACTAGTCTTGCTTTGTTCCTAACAACTTGTCCTGATTCATCTAACTTATTTTTGAATACCCATTTGGTACCAATAATAGTATGATCAGGAGGTCGTGGAACTAAATCCCATACATCATTCCTTATGAATTGGTTTAACTCATCTTGCATGACATTCATCCAAAATTCATTCTCACATGCTTCTTGTATATTTTTCGGTTCAAAATCCGACAAGAAGGCTGTATGAGATATCATGTTAATATGGGATCGTGTCTGAATACCATGGGAGATGTCACCAATTATTAAGTCATGAGGATGATCTCTAACTTCAACAAAAGATTTTGGTAAAGTTGAAGATATCACAATAGGATCAGTCGACTTGACAAGTTCCTCAGTCGACTGGTTTACATCAGTCGACTTGATGTCCTTATCGGTCGACTTATCTGCGAGACTAGTTTGTTCTAAAGATGTAATTACTTTATTTAAAGGTGATGAATCAGTTTCATCATCTTTAATTAAATTTGATGAAGGCAGAGATTCATCGAATGTAACATGCATTGATTCTTCAATAGTCATTGTTGACTTGTTGAAAATTCTATATGCTTTACTCCTATTTGAGTATCCTATAAAGATACTGTCATTAGATCTAGGATCAAATTTATCTAAATTATCTTTAGTGTTCAGAATAAAACACTTACAACCAAATGTTTTAAAGTAAGAGACTTTAGGAATTTTGTTAAAAAATAACTCATAACAAGTCTTCTTTAGCTTAGGTCTTATTAGAATCCTGTTTAAAACATAACAAGCTGTAGCAACAGCTTCAGCCCAAAAATACTTAGGTAAATTGCTTTCAACAAGCATGGTACGTGCGCATTCTTGCAAAGTCTTATTTTTTCCTTTCAACCACTCTATTTTGTGGTGAAGTCCTAGGAAATGCAAATGAATGTGTTATACCATTCTTGTTGCAATATTCTATAAATGTTTCATTTTCAAATTGTCCACCATGATCACTTCTAATAGTGACTATGGCTAGAGATCTTTGGTTTTGAATTCATTTACAAAAATTTGCAAATTCATCAAAAGCTTCATTTTTATGTTTTAAGAAGAAAGTCCAAGTGAATCGTGAAAAATCATCTACTAAAACAAATACATATCTACTTTTATTTAAAAAAGCAACTCTAGTAGGGCCAAATAAATCCATATGAATTAACTCGAGTGGCCTAGTAGTAGAAATTACTTCTTTTGTTTTAAAAGTGGATTTGATTTGTTTTCCTAGTTGACATGCATCACATAACTTATCCTTTTTAAAGGATAGTTTTGGCAGTCCTTTAACTAGGTTATACTTAGATATTTTAGAGAGATTTTTCATATTCACATGACCAAATCGTCTATGCCAAAGCCAAGAATCATTATTAGAAGCTATTAAACAAAAATCATTTGAAAACTCATTTGTATTCAAACATAATTCATAAATATTGTTTTTGCGAAAGCCTTGAAAAATAATGTTTTGCATAGTAGAATCATAAATTAAGCAAGCATCTTTTTCAAATACAATTTTATAACCTTTATCACATAATTGACTAATACTTAACAAATTATGTTTTAGTCCACTAACTAGCAAAACATTTCTATAGTAGGGTTAGTGTTTTTACCAACCATGCCGATTCCTATGACTTTTCCTTTATTGCTGTCACCAAAGGTAACTGTTCCTCCATTGATGCTTTGTATGTGGATAGGAGATTGGCATGACCAGTCATATGCTTTGAACATCCACTGTCAAGTATCCAACGGTCTTTCTTTGGTACCTATAAGATATTCAATGTGAATATGGTACCCTTTTCTTTGGGTCCAAAACATATTAGTTTGTAGGAAACCAAACCCATAATGAGTTTGATTTTCCTCCATAAGTAGGAATAAAATTCACAGAATTACATACATTTAACATATATGAGTTGATATAAGCAATTCTATCATTCAAACTCAAATTGACTGGAACCCATACAAGTTTGCTCTGTCCAGTCGACTTTATAACATCCTTCAGTCGACTTCTACTGTATGTCAGTCGACTGGAAGATAATGTAGGTCGACTTACAAGAGGTTTTGGTCTTATTAAATAAGACTCAGTACCTCTGGACAGACGACCGGTGGATGGACTCAGTCGACTTGGCTGAACTTTAGATTTGCTTTTATCAATAAAACTTACAAGCTTAGGCTTTTCAAAGAACTCATAAAGTTTATGTTTAACACTAGAAATAGATTCAGGTTTATTTAAACTAGTGTTTTTAGAAGAAGGATCCTTTACAAGAGACTTTTTAAAACCAAGTCCGAATTTTTTGACTAGATTTTACTTGATTTTGAAGAACATCGTTTAAATTCTCTTTTCCTTTATTAAACTTAGATACGTTCTTGGAAATCTCTTTATAATTCTTCTTTAGAGACTCAAGATCCATATCTAAACTTGAAATACGATAATTTAAAGATTTTACTTCTTTATCAAGGTTAAGATTCTCTTGAGAAAGTGTTTGATTAACTTTCTCTAGGTTCTTACCTCTAATCTTTTCCTTTTTCAATTCTTGAAAATTTTCATCGAACGCACCGAGTAAATCATCTGAATCATAATCATTACTTACTTGATTCTGTGATGCCATGAAACACATGTTCGCAACCTCGTGGGTTTCATCAATTTCTTCTTCTGAAGAAGAATCGCTGTCATCCCAAGTTGCTTGATATGCCTTTTTGTTTTTGGCAAACTTGTTCTTAGTGTATTTATCCTTCTTGAAGTTGGATGTCTTTCCCTTAGACTTTGTATTTTCTAGAGGACAATCCTTCTTCATATGACCTGTTTGTTACACCTGAAATAAGTTGGAGGATCATTAGAATCTCTAAATTTCGAATTGAACTTACCTTTCTTTAGAAATTTTTTGAATCTCCTTGTGAACATGGCTATCTCCTCCTCATCTTCTTCTTCATCTTCTGAGTCTGTCATGGCTTTAAATGCTAATGATTTTTTCTTGGAATGTGGTTCTGCATCTTTCTTTCTTTCTTCAATTTAAACCTCATAAGCCATTAGATTTCCCACAAGATTCTCAAGAGAAAGTTGTGATAGATCATTGGCCTCTTCTATTGTAGTGGTCTTCTTTTCCCATTCAGGAGTAAGTGCACGAAGAACTTTTCTCACCATCTCTGCTTGAGTGTATATTTTCTCAAGTGCCACAAGTGAGTTTGTAATGTCAGTAAATCTGGTAATCATTTCGGACACACTTTTATTTTCCTTCATGCGGAACATTTCAAACCTGTGAACAAGAACAGATATTTTAGATTCTTTCACTTTGTTTTTTCCTTCATGAGTTACCTCGAGTGTGTGCCAGATTTGATGTGCGGTTGTTGAATTTGACACACAATTGAACTCCTCCTTTGTAAGAGCACAAAATAATGCATTCATTGCTTTTACATTATTCATTGTTTGGTTCTTCATATCATCATTCCATTGTGCATATGGAATCATAGGAGCATTGTATTCAGTTTCAGTCACGTTCCATATTTCATAATTGATGGATTGAAGGTAGATCTTCATTCTGCACTTCCAATAATTGTAATTTGTGCCATCGAAGAGAGGTGGCCTTTGTGTAGATTGGCCTTTATGGTACTGATTTGCATTTGAAGTAGTTGCCATAGCCCTTAACCTTACTCTGATACCAAGTGTTGGATCCTGTAGGCAGGGCAACAAACACTAGAGGGGGGTGAATAGTGTTTATAAGAAATTAAATTGTGGAATAGAGATTTTTCTTCTGTACAGTCGACTTAAGGAATAAACCAGTCGACTGAATTAACAAAATGAAAAAGTAATTTAAACAGGTCTGTGAAGTCGACTTAAAGTTGAGACAGTCGACTTAACATACAGAAAACTTTCAGGGTATACGAGTCTGACCAGTCGACCTATCAAGTACTCAGTCGACTGTCCAGACAAGTTTCACAGTAAAAACATAAACTGAGAAAATATAAATGCAAGTAGAGAGATACAACCACAGAGTGCACACGATGTATCCTGGTTTGGTCCTTCCGACCTACATCCAGTCCCCAAGCAACCCACTTGAGATTTCCACTATTCTTGAAAAAAGTTTACAAGAATACCCTACGGCGTTCAGACAACAACCATGTCTAACCCGTAGTCATTTCTCTCAACCAGAGAAAGCAACTCACTCTTCCACCAAGAGTGACCAACCTGACTCTACACCCTAGAGTCCTACTCTCCAACCGAGAGGAAAAGAAAACAATAAAAATTGTTTACAATCAACCTATAGCCTTGTTTGTGATTGTGATATAGTACGTGGCTAAATGGCTGACTTCTATATCCAGTCCAGAACGAAATCAAATGTTATACTGGACTGAAGACAGAGAACCAAGTCTTAGTGAATTGAAAGCTTTAATCTCTTGAAAGTATGAAAACTTAAGATCTCAAAAAATGCTTGGAGTATTAGTAAGTTTTTACAGTGGATTCTAACCTCTATTTATAGAGTTAGATACACTGGACGTTGGGAAACAGTTGCTCTTACTATCATCCAACGGAAAAAATGATTTGAATTTGAAAAAGCAATTTTAAAAATATAAAACTGTCAAACGCACTTGAACAGTCGACTGGGTTTCCATAATGAGTCGACTGGTCAGAGTTTGAATAAGATTAGGCAGTTTTGTACCAACTCAGTCGACTGGAGCAAGTGGCAGTCGACTGGTACTCAACAGCTAATCTAGTTCAAGCTGTTTTGACTTTTGGTTTTGAAAAAACACACATTTAGAATGAGTTATATGTGAGTGTATACGTGTTTGACAAGGCTGTACATCATTCTAAGACTCAAAATAAAAAAATATTAAATTTGTTTTACAAGACGAAAATAAATGCCATTGAAACAGGTCTTGACTTGAGTCTTTGAATGAAGCCTTCGTCAATATCCAGAGCTTGTGCTTGTTCATTTGTTCAGCTGTATAGAAATGAGGCCTATGTGTATACAACCTGCAATTATATAGTATTGCCTAGATACATGTTGCAGTGTGTTGTAATCATCAAAATCAAGAATCAACACGGATTTTCTCTAGCCTCATGTTTTACAGGTAGGTGCATATAGCTTGGGATTTGGATGCTTGTACTAAATTGATGTTATGGCTTATGTAAAATTGTAAAGAAAAGATTGTAATTCAAGGTGTTTTGTATTCCGCTGTGTTTTGTAAACAAGTCATGTAATAAAGGTTGATATAAAAATTATATGTGTTTTTGGCTATGTTGACTATTGCAATTGAAGTTGATGCTGGGAATTGTGCCACGTATTTCTTAGATATCATAATGGAAATTCGGGGCGCTACAATCTGCCTGAAGGAGTAAGTGACCAAGTGTTCTAGGCTTGGCTAGAGTTCTGCTTGAGATTATTTTTCTGTTTTGAATAAATTGTTTTTATTGCTACTTGGATCTTGTATTGGGCATTTCTGTCCAAGTACTTACTACTTGTTGTTTCCAGATCTGGTTATTTGATAATTATGTATCTTGTTTTCAAGTAACTCTGTTGGTTATATTAATTTATTTCATGCATGCGTGGATAATTATTTCCTGTTATTCTTGTTTATCCTTGTGTATTGTAGATAAGATCCTTACAGCTCATGAATGGTGAAAGCCATTCGCTGGACTTTGTCGTGTATCCGTATTCCGTATTCATTTTTGGAAAGCGGGGCATGACAATACTCCAATGGAATGTTAGAGGCATGGGGAGGAGGGGTAACCAGGAGGAGGGGTAAACGGGATATGGTTAGGGACATGATTAACACTTCTAAGGTAGATATTGGTGGTCTGCAAAAAAACAAGCTATCTCATGCATCTAGATTCAGGAGACTAGGTGGAAATAGAATCTCGGAATGGAGGATACGTCCATCTGATAGAGCATCTAGGGGTATTGATATTGGATTTAACACACTCATTTACAATTGCTTGGATGAAATCCAAGGGGAATTCTCGTTATCCGTCCTGCTCCAACGTAGGAATGATAACTAGAGTCAAGCGGTTACGGTGGTCTATGGTCCTAACCAAGCATCCTCTATAGATGCATTCTGGGTTGAAATCCTTTCAATCCAAACGAGGTGGCACCAACCATTGGTAGTCGAAGGGGACTTTAATATCACTAGATTCGCTTGTGAATATCACGGAAGGGGATCGAACAATGCAAATAGGGAGGAGTTCAATTGAGTAATCACTGATGTGGACTTGGTAGATATTCCTATTCCCGATATACTTTTCTCTTGGTCTAACATGCAGGCATCCCTTATCATGGAAAAGCTAGATATAATTTTGGTCACTATGGACTGGGAGACCAAATTTTCCCTGGTCAGTGCCAAATTCCTTCCTAGACCAACATCTGATCTTGTCCCCATTGTGCTCTCCACAGGAGAATACCAGTCTCGAAAAGTGCCAAAATTCAAAATTGAAAAGGCTTGGCTAGAAATCAAGGGTTTTCACCATATGGTCATGGATAGTCAGTCATTTCCTACTCGTGGGACAATGGCTGCCGCAGTTTGGTATGAAAAAATACGTAGTTTTAGGGCTGTGCTTAGGAGGTGGAACCACGCTAGATTCTCAACAATCTGGCGCGCCAAGGAAACCATTGGAGAGTATTGAGGTATTGGAAAGACTCGAAGAGACGAGATCTCACAAAAGATGAGAGAAACCAGCTTCTCAATCTAAAGGAGGAAATTTCTCAGCGCTATAAACTGGAGGAAATCAAGTGTCAGCAAAGATCCAGAATTTCGTGGCTTAAAGAGAAGGACGCAAATACGACCTTCTTCCACAAAGTTGCCAGTGATCGGCGGATATCTAACCTCATAATCTCAATCCATTCAGAATTGGGGGTGGTACAAGAAAAGGATCAAATTAAGACTGTGTTTCAGTCATACTACAAGAACCTGCTGTGAAACAAGGTTGAATACCGAGCAGCTCTCAGCAATGATTTTTGGGACCACGACCCATCGTGCTTGGAGCAACCACTACAGACCAGAGAAACGCCTTTCACAGAGATGGAGGTGAAGGATGCAGTCCTCTATCTAAGCAAGGAGAAATCTCCAGACCCAGATGGTAACCTATCATGTTTTACCAAGCATTCTGGGAGGAGATTAAAGATGAACTTATGGAAGTCATGGCCAAGTTCTATGATCACAAATTGAAGCTGGGTAGACTAAATTTTGCAGAAGTAGTTCTTATTTCAAAGAAGGAGGATTCGCTCTGTGCGAGAGACTTTTTGCCTATTAGTCTACTTAACTACTCGGTCAAGATCATCACAAAGATTCTCGCCAGCAGGTTAGAGAAGGTGATTGACGGTCTGATCAGCTAAGAACAAACAAGCTTTATTAAAGGATGTTGCATTTTGGTTTGCGTAGTCACGACTGAGGAAACAATACATCAGTGTCATATATTGAATAGCAGTAGCTACTTACTCAAGCTGGATTTCGGAAAAGCCTATGACTCGGTCAAGTGGGACTGTCTACTTGAAGCGCTTAGAGCCATAGGTTTTAGAGTTAGATGGTCCGATGGGTGAGCCACTACTTGACTACGAGTAGGACATCTATCAACCTGAATGGTATGGTGGGGCACCCCTTCTCCTGCAGAAGGGGTTTGAGATAAGGGGACCCACTCCCCCCCCCCCCCCCCCACACACCATTTACAGTATTAGCTGACGTTCTAAAAAACATGATGGGCAACTGTTCTCATGTGGGCTGGATCACACCAATGGTCAGAGGAAGAAGTTGTTCAAGTTGTACGATTCTGCAGTATGCCGATGACACCCTGCTCTTTGGAAACAAAAACATGAGGGAAACGAGAAAATTTAAGGGAGCCCTCTACTGTTTTGAGGCATGGTCTGGACTACCTGTGAATTTTCACAAAAGTGCCATCATCCCTATTGCAATGGAAGAAGAGGAGGTCAAGACGCATGTAGACATCCTAAACTGCAAATCTGAGAGTTTCCCTATAAAGTACCTAGACTTACCTCATAGGCTTGGAAGACTATTGAAGTCTAACTGGTTACCGATCATGGACAGAGTGGAGGCTAGATTGGTAGGATGGAAAGGTAAGTCACTCTCCTTGGGAGAGAGAGTGACTTTGATGAACTTGATATTGTCCAACCTACCGATATATTACATGTCTTTCTTTGAACTCCCTAAGTGGGTGATCTAGAGGATCCACCAAATCGGGAAAAGATTCTTGTGGAAGGGCACAGAGATGAACTGAGGGAATACCAACCTCATCAGGTGGGAGAAGGCATGCATGAAGAAAATATATGGGGGGTTGGGTATTATAGACTTGAGAGACATGAATCTCACTCTCCTCTGCAAGTGGTGGTGGAAAGTGTATCACCCGGATGGGGAAGGCTGGCAGGATTTTGTTCGGTCCTATCTTCACGGTAGGGGGACATGTAATCAGGGTTTCCGAGTCTGGCCGAAAATATCTTGGTTTTGAACGGGAGTGTCCAAAGCTCATTATACGTTTGATAGTTGTGTTACGTCTTTCATAGGCAATGGCTTACAACTAAGTTTTGGTGGGACAAGTGGTGTGGTGCACATCCTCACAAAGATCTGTTCTTATATCTCTACGAGCTCACATCTTAAGCTCGTGTTGCGATGGCCCTATGTAGGAAAAGATGACATTGGAGACCTCCCTTTAAATCGCGACTCTCAGTGGACTCATAGGAGAAACTTGTGGAGCTGCAGACTTACATTACACAATCTGGGTTAGATGCTCTCAAGGCCCCGACCGTAAAGCATGTGAATTGGAAAAGAATGGCTCTTTCTCGGTGTGGTTGCTCTACGAATGTATACACATTAGTGGGTGTACAACGAGCTGGTATTCTGTTATCTGGAAGGCAAAGGCTCCACTTAAGGTTAGATACTTTCTCTGGTTAGTCCTAAATGATGCTATCCTTGCACGAGAAAATCTTGCTAAAAGACAACTAAACATCGCTACCGAATGCGGTTTTGCACTATACACCTGGAGACTAGAAACCAACTATTTGTGGATTGCCTTAGGAGCAAAGAGGTACTAGTGGAGGTTTTGAGAGCCCTAGGTACGACCACCTACCCCCAATTGTATGAGGACTTGTGGATTGACCTCCGATTCGCTAGTGAGAGGAACAATATGAAAGAGGCATGGTACATCGTCATTTCCACTACCACCTGGGTTTTATGGCTAGACAGAAATAACTTTTACTTTTTGTGGGACTCGTAACAGTATTTCTGGCAATTTGACTCTTATAATGCATCTGATTTATCTATGGGCAACTGCAGCGACACCGGGTCCTAAGGGAAGAATTGTCAGGACCTTCCATGTGGATGAGTATGAAGAGGAGGAGATTGTGATCGGTCCTATGCTGGATTGGGGAGCACATTTCGTTTTCCCACCCTCCATGGACATGTTGGCGGGAGCCTCTTATTATGTATTTTTCCTGCTTATCTTTGTACTCGTTATGTAGTTTACTTTTACTATTTTGACCAGTGGTCCCACCCACCTATGTAGTTTGAGGCATTATGTTTTATTTCATGTTTATCGTTGGTATTTGTGTATATAAAAAAAGCGAAAAGCTAGTCTCATATTTGTTACGGATGATGTCATCGTATAAAGCGATTGTAATTACTTGAATGGACATTAGGCTAAGTCTAATGATTGGATGGCTATTGACGTGTCTTCCCACACATTACAAGCCATTCCACCATTCAATTTTTTTTTTCTAATAGGAATGGTTTTTTCACGTGGAAAGTCATTCTCCTATCAGAAATTAAAAGTTCTTTGTACATGGAATGTCATGCTCTATATTTTTCATTTTAACTTTTATTTTTTTAATATTTATTTCAATCGCCACTGATAAATTTTATACCGTACACGTATTTTGTAAACTATAATAATTCGGTTAAAAAATAATTTTTAATATATGAAAGTATATAATACAAGAAAAGTCAAAACCACAAAAAATATTAAACATAATGCAAAAACATACTAAATATTAAAAATAAATTAAGACGATATGTCCTTCCTTTTCCCATAAGTGGTCAACTAGATCACTATGAAGCCGATTATGAATAACATCATATCTCTGTCTATTGTAATGGCCACCATTTCATTCATGTTTGACCTTCATGTTGCGATTGTGCCCGAGATATGGGGAGGGCGATCATATATTCTTGCTTTCCTCGTGTTTTGTGGGTCATCACCCATGTAATAATTATTGATTTCGTCTTCTGCTCTTTCATCTTCAACAATCATATTATGCAATATGGTACACATTATCATAATCATGTTCAGTGTTTTTAGACTCCATGAGTGTTTATGCACTTTAATGAAACTGTAGCGACCCTGAAGTATGCCAAAACAGCCCTTAACATCCTTTCGACATGACTCTCATCTTTGAGCAAGATGTTTCTCTGCTAGACTTTCAAGCCTTGGAATAGTTTTGACGAAGGTGAACCACCTGGGGTATATTCCATCTGCCAAATAATAGCAGTGTTGTACATACTACCATTAACTGTATACACAAATGGGGAGCTCAGACATTTATGATGTCGTCGAACACATGTGACTTCCCCAGGCCATTAATATAATTTTGCGCACCTGGAGTAGGATGCTACAACTTTAAGAATCACTATGAGATGCTTGTGGCGACCGGATTTGTAACTTCCTTACCACACGGTTGGACAATTCTTCCCTTCCTAGTGCATGCAATCATACTGCCCAGCATTCCAGGAAATCCTCGTGACTTTGCAATTGTAGTATTCCTTTGAAGATCATTAAAAGTTGACCTTTGAAGGTATTTCTCTGTATATATAGCATTTATTGCAGTTACGAACCTTGACAGACATTCCAGCGTAGTTTTCTTTCTCATCTCATCACATTATCGTATCGATCTGCCAAAGCATCGTAGCAAGCATTCTAAGTGCGGAAGTTACCTTTCGTCTAGATGAAAAACCGAGCCTCCCAGTGGTATCTATTTTCTGGGCAAAGTAATTGTCGTATGCGACTACAACATCTACAATGCGAATGAAGTGGGACTTTTGCATTCAAATCGGATTCAAAATTGTGCATCCGTGTAAGTTGACTCATCGGCAAAGTAATCATGGTCGAGCAGATTATCGTATTGCTCTCAATGTCGCTCGATGTATCGGCAACCTGATTGTGAGCCTGAAAGTGAGCTTCCCTCTCCAAGTCTCTAAAATTCACTGACTGTAGCAATGACAACCATGTTTCTTCATGCTCATTTTTATGATTTTCTTGAGCCGTTTGAAACAACATATCTCAAATTTTCTTCATTGGAAGAAGTTGATAACCAAAATTAATATAAATTTTGAATGTAAATTTGGAAGTTTATTTATAAAAAAAATTAAGGGAGATGATGAAATGGAAGAAGAAATGTGAAAAACTTGACAAATGTGGGCATGTATTTTAGGGGAAAATAGAATTTAGCCATTCGGGAATTTTATAAAAAAAACACCCTAATCTAGCCAATGGAAGAAAAAATAATTATGTCTATATATATATATATATATATATATATATATATATATAATATAAAACACAAAGAAAGCTATCAAGTGGCTCTCCTTCAATCCCCCCAAAATCAAAGGCCCAGATCTAACCTCACAAAACACATTTTCCCCACAAAAGTTTTCCCTCAAAACTCAAATTCAAATCCCCCCCCCCTCAAAAAAAAAAAACAACTCATTTATTTATTTAATTCTCTCTCTCTCTCTCTCTCTCTCTCTCTCTCTCTCTCTCTCTCTCTCTCTCTCTCTCTCTCTATATATATATATATATATATATATATATAATAAAACACAAAGAAAGCTATCAAGTGGCTCTCCTTCAATTTTCCCAAAATCAAAGGCCCATATCTAATCTCACAAAACACACTTTCCCCCAAAAGTTTCCCCACAAAACTCTATATACTAGATTTGCCCATGGGCATGTGCCTACGGCACATCTTCAGAACGATACAACATGTTTTCAATGGAGTATTTCCCATATATATATATATATATATATATATATATATATATATATATATATATATATATATATATATATATATTGAAGTGGCGCTGAAGTTAGCTGACATCCGCATCACACGAGCGCTAAGAGTGCCAGACGTCAGTGTCACGTGTGCTCCGCTTTTCCTTTATTACTTTTTTTAGCTGGCGGCAAGAGGGGTGGCCAATTTGATCACCCCTCTTCCTTCTTCCCTCTTTATACGCCAGCTACCCACCCCCCAATAGAACTCCTTTTCTGCAATCTTTTCACTCTTCACTCTTTCCACGTCTCTTCACGCCAACCATTAGACTTGCCCTTATGAATAATCCACACTTTGATTTCAATGCTAAATTATGTTTATTTATAAAATATTAATCTTTAATGCTTAATAAGTATAAAAAATTTCAAACTGTACTATTTTTTAAAACACATTTGTATTAGTTACTTGTGAAAACTGTTTGCATAGATTTAAAGAAGCGTGAAAACGTACAAATAGTTTCAAAGTAGTGAGAACAAGGAGTACAATTTAGCACTACTGAATAATAAACTAAGCACAAAGCAGATGCCCTTGCTTAGAGCATCCACTATCGTCTGCTATAACCTAAAAAAAAAATATGAGAAAAAACACGTCACTATCGTCTGCTATAAACCTATTTTATAGCCGACTCGTGAACAGTACTCTGCCATATATAGCAGAGTGAAATAGCAATTGGAAAAAATATAGAAGACAGAAGATCATTCACCGTCTGTTAAAAATTTGGAATTGTTTTGAATAAACAATTCAGATAGACGAAGGAAGATCTTCTGTCTATAGCGTTGAACGGTCAAAAATTGAAAGACGGAAGAAGATCTTCCGTCTCTCAAAATGGCTTTATTTTTAATATATAAAAAAGAAGTAGACGAAACATGTTCCTCCGTATGTCTCATAAATTTTTTATAAAAAATAAATAAATGAAAGAGACGGAAGAGCATCTTCCGTCCCTTTCTTTTATTTAATTTTTTTTCCTTTATGTTTTCGTCCTTTTCTTTAAATAAAAAAAAATTAAATATGCCCAGACGGAAGACAATCTTCCGGCTGGGCATGTTTTTTTTTTAAAAAAGAAAAAAATATCCAAGACGGAAGATCTTCATCCGTCCAAGTATATTTTTATTTTTTTTCATTTTTTGCGCGACCAAACGGTAGATCTTCTTCCGTCTGGCTCAAAAAAAAAAAAAAATTAAATTATTGTCAAACGGAACATTATCTTTCGTCTACCCAAATTTTAGCTTAAACGATAGTGGCGCAACCCATTTATTTCTAAAAGTCAAATGTCAAATACTTATAATATAGCACGAACGATAGTGGATGCTCTTAGAAACCTTTTGCGTGAAGACAATCTTCATGGTTGTTATTATATTCCTGATAGAAAAGATGGTTATAGGTGTAGGTCCACTAGGAGATCCGCAAGTAAAATTTTGTTTTTTTGGTTGCGAGAAAGCCTTAGCTATTTATTAGATAATCCAGATTTCCCTCCGACTCCAATTCATTGTAAAGAACTGAAGGGAGGAAGTATACTGTGATATGGGATAAATTATGCAGCATCAACCAGAGCCCTCTGATCTCCTCTGGATCCTCCCCCCTGTGATCATCAGGCCAGCTACAGTCTAATGGGTCTCAGTCAGCTCAGGCCCATGGGCAAACGAGTCCGACCCGGCCCGCCAGGGCTCCAGACCCGTTACCCCTGCCTATAAATACTCCACCCCCTCCTCACTATGAAAGGTAATCAATCTCTCCCCACCTGAACCCTAGCTGCCCAGTCTCTTTTCCAGTGACTGACTAGTTCGTCGAAGGGCCTGTCACTGGGACTTCTCCCGGTGTTCTCAGGCGGCCGTGTGTAGGTACAGAAGACCCAGCCGAGCCGAGCTCCTGGATCCGAGCCGAGCACCGACCCTCTCTTCCGAGCCCCTCTGTGCTCCTGCTCCCGAGCTGCTCCCGCTACCCGGGGTCGGACCGATGCTAGTACTGCGTAGGTACTTCCACCATACGAATTGAGAGAACTCACACATGTTGCCCCCACACCCCAAAAACAAACCGCATCAGGTTGGCGCCATCTGTGGGAACCTTTCCTCCTCAGTACTACCGTCCTTTTGAGCATAGCCAGAGTCGTCACCGGAGGTCCAAGCTCCTCAATGGCTCCCAAACCCAAGAGGGCCATCACCTCGGCACGACATCTGGACCTCAACCATTATAGCCGTGCAAATGACTAGGGTTCCAACCAACCCCGGGCCAACGGCGCGGCCCGACCTTCCATTGCATCAGATTTGCGTCGCGTCATCTCCGACAGGCAGGCCAGCCGGACGAGGGGAGAGGCTGCTTCCAACTCAGCCTCAAACCATCACCAACAGCCTTCCCATGTGCACAATCCCCTGCAGAACCCAGGGGGACAAGCCCCCGTAACAAGGGTCGAATTCCAGAACTTCCGGGAGGAGATCCTTCAAGCCATCCAAAACGGTCCGGCTATCGAGGACTACCACAGTTCTGCCCACCAATCAGGAATGGAAGCCGACGAGTCTCGTAGATCGACTCGTCCCCAGCCGATGGCGGACCCCGTCCTTCGTCGTCTGGAGGAAATGGAGAACCGTCTCGCACATCTCGGCGAGGGCAAACCAATCCCGGGTCGCGGCCATCGTCCGACCGGACCCCCTTTCTCCCCCTAAATTCTTGAAGCTGAGATTCCTCAAAACTTCAGACCGCCTCAATTCGAGACCTATAATGGCGAAGGTGATCCTACTGATCACATGGAAGGGTTTAAGACCCTCATGATGATTCACAGCATTGCGGATCCCCTCCTCTGTCGTGCCTTTCCTGCTACCCTCTGGGGTCTGGCTCGGGAGTGGTTCTCCAAACTCGCCCCCGGCTCGGTCTTCTCCTTCGAGCAGCTGGAGGTGGGTTTCCTCGCCCACTTCGTAACTAGCAGAAAGGTCGAGAAGATGAGCTTCTCCCTTCTGGACCTCAAATAGAAAGACGGGGAATCCCTCTGGGAGTTCGTTCGGAGGTTCACCTCGGAGGCGAGGTCGGTTTCCTCCCTCGACGCAGGGGTTGCTTCCGCAGCCTTTCGACACAATGTCCACCACGGCCAGCTCAAGGCCTATTTAGCTAAGAAGCCACCCGTACACTTCCCCGACCTACTCAACAGGGTTGAGAAGTATATTCGGGCCGAGGAGGCCCTCAACCCCGAAGGTGCGAAGGAAGCCATTGCTAAGGGGAAGCGCAAGGTCAATGATGCTGCGCCCTTCAAAAGACCCGGGAAAGATGCAACCATTCCCAAGAGGTTCCCCTCGGTCCCGCGATTCGAGAGGTACACGCCCCTAACTCAGAACGTCTCAGCAATCATGATGGAGATCGAGGATAAGGGGGTCGTCTGGTTCCCTCCACGTCCAACTAACAACGGGAAGAAGAGAGACCAGAGGTTCTATTGCCGCTTCCACCGTGACACCGGGCACGATACAGATCACTGTCGAGCCCTCAAGGATGAAATTGAAGCCCTCATCCAACGAGGGTATCTGAGGGAGTTCACCCGGGCCAATCCAAAAGACCAAAGAGAGCCGAGGAGCCCGAGGCATTCGCCTCCCCCTCGGACGACCGGTCAGTGACCTGATCGGGACCCAGAAACCAAGGAAGTCGGTGGACATGCCATCCTCCACTGCGTGCACGGCGGACCCATGGAGGGAATCTAAGACTTCTCGAAAAGCCTTTATCGAGAGGTCAACTCTATTTTAGACCACCCCTCTCCCCGAATTCAGCAACGGGCGATCTCCTTCTCAGGAGAAGACCTCGAAGGCGTCCGGCTTCCACACTGCGATGCCCTCGTCATCAGCCTCGACATGGCCAACTTCCAGGTTCGTCGAATTTTGGTAGACAATGGTAGTTCGGTCAACATCCTTTTCTTAGAAGTATTTGAGAACCTCAAACTCCCCCGAGAAAAGCTAAAGCCGGTCGGTTACACCCTCCATGGATTTTCTGGCTTCCCTGTGCAAATCGAGGGAATCGTGACATTATACGTGACCGCAGGAACGGCCCCCCTCCTCCGAACCGAGTCGATGGATTTTATAGTTTTCGACATCAAGGCAGCCTATAATGCCATCTTCGGTCGACCCGGGCTCTGTTCGCTCCAGGTCGGCCCCTCTGCCTACCAACTGAAACTGAAGTTCCCGACTGACATCGGGGTCGGGGTCGTTCGGGGCAACCAGGAGTCGGCACGCTCTTGCTACATGACCGTGGTCGAGGGCGGTGTATTTCCCCTCGACGCCGTCGAGCTCCTACCTGAAGAAAGCCATTCGGAGTTAGAACCTGCGGACAAATTGGAGGAGGTCTCCTTTGAAGTAGAGGACAAGTCCAAGTGGTTCTGTGTGAGCCAAACTCTTTCCCCCGAACTGAAGCTAGGTCTGATCGACTGCATCCACCGAAATATCGACCTCTTTGCCTAGACGCCATCCGATATGCTTAGGATTTCCGAAGACATAATCATGCACCGGATAAGCATCGCCCCCGGCTCCAAACCAGTACAGCAGAAGTGTCGCAAGTTCGCCTCGGAAAGGTAGCAGGCAGTGCGAGCAGAGGTGGATAAGTTGTTATCGGCCCGGTTCATTCAAGAAGTCAGCTACCCCGAATGGCTAGCCAATGTCGTGATGGTGAAGAAGGCTAGCAGAACTTGGAGGATCTGTATTGACTTTACCGACCTCAACAAGGTGTGCCCCAATGATCCTTTTCCCCTCCCCAACATTGACGCTCTGATCGAAGCAACGTCGGGTCACGAGCTCCTAACTTTCATGGATGCATTCTCAGGTTATAATTGGATCCGGATGTTTTCTCCAGATATCGCCAAGACGTCCTTCGTGACCGACCAAGGTCTCTACTGCTACCAGGTCATGCCCTTCGGGCTCAAGAACGCCGGGGCCACCTATCAGAGGCTCATCAACCGAGTTTTCAAAAATCAGACCGGTCAGAACATGGAGGTATACGTCGATGATATGCTTGTCAAGAGCCGACGAGGGAAAGATCACGTAGCCGACCTCAAGGAAGCCTTCGGCGTCCTTCGGTCTCATAACATGAGGCTCAACTCTGCCAAGTGCGCCTTCGGCGTCTCGTCTATGGTGTTCATCGTTAGCCAGCACGGCATAGAAGCCAATCTGGAGAAGATCCAGGCCATTATCGACATGGCCCTGCCCGGAAACGTCAAGGTGGTTCAACGGATTACGGGTAGACTGGCGGCCATCGGCCGCTTCCTCTCCAAATTCGGAGAGAAGTCCCTCCCGTTCTTCAAGGCCTTGCGGAGGACAAAGGGATTCGAATGGGGCGAGCCTCAGCAACAGGCATTCGACGAGTTGAAGTCCTACCTCGCCCATCCCCCGCTCCTAAGCAAACCCAAACCCGGTGAACCCCTCTTCCTGTACCTCTCGGCCTCAAAAAGTGCGCTCAGTGCTGTGCTTGTCCGAGAAGAAGACGGTGTCTAAAAATCCTTGTATTATATGAGCAAGGTTCTGCTCTTAGCCGAGACAAGGTATGTAAAGATGGAGAAGATGGTGTATGCACTGATAACAGCAGCTTGTAAGCTCCAACCCTATTTCTAGGCTCACTCTATTCAGGTTCTCACGGACCAGCCCCTGAAGATCGTCCTCCACAAACCAGAGAGCTCCGGCCGCCTGGTCAAGTGGTCGATCGAACTAAGCCAATATGACATTAGCTACCAACCTAGGACGGCAATCAAGAGGCAGGCACTCGCCGAATTTATCATGGAGTGCACCATCTCCGATCCTTTGGACACCCCGAAAGCCAACCCAATGTGGGAGGGTTTTGTCGACGGCTCGTCCTACGAAGGAGGGAGTGGAGCAGGCGTCATCTTAAAGGGCCCCAATAATTCCGTCCTCCAATATTCTCTCTGGCTAAGTTTCCCAGCCTCAAACAACGAAGCAGAGTACGAAGCTATGATCGCAGGGCTCACCCTCACACACAAGGCCGGATCCAGACACATCAAGGCCTTCAGTGACTCCCAGCTTGTGGTCAATCAGATCACCGGGGAGTATGAAGCTCGCAATGCTCGGATGGCACAATACTTGGCAGTAGTCCGAAATCTCTTGTCATCTTTCGATACTCACTCGGTGGAGCGAATCCCCCGGGAACAGAATGCCCAGGAGGATTCATTGTCGAAGCTCGCCTCGTCATCTTTCGAGGGGCTCGACCGCACTGTTCTCATCGAGGTCCTCCTCAAGCCAACATCGACCTCCCGGAAGCTTCCTGCCTCAACACCGATCTCCAACCCGACAACTGGACGACGCCCCTCCTAAGGTTCCTTTCGGAGGGCGAACTCCCTCAAGACCGATCCGAGGTAAGAAGGATCAGAGTCCGATCCGAGAGATTCACCCTGATCAGCGGGACGCTCTTCAAGCGCTCATACACGGTGGCTGACGGCCGACCATACCTCCGCTGCCTGGATCTTGACGAAGCTAAGTACGCCCTGAAGGAATTGCATGAGGGGATCGGCGGATGCCACATGGGGAACAGATTGCTCGCCCGAAAGGCCCTGAATCATGGATACTACTGGCCAACCATGTTGCAAGACATGCAAGACCTCGTCAAAAGGTGCAACCCTTGACAAAGGTTTTTGTCGATAAAGAGACTCCCGCATGCCAACCTCCGATCCATGGCCAGTTCAACCCCCTTCACCATGTGGGGGATGGACCTCGTCGGCCCCTTCCCTCAAGCCATGGGTCAAAGGAAGTTCCTGGTGGTGGCCATCAACTACTTCACCAAGTGGATCGAGGACAAACCGCTGGCCTCGATCACCGAACACCAAACTCAGCAATTCTTCTGGAGAACATCATCTGTCGGTTCGGGAACCCTCAGGTGCTCATCACCGATAACGGAACCCAGTTTGCTGGCAAGAATTTCCGAAAGTTCTGCTAAGACATCGGTGTCAAGCAGCGCTTCTCGGCCATATGCCACCCTCAATCAAACGGCCAAGCTGAAACACCAACTGCCAAATCCTTGATGGCCTGAAAAAGCGATTAGACAATTCTCCCAAGGGACTCTGGATCCACAAACTTCCGAGCATACTCTGGGCACACCGGACGACGAAGAGAATACCCACGGGTGAGTCACCCTTCAACCTAACCTACGGTACCGAAGCGGTTATTCCCCTAGAGGCCGGCCTACCTTCGCCCAGGATAATGGCCTTCAGCGAAGAAGATAACTCGGCAAGTCTCAGGGCCAATTTGGACCTAGTCGACGAAGTCTGGGAAAAATCCGCCATCAAGAAGAGCATCTACCAACAGCGGGTTGAGAAATTCTAACATCCAGAAGGGTGGCCTCATCCTCAGGAAACTAGCAGTCTCAGACCCCAGCAAGAAGAGGAAGCTGGCCCTTAATTGGGAGGGACCTTACAGAGTCGCCAAAGTGGTGCACCCCGGCACCTACCGATTCACCGAGATTGGAGGCACCCCTATCAAGAGGCCCTGGAATGTGGAACACCTCATCAAGTACCTCGAGAGAGAGGAACGAAGTCATTATGTAACCAAACATATGTAATCAGCTTTTGTATAAAAGTGTTTGTTCTTTTTCCAAAGTTTGTTAGCTCGGATTCTGTGTAAACCCCTTATGTAACCATGCCAAGCCTCAACGCCGTAAGAATTTCTGATGAGGGGGTGGGGGTTTTATAGCCCCCCGAGCAGCCATTTAATGACATCGGAAGGTGAAACGACAGAAGTCCAAGCGTCCCGCATTCAATAGCGTGGGAAGGCAAAACGTCACCCCATTAATGACGTTGGAAGGCGAAATGCCACCACGTACTGACGAGACCTCGAGACTTCTCTCCCTCGCCGTCCCCATGCTCGGAGACGACCGAATCCGCCAGAGAGGCCATTCCCCGGAGTCGGCCGAATCCACTACAAGCTCCTAGCTTTCTGCTCGACCCCGATGCCAAACAAACGCCTTAAATCCTAATCTTCAACATGTTCTCAACAACAAGTTAAGGAGGGTCGGAAAGTTTGGGGAGACAATACAGAAAGGTTTATTCTTTATTACAATGAAAGCCTCGTCCTAAACTATCCTCAGCTCCCCTCCGGGCTCGGACGGGTCAACTCGACCCCCGCCGAACGACTATGTTCCGCAGCATGCCTTGCCGAGCCCCTGGGATCGGCCACCGAGGACACACCGGCCACGAAACTCTGAGCATCCCCCGGCCTCACATACTCCAATCGTAGAATCGGGGACGGTTCGTGCCTCGAAGAAGCCCCGATCGCCGAAGGGACCGACCTCCCCAACAACATTTTGTAATGCTGAATCTCGATCACCTTCTCCACAATGACTTTGCGGAGGAACGACTCCGATATAGGCCGCACTGAAGCACTCGACATGAAAAATCCGAGGCTCGTACCACCGAGGTCTCGGTCGGCTATCGCCTTCTTCAACCTAACCGACTCCGCACTCAGCTCCTTCGACTTATTCCGGAAATAGTGGAAAGCGGCATCATGATCGCAAGCTTCCCTCCGATTCCGATCGAGAATAGACTCCAATACCTTGACCTTACTTCGAAGTCACGTCACCTCGGCCTGGCGAGGATAAACCTCGGCAAGAATAGCCAACATCTGATGGGAGCAAAATAAATCGAAAAATTACACAAGTATAGAAGGTTCGGACCAACTCCGACAGCCGTCCCAAAAGAGAGACAAAAGTGAAGATTAAAACAATTGGCCCACCAAAAATTTTTTGTTATAAATTCTCAAATGCTTGTACAAAATATTGCGGTGGCCAGTCCGCGGTTGGCGAAATACATTCAAAAAGACAAAAAAGAAAAGAAAAATAGCTACGACTACGAGCCCACCTCTCCCTCGGCTCCGGTGATAGCCGTGGGGTCGACCACCGGGTCGGCACTCGCTCCTCCGACTCCACCATCCCCTTCGCCATGCATGTCGCCCCCGGGGGTTTTCGGCAGCCCTTCGATCTCCATGTCATAGTCAAAGTACGATAGGTCCAAGGTCGGGTAGAAGTGCCTCACATGGTCCATCGCCTTGGCGTATACTTCATTCTGCGCCCCGACGACCATGTCCTGGGCCTTCAAGATCAGAGCTCCCTTCTCGGCCTCGAACGCCTTCTTCAGCGCTGCCTCCCTCTTCACCCCGTCATCGGCCATCGAGGCCAGGTCGGCTTTCAGAGCCTGCTCCCGTTTCATCGAGGCTTCCAGGGAGGTCTTCAGATTCACCATCTCCCATTTACAGCAGTTGGTCTGGCTCTGCTCGTACTTCAGCTCCATCTCGTGCTGCCGCATCACCTGGTTCCCGAACATATAGGCTTACAGCAAAGGTTAAAGCACTTGGGTGAAAATAAAGATATGAGAAACCAATACAAGAAAAGTAAGACTGAAGACCTCGGAAATTACCTGCACGCTGGCTTGAACCCACCTCAGGTAAGCCGACTCAAAGGTGTCAGCCACCATACTTTGCCAATCCCGGGGCGTGGCCATCTTATCCACGAACTCCACGGAGACGAGGCGGATGGCCCAGTCCGTCGTCTGCCTCGTCCGCCTCATCTCGAGCACAAGGGTAGCTTCAACAGGCCAAGTCACTTGGCCTCGCTCATCCTTTCGACCCCCTATAGCCTCGATGGTCAAACTACATCTCGAGCACAGGGATAGCTTCAACAGGCCAAGTCACTTGGCCTCGCTCGTCCTTCCAATCTCCTACAGCCTCGATGGTCGACCTACATCTCGAGCACAGGGGTAGCTTCAACAGGCCAAGTCACTTGGCCCCAGTCGCCCCTCCGACCCCCTCGAGCCTCGATGGTCGACCTACATCTCGAGCACAGGGGTAGCTTCAACAGGCCAAGTCACTTGGCCTCGCTCGTCCTTCTGACCCCTACAACCTCGACTGTTGACCTACATCATGAGCACAGGGGTGGCTTCAACAGGCCAAATCACTTGGCCTCGCTCATCCATCCGACCCCCTACAACCTCGACAGTCGACCTACATCTCGAGCACTGGGGTAGATTCAACAGGCCAAGTCACTTGGCCTCGCTCTTCCTTCCGACCCCTATAACCTCGATGGTCAACCTACATCTTAAGCACAGGGGTAGCTTCAACAGGCCAAGTGACTTGCCCTTGCCCGTCCTTCCGACCCCCTACAGCCTCGACAGTCGACCTACATCTTGAGCACAGGGGTAGTTTCAACAGGTTAAGTCACTTGGCCCCGCTCGCCCCTCCGACCCCCTCGAGCCTCGATGGTCGACCTACATCTCGAGCATAGGGGTAGCTTCAACATGCCAAGTCACTTGGCCTCGCTTGTCCTTCCGATCCCCTACAGCCTCGACGGTCGACCCACATCTCGAGCACAGGGGTAGCTTTAACAGGCCAAGTCATTTGGCCTCGCTCATCCTTCTGATCCCCTACAGCCTCGATGGTCGACCTACATCTCGAGCACAGCGGTAGCTTCAACAGGCCAAGTCACTTGGCCACGCTCGCCCCTCCGACCCCCTCGAGCCTCGATGGTCGACCTACATCTCGAGCACAGGTGTAGCTTCTACAGGCCACGTCACTTGGCCTCGCTCGTCCTTCCGACCCCCTATAGCCTCGACGGTCGACCTACATCTCGAGCACAGGGGTAGCTTCAACAGGCGAAGTCACTTGGCCTCACTCGTCCTTCCGACCCCTTACATCCTCAATGGTCGACCTACATCTCGAGCACAGGGGTAGCTTCAACAGGCCAAGTTACTTGGCCTCGCTCGTCATTTCGACCCCCTACAGCCTCGATGGTCGACTTACATCTCGAGCACAGGGGTAGCTTCAATAGGCCAAGTCACTTGGCCCCGCTCGTATAATGCCCCAATTTTCATTTATGAAAATTACTTATTTATTTTGCACGTAGTGTGCACGTGCAGTTTTCGTAATATGAAATCTTATAATTTTCTTTATGGATGATGAGTATATGCATATGTATGTATATATGTTCTTTAAATTATTTTCAAATAAACACAAGCCCAAAAATCTAATTTATTTATTTTGTAAAAACTAATATTTTGGCCCATCAATTTAAGCCCATGAATTAATTCTTTTAATAACAACTTGTGAGGTAACATCTTTTAAAAGATTATTTTTATAATGTATAATGTACAAGTTTTTATATGGAGACTAGAATAGCACGTGCATGCAACATGGTGTGCATTGCACACTATTCTCCTTGGCCAGTTTTGGAGAAGTGGAGTTAGTGTATGGGTGGTTACTTAGTTGTGGGTAGTTACTACAACTCCTACTCTCATCCTAGCTCTCCATCTCATAACCATCTACTAAATTCTAGCCCTCCATCTCACCCAAAATTGTGTATAAATACCCTTTCACTTACTTGTTTTCTACACAAAATTTCATTGTGAGAAGAGAGTTATATTTTTTAAGAGAGTTGAGAGTGAGTGCTTTTGGAGGCCGGCCATCACTTCAGAGAGCTTCGGTGTGGAGCAAGGAGCAAGGAGTCGTGCATCGCATTAAGAAGCTTTACGGGATTCGTTTATTTCGTCAACAAGGTGGGTGTTTCTCAGAACTTCTAATATAGAGATCATGCTAGGGCTAATATTGATTGTTATCATATTTGTGAAAGGTGGGTGTTTCTCATGACTTCTAAAATAGAACTCATGTTAAGATTGAGATTGAATTGTGTATGTATTTATAAACTGAAGTGATAAGATGATTGCTAAATTAATACTGTACGAAATGTTGAAAATACGAATGAATGAAAAAGAGCTAATGATAATTAGAGAACTGGAAATGACCGGTACAGTCGACCGATCATGTGAGCAGTCAACTGGTACACTGAAATAAAATATGTACAGTTCAGAATTCCATGAAACGATGTATTTAATATGAATTGTTAACTTGATTTTCTAGCATGCTAAATTAGAATAATATTCATCTTCGTAGATAAATGATGAGTAAAGGAAAAATGTATGTTTAGTATCTCATTGGAGAAAAGAAAATATTAGTATGTGAAATTTACATTTAATCATAAACTATGTTATGATGATGGTGAATAGATAAGAATCACATGTTTATGTTGGCATTTGAACGTACTGTAATTGAATAAAATGTTGTGTGCTAAATGAAGAACAGAAGGGAGAGATGACCCCTTAAATTGGAAATTTACCATGTTCAGTCGACCGAATGTGGGTAACAGTCGACCGTACTGAACTTGAAAAGTTGTATAATTGAACTCTGTAGAACAGCCGACTGGTTTGAATGACAGTCGACTGCCCCGTAAATGATATTTAGATTTTGAACACTGCGGAACAGTCGACTGGCCATGTGCAGCAGTCGACTCTTCTGAGCGGTTATTGAAGAACTTTCTTCGACTGAACAAGTCGACTGGATAAGCTCTAAGTCGACTGTCCAGATCACTTTTGATATCTCAGAAATTCTATGAATTATTTTATGGTAAAGATTATGAATCTTATGTTGAATGATTATTGGTTGTGACAATTTAAGTAAACTCTATTTGTCTTTGCATGAATTTATACTTGAAATGAAGCGAATCATTTATTTGAATCTATGAAAGTTGTACGAATGTGAAAGTTATGGACATGGAAAAGGAAAATCTATTGAGATTATGAAAATGAACTCATGAGCTGGTAACGCTCAATTTTGGTAATTGTGAATTGAAATTGAAACAAAAGAGTAGCTAAGTCTCCCACCGGCAATTGGAAATAAATGAAATTTGAAAAGAAAGACCAAGGTTGGTCATGTTGAATGAATGATTAAGTCCGGTATAGTGGAGAGGCTAACTCTAGAGCTTTGATTTTGTTCATGATTCTAATAAAATAAGGACTAGATACATAGTGAAGATGTGATGAAAGTAAGAGAAAAACATTGAGTATGAGGGCCATTGGATTGGCGGCGAGAGCGTATCCCAGGATGTCCCATGATGAGTCATGATAGGGTAGTTCCAAGTCTCATGTATCATGTTTCATGTATCATATCATCAAGTATCGAGTAACAGGTGTCATGTTCAAGTTTCATGTTCAAGTCTTGTAGTTATTACTATCTAGGTAGCACTTCATGCATCCATACTTTTACTACATGGTTGCTACAGTCAAATCAGTTACGTTTAGATCTAGTAATGGATTCTATAGGGCGGCGTACTCAGGTATCAAGTATCAAGTATCAAGCATGCACGGTTCATGAATACGAATTTAAATAACAGGTTTACGAAACGAATTCGTGAACACTAACAGGTTCAAGAACCACACATTGGGTCCATGAATACAACAGGTTCATGAGCCAAGTAACTGGCTCCATGAATACATCAAGTGCAACAGGTTCATGAACCGAGTACTGGAAAATACGGGCCCCCTTTCGAGTACACTTACCTATATTGTCCACTATTATGGCATTTTCCTTAAACCCCGGCTTATTAAATTTATTAATTCTTATCAAGCAAGCATGTAGGAGTGTGAAACAAGGTACGAGAAAGTGGTGGGAACATGTGTCCAGCGAATTACATAGTTAATGTGTTCAGGCAGAATTTATGAATCGATGTTTAAACATGTGAAACAGGGTCGAAATATCGTTAATTAATTCTAAGAAAAATTGGGATGTCCTATAGGGTGTCTAGCAACCGCATATAAAATTTCAAGTCAAACTCTTGCTGTTAACGTAGTTAAATTAATTCGCAAAGTAAAAGTGTGCAGCAGTTTTGCGAATCTGCGTCTACCGACACAGCTGCAGTAAAACTACAATAACTCCTAGACCGCAACTCCAAATTCAAAAATTTCAGAGGCTATCGACATCTAGACATCTAGAGCTACATTTTCTATTCAGGGCTCGGGTTCCGATTCTGATGTTAAAGGAGTCAAAATAGCATAACAAGATTCAGGACAGCAACATGTGGAAATATCTTACGAGTATAGATTACATGAAAATTGGTTATTAGGTGTCTAGCTTAATGTGTGATATAAATACCGGAAAATGTTTATCAAAACAGTAAGTAATAATTGTTTTTCAAGCCAAATGGTTGCAAGATCATCAAATACAAGATATGACATATGTCTACAAATCTAGGGCTCCTTAATTTCATGTGTCCATGTGTTCAGGGGATAAAACGAGTCCAAGTAGTTGTAATATAGTACAATGAATTTATTGTGACTCTTAAGATTATAAAATTGAGGAGGTTTAATATTTGATCAACAACGACAGTCAAGGAGGAGTCACAGTTTCTAACTATTTGTAGTATTTTCAAGGAATGCTTGTACTAGAACAAAAATGTGTACAAGAGGAATACTTGCCTTAGGGGAGTAGCCTACGAATCCGACGGAGGAATAACGGAATGGGTTTCCGGGCGACGAACACGACGAACCCAAGAACCGGAAGCGAGCAAAACCCACGAACAAGGTCCACGAACAACTACGAACAAACCCAAGAACGACGAACTGAAGCACGTGCTCTTTACGTGCACACCAACAGCAAAACAACTCCAACAATAATGGACTACGATCCGATCACACGAACCCAATGAACCAATGAACACAAAGCCCCCGAACCAACACACGCACTTCAAGAGAGAGCAAGGGGCGAACGTGGAGACATCGGTGGCACGACAGCTGGACGGGAGCACTGTCGTTGTTGCTGTCTTGCTGTGGGCTGAGCGCAGAGGGGATCACGGTTGCGGAGGACGGCAGGGGGCGGCGGCCATGGTGGCAACTACAGCGCGATGGTGGCCAGGGGAGAGACGCGTCGACGATTGGGAAACATAGCGCAGGGGGTGTCAACTGCCGTTGGAGGGTCGTCGATGCTGTCTGGCTGTCGACTGGGGTGGTACCAGGAGAGCAGCGCAGTGGGGAGATGCTGACGTCGAGGGCTGGGCGACTGCGCTGCTGGGGCTGACGGCTAGCGGTTGCGGAGGAGCGACGGGAGGTGTAGCGCACTCCTGCACTGCGAAGGAGGCAGGGAAGGAGAGTCGCAGGTTGTGGTGCATTGAGGAGGCGACTGAGTGCGAGATGGCCGCAGGGGGGTTGCAGGCGGTTGGCATCAACTGCGGCGCTGTGGCGTCGTGCAGGGAGGCAGGGAGGACGGGAGGTCAGGGCGCACAGGTGGTCGGGAGTAGAGTAGGAGGGCTAGGGGAAGTGGGTTTGGGTGAGGGAAGAGGCGGCTGTTGGTAGGGGAAGGGTTTGGAAGAAGGTGAACAGGTAAGGGAAAGTATATTGCGGCTGTATAGTGGTATAATAGGATAGAGTTAGGGTTTAGTTAAGGGTATATATATAGTGGGTTATTAGGTTTGGGTATTTGGGTAGATAATCCAATAAGTGAATGGGTAATGGGTTAAGGGAAATATCCAATAGGGAAAAATTAAATAATAAATAAATTGTAGGATTATATATCAAGGTATATGTATTGTACTTCAACATGAAAATTATTTGAAATTGCTACAAATATAAAAATCGATAGAAATAGATTTTTAAATCAACGATCAAGATAATAATATTAATAACAACAATAAAAATTCCAATATACATATCAGAATGAGATTTGAGATAAACAAGTTTATGAAAACCAAAATAGTAATAAAATAAGATACAAATAGCCATTCACTTAGAAAATAAACATTAAAGTTAGAATATACTATTATTCGAAGAAAAATACAATTTCCAGTTTGAAAAGATTTTAATAGAAGGCCCAAATCGAGTTTAAAATATTACTGAGTTTATAATGAATCAAATTACGAAAAATATTCAGGAAATACGTATTTACGGAAACAGGAGTTACAAATCCTACCCACCTTACACAAAAATTTCATCCTCAAAATTTGCTTAGGCGGTACATAGGGCAGGGTAAAACAAACTTGGGGAAGGGTAACAAATAGGGAATTAATGGAGAAGGAATAAAGCAGAGGGCAATACAAGAAAAAGAGGGAGTGAATAACAATGAGGTCAAA
This sequence comes from Hemerocallis citrina, assembly GCA_017893485.1. NCBI lineage: Eukaryota > Viridiplantae > Streptophyta > Magnoliopsida > Asparagales > Asphodelaceae > Hemerocallis > Hemerocallis citrina. The sequence continues at coordinate 345,469,359 of CM030358.1, read as the reverse complement.
TGGATGGCATGGAAGGTAATAAACAGTAACAAAATGGAAGAAACAACACAAGACCTGTAAGATAACAACGCAAGGAGACATGGAATTAGGTAGAGCTGGAATCGAAGAAGGGAGCGACAAGGGAAAGATGAACCAAGCAGTGAGTCAACGGATGAGAACAAATGCAAGAGATGGGGATAGCAAACAATGCGAGGAAGGAGAAGCAATAATAGGATCCTAGGACCTTTGGGTTATGAGCCCACCACGCTTCCGCTGTGCTACTCTGATGGTGACGTTCCAAGCTCCAGACATGTCGTTGTAGACCACGTGACACCAAGCGACGAACCGAGCAGGATGATAAGACTGAGACACTAGAATCAAGGGGAGTATGGACTCAAGATAGATATAATAAATAATGCAAAATGAGTATAAAGTTTGGCTTGAATTTAAATAATTAAAAGATATAATATAGATCAAAACTAATGGCTTTAACAGAAATATTAATAACAACAAATATCAATGATAATTACATCAATAGTAATAGAATAATAGTAACAATAATAAAAATAAATATAATAATGATAATAATAAAATTAGTAAATATAGTAACAAAATAATAATAATAACAATGATAATAACAGAAATCAAAATCATCATAATCATACAGGTAATAATAATATAATAAAAATATCAACAATACTAATAATACGATAATATATACATGACATAATAGAATTCAATACACTCATGAAAATAATGCAATAATAATAATAATGATACCATTAAAAATAATATCAATAATGATGATAAATAATATGATAATAGCAATAATAACAATAATATCAATAAAGTAACAGTAATAATAGTAATAAAAATAATAACAGTAATAAAGGTGATGAAAACAATAATAATAACATCAACTGAAATAACAATAATTATAATAATACCAATAATAACAAAAATATTCCTTTACCATCAGTTTCATTAAATAAGTAACGAGTCTTGAAATATCAATTAGCAATAGGTAGAAAATCATGCCTCCTTAACATCAAGTTGCATGTTTGCCTTCACGACATCAGGTTGCAGGTTGCTGTCTGGATATTCGGTTGCACATTTTGCCTCCCCGATATCCAGTTGCAAATTGCCTCCATTGATATCGAGTTGCATATTTGTCATCTCAACATTAGGTTGCACCGAAGTGGTGAAATGTATATAAAATTGAGCATGTTCGGGCTCAAAACAAATTAATAATAATAATAATTGTAACGATAAAAATAATAATACCAACGACAATAATAATAATAAAATATCGATACTAATGACTATAAAAATAACAATGATCATAACAGTAATAACAACAGTAATCGCAAAAAGAATGTTAACAATAATAATAATAATAACAATAATATTAAAATATTTACAACACTAGAAAAAGTAGTAATGCAAGACAAGATATAGTTTGGCCCAACATTTTTGTGGAAGTAATTTAATATTAACAATAATAAAATAATGAAAACAACAATAAGAATATCAATGGTAGTAACAAAAATAATAATAATAGTAATGATAATGAAAATAATAGCAATAATAATAATAGTAGTAATAATAGCATTATAAGAATTTGTCTTATCAAAATAATCCAGTAGAAATATATAGTCGATCAAAAATGAAAAATGAAGTTAAAATACTCCATTGTTCGGAATAACAAAATCTTTGTTTAGAAACATTTTTATAGAAGATCGTAAATAACTATAACAATTAATAATCAAAATATAGAAGGTATTCGGAAAAATATTTATAAAGAGAAAAATAGCACTACAACAAATATGACATTTGATAGCATTCATAAAATGCTATAGTAGACCTACGATAGCGTTTTACAAACGCTATCAAAAGCCCCACTATAAAAAATCTATAGCGTTTTGACCAAACGCTATAGAAACTATAGCGTTTTACAAAACGCTATAGAAAATATAGCGTTCCGGAAACGCTATATTTGCTATAGCGTTTTGGAAACGCTATAGTTTCTATAGCGTTTTACAAAATGCTATAGTAAACGCTATAGTAACTATAGCGTTTTACAAAACGATATAGTTTCTATAGCGTTTTGTAAAATGCTATAGAATCTATAGCGTTCGGCAAATGCTATAAAATTTATAGCATATTTAACTGTATACAAAAAAAAAATCTATGAATACAAATAAAAATCGATTTATCGAAAATGTCAATACACCATTATAACTATAAAAGTTTTGCAAATTTGTGTACAAATATATAAAAACATACCAACATAGAATTATCTTCACAATAAACTGATACAAAAGTTCATCCAATATACAAAATTTGTCGTACACCTTTACTTACACCGATTATCAGATCTTACAACCACCAAACCCTTCAGGATGATCTCAATCAAAAACATAATAGGCTACTAACCCGTACAAGAAGTTTCAGACAGCAGTTCAAAAAGCAGACAATATTACAACCCGAGTTTAAATCAGTTAAAAGTTTATTACAAAAACAGGAACCCAGCTCCTTAGAAAGTTCTTCCGTCTTATCCTTCTTTCCCAGACTTTGATTGCTCTTCTTCTAGACTGTAAACAACCAATCTTAATGGCTACTCACTAAAATTGGCTGAGAAGCAGTGCTTCCCACCATCAGATCCAGAGCTAATTCATTTTCTAGTGCATCAATCATCTTAGCCTTCATCTTAGTATCAGAACTGCATTCAACCATAATGAGAACCGAAATTTAGCATTTGCAATGATAGTATCTGAATTATATCTTACTGAGTTAAATATCAGATTGAGTTAAAGCATAGTCCTATGTGTGGTTCTCAAGATAACTGGTAAACCAAATTTAAATTGGTTCTACAAATTATTATATATATCATCTATCATGTAGTTTATGCTTTCTCTTTCAAAGTTTAGTAAATTCAAAGCTGAAAGCCAAATGCCATAAGACTTAACACTATGTTCCATGTGCCAGTGCGATGTGAAAGGGTACAGTTATACTCCACCTGTAGTTTGTTGAATAAGAATGAATTGAAAGACATCTAACCTACATAAAATGCGAGGACATGCTCATGTATTCTCTGTATTAATTGGGAATGCACCTTTAATACTACATGATGTACTGATTTGTGATGCAAGAAATAGTTCATAGTTGTGTAATTGCCAGCTATAGTCAAATAGTTGCAGTGGTCACTGTATTTTCTAATGGGATAGGTACATTTCTACATTTCGGTGTACACTGCACATAAGCAATTAACATTTCTACATTTCGGTGTACATACATTTAGATATACATATTAGAAATGAATAGACCTGCACAAAAATTTTAAACAACGATGTCACTAAACAAGATGTGCAGAAATTATACTGAAGTTTAACGCCCTAAACTAGACAACTCTTTTTATTTAATGTTAGCAAAGTTTTAAGTTGGAGCACCATAACGAACAGTTTCAGTAGCATTATGTATACGAAGTGGAAGCATGTAAAAACAAGAGAGAAGAATAAAGCTGGAAAAATTAGATGATATAAAATATAAGCAGATTGCAAAATTAATAATGTGTGTTAAAAGGTAACAGAAAACATACACTACAGTGGAATTGAACTAACAGTAGGTATGAGTAAGAATGAGTGATGTAGCATGAGCACGAATGAGTGATGTACTTTTCACATGACTTACATTACATAAACACATGTCAGAGTGCACTTAAAGCCATCCTAATGGTAAAAATGGTGGCTTCGAGAGGAAGGAGCAGTAGAATTAGCAAATTTACATGGTTCAATTAAAGCATTGTTGCTACAAACCAAACCATATCTAAGCTCTAAGCATAAAAATTTTCTACAAACCAAACCATCGTCAATTTAATTACTTTTAATGTAACACCCTGTCCAGTAAGTTAATCCAAAGCAATAACCAACACCAGGACCAAGTAACCCGATAAACCAGAAAGATGGGCTATACTTCATAATCTCCAAGGTAATTCAGGGAATTTGTTTATCCACTCAGTTCATCTACTCAAAATTTACTATGTTTAGATCACAAGTCATAAATACAATGATATTAACTATTAAGTCATGTATGACGAAAGTCAGTTCAGTAAATCTGAAAGAAACCCAATTGATAATAGCCAGCTTAGGCCAAAGAACCAAAGATAGGTTGTAAGCTACTGCAAAGCTAAAGAAAGTGCAAAGTGGGGTATTGAGAAGAGAGAACAGCTGAGGAACAAACATGTAGAGACTTTCATACAAGAAGAACAAATCCTCACCAGATTTTAGTCATCTCCAGCCCTATTATTAGTTCCAGATCCTCAGATCAGAGTAAAAGCCCTGGCAGGAGGATAACAAGTGCAAGGTCCAACAAGACCAAGAATGACGTCATGGTAGTTTTTTTTATTATCGAGTAAATATTGTGGAGTGCCTAGATTGTCCCGTGATGCTCATCTGTTGGCATGAAGACATAATCCGCAAACTGAAGAGCAAAAATAAGAAAACTAAAGTCAACATCATAATAGACAATCGTGGATGATAAAAAGTGTATTGTCGGTAAAATATACAAACCTTCACTATAGTTTGGTTATCCCTGATAGATAAGTTGACGGGTAAGAAGTGGAGGTTCGGCATGAATTAATGCAATATCAGAAAACCTTAAAAATCAATTACAAGTAGGAAAATTTTAGTTGCAAATTATCAGTAAGAGTGAACACTATATATCCTTGCGCAAAAATGAAATAACACAAGTAAAAATAGCATATTTTCAACTAAATATCTTCAAGTTTCAAAACCTTCACACTAAAATACCTGGCATGTTTTCCGTTACACTTGAACAGTTTAAAGTTTTGTTGTCGTGTATAGAACTATTTTCCTTTATGTTCATTTGGATATTTAAAACAAATTCAAATATCTTACAAAATTTATCTCTCAGGTAAAACCTGCAGCGGTATTCTCTGTAGAAACAATAAAATTTTCAGCTGAAAAATATACTGTTAAAATAAGATTAAACAACTTCAAACAAAAACTAGAGTAGGTACCTAAGAAGCTCTAAGAGTAAACTATAACTGCTAATGACTAAAAGGCAAGTGTCACAATTATTGCATTTTTTCATGCGAATGAAGCAACAAAGATATTGTAGGGAAACATTGCAAATGTACTTTACACAAGCTTGGCTGATGGAATTTATTTTAATAACACATGATTTTATATAATGACAAATAACACAAGAATGAATATCTCCAATTCCTCTTTCACCTAGTTAACAAGGAAAAATATGAAATCAATTGACCATTTGTTTTGAAGAAAATTATTCATATGGTATTAATGTCATTTATATCAACCAAATCTGCTCCTTTTACCTGGTGTTGGTCACCATCGCTAGAATTTACTGACAGTTCTCTGCTTGGGCGATCATCAGAATGAGAACTGCTCAAGTCAAAAGCAAAGAAATACTTTATAATATTGCAAGAACTAATACCAACAAAATTGTAAGGGCTGTAGCAAACATGTATAGCTTCAACCTACAGTGCAGATTTTTACATATAAGTGTGAAAGAGACCTATATCAGGGCTTAGCAAACTGCATCAGTAGGGGCAGCAATGTGTTTGGCTTGGACATTGAATTCATCACAGAATGAACTAATACGGTAGACACCTTTATACAACAAACCATTCTTTTACCTTTCACCAACAAAAAATCTATACAATCAATCGAAATTGGCAATCTTCCTCCTTTGGAAAACTAGAATTGGCAATCTTCCTCATATGAAATACTATCAATCGAAATTCTAGCAGAATCCCAAGTTTAGTTTCATCTTTGGCAATCTTCCTCATATGAAATACTATCAATCAAAATTCTAGCAGAATCGGTAAATTTCGACTCTATCCTTTATATCCAAAAAAATAATCTAGCAGAAACCCAAGTTTAGTTTCAACTTGTTTTAGGGTTCTCACCTGAAGATGAGTCTCGCAAACTTCGCTCCCTTTCTCATCAATCCACCTCTGTATGCAATTCATGTGAGCAAACTGCAACATAAAGATAACTTAAATCAGTTTTATTAATTAACAAATATGGGTTCAAACCTCTCTTGCATCAAGTTCCGTCCTGTCTTATTCGATAGAAAAGGAAACATCCATTGATTACCTTGAGAGACCCTGAACAAGAATAAGAGGATTCAATGCTTGTAGAGTTCTCGTCCTCTTCATCATGGCAGTATCTACAAAGCAATCTACTCGAAGATGGCGACGGGGAATGGGGAGTAGGGTTTGAAATCGGAGAGGAGAAAATGAACGTCTTTTGGAATTTGGATTTTGAGATAGATGGGGAGTAGGGTTTGAGATCGGGGAGGAGAATGGAACACGTTTTGGGGAGAAAGGGAACGGTTTTGGATTAGGGTTTTTTTAGATATAATTTTCTTTTTTACCCCCCAACTACTTTAGTTTATTTATAGATATTATAGCATTTATAAAACGCTATAAAACATACAACATTTCAAAAACGCTGTCATAGCTAAGAATAAATATCAAAATTAATCAAAGATAGCATTTCCTTTAGAAATGCTATTATTGATCACTTTCAACCGCATTAATACTTAAACGCTATTATAAATTCGCTGTAGAATGATGTTTATGTTGTAGTGTAGGTAGGAGAAAAATGAAGCTATGCCCAATAAAGAGTCAAAGAAGAGGATGACTAGAAGGGACAAAAAGAAAATTAAGGAATTGAATACGAAGAAAGAAGGACGAAGGGAAAAATCGGAATTGAAGAGAATATAGCAGGAAAGAAATAACCTACATGATACTCAATATGAATCAACAAATGAAAAAGAATGCAAGGCAGGGAAAGCAATGAACGACACACGAGCTGAAATAAGAAGAAATTAACGAGGCAAGCAGAAAATCAGAGATTGCTTGCACCGGAATCAAAAAAATATGGGTACGGAAAAGAATAAATTGTACCCAATAAGGAATCAATAGATCAGGATGACTGCAAGAGATGGAAGGAAGTAATGAATCAAAGAATTGAATATGAAGGGATCAAAATTGATCGAATAAGACTTGTGTCCAGATCGAGTTGATTATCAAATTATTCATGTGGTTGCATGGCCTGTTTAATGTTGAGTTAATCCTGATTGAGTCATGCCTGTCTAATGTATTAGTCAAACTAACACATTAGCCAAACCTGGCTCTGATACCACTAAAAACCCTGTCATGCCCCGCTTCCCAAAAATATGGAATACGAGCGTGTGACGAAGCCCAGCGAATGATTTTAACATCATCCATAAGCTGTAGGATCGACTCAGCATCACAACAAGAATATAACAAGATATATATATATCACCAAGCATGCATGAATAATTCATTAAGCAACAGAAAACAATTTAAACATTAATAATATTCAAAATATTTTCAATGTCTGGAACAAAAGGTAAAACTCGGGAACATAAGCTCGTTACAAGTCTTAAGCAATAACAAAAGAAATAACTCAATTACAAAATGAAATGATTAAATAAAGATTTTCCCAGGCAAGGCCTAGAAAGTCTGCTCACCGATTCCAGCAGGTAGCATGTCTCCAAAGTCTGCCTAATAAATATAAAAAGGAAAAAACAGGAAAAACAAAAGAGAATGCCCTTAGTGCAAACTAGGACCACAAATAGTAAAAACGAGTACAAGTAATGGGAAATAAGAATTGGTATCAAGAATGTAACAGGGATACAACAAGTAGTGGATAAAACCAAGAACTAGCTAGCAAGGAGGACATCTTAGTAAACAGGCTGGATAACAAATGCTAATGGTAAAACACATGACAAGTGAACCTGTAGGGGTATCTAACATCAAGGTACAAGTTTCAAGTCTAGTGTCATGTAACAAGTGCCAAGTCTAGTGTCAAGTATCAAGTTGTCAAGTATCAGGTAACATATATCAAGTTCATGTTTCAGGTTTCAAGTCTCATGTATCATGTTTCATGTATCATATCATCAAGTATCGAGTAACAGGTGTCATGTTCAAGTTTCATGTTCAAGTCTTGTAGTTATTACTATCTAGGTAGCACTTCATGCATCCATACTTTTACTACATAGTTGCTACAGTCAAATCAGTTACGTTTAGACCTAGTAATGGAGTCTCACTACAAAAGTTACTCGATTTACCGGCGAATATTCCCCAGCATTTTACTAGTAGCGCCGGGGTAGGGACCGAATAGGAATGGAGCGCCAGATGGGGAGGTTATACACCGGCGGTCGCTTTAAACCGTCGGGCAATCTTCGTATTCACCAGCGTTTTATTTAAAAACGCCGGTGAAGTGTATTATTCACCGGCGTTTTAATAATAAACGCCGGTGAATATACCGACACATTCACCTGTGTGTCTAATTGAAACGCCGGTAAATAAGCTGCGATAAATCCCGCAAACCCTAATCTTTCGCTCGCCATTTTCCTAAACCCCAAAAAACAAAAAAAAAGGGGCGCTTCGTTTTCCCTCCTTCCTCGCTCTACTTCCCGCGCGTTTGCCTCCGCCGCTTCGTCCTCTTCGACAGCCTTCGACCTTTCGTCATCGTCCCTTCTTCCCTTCGCCATTTTTGATTTCCCTCCTCCCTCTCTCTATTTGGAGGTGAATCGGCGATCGGAAACCACCGTGTCGCCCCGCTCTCTCTCTATCTTCTACGCCCCCGCGCTCGTCGCCCCGCTCTCTCTCTCTCTCTTCGGTATCATCTCTTGATTTCCCTTATTTTTCAAAAAAAGCATGTTTTTTCAGATTATGCATCTTGATTTCCTTAACATGAATGGTTTAGTTGGGATGAAGAATGAATAGAAAAATATATGCTTAGATACTGGAAATTTTCATCTTTTACTGTTAATGAAGCTTATTTCATGCATCTGATTTTCATCTTGGCATGTTTTTTTGACCAAAATGGGTTCACTGTGAACTGAGGATGCTATAGGTACGTATGCCAAAATCCTCGGATATGTACAACAATTGGGTTTTAGATTTGGTTGGGCTAAAGAATTAGTAGAGCAACATATATGCTCAGATAATGGATATTTTCATTTTCAGATACTGTTAGAGAACCTGATTGCCATCTTAGGCATGATTTTTTAACATAAAATGGGTTCACTTCCAAACTAAGTATGCTGCTAGCATCCTCATCTTCTTTTACTGTTAATGAAGCTTATTTAATGCATCTGATTGTCATCTTGGCATGTTTTTTTGACCAAAATGGGTTCACTGTGAACTGAGGATGGTATAGCTGTATGCTAAAATCTCTGGATATGCATAACAATTGGGTTTTAGATTTAGTTGGGCTAAAGAATTAGTAGAGCAACATACATGCTCAGATAATGGAATTTTTCATTTTCAGATACTGTTAATGAACCTGATTGCCATCTTAGGCATGATTTTTTAACATAAAATGGGTTCACTTCCAAACTAAGTATGCTGCTAGCATCCTCTTCTTCTTTTACTGTTAATGAAGCTTATTTCATGCATCTGATTGTCAGCTTGGCATGTTTTTTTGACCAAAATAGGTTCACTGAGAACTGAGGATGCTATAGCTGTATGCCAAAATCCTCCGGATATGTACAACAATTGGGTTTTAGATTTAGTTGGGCTAAAGAATTAGTAGAGCAACATATATGCTCAGATAATGGATGTTTTCATTTTCAGATACTGTTAATGAACCTGATTGCCATCTTAGGCATGGTTTTTTAACAAAAAATGGGTACACTTCCAAACTAAGTATGCTGCTAGCATCCTCATATTCTTTTACTGTTAATGAAGCTTATCTCATGCATCTGATTGTCATCTTGGCATGTTTTTTTGACCAAAATGGGTTCACTGTGAACTGAGGATGCTATAGGTATGTATGCCAAAATCCTCCGGATATGTACAACAATTGGGTTTTAGATTTAGTTGGGCTAAAGAATTAGTAGAGCAACATATATGCTCAGATAATGGAAATTTTCATTTTCAGATACTGTTAATGAAGCTGATTGCCATCTTTGGCATGATTTTTTAACAAAAAAATGGGTACACTTCCAAACTAAGTACATTTGACAGGTACAACATGTCGAGGCGTGGAAAGAGGATAAATATAAATGATGGCAACGAGAGCCATGAGGATGAGCAGCCACTACATAATAGTGGCAGTCAAACAGATGAGGGTGAGGGTAGCACGCCGCCCACTGTCAAAAAACATCGTGGGCGAACTAAGATGACGAATGTTTGGAGAATTAAGAATGACGAAAGGATAGTGGTGGAGGTAAACGGTGTCGAGCAATCGGTTGGCGATAACGCCAGTAAATTTTCTTCCTTTATTGGGGTTATAGCAAGGAACCCACGGATAGTTCCTTTGTCATACGAGAGTTGGCCGAAGGTGCCAACCACGACAAAGGCCACTGCAATTACGACAATCAAGGTATTTCCCATCTAAAATAAATAATTGATATGCACAAATATATTATTGAAATATGTATTTTTAGTGATGGGTAATAAATTTTGCAGCAATACTTATCGTTCGCCGACTCTCTTACGCCTTGGGTTGAAAAGTCACTCTCCAAAAAGTGGAGGGACTACAAGAGTGACTTGAAGGCGAAGTATTTTGACAAAGACCTTTCAGAGGTGGAGAATGCAGGGAATGTGCCAGAAAATGTGGAGCCTTCAGATTGGCAATTCCTTGTGCACTACTGGAGTTCGGCGATCGGTCAGGTATTTACATTAAAGGCACAAAAATCTAATGAGTATGTGGTTGTATGGCTACTCTAATGAATTTTTCTGCTAACTTCATTGTGGCATGTACAGAAAAGGGCAGAGGTGGGTGTTGCCAGTCGGTCAAAGCAGCTAGTGTTGCACACCGCTGGTACACAGAGATTTGCTCTGGTTCGGGAAGAATTGGTAGGCACAATCGTATTGAACATTTTTTACTTACAGTTATTTGTTTATAACCATTTCATCTTACTAATATATAGGAAGAAGATTTGGGGGTCCTACGGAGTTTGGCGACATTGACTTTTTCGATGCCACCCACAAATCGAAGGATGGGACGTATGCGAGCCTTGAGGCAGCACGGATTCTGGTAATTTGTGAACTAATATCTAATGAGTAGTCGAAATCTCATCTGCTTTTAACTCTGATTGTTATGTCCTTTTACAGACTAACGCTCGGAGAAGGTATGATGAAATCTCTTCCGCTTCAGATTCTGACCCTACGGCGGCACCCACAGATTGGCGTACCCGGCAGAGAGTTGCCTTGACCGAGGTTAGGGAAAAGGAGAGGCATGGACGTGTTCGTGGTATGGGGCTAGGACCAACCCCCTCGCAGCTATTCGGACGGAGTGAATCTAGTTCAAGTGACAATCGGGACGAAGAGATGACTTCATTAAAGGCACAAGTTGCACTCCTACAAGAACAAATGGCCCATTTAATAGGGCAACAATCCCAAGTCCCACCCTCGGTAAGTCTTTAAATTGGTATTTTTAAAGAGATTATGGTCTTGAATGCATGAAAGACACGTATTAGTGTTTGTGAGTCTGCATTGTGGCTGTCGTCTATAAGCATTTCGTCTGTGTTTCTTAAGTGGGCTGTAATTAGAAAGAAAGGGCTAGAGTGGAGATCTGGAAAACCCAAATAGAGACATCTCGTTTATTATAATCTATACTTATTGTTGGACCAACCCCCTCTTGCTGTTGTTGCTGATGTCTCTTTGTGTGCGTGTGTTGAAGAGAATGAAGGGATGAGAGAGTTGAGGAAAATGCCGCTATGTTAGCCTGGTGTATCCTCATTCTCTACCATCCCTCTTTCTGGCTCCATATATGGCTTCTATATTAAATTGGTTTCCTTCCACGATGACAGTCCGTAATACTACACTTGATATGAGCCCTGTTCATAGCTGCACCCTATTACATACTCACAAACAACTAATACGTGTCGTTCATGCATTGTATGACCAACCCCACTTTGGCACATAACATGCTTAGATGACATTTTATGACCTGCAAACAAGGTTTGTTCAGCCGTGTTGTTGTACTGATTTGGAGGATTTTGGTATGCTAGCAGCATACTTAGTTTGGAAGTGAACCCATTTTATGTTAAAAAATCATGCCAAAGATGGCAATCAGGTTCTCTAAATCAGCTTCTGAAAATGAAAATATCCATTATCTGAGCATATATGTTGCTCTACTAATTCTTTAGCCCAACTAAATCTAAAACCCAATTGTTGTACATATCCGGAGAGTTTTGGCATACGTACCTATAGCATCCTCAGTTCACAGTGTACCCATTTTGGTCAAAAAAACATGCCAAAGATGGCAATCAGATGCATGAAATCATTTTCTTTAACAGTATCTGAAAATGAAAATTTCCATTATCTGAGCATATAAGTTTCCTTAACAGTGACTGTGAACAATTGTTCTTAATTGGGCTGTGATTAGAAAGAGACGAGTTGGAGTGGAGATCTGGAAACCCATATAGAGACATCTTGTTCATAATAATTTATTATTATTGTTGTTCTTGTCGCTCTTGCTGCTGTTGCTGATGTCTCTATGTGTTCGTGTGCTGAAGGGAAAGAAGGGATGAGAGAGAGAGATGAGGAAAATGCCGCTATGTTAGCCTGAGTATGCTCATTCTCTACCATTCCTCTTTCTGGCTTCTATATTTGGTTTCCTTCCACGATGACAATTCCTTAAAACTACACTTGATATGAGCCCTATTCGTATTTTTCTTCAATGAAGAATTGATCTATGACTACAATTTTCATTTTCTTTTACTGTTAGTGAAGCTTATTTCATGCATCTGATTGTCATCTTGGCATGTTTTTTTGACCAAAATGGTTTCACTATGAACTGAGGATGCTATAGCTGTATGCCAAAACCCTCCGGATATGTACAACAATTGGGTTTTAGATTTAGTTGGGCTAAAGAATTAGTAGAGCAACATATATGCTTAGATAATGGACATTTTCATTTTCAGAAGCTGATTTAGAGAACCTGATTGCCATCTTTGGCATGATTTTTTAACATAAAATGGGTTCACTTCCAAACTAAGTATGCTGCTAGCATCCCCATCTTCTTTTACTGTTAATGAAGCTTATTTCATGCATCTGATTGTCATCTTGGCATGTTTTTTTGACCAAAATGGGTTCACTGTGAACTGAGGATGCTATAGCTGTATGCCAAAACCCTCCGGATATGTACAACAATTGGGTTTTAGATTTAGTTGGGCTAAAGAATTAGTAGAGCAACATATATGCTCAGATAATGGATATTCTCATTTTCAGAAGCTGATTTAGAGAACCTGATTGCCATCTTTGGCATGATTTTTTAACATAAAATGGGTTCACTTCCAAACTAAGTATGCTGCTAGCATCCCCATCTTCTTTTACTGTTAATGAAGCTTATTTCATGCATCTGATTGTCATCTTGGCATGTTTTTTTGACCAAAATGGGTTCACTGTGAACTGAGGATGCTATAGCTGTATGCCAAAACCCTCCGGATATGTACAACAATTGGGTTTTAGATTTAGTTGGGCTAAAGAATTAGTAGAGCAACATATATGCTCAGATAATGGATATTTTCATTTTCAGAAGCTGATTTAGAGAACCTGATTGCCATCCTTGGCATGATTTTTTAACATAAAATGGGTTCACTTCCAAACTAAGTATGCTGCTAGCATCCCCATCTTCTTTTAATGTTAATGAAGCTTATTTCATGCATCTGATTGTCATCTTGGCATGTTTTTTTGACCAAAATGGGTTCACTGTGAACTGAGGATGCTATAGCTGTATGCCAAAACCCTCCGGATATGTACAACAATTGGGTTTTAGATTTAGTTGGGCTAAAGAATTAGTAGAGCAACATATATGCTCAGATAATGGATATTTTCATTTTCAGAAGCTGATTTAGAGAACCTGATTGCCATCCTTGGCATGATTTTTTAACATAAAATGGGTTCACTTCCAAACTAAGTATGCTGCTAGCATCCCCATCTTCTTTTAATGTTAATGAAGCTTATTTCATGCATCTGATTGTCATCTTGGCATGTTTTTTTGACCAAAATGGGTTCACTGTGAACTGAGGATGCTATAGCTGTATGCCAAAACCCTCCGGATATGTACAACAATTGGGTTTTAGATTTAGTTGGGCTAAAGAATTAGTAGAGCAACATATATGCTCAGATAATGGATATTTTCATTTTCAGAAGCTGATTTAGAGAACCTGATTGCCATCTTTGGCATGATTTTTTAACATAAAATGGGTTCACTTCCAAACTAAGTATGCTGCTAGCATCCCCATCTTCTTTTACTGTTAATGAAGCTTATTTCATGCATCTGATTGTCATCTTGGCATGTTTTTTTGACCAAAATGGGTTCACTGTGAACTGAGGATGCTATAGCTGTATGCCAAAACCCTCCGGATATGTACAACAATTGGGTTTTAGAGTTAGTTGGGCTAAAGAATTAGTAGAGCAACATATATGCTCAGATAATGGATATTTTCATTTTCAGAAGCTGATTTAGAGAACCTGATTGCCATCTTTGGCATGATTTTTTAACATAAAATAGGTTCACTTCCAAACTAAGTATGCTGCTAGCATCCCCATCTTCTTTTACTGTTAATGAAGCTTATTTCATGCATCTGATTGTCATCTTGGTGTAACGCTCCGAATTTCAAATAAGGACAAACTCGAGATTTCACAGGATCTTTACTTCACTTCGTACAATTTTACAAGGAAAATTTAAAACTTTTTATTCACAATACATCAGAGTTCAATTACAACTTGGTTTTACACAGCGGAAGAATGAAATTTACAATAAAACATTTATAACATCTTTAGAATAAAACAGCAACAGCATATCCACTTTATAACTCCATGAATAGTCCATTACCTGCATGTCAATCTGTGGGCACGTCAGTTATTTACAACTGACGAAATGTTATACACGGCTATCCTCTCTATGCCGGAAATAGTATAACGATCTCATACTTTAACAAATCACAAAAAAAGATTGAATGAACAAGTAAAGTGTCAAAGGTGATTATTCTAAACATAAGTGTATGTCATGCCTTAATGCCTAATGCACACATTTCTATACTAGGGTGACACTAATGCACACTTGTTCGGATTCTATGCATCCCATACTACATAGGTCCGAGGGCAAGCGCCTACGTTCTCCACAATAAAGGGCTCGATCCCTCGCCATGAAAACTACCCGGTAGCAAAACAAAGTTCAGACTATTCCACGAATGTGAATCCCAGCCTTGGAGTCCACCAACAGCTGTTATAACAGATTCCACATCGTACGAACCGTCCCGTATGTGACCCTCTAGCCCAGTATATATATATATACATTGGAGACGGTAAACACAAAAATCCATCCGTCTGACTACTCAAGATCCCGGAGTCCACCGCTGACCCGTCCTTATAGTCCCGGACTAAAATATAATAATCCGTCTCCCACAGGGCAACCTCAGTCCACCAACTGGGTCTATAGTCTTGGAGTCCACCAACAACTATATAGAGCACCCCACTTACGTTTCCCTAAGTTTACTACATCTTCACTTATGTGCCTAAATTTTCTTAAGTTCAAGACATGAATAATTTCCATTCAAAGAATTAGTTTTACCTCCTACCGGACTTAGTCAACAAATACGAGATGGCTCCATAACCACATCTCCAAATCACAACTCAACATTCTTTTATTTCAATAATGCCGGTACCGAGGTCTTACTAACTCAAAGTCATAAGCTTTCATGTACAAGAAACATGGGTACATATACCCTTTAATAATCCTGTCTGAAACTTAGGTAATTTCATCTTTCATCTTAATCACAAAATAATCAAATCTTTTCACTATTCATGATCTATTCATTTATTCATCATCTTTATAAGCAAAATGATTCATCTCAACTGCATAATTTCATAGCATGAAATTTTTGATTAAACTCAAACTCATACAATGTGTCTCAACCACAACAATGAAAATTTTAAACAGAATAAGTATACAATCTTTTTCAAAGAATTCACTTCACACAAACACATTCTTTTCTTCCAAAAAAATATAAATTTTATTAAAAATTTAAGTAAAAGAATTCACTTTCCATCTTGATTCCATGAAGCGTTTCAAACAATATTTTTAGCACACTTTATATCATTCTATATAACCATTTAAAGTTTCCAAATGTTATTGTAATAGAAAATTTTCATTCTGACTTAAAAGAAACCCAAACAAAAAAAACTTTATATCATTCTATATAACCATTAAAATTTCCAAATAAAAGAAAACTCCATTCTGACTTAGAAGAAACCAAAACAAAAAAAACTATATCATTCTATGTAACCATTTAAAACTTCCAAAAAAATTCATTCTGACAAAACAAAAAAAAAAACTTGTTTAGAAACCCCAAGTCAGAGTCAAGATTCGAACCCATAATCCACAAGAAGAAAGCCCAGACACCAAGCCGATAGGCCAAGTGCTCCCACATGGCTAAAGTACACATGGTCTTTTATATACCCAGACTCTGCCTAAATATTCCCGGTTTAAAATTTCTCTTTTCTAAAAAAACAACTTACGATCCCAAATGTCGAACCCACACACTCCAAAAATTATTCGAGAACAGTATACTGAACTCTAGGGCAACAATAAGTTCATACAATTGAAAATTTCTACCGCGTGAAGAGTAACTCAACTTTCGCTATAATTTGGGAAAAATATATTTTTCTATGTCCATTAGCAATAAGAAAATATTTCTCATTTTTTTTTTCTCTTATGTTTTCTTATTTCCTGTCTATGCGAGTCCTATGCCTTCTTATATACAACCCATTATAATTTCAAATGTGAATGCCAAAGATTCTGTTAATAGATGCTATGTGCTGGTAGGTATAAAATGACCACTTAAGATAATTAGATAGAATTCACTAGTGCATCAACCAACAAAAACTAAAAAGAAAGGATAAACATACTGTGTGAATTTATACTCTTTACTTCAAGTAGACTAATATCGGACTTCACTGTCTACACAAAAATTATATATCTTCTCAACTTTTCTTGCTACTATTCACGATTCATGAATTGTTATTCCACTTTCGTAATATAGTTATTCTATTTTATTACTTCAAAATTACTCATTTACCTTCATTAACATGCACATTCTAAGAATTAGAAAGTAGGAGAACACCCACTTTTATGTTTTACTACTCATTTTTCATCACATACAAAAGTGTAAATTAAATCTACTTTTCATATCTCATTCAAAACATACATTTTCCCAAGATGAAGTTTTAACATGAATCATGGTATCAAACATCAAAATCCCATATTATTCATAGCATGTATTTTAGCATAAAAATTACCTACATAACAATATCATCTCATAAGATTAATTTATAATTTTTAGCATGATATTTCTACAACTAGAAAGTAAGAAATCACCCACCTTTTGAAGCTTGAACAATTGGAAAAATGATCACCACTTCTAGCTCCAAGACTCCTAGCTCTTCTCCTCCTAGCAATGGCCTCCAAGCACAACACTCTCTTCTCTTTTTCTTTTCTTTCTCTTGATTTTCTATTCTTTTTGGTGTGTGAAATGAGAAGAAGAGAAGTGCTATTTATAGGGTTTGTAGAGGGTTCAATTTGCAAAATTACCCACCTAATAAATTACTAAATTAATTCTCATCTCTTCACTTTCTCAACTCCTAAAAACTCCTAACTTTTCATTTTCCAACTCTTCAAAAACTTAACTTCCAAAACCCCCTCAACTCTTCATCTCCCCACTCTCCTAACCATAACTTCTCACTTTCCCTCTCTTGTAAACCGGCTTCACATAGCACAGCACACAAACCGGCTCAATGTGCTGTGCTCACCTCAAATGGGCCTCCTTGATTTTTCTTTTCATATATACATAACCATGGCCCATCTATTCCATCCATTTACTAATACACCATAATATAAATTCTAAAGCCCAATACAAAAAAAAAAACCCATTAGCCAAAAATCAAACAGAATTATTCCAAGCCGTGGGCCTCCATTCCATTTCATCACTTACATATATATTAACCATATATACATATATTATTACCTTGTATATATTCTCTAATGTATATATTATACTCTTTTTAAAACTACGGGATGTTACACACTCCGGAATTTTATTTTAAAAATGAATATACCAAAATACGTTTACCGAAACACGTGCATCACACGTAAAACATGAAAATGCGAAAATCGACTTTATTGATGAAAAGTTATTAAATATAATCGAAAATAATATAAGAAAATATATTTACTAATTTTGTGTACTTCATGATGAAATCGCAACACGTAGAAAGCACGTGCATTATACGTGTAGAAAATCGAAGAATGCATTTTAATCAAAACAAGGGGAAAATAAATTTTCGTTTTATAAAATAGATTTAAATACATAAAAATAAATAATTTAAACCTATAGAAAATATTTTACGTAGTGGTGGAAACACGTGCATCAAAACACGTAAAAAGCACGTAAATCCCAGGGATTGAAATATTATATTTTAGCTGACTGAAATCAATACGGAAAATATATAAATAGTACGAATCCAAAATATGTAGTGAAACACATTACAAAAATATACGTGTGTAACACCCAGGGGCAAAATTGTAATTTCAATTTTGCGGGGTGTTACACTCTCCCCCCCTTAGAGTAGTTCCGTCCCCGGAACTCGCTAGGGTAAAGATTGTATTTTGTACACGCCGAAGAAAATATTATTCTTGTATTTAGGAAACTACAACTTTAAAATATGCAATGAGGAAAACAAGATAAACTCTATATAGGAAAATTATGAATATTAAAATTTTATAAAAACAAACGAGAAAACTCACATAAGGAAATAAATATAACCATAAAGATATAATGGATTGAAAGAAGTTCCAAAGTGTTTCTAGATAAGCATTAGATAAAAAGGAAAAGTCAATTAAGTTGTTAATTCGAAATAGTTCGGAAAATAATGTGGCGAAGGAAACACAGTCAATAGGTAATTTGGAAAATTTTATCAATGGTAGAAAATTCGCAAACTGTATAACGAAATCGAATTAGCAATTTAAAACAAGACCATTGAATAAGAGTTTGGATAAATAAGTGGGAATGAGACTTAGTTGAAAGTAATGATAACATAAAATGACTTCGTATATCAATTAATAAAATAGTTTGTAAGGTAGCTATGACAATTATACACACAATTTGAAAAAATAGAAAGCATACGTTGAAATACTTTGTGAATATACAAAATTTTGTAGTGATGAAAATAATTTATAACATTAAGACAAAATAGTGTAAAGCACATACACGAGATAAAAACATGAAAACACTAATTATATAGTATAGCAAATTAGGACAATAGACATAAACGAGTATATGCAAAAATATTAATGTAGTAATTAGATGAGGGTAAAATGATATGTATAATAAGAATTATTGAAATATATGATATATATATAGAGATCATTGGAAGAATATAAGTAATAACTAAGAGTGTAAAAACAGTTAAAATTTGAGAAAAGATAATGTATAAATAGTGAGTATATACAGTGCAAAACTATAAAAGTAATGAGTAGCGATTAATAGTAAAAATGAATATATCAAAACAAATATGCAATAATAGTACAGAATGTAAACAATAAAACAAATGGTAGGTCATATTTATACAGGTAGAAAATTTCAATCTTGTTAAAAACATACAGGATAAGATAATATAGTATCACAGAAATCAAATTATATAAAATGAGTGCACATAAGAAAAATCCAAAATAATAAATGAAGAAAATAGTGGTTGCAATATTAATTTAATAAACGGCAATTTAAAACTTGGCAAAATACGTAAAGTAATATTAGATATAAACGGGTAAATGTAAAGTGACATAAATACATGAAGGACAAAATTTTAAGTTTGAAAAATAGGTTTAAAATATCAAGACTAAGGAAAATAGACAAATAATAAATATTCAAATGATTTAATAACATAAGAAAATATTTATTAAAAATTTATATATTGAATATGGAGAAAGTACCATGATAATGATCTACAAAAATAATTTGAGAGGGAAGTGTGTAAGGTATCATGAATGACGGTCTAAGCCAACCACGCTTCCACTGCGCCACTCTGATACCCAGGGGGAAAATGTGCTCGCATACACTCTCATATTAATGTATACAAGGAGAATCATCATGACGACTCCAGCCATCCAAAAGAGAGAGAAAACACCATTGCATAGAGCAACACAAATGTAAATCACTTACATTTAAATCTCTATAGACTGAAACTCACACTCTAGTGTCCACAGGAATAATATTGTAACTACTCAATAAGGTGTCATGGGTTCTAGACTATAGTTAATGATCTTACTACTCTTCCTAAACAAATCTTTTTAGTCTATCAAGTTCGGATTCACTTGGGTTAGCCGTAAGAGTCGGTTCCCAGCTAGCGGTGGTCCGAAGACGCTTAAGTACCGTGTCGCTTAGGGTTGTTTACACCCGGTTGACAGAAGGACTCTTTTGGCTTGTTCCCAAATTTATCGTCACTTTTTATCGTTCCTTATAAACTTGTACTACTTGTGAAGCATGCTCTGATACCATCTGTAACGCCCCGAATTTCAAATAAGGACAAACTCGAGATTTCACAGGATCTTTACTTCACTTCGTACAATTTTACAAGGAAAATTTAAAACTTTTTATTCACAATACATCAGAGTTCAATTACAACTTGGTTTTACACAGCGGAAGAATGAAATTTACAATAAAACATTTATAACATCTTTAGAATAAAACAGCAACAGCATATCCACTTTATAACTCCATGAATAGTCCATTACCTGCATGTCAATCTGTGGGCACGTCAGTTATTTACAACTGACGAAATGTTATACACGGCTATCCTCTCTATGCCGGAAATAGTATAACGATCTCATACTTTAACAAATCACAAAAAAAGATTGAATGAACAAGTAAAGTGTCAAAGGTGATTATTCTAAACATAAGTGTATGTCATGCCTTAATGCCTAATGCACACATTTCTATACTAGGGTGACACTAATGCACACTTGTTCGGATTCTATGCATCCCATACTACATAGGTCCGAGGGCAAGCGCCTACGTTCTCCACAATAAAGGGCTCGATCCCTCGCCATGAAAACTACCCGGTAGCAAAACAAAGTTCAGACAATTCCACGAATGTGAATCCCAGCCTTGGAGTCCACCAACAGCTGTTATAACAGATTCCACATCGTACGAACCGTCCCGTATGTGACCCTCTAGCCCAGTATATATATATATACATTGGAGACGGTAAACACAAAAATCCATCCGTCTGACTACTCAAGATCCCGGAGTCCACCGCTGACCCGTCCTTATAGTCCCGGACTAAAATATAATAATCCGTCTCCCACAGGGCAACCTCAGTCCACCAACTGGGTCTATAGTCTTGGAGTCCACCAACAACTATATAGAGCACCCCACTTACGTTTCCCTAAGTTTACTACATCTTCACTTATGTGCCTAAATTTTCTTAAGTTCAAGACATGAATAATTTCCATTCAAAGAATTAGTTTTACCTCCTACCGGACTTAGTCAACAAATACGAGATGGCTCCATAACCACATCTCCAAATCACAACTCAACATTCTTTTATTTCAATAATGCCGGTACCGAGGTCTTACTAACTCAAAGTCATAAGCTTTCATGTACAAGAAACATGGGTACATATACCCTTTAATAATCCTGTCTGAAACTTAGGTAATTTCATCTTTCATCTTAATCACAAAATAATCAAATCTTTTCACTATTCATGATCTATTCATTTATTCATCATCTTTATAAGCAAAATGATTCATCTCAACTGCATAATTTCATAGCATGAAATTTTTGATTAAACTCAAACTCATACAATGTGTCTCAACCACAACAATGAAAATTTTAAACAGAATAAGTATACAATCTTTTTCAAAGAATTCACTTCACACAAACACATTCTTTTCTTCCAAAAAAATATAAATTTTATTAAAAATTTAAGTAAAAGAATTCACTTTCCATCTTGATTCCATGAAGCGTTTCAAACAATATTTTTAGCACACTTTATATCATTCTATATAACCATTTAAAGTTTCCAAATGTTATTGTAATAGAAAATTTTCATTCTGACTTAAAAGAAACCCAAACAAAAAAAACTTTATATCATTCTATATAACCATTAAAATTTCCAAATAAAAGAAAACTCCATTCTGACTTAGAAGAAACCAAAACAAAAAAAACTATATCATTCTATGTAACCATTTAAAACTTCCAAAAAAATTCATTCTGACAAAACAAAAAAAAAAAACTTGTTTAGAAACCCCAAGTCAGAGTCAAGATTCGAACCCATAATCCACAAGAAGAAAGCCCAGACACCAAGCCGATAGGCCAAGTGCTCCCACATGGCTAAAGTACACATGGTCTTTTATATACCCAGACTCTGCCTAAATATTCCCGGTTTAAAATTTCTCTTTTCTAAAAAAACAACTTACGATCCCAAATGTCGAACCCACACACTCCAAAAATTATTCGAGAACAGTATACTGAACTCTAGGGCAACAATAAGTTCATACAATTGAAAATTTCTACCGCGTGAAGAGTAACTCAACTTTCGCTATAATTTGGGAAAAATATATTTTTCTATGTCCATTAGCAATAAGAAAATATTTCTCATTTTTTTTTTCTCTTATGTTTTCTTATTTCCTGTCTATGCGAGTCCTATGCCTTCTTATATACAACCCATTATAATTTCAAATGTGAATGCCAAAGATTCTGTTAATAGATGCTATGTGCTGGTAGGTATAAAATGACCACTTAAGATAATTAGATAGAATTCACTAGTGCATCAACCAACAAAAACTAAAAAGAAAGGATAAACATACTGTGTGAATTTATACTCTTTACTTCAAGTAGACTAATATCGGACTTCACTGTCTACACAAAAATTATATATCTTCTCAACTTTTCTTGCTACTATTCACGATTCATGAATTGTTATTCCACTTTCGTAATATAGTTATTCTATTTTATTACTTCAAAATTACTCATTTACCTTCATTAACATGCACATTCTAAGAATTAGAAAGTAGGAGAACACCCACTTTTATGTTTTACTACTCATTTTTCATCACATACAAAAGTGTAAATTAAATCTACTTTTCATATCTCATTCAAAACATACATTTTCCCAAGATGAAGTTTTAACATGAATCATGGTATCAAACATCAAAATCCCATATTATTCATAGCATGTATTTTAGCATAAAAATTACCTACATAACAATATCATCTCATAAGATTAATTTATAATTTTTAGCATGATATTTCTACAACTAGAAAGTAAGAAATCACCCACCTTTTGAAGCTTGAACAATTGGAAAAATGATCACCACTTCTAGCTCCAAGACTCCTAGCTCTTCTCCTCCTAGCAATGGCCTCCAAGCACAACACTCTCTTCTCTTTTTCTTTTCTTTCTCTTGATTTTCTATTCTTTTTGGTGTGTGAAATGAGAAGAAGAGAAGTGCTATTTATAGGGTTTGTAGAGGGTTCAATTTGCAAAATTACCCACCTAATAAATTACTAAATTAATTCTCATCTCTTCACTTTCTCAACTCCTAAAAACTCCTAACTTTTCATTTTCCAACTCTTCAAAAACTTAACTTCCAAAACCCCCTCAACTCTTCATCTCCCCACTCTCCTAACCATAACTTCTCACTTTCCCTCTCTTGTAAACCGGCTTCACATAGCACAGCACACAAACCGGCTCAATGTGCTGTGCTCACCTCAAATGGGCCTCCTTGATTTTTCTTTTCATATATACATAACCATGGCCCATCTATTCCATCCATTTACTAATACACCATAATATAAATTCTAAAGCCCAATACAAAAAAAAAAACCCATTAGCCAAAAATCAAACAGAATTATTCCAAGCCGTGGGCCTCCATTCCATTTCATCACTTACATATATATTAACCATATATACATATATTATTACCTTGTATATATTCTCTAATGTATATATTATACTCTTTTTAAAACTACGGGATGTTACACACTCCGGAATTTTATTTTAAAAATGAATATACCAAAATACGTTTACCGAAACACGTGCATCACACGTAAAACATGAAAATGCGAAAATCGACTTTATTGATGAAAAGTTATTAAATATAATCGAAAATAATATAAGAAAATATATTTACTAATTTTGTGTACTTCATGATGAAATCGCAACACGTAGAAAGCACGTGCATTATACGTGTAGAAAATCGAAGAATGCATTTTAATCAAAACAAGGGGAAAATAAATTTTCGTTTTATAAAATAGATTTAAATACATAAAAATAAATAATTTAAACCTATAGAAAATATTTTACGTAGTGGTGGAAACACGTGCATCAAAACACGTAAAAAGCACGTAAATCCCAGGGATTGAAATATTATATTTTAGCTGACTGAAATCAATACGGAAAATATATAAATAGTACGAATCCAAAATATGTAGTGAAACACATTACAAAAATATACGTGTGTAACACCCAGGGGCAAAATTGTAATTTCAATTTTGCGGGGTGTTACACTCTCCCCCCCTTAGAGTAGTTCCGTCCCCGGAACTCGCTAGGGTAAAGATTGTATTTTGTACACGCCGAAGAAAATATTATTCTTGTATTTAGGAAACTACAACTTTAAAATATGCAATGAGGAAAACAAGATAAACTCTATATAGGAAAATTATGAATATTAAAATTTTATAAAAACAAACGAGAAAACTCACATAAGGAAATAAATATAACCATAAAGATATAATGGATTGAAAGAAGTTCCAAAGTGTTTCTAGATAAGCATTAGATAAAAAGGAAAAGTCAATTAAGTTGTTAATTCGAAATAGTTCGGAAAATAATGTGGCGAAGGAAACACAGTCAATAGGTAATTTGGAAAATTTTATCAATGGTAGAAAATTCGCAAACTGTATAACGAAATCGAATTAGCAATTTAAAACAAGACCATTGAATAAGAGTTTGGATAAATAAGTGGGAATGAGACTTAGTTGAAAGTAATGATAACATAAAATGACTTCGTATATCAATTAATAAAATAGTTTGTAAGGTAGCTATGACAATTATACACACAATTTGAAAAAATAGAAAGCATACGTTGAAATACTTTGTGAATATACAAAATTTTGTAGTGATGAAAATAATTTATAACATTAAGACAAAATAGTGTAAAGCACATACACGAGATAAAAACATGAAAACACTAATTATATAGTATAGCAAATTAGGACAATAGACATAAACGAGTATATGCAAAAATATTAATGTAGTAATTAGATGAGGGTAAAATGATATGTATAATAAGAATTATTGAAATATATGATATATATATAGAGATCATTGGAAGAATATAAGTAATAACTAAGAGTGTAAAAACAGTTAAAATTTGAGAAAAGATAATGTATAAATAGTGAGTATATACAGTGCAAAACTATAAAAGTAATGAGTAGCGATTAATAGTAAAAATGAATATATCAAAACAAATATGCAATAATAGTACAGAATGTAAACAATAAAACAAATGGTAGGTCATATTTATACAGGTAGAAAATTTCAATCTTGTTAAAAACATACAGGATAAGATAATATAGTATCACAGAAATCAAATTATATAAAATGAGTGCACATAAGAAAAATCCAAAATAATAAATGAAGAAAATAGTGGTTGCAATATTAATTTAATAAACGGCAATTTAAAACTTGGCAAAATACGTAAAGTAATATTAGATATAAACGGGTAAATGTAAAGTGACATAAATACATGAAGGACAAAATTTTAAGTTTGAAAAATAGGTTTAAAATATCAAGACTAAGGAAAATAGACAAATAATAAATATTCAAATGATTTAATAACATAAGAAAATATTTATTAAAAATTTATATATTGAATATGGAGAAAGTACCATGATAATGATCTACAAAAATAATTTGAGAGGGAAGTGTGTAAGGTATCATGAATGACGGTCTAAGCCAACCACGCTTCCACTGCGCCACTCTGATACCCAGGGGGAAAATGTGCTCGCATACACTCTCATATTAATGTATACAAGGAGAATCATCATGACGACTCCAGCCATCCAAAAGAGAGAGAAAACACCATTGCATAGAGCAACACAAATGTAAATCACTTACATTTAAATCTCTATAGACTGAAACTCACACTCTAGTGTCCACAGGAATAATATTGTAACTACTCAATAAGGTGTCATGGGTTCTAGACTATAGTTAATGATCTTACTACTCTTCCTAAACAAATCTTTTTAGTCTATCAAGTTCGGATTCACTTGGGTTAGCCGTAAGAGTCGGTTCCCAGCTAGCGGTGGTCCGAAGACGCTTAAGTACCGTGTCGCTTAGGGTTGTTTACACCCGGTTGACAGAAGGACTCTTTTGGCTTGTTCCCAAATTTATCGTCACTTTTTATCGTTCCTTATAAACTTGTACTACTTGTGAAGCATGCTCTGATACCATCTGTAACGCCCCGAATTTCAAATAAGGACAAACTCGAGATTTCACAGGATCTTTACTTCACTTCGTACAATTTTACAAGGAAAATTTAAAACTTTTTATTCACAATACATCAGAGTTCAATTACAACTTGGTTTTACACAGCGGAAGAATGAAATTTACAATAAAACATTTATAACATCTTTAGAATAAAACAGCAACAGCATATCCACTTTATAACTCCATGAATAGTCCATTACCTGCATGTCAATCTGTGGGCACGTCAGTTATTTACAACTGACGAAATGTTATACACGGCTATCCTCTCTATGCCGGAAATAGTATAACGATCTCATACTTTAACAAATCACAAAAAAAGATTGAATGAACAAGTAAAGTGTCAAAGGTGATTATTCTAAACATAAGTGTATGTCATGCCTTAATGCCTAATGCACACATTTCTATACTAGGGTGACACTAATGCACACTTGTTCGGATTCTATGCATCCCATACTACATAGGTCCGAGGGCAAGCGCCTACGTTCTCCACAATAAAGGGCTCGATCCCTCGCCATGAAAACTACCCGGTAGCAAAACAAAGTTCAGACAATTCCACGAATGTGAATCCCAGCCTTGGAGTCCACCAACAGCTGTTATAACAGATTCCACATCGTACGAACCGTCCCGTATGTGACCCTCTAGCCCAGTATATATATATATACATTGGAGACGGTAAACACAAAAATCCATCCGTCTGACTACTCAAGATCCCGGAGTCCACCGCTGACCCGTCCTTATAGTCCCGGACTAAAATATAATAATCCGTCTCCCACAGGGCAACCTCAGTCCACCAACTGGGTCTATAGTCTTGGAGTCCACCAACAACTATATAGAGCACCCCACTTACGTTTCCCTAAGTTTACTACATCTTCACTTATGTGCCTAAATTTTCTTAAGTTCAAGACATGAATAATTTCCATTCAAAGAATTAGTTTTACCTCCTACCGGACTTAGTCAACAAATACGAGATGGCTCCATAACCACATCTCCAAATCACAACTCAACATTCTTTTATTTCAATAATGCCGGTACCGAGGTCTTACTAACTCAAAGTCATAAGCTTTCATGTACAAGAAACATGGGTACATATACCCTTTAATAATCCTGTCTGAAACTTAGGTAATTTCATCTTTCATCTTAATCACAAAATAATCAAATCTTTTCACTATTCATGATCTATTCATTTATTCATCATCTTTATAAGCAAAATGATTCATCTCAACTGCATAATTTCATAGCATGAAATTTTTGATTAAACTCAAACTCATACAATGTGTCTCAACCACAACAATGAAAATTTTAAACAGAATAAGTATACAATCTTTTTCAAAGAATTCACTTCACACAAACACATTCTTTTCTTCCAAAAAAATATAAATTTTATTAAAAATTTAAGTAAAAGAATTCACTTTCCATCTTGATTCCATGAAGCGTTTCAAACAATATTTTTAGCACACTTTATATCATTCTATATAACCATTTAAAGTTTCCAAATGTTATTGTAATAGAAAATTTTCATTCTGACTTAAAAGAAACCCAAACAAAAAAAACTTTATATCATTCTATATAACCATTAAAATTTCCAAATAAAAGAAAACTCCATTCTGACTTAGAAGAAACCAAAACAAAAAAAACTATATCATTCTATGTAACCATTTAAAACTTCCAAAAAAATTCATTCTGACAAAACAAAAAAAAAAAACTTGTTTAGAAACCCCAAGTCAGAGTCAAGATTCGAACCCATAATCCACAAGAAGAAAGCCCAGACACCAAGCCGATAGGCCAAGTGCTCCCACATGGCTAAAGTACACATGGTCTTTTATATACCCAGACTCTGCCTAAATATTCCCGGTTTAAAATTTCTCTTTTCTAAAAAAACAACTTACGATCCCAAATGTCGAACCCACACACTCCAAAAATTATTCGAGAACAGTATACTGAACTCTAGGGCAACAATAAGTTCATACAATTGAAAATTTCTACCGCGTGAAGAGTAACTCAACTTTCGCTATAATTTGGGAAAAATATATTTTTCTATGTCCATTAGCAATAAGAAAATATTTCTCATTTTTTTTTTCTCTTATGTTTTCTTATTTCCTGTCTATGCGAGTCCTATGCCTTCTTATATACAACCCATTATAATTTCAAATGTGAATGCCAAAGATTCTGTTAATAGATGCTATGTGCTGGTAGGTATAAAATGACCACTTAAGATAATTAGATAGAATTCACTAGTGCATCAACCAACAAAAACTAAAAAGAAAGGATAAACATACTGTGTGAATTTATACTCTTTACTTCAAGTAGACTAATATCGGACTTCACTGTCTACACAAAAATTATATATCTTCTCAACTTTTCTTGCTACTATTCACGATTCATGAATTGTTATTCCACTTTCGTAATATAGTTATTCTATTTTATTACTTCAAAATTACTCATTTACCTTCATTAACATGCACATTCTAAGAATTAGAAAGTAGGAGAACACCCACTTTTATGTTTTACTACTCATTTTTCATCACATACAAAAGTGTAAATTAAATCTACTTTTCATATCTCATTCAAAACATACATTTTCCCAAGATGAAGTTTTAACATGAATCATGGTATCAAACAACAAAATCCCATATTATTCATAGCATGTATTTTAGCATAAAAATTACCTACATAACAATATCATCTCATAAGATTAATTTATAATTTTTAGCATGATATTTCTACAACTAGAAAGTAAGAAATCACCCACCTTTTGAAGCTTGAACAATTGGAAAAATGATCACCACTTCTAGCTCCAAGACTCCTAGCTCTTCTCCTCCTAGCAATGGCCTCCAAGCACAACACTCTCTTCTCTTTTTCTTTTCTTTCTCTTGATTTTCTATTCTTTTTGGTGTGTGAAATGAGAAGAAGAGAAGTGCTATTTATAGGGTTTGTAGAGGGTTCAATTTGCAAAATTACCCACCTAATAAATTACTAAATTAATTCTCATCTCTTCACTTTCTCAACTCCTAAAAACTCCTAACTTTTCATTTTCCAACTCTTCAAAAACTTAACTTCCAAAACTCTTCATCTCCCCACTCTCCTAACCATAACTTCTCACTTTCCCTCTCTTGTAAACCGGCTTCACATAGCACAGCACACAAACCGGCTCAATGTGCTGTGCTCACCTCAAATGGGCCTCCTTGATTTTTCTTTTCATATATACATAACCATGGCCCATCTATTCCATCCATTTACTAATACACCATAATATAAATTCTAAAGCCCAATACAAAAAAAAAAACCCATTAGCCAAAAATCAAACAGAATTATTCCAAGCCGTGGGCCTCCATTCCATTTCATCACTTACATATATATTAACCATATATACATATATTATTACCTTGTATATATTCTCTAATGTATATATTATACTCTTTTTAAAACTACGGGATGTTACACACTCCGGAATTTTATTTTAAAAATGAATATACCAAAATACGTTTACCGAAAACACGTGCATCACACGTAAAACATGAAAATGCGAAAATCGACTTTATTGATGAAAAGTTATTAAATATAATCGAAAATAATATAAGAAAATATATTTACTAATTTTGTGTACTTCTTGATGAAATCGCAACACGTAGAAAGCACGTGCATTATACGTGTAGAAAATCGAAGAATGCATTTTAATCAAAACAAGGGGAAAATAAATTTTCATTTTATAAAATAGATTTAAATACATAAAAATAAATAATTTAAACCTATAGAAAATATTGTACGTAGTGGTGGAAACACGTGCATCAAAACACGTAAAAAGCACGTAAATCCCAGGGATTGAAATATTATATTTTAGCTGACTGAAATCAATACGGAAAATATATAAATAGTACGAATCCAAAATATGTAGTGAAACACATTACAAAAATATACGTGTGTAATACCCAGGGGCAAAATTGTAATTTCAATTTTGCGGGGTGTTACACTTGGCATGTTTTTTTGACCAAAATGGGTTCACTGTGAACTGAGGATGCTATAGCTGTATGCCAAAACCCTCCGGATAGGTACAACAATTGAGTTTTAGATTTAGTTGGGCTAAAGAATAGTAGAGCAACATATATGCTCAGATAATGGATATTTTCATTTTCAGAAGCTGATTTAGAGAACCTGATTGCCATCTTAGGCATGATTTTTTAACAAAAAATGAGTACACTTCCAAACTAAGTATGCTGCTAGCATCCTCATATTCTTTTACTGTTAATGAAGCTTATCTCATGCATCTGATTGTCATCTTGGCATGTTTTTTTGACCAAAATGGGTTCACTGTGAACTGCGGATGCTATAGGTACGTATGCCAAAATCCTCCAGATATGTACAACAATTGGGTTTTGGATTTAGTTGGGCTAAAGAATTAGTAGAGCAACATATATGCTCAGATAATGGATATTTTCATTTTCAGATACTGTTAATGAAGCTGATTGCCATCTTTGGCATGATTTTTTAACAAAAAATGGGTACACTTCCAAACTATGTATGCTGTTAAATAAGCTGAATGTTTCCATTATCTGAGCATATATGTTTCTTTATCATTTTTCTTTTACTGTTAAAGAAGCTGAATTCATGCATCTGAAGATTTAAGATCCAGGATGGCAAATTTTTATTGGGCTGTGATTGGATTGTTTAGTGGTTGTTGTCTATGTTCTTAATTGGGCTGTGATTAGAAAGAGAAGGCTCGAGTGGAGATCTGGAAACCCATATAGAGACATCTTGTTCATAATAATTTATTATTATTGTTGTTCTTGTCGCTCTTGCTGTTGTTGCTGATGTCTCTTTGTGTTCGTGTGCTGAAGGGAAACAAGGGATGAGAGAGAGATGAGGAAAATGCCGCTATGTTAGCCTGGTGTATCCAAAGTCTCTACCATTCCTCTTTCTGCTTCCATTTCTGGCTTCTATATTTGGTTTCCTTCCACGATGACAGTTCCCTAAAAATACACTTGATATGGGCCCTATCTTATTTTTCTTATTTTTCTTATATTTGGTTTCCTTCCACGATGACAGTTTCATGGATTGTCTGAACAATCCATGAAAGACATGCTTAGATACTGAATTTTCATTTGTTTTACTATTTTAGATAGTGGATATTCCCAATCAGAGGAGAATATAAAGGTTTCAAGTTAGATACTGAATTTTCATTTGTTTTGTTGTTTTAGATATATTTAAAAAGAAAATTAAGTACTAGATTTTTAGCATTGCAATGTAATTATTTTACCTCTCTATATATCATTAACAATTCTATTTGCAATTGGCACTTTGATCTTATAATTTAAGATACAGGTAGATCTTTTTGCAAGTTCAAAAAATATGTATATTCGGTATTGTGGTCTACTGTTGAATTAAACTATTGTTTTTTTTTCACAGAGCGGTCGCCCAGATGAAGGAAATTCTGATGATCAGAACTGAAGCTACTCGAGGGGTATGAATCTGTGGTCCTCCTTGCTGTTCTTATGTCCTCCTTGCTGTATGGTTGTTGTTCTTATGTCCTCCTTCCTGTTGTTATGTCAGACTGTTTTTTTTTTATGAGAGTTATGTCAGACTGTTAATTTGGGATATTTGGAATATTTGTCAGACTGGTTTGTTGGGATATTTGGGATATTCGTCGCTATATTAATTTGTTAATTATGACACTGTTAATTTTGCGGTGAATTTGGACGTTGATATGACACATGTGAAACTTTATTATCTTTAATTATTCTTGTGTTTGGTTGTGATTTGCACATTAAAATGCAACGAAATTGGTTGAATCAGTTGCGAATTAGTTTACAGGTTTTGTAAATGAAACTGTGAATTGAAATCGAACGGAAAACCGAAGCATGAAAAACAAACGGGCATAGATAGACCGGCGTTTTATAAAACGTCGGTCTATCTAATGAATTAGTTGTAGTGTGCGATATACCTGCGTTCCCACACACGCCGGTGTATGCCGCTAGTTGTAACGGTACCAAGCAACACCGGCGTTTTATAAAATGCCGGTGAACCTAACTACACCGGCATTTTTTGGTCACGCCTGGTGCTTGTAAGTCGGAAAAACCGGACACTCATAAACGCACATACACCGGCGGTCAACGACCGCCGGTATACTTTCATTCTACACCGGCGTTTATATAAACGCCGGTGAATTGATAAATACCGGCAGTTTATGGCTGCCGGTAAATGTATATTGGGGGTAAAAGAACGGCACTCAGAGACCCCCATACACCGGCGTTTTTCTGACCGCCGGTGTAGTTATAATATTTACCGGCGTCCAGTAGAACTGCCGGTGTAGATCCCTTCCTTTCCGCGACGCTCGCTTCGGCGGCATTTGGATCGGCGCTATTATAAACGCCATTGTAGGTTTCACCGGCGTAAAAAAACGCCGGCAAAGACGTAAAAAAACGCAGGTAAATCGAGTCTGTTTTGTAGTGTCTATAGGGCGGCGTACTCAGGTATCAAGTATCAAGTATCAAGCAGGCACGGTTCATGAATACGAATTTAAATAACAGGTTCACGAAACGAATTCGTGAATACTAATAGGTTCAAGAACCACACATTGGGTCCATGAATACAACAAGTTCATGAGCCAAGTAACTGGCTCCATGAATACATCAAGTGCAACAGGTTCATGAACCGAGTACTGGAAAATACGGGCCCCCTTCCGAGTACACTTACCTATATTGCCCACTATTATGGCATTTCCCTTAAACCCCGGGTTATTAAATTTATTAATTCTTATCAAGCAAGCATGCAGGAGTGTGAAACAAGGTACGAGAAAGTGGTGGGAACATGTGTCCAGCGAATTACATAGTTAATGTGTTCAGGTAGAATTTATGAATCGATGTTTAAACATGTGAAACAGGGTCGAAATATCGTTAATTAATTCTAAAAAAAATTGGGATGTCCTATAGGGTGTCCAGCAACAGCATATAAAATTTCAAGTCAAACTCTTGCTGTTAACGTAGTTAAATTAATTCGCAAAGTAAAGGTGTGCAGCAGTTTTGCGAATCTGCGTCTACCGACACAGCTGCAGTAAAACTGCAATAACTCCTAGACCGAAACTCCAAATTCAAAACTTTAAGAGGCTATCGACATCTAGACATCTAGAGCTACATTTTCTATTCAGGGTTCGGGTTCTGATTCTGATGTTAAAGGGGTCAAAATAGTATAACAAGATTCAGGACAGCAACATGTGGGAATATCTTACGAGTATAGGTTACATGAAAATTGGTTATTAGGTGTCTAGCTTAATGTGTGATATAAATACCGGGAAATGTTTATCAGAACAGCAAGTAATAATTGTTTTTCAAGTCAAATGGTTGCAAGATCATCAAATATAAGATATGACATATGCCTACAAATCTAGGGCTCTTTAATTTCATGTGTCCATGTGTTCAGAGGATAAAACGAGTCCAAGTAGTTGTAATATAGTATAATGAATTTATTGTGACTCTTAAGATTATAAAATTGAGGAGGTTTAATATTTGATCAACAACAACATTCAAGGAGGAGTCACAATTTCTAACTATTTGTAGTATTTTCAAGGAATGCTTGTACTAGAACAAAAATGTGTACAAGAGGAATACTCGCCTTAGGGGAGTAGCTGACGAATCCGACGGAGGAATAACGGAATGGGTTCCGGGCGACGAACACGACGAACCCAAGAACCGGAAGCGAGCAAAACCCACGAACAAGGTCCACGAACAACTACGAACAAACCCAAGAACGATGAACTGAAGCACGTGCTTTCTACGTGCACACCAACATCAAAACAACTCCAACAATAACGGACTACGATCCGATCACATGAACCCAATGAACCAATGAACACAAAGCCCCCGAACCAACACACGCACTTCAAGAGAGAGCGAGGGGCGAACGGGGAGACATCGGTGGCACGGCAGCTGGACGGGAGCGCTGTCGTTGCTGCTGTCTTGCTGTGGGCTGAGCGCAGAGGGGATCGTGGCTGCGGAGGACGGCAGGGGGCGGCGGCCATGGTGGCAACTACAGCGCGACGGTGGCTAGGGGAGAGACGCGTCGACGACTGGGAAACATAGCGCAGGGGGTGTCTATTGCCGTTGAAGGGTCGTCGATGCTGTCTGGCTATCGACTGGGGTGGCGCCGGGAGAGCAGCGCAGTGGGGAGATGCTGGCGTCGATGGCTGGGCGACTGCACTGCTGGCGCTGACAGCTAGCGGTTGCGGAGGAGCGACGGGAGGTGCAGCGCACTCCTGTGCTGCGAAGGAGGCAGGGAAGGAGAGTCGCAGGTTGTGGTGCATCGAGGAGGCGACTGGGTGCGAGATGGCCGCAGGGGGTTGCGAGCGGTTGGCATCAACTGCGGCGCTGTGGCGTCGCGCGGGGAGGCAGGGAGGACGGGAGGTCAGGGCACACAGGTGGTCGGGAGTAGAGTAGGAGGGCTAGGGTGGGTTTGGGTGAGGGAAGAGGCGGCTGTTGGTAGGGGAAGGGTTTGGAAGAAGGTGAATAGGTAAGGGAAAGTATATTGCAGCTGTATAGTGGTATAATAGGGTAGAGTTAGGGATAAGGGTATATATATAGTGGGTTATTGGGTTTGGGTATTTGGGTAGATAATCCAATAGGTGAATGGGTAATGGGTTAAGGGAAATATCTAATAGGGGAAAATTAAATAATAAATAAATTGTAGGATTATATATCAAGGTATATGTGTTGTACTTCAACATGAAAATTATTTGAAATTGCTACAAATATAAAAATCGATAGAAATAGATTTTTAAATCAACAATCAAGATAATAATATTAATAACAACAATAAAAATTCTGATATACATATCAAAATGAGATTTGAGATAAACAAGTTTATGAAAACCAAAATAGCAATAAAATAAGATACAAATAGCCGTTCACTTAGAAAATAAACATTAAAGTTAGAATATACTATTATTCGAAGAAAAATACAATTTCCAGTTTGAAAAGATTTTAATAGAAGGCCCAAATCGAGTTTAAAATATTACTGAGTTTATAATGAATCAAATTACGAAAAATATTCAGGAAATACGTATTTACGGAAACAGGGGTTACACAATGGTAACACAAGTGCAGGTGTGAAGGTATCTACAATACCAATAATCTAAACATTTATTTGTCTGAGACTCAGTTTGTAATTAAAATACCTCTTATTATTATTTCAACCAAAATGAAACACATGAAGTTCTCAAAACTCTAATCCAAGCTAATCATTTCTTTTATTTCCACTTTGTCTCCCCATTGCACCTTTATAAAAAAAAATCAAAATGGATAAATAACAAATTTATTTTAGCTATTTTTCTTGAGTGGAGAGTTTGCACCCTTCACTGGTAAGTTCCAGTCATCCCAATCCTATATATCCAAACATACACTAAAAGTTCTTATGTGTTATATTATCCATGGTTTCTAATAACAAGTGAAGGGAACACTTCACGATAGTATTTTCTCTTGTAGTAAAGAAATTAATGTTGCATATTTGTCAAGTTATTTTAGGTTGCTAGTCAGCTTACATGTCCTGCTATGGTTTGGAAGCCCAAATTGAGGCCACCAAATATTCTATCTCTCACTTGCGTACACCTTAAATCAAAACCAATAAAAAACTCATCAAATAAATCACTAAATTAAAATATTTTAAACCCAAAAATAAAACAATCATACCTCTCTGAACTTAGATCTCATGCACACACAAAATCCGAGTCAACAAAAAACAGAGTAATCCCCTGCACACACAAAATTAAAAATTAGAATGAGAATTCGGTTAATGAGATGAAATAAGAGTTGTCGCATTGCATATAGGCTCTCGATTCGGTGGAAGGGAGTCGCCGATACGGAGTCGCTTGATATTCGCACTCGATTTGGTGGAGGGGGATCACCAATACGGAATTAGCAGCGGATCAGATATCGGCGACGACCTCTTGATTGGGGTTCGACATTGGATTTGGATTTACTTTGAGATTTTCAAAATTTTCAAATTTTTAAATTTTTAAAAAATTTTAATTTTAAAAAATTTTAATTTTAAAAAATTTTATTTTAAAAATTTTAAAATTTTTTATTTTTTAAAATTGTAAAATTTTAAAGTTTTTTCATTTTCTAATTTTTTTTAAAATAATTTTTTTTATTTTTAAATATTTTTTAATATTTTAAATTTTTTAATATTTTTAATTTTTTAAAACTTTTTAAATTTTTTTATAAGTTTTTGATATTTTTTATTTTTTTGAACTATTTATAAAGTTTTTAAATTTTAAATTTTTTTAGGTTTTAAGTTTTTAAGTTCTTTTATTTTTTATTTTTAAAAATTTCTAAAAATTTTATTTTCTTAATTTTTGAGTAAGAGAGGGAGAGCGAGAGAGAGAGAGAGAGAGAGAGAGAGAAATAATTAAATAAATAAAGGAGTTGTTTTGGGTGGTGGGATTTGAATTTGAGTTTTGGGGGGAAACTTTTGGGAGGAAAAATGTATTTTGTGAGGTTAGATCTGGGTTTTTGATTTTGGGGGGATTGAAGGAGATCCACTTGGTAGCTTTCTTTGTGTTTTATTATATAGATGACTTTTTTCCCTTTATGATGCATTATTAATATATATTGAGTCTTATATTTCGTTGAATTTGTTGATATACAAGATCATAGTTCTATAAGATATCAATGAGGGAAAAAGCCACCATTGATTCTTTTTTAAGAGACAGAATGCCCAAACATTAGGAGCAGATACACAAACATCAACTCCTTTAGCTAAAGTGCCCCCTCTCAAATCTCTACGACGTGAAACTGAATTCGAAGGAGATTTAATTAGTTGTTTAGAGCGTGATCCGGGAAAGCATCGACAATTTTGGGATTATCCTTCTAATCATCAAGGATGTTCTTTGCATGTGAAAGTGTTAACTCTCTTAATCGTGGTAATTTTCTTCGAGCCATAAAGGAGTTTGCATACTTTTCTAAGGAAGTCAAAGAAATTGTATTGGACAAAGCTCCACTTAATGCCTCATACACATCCTTCGATACTCAAAAAAGAAATTCTTCACTGTCTCTCTTTTTAAGTAAAGATAATAATTCGAGAAGAAATTTGAGATCCAAAGTATTGTGTTAATGTTGACAAGGCTCGAAATATCTCAAAGAATGAGCAAATAGCAATTGTCTTAAGATTTGTTGATAAGGATGGTTTCGTTCGAGCGCAGTTTTTTTGGACTTCTTCATGTTTCCAACACCACAGCATCAACCCTAAAGGATAGTATCTATAAACTTGTAACCCCTGTTTTTCGTTTCATGTACTTTGGAGTGTATTTTTCATTTTTGTGTATTTTTATATCTCCTGTATTTTTCGAAAACGTATATTAGATTATTTTCAATATATATTCTTTTTCTTTCATTTTTGAGCTCCTAGTGTCGTTTGTTTGCCGTATTGTTCGATTTCACCATTTTGAGTTCTTTTTCTCATTTTCTTGGCCTCATTTATTATTATTAATTATTTTGGTGATGTGATGGATTTTTGGTGGTGTTTTCCCAAAATTGTGATTTTTGACCCTTATGAAGATTTTTAGGAGCCATAGAATTCACTATATATTGTATCCCCAATTGAAATCTACCTAAAATCCATTACCCAATTGTATACCTATTACTACTTACTCATACCCACAACCCATTAACGAACAAATATCTCCTATATAAATACCCTAATACTCCAAAACCCTAACCCTAAACCTAATTAACCTATAATATCTCTCCCTCTCATCCAATACATCCCGGCCTCCCTCCCCACTTCAACTCCCTACCTGCCTTCATCCCAAAACCGAGCTCTATCTCTTCCATCTACAAACCCGACCACCATTAAACCCTAATCCACCATACAAACCATCCATCCATACATCAAAACCCTACAACTCCCAACCTCTTCCTTGTGGCCGACACATAAGGACATCACCACCATCAGCAAATCATCACAAAAACCCTCCTCTTTGTGTTCCTTGAAGTGGGTATTCGCCCCTTCGTTCGTCAAATCAAGGAGATTGTTCGTGTAGGCATTTTTGTTCGTGGGTTCGCTTGGATTCGCGCTTGGAAGGATTCCGCTCATGGGTTTTGTTGCTAGGACAAAGTTCTTCGCATTCATCTTCATTATGAGGCAAGTAACTTATACAAAATTTTATTAGGTTGATACAAGTCAAAAAGTTTACACCTAGAGTAGTTGGGTCTAGAGACAACCAAAAATAGTATTTTTCTTGATGGGTTTGTCTCTATTGTGATAAATTTGGCCATAGAGGACTTAGGACATAAAACTTGATAGGTTAATGCCCTAGGTTTTACCCAAACTTGATTTTGTTCGTGTATGTGATTGATTGCATGATATGTGTTTGATTTATTGCCCATGTGAAAATAATAGGCTTGGACATGTTAGAATCCCTAAAACATGATGTTTAGATGATTGGTAGGTTGTATTTCAAGTTTGCTTG
The DNA here is from genome assembly GCA_017893485.1 of Hemerocallis citrina. Taxonomy (NCBI): domain Eukaryota; kingdom Viridiplantae; phylum Streptophyta; class Magnoliopsida; order Asparagales; family Asphodelaceae; genus Hemerocallis; species Hemerocallis citrina. Next base: position 345,430,342 of record CM030358.1, on the reverse strand, counting down.
AGTTTGGATTAATATTGTGCAAGTTATGATGTTTTTGTCTAGAGATGTGAAATCTATATGTGCAGCTTGTTCTGTTTGGTTTGCTGTTTTCACCCATGCTACAGTTCGAATTTGAACTTCAAAATTAAAAGTGAATTGTAGATAATTGTGTCTATTTTCAAACCCCACTGGTTTTACTTGATTTGGAGTTCGTATGACTGAGATATGATGTTTTTGGTACATCCGTGTCGATAGATTTCAGATTCTGTTTTGAGTAAATTTTGCTAACAAATTATTTTCAAAAACTAGGCTATACACAATATCTTGGTATAATATTTTTCTCAGTGTTTCCTTATGATATTAGGGACTACCCAGATTTTTGATGAATTTTAAAGATAAGTTTTATATGGTGTTTCATATTCTTTTCTAAAATCATGTTGTGATGTAATTTGCGCGCTGTTCAGTATAGAACCCAGTTTTCACCCTAATTCCTTATGCTTTATGAAAATTATTTGTGGGATATGAAAGTTAGTAAAATCTATCTATTTTCACGTCGTTTTAGCGGAATTGGATTTCGATTCACTGATTGCGAGATATACTTGTTTTCGTACAGCAGTGTTGAGAAATTCCAGATTCGTAAAACTATGTTTTCGTGTTGCTTCTTATTTTTGATGACATATCTATACTTACTGGAATATTATGAAACTTGTTATTTTGATATTATACCTATAGGAGATTACCCCAGATTTTTCGTGGAATTATTTGATGTGTTTTCATGCTGTTTTTATGCTTTTGAAGTTGTTCCCCTGTTTTCTTGCTGAACATGAAATCTGTATTCAAATCAGTTTTGAGTTGGGATGTTGTGAACTAGTATATAACTTAATTATACTCGTTGGATGCGTGTGGATGTCTAGTTTCCAGATCCTTTGACGGATCTTAATTTGCATTTCTGTAGCTCTTAGAATCACTGTTTTAGTACTGTTTGGTCTTGCTGTCCTGATTATGAACCTAGACTATTTTGCTCGTATATGTGAATGTATGTCATCCATGCATGCTGATTTGTTTCCCACCTAAATCTGATTATACCATATTAGTTTGACACTATTTCGTGCACATTCATGGCTGTTGGATAACCATAATAAAATTAACCAAGCCGGGGTTTAAGGGACAGATCTAGTAGTGGATAATTCAGAAACGTGTACTCGGAAGGGGGCCCGTGTTTCCCATATTTGGAATCTGATATATGATTTGGATTATTTGGAATTTGGTATATGATTTGTTTAATTTGGAATTTGGTATATGATTTGGTTAATTTGGAATTTGGTATATGATTTGGATTATTTGGAATTTGGTATATGATTTGGATTACTATTCCTGAGTACACTGCTCTCTATGGTCCACTATGAAATCTAAAGCGAAACTGTTGTATTGTAGCAACCATGTAGGGTGGGTTTCATGTCGTGCTACCTAGATAGTAATCACACAAGACTTGAACTTGATACTTAAATATGATACTTGAACATGACACATGCTTGCTTGATACTTGACTACATGATACATGAGACTTGATACATGAGACTTGAAACATGATACATGATACATGATTACACGACACTTGACACTTGATGCATGCTTATAGGATACTTGTTTGCTTGACACTTGATTTATGCCATGTACACTTGATCAATGTTACCATGCTAGTTGTCTAGGTTGACATCATACCTATACCATGTGCTAGTTAGTTTCCCCATTCCATGTGTTTGTATCCTACTCTATTTGTGACCCACGACTTGCAATTGACAGGTACTTGTGTTTTCTCTTTTTCTCTTTCCTACATTCATTGTATTGCAGATTTTGGAGGACAGGTTCCAGACGGGATTGGTGACATGATGTACTAGATGCTGGAATTTTGCTATTATTATTCTTGTAGTTTGCTTGAACAATATTGTATTCATGTGCTTGTATTTATTCTTGTATTTGGGCAATGTGACCCAAGATCATTTGTGTTATTCAGATCATGACTATTTTTGATTTATATATTTTATTTCAAGTATTCTTGTTGGTATTTGGTTCATATGTGCATGTTGTTGACTTTTCTGATTTCCGACTCTGATTATATTGTGATATGTTGTAAAGATTTCTTGAAACAGCTTAAGAATGATAATAATCATTCGCTGGGCTTTTGTTACGTGCTCTTATTCCGTATTTTTGGGAAGCGGGGCGTGACAAAACTTCTTGCCTCTCACAACCTCGGCACAAAAGATATAAGAGGTAAAGGGTATGATGGACCAAGCAACATGCGAGGTGCATTGAATGGTCTACTAGCCTTGATTTCCATTGATTCTCCAAGTGCATATTATGTACATTGTATGACAAATCGGCTTCAATTAACATTAGTTTCATCATCTAGAGATATGGGCCAAATTCGCCACTTCTTTAATGAATTGACTTACATTATCAACATTCCTAGTGATTCTTGCAAAAGAAATGATCAATTGAAATTGGCTAAAGATTCTAAACTTGAATTCTTAATTGCAAATGAAAAAATTGAAACTGGTACAGGGCTAAATCAAATTGGCTCCCTACAGCGGGCTGACGAAACTTGTTGGGTTCTCATTTAAAATCAATCACAAGCTTATTGAATATGTTTATCCCGACATGTGAAGTCCTCATTTTCCTCATTGATGATGGTGACTCTGCTCAACGTGCAAATGCAGAGAAAGCTTCTGAGATTTTAAGATCTTTCCAATTTGTCTTTATATTACATTTCATGAAAGAAGTTTTTGAAATCACTGATCTTCTTTGTCAAGCTTTGTAGTGCAAATCTAAAGATATTGTAAATGCAATACATCTTGTATTTTTTACAAAGAAATTTCTTCAAAATCTTAGGGAGACCAGTAAGGATGCCTTACTTGATAAGATAAGATTATTTTGTGAGCAATACGGGATATGTCTGCTCAATATCCAATAAAAATTTTATCTCGATATCCACAACCTCATATTACAATTGAGCATCATTATTAGGTTGACATATTCATTGCCACCATTGATTCTCAGTTGCAAGAATTAAATATCCGATTCATTTATCCTATTGTTGATCAATTGATTAGGCTTGTGCTTACATTACCCCTGTCTTTACAGCAACTACAGAGAGGACATTTTTCAGTAATGAGTTTTGTGAAAAATAGGTTTTACAATAAGATGGAGGATGATTATCTTTCGAACTACTTGATGATTTATATTGAAAGAGAAATAGTTGAAGATTTGTGCATAGATACGATCATCAAAAAATTTACTTCTATGAAAGAACGCAGATCATAGTTCTTCTAGGCTATACATGTTTTTATTTATTGGAGTGTGGCACATATTCTTTTTGGGATTTTGTAAAAAAGTATGATAGTTTAACTTTTTATGTTTGTTTTTGTTTTAAAATATAATATGTAAACTATCTTTGCAAAACTAGATCTTTATGCAAAAATATATATATATAATTACTTTATAATTTGTTATGTTTTTTTTAATTGTTAAATCCCCCCCCCCCCCGATGATAATTAATTTCAATGATAGTCTAACTTTTTATGTTTGTTTTTGTTTTAAAATATAATATGTAAAGTATCTTTGCAAAACTAGATCTTTATGCAAAAAAAATTATATTTACTTTATAATTTCTAATGTTTCTTTTTTTTTTTTAAATGTTAACCCCATCCCGATAAATGATAATTAATTTCTTACACGTAAAAGATGATGACTCTGAAATCTACAAATTTGGAGCTTATGTGATGTGGCTTATATGGAAGCATCGATGTAGATTTGTCTTTGATGACAGAGAACTCAAAGTTGAAGTTATAATCACTGAATGCTTGGCCTTGCAATCATGCTTGGCCAGTGCTTGACAAAATGCCTCTATCAACAGGTCTCGTAACACATCCTGAAGGTTGGAAGGTGCTGTAGGAAGGAATTATCGAAATCAAAGTTAATGGTGCAACAGAGGATGTAGGGGTAGCAACAGCAGGGTTGGTGATGAATCATAAGGGAGAGATTCTCATGGTCAGAGCCGTAGGAGCTGATGACTTTGATTCTACTAAAGCAAAAGCACTTGCAGTTAGAATTGGTATTCTTCTCGCGTTCCACTTTCCTCGGCATAAAATCATTATATCGAGCGATTCTGCTCTTGTAGTGAAGTGGATTAATGATGTCAATCAAGTACCACCTTGGAAGATCAATCATTTGATCACGGAGTGTCGAGTTTAGATCAAGGATGTTCCCAATCTCAAATTAGTTCATGAGAATGGAAATTCTAATATCTCTGCACATAAGATAGCTAGAAAATTTATCCAATCTCAATCATTTGGATCATGGGATGTAATCTCTCTTCCTCCATTCTTGGATAAACTGTTCACTAACAGGGGAGGAGCATGCTTTATTTGATGAAAATCGGCCATGGCCAATTCAATAAAAACAACAACAACAACAATCATTCACACACAAAAAACAACAACAACAACAAAATAAAAATAAAAACAAAAAAATTAAAAAAAAATAATGACGTTTAAGACATAAAGGCCACGGGGAAAAAAAATTTGTTGCACCAAGGTGTATACACACCAGTTGGGGTGTACACCATTGGATGCACATTGAAATTTGTGCAAGTAGGATAATCAAGTAGGTGGCACAGTCTTCAAAGTGCATCTCATGGTGAACACCCCAACTAGTGTAACACACCATGGTGCAACAAAATCTTTTTCAAATCTAGGGGTAAACGTTGACCATGTTTAGCTTAGTCCATGTCCAATTCGTGGTAGTAAGGTTGGGTTGTGCTTGGGCCAAGATCAATAATCCCTTCATACACTAATTCTACTAGGCTTAGGTTGACCCAAGTGCCTAATAGGTCTGTTCCTGCTAATTTTGGTGTGGAAGCAATTCGAAGATGAGTTCTTTTATTGAGGGAGAAAGCAATGATCTGGACCATCGATTAGGATCAGGAGCTGGATGACTGGAAACATCTTGGTCGGGATTTGGAAAACTGTGAATGGCTAGATCTTGATAAGGACGGCTGGAATCGCCAAGATCTGGATCTGGGCGGTAGAAAACGTTCGGGGACCTACAAAAAGTCTCAAGTCCGAAGTTGTTCCAACGTAAGGCTCTCCGATGCTCAAGTCAGTAACCCAGCATCAAGATTAGGATTTTTAGTGGAGAAATATTGATTATCTTTGACAGAGGGAGAGGGGAGGGTATTTATAGGCTAGGAATCAACTATAGAAGATAGACCTGAAAATGTATTTTTTCAGATTTCGTTGGAGATTCTCATGGTGAAGGAATATAGTTTGTAACTAATCCCTGATTTGGGGGGATTTGACTGATGACTATAATGAGTTGGAAATTCCCTTCTTCTTGTGCTGCAAGTAATCCATAATAGCGGATCTGGTTGAACTGATAGGCCTAAATACGGCCAATGTTCTTCAAGTAGGCTTGTTGTTGTTGTAAAATTATTGCATTGCCTTTAGAAGCATTGAGATGCGTGCTGAGATTGCATGACTCCGATTGTTACCTACATCATAAGTCCCCAACTCATGAAAGTTGGGTATCACAACCTTTGAAGAGTAGTGGGTATCACAACCTTCGAGGAGTAGTTCGTTCCGTTTCGGGGAATTAGGAGAGCATGCATGACCTTCGGGGATGCCTGTAGTCTTGTTCGGAGCTTCGAAGGGTAGTAACTATTTTCTGGAATATTGAATTAATTTTTACAAATTAGTAATTTTTTCGGATTTCTAATTAACATTCCCAAATTTATGATTTTTTAATAATTTTAAAATATTTTTTTTTTGAATTTTTAAAAATTCTTTAGAATTTTTAACTAAATTTTCTAAAATTATAATTATTTTTCAGAAATTTTAATTAATAAATCAAAATTGCGAGTAATCTTGAGGTGAACGAATGATCGGATCAGGGGAGAGCGAATTTTGAGATAATCGAGGGTCGGATTAGGTGAGCATGTTTTTGAGGCAATCGAGTGATCAGATCAGGAAAGCACAATTTTTGAGGCAATCAAGTGGTCGGATCAGGCTAGCGCGATTGTCAATGAATCATAAGGTCAGATCTGGCCGAAAGTGTCGACCACATCGAATGACAAAAATGGCACCGAAGAGCTTGGGGTGCGAATCTTAAGGCAAATTGGACGATTGAATCTCCCCAAAGCGTTGACCTCCTCAGCCGACACGCGAATCTTAATGTGAATCTGATGGTCGGATCTCGGCGAAAGCGTCGACTTCCTCGGATGACAAAAATGGCATTGAGGAGCATGGGGCATGAATCTTGAGGGAAATCAAGCGATTGAATTAGGCAAGCTCATTTTTTGAGGCAAACGAGCTGTTAAATCAAGCGAGCGTGATTTTTTAGGCAATCGGACAGTCGGATCTGGCCAAGAGCGTTGACCTTCGCAGACAACAAAAGTGGCACCGAGCAACTTGGGCGTGAATCTTAAGGCAAATCAGACGGTCAAAAATCTACCAAAAGCATCGACCTCCTCAGATGATAAAAATGGCACCAAAGAGCTTGGGGTGTGAATCTTGAGGCAAATCCAACAGTCATATCTGCCTGAAAGCATCGACCTCCTTGAACGACAGAAATGGCACCGAGGAGCTTGCACCACGAATCCTGGGGCAATTCAAACATTCGGCTCTTTGAAAGTGTCGACCTCCACGGACGACAGAAATGGCATCAAGAAGCATGAGGCACAAATCTTGAGGCGAATCAGGCAGTCGGATCTGGGTGAAAGCATCGACCTCCTCGGATGACAAAAATGGCACCAAGGAGCATGGGGCACGACTAATGAGGCAAACCAGAAAGTCAAATCTTCCCGAAAGTGTCGAGTTGCTCGAACGATAAGAATGGCACCGAGCATCGAGCTGCGTGTGGCTTGGTGGTCGGTTTTGTTGAGATGCTCGGTTCGGGTGCTGCTCAGATTGCTTTGGTTCCTTAGACCTATGGGCTCCTCAAATACCTTGGGCTCCTCAGATCCTTTGTGGAGCTCAAATGATTATCTAAGCACCGAGCTCAATCATGACGTTTCACCATGTCATCTTTCATCACTGTCTTTCCGACACTTCTTTTCAACTGTTAGATCAAAAGGAGATTTGAGTGGCTAGGATAGCGCCATATCAGTAGAGCAGTTATGAAGGGGTGTTAGAGATTTCTCTCTATAAATACATCCCCCTCACTTCTTCTTTCTCACTCTCATTTGCATCCAAGTGTTTCTCTCTCCTCCTTGTCTTTCTCTCTCTAGACTAGAAGTTTGGCAAGTTTTCCGACCACTTTTCCATCGCAATTCGATGTCGAGTAGCTAGGTAATTTTATTATAAGTTATAATTCATGTCTAGGATTCATTCGAGTAACTCTGTCTCATCCTCAAATCATGATGAGCATGGGGAGCTCTCCATTCGTCAATCATGCCTCCCGAGAGGGAGAAGGGTAAGGAAATAGTCAGTTCTTTCATCATAGTTGAAGAGATAGTTGAGACGAGAGAGGCGACGGGAAACTTATTCGATATTGCTCATCCTCCTCACACTCCCTCATTAGTCAATACATCAAGGACTTGGAGGATTTAGTGTTGTTCAATATTAGATACGACGATCCAGAGAATCACCCTACTAATGAGGTTGTTCACATTAAGAAGATCCTAGCAAAGGAGGACCTCATTAAGATCAGAGTTGCTTTTAGAATTCATTATGAGTATGAGTTTCTTCTGCCAGGCCAGGGGATCAGGGCGTTCTCGCTGATGTCCAGCAAATTTTATGTCTTCGCCTATGATGTCTTCTATGTTGGGGTGTGTCTACACATGCATCTATTCATGAAGGAGGTTCTCAATTGGTACAAGCTTAGTCCGGTTCAATACATGCCAAATGTATGGGGACACTTGACTGACTTCATCTTGCAGTGCCAAAAGGTTGGCACCGAACCAAGTTTGAAGGTCTGGAGGTGGCACTTCAAAATCCATTGGAAAAATGCCATTTACAACTGGTACTATCTCTCTCCTCATCTAGAGAGAGGAGTAATTGAGAATCCTAAATCTGTTAAGCACAGGAAGAGCATGTACTTCATCATTCAAAGTCCCGAGCGATGGGGATTTCCCATAGAGTGGAATGGGGATGTGCCTAAGAGGGTGAAGGCTGACCAGATGTGAATGAGAGGAAGAAATAGTTGAGTGAAGCTCTCCTCGGGTGTGGGGAGTTAAAATGGAAAGATGTGACAGAGGAGATCCTCCTCTTAGGGGGGTTGAGCCGTTGGAACCTTTTATCGCTTTTGTTTTATTTTTATCAAGTACATAGCCTTAGTCTTTCCCAAGCACTTTGTCTTTTTCAGTTCAAATTGTTCTCATATCTCTTTTTGCACTTTTTTCATAGGCGGAAGGCATGGACTAGGATGCTCTGATGGCGGCTCACGTTAACTTGTACAACAAAGCATCAGAAGATAAGAAGAGGATGAGGACTTCGAGCAAGATGGGGTCCTCGAAGGTAGCCAAGATCTCTTCCACTTCCACTCTAGTGAAAATAAAGTAGTTGTCGGTGAGTACATTGATGAGCCCAGCTCTGGGGGGCTCCTCCTTTGGTGCTCTCCATTAATTGCCGACACTAACGCAATCTTCACCGAGGAGGAGAAGAATGTCTGCATGTTGGACTGGGGAGTCAAGCGGTGCGATGTCGTTCTTGGCGACTCGGGGAACTACCTTGAGGTGGCTAAGAATCTCCCCCCTTCACGGAACCAGCAAACTCTGGCCAACAAGATGATCGACGCCTCCCTTCTCGAGACACATCGGTATGTTCTTCTCCGTGTATTGTGGTTTGTGTATTCTTCCTTACATTTCTAAGTCTTGAAGCCTTCATCTTCCAAGATTACTTGCTTCATTGGCAACTTGATCGAGCAGATCAAGTCCAAGGAGAAGGCCTGGAAGGACAAGACCACTCAGACCGATAAGGAGAATGAGAAGAAGAAGACGCCAAGGAGCTCGAGGCGGTGAAGAGCCGGGAGGCAGCTCTTATTGACTAGGTCGCTCATCTCAAGGCTGAGCGAAAAAAGGAGTTAGAGGAGGCGGTGAAGGATAGGGAGGCCGCGAAGGCCACGGTGAAGCCGAGGTGAAGGCCCATCTTCTGAGTGGGATGGAGAAGTCGTACACCAAGACCATAAGGATTTGGTAGAGCACGTCCCCGGCTTTGATAGAAAAGGTTACAACCATGACCTTCTGCCCAAGGAGGACCCGACGACTGAGGATTTAGAGGTAGAGAGTGTGGAGGAGGCCCTGAAGGAGCCCGTGGGTGGAGAGGGGGAAGTCCTAGAGAAGGACGTGGGGGTGAAGGGGAAATGAGTGGAAGAAACTTCTGCTCTTTTAGCTTCGATGACTGAAGTGGACCCTTGATCTTTCCTCTCCGTCTTCCTTCTTATATTTTGATTTTTTTAATTGCCAAATAGCGGAATGGACACCACTTTAGTATCTTCATTCCACTTTAATGAAAATCTTTAGTTTCTAACTCTTTTTCATGTGTACGAATTTTGGATGTATTTGGTTGGATCTCTTGAGTTTTTGCATTATCAAAAGATAAGTGTTTTGTGTTAGTGTTGTAGTACTCCACCCCTTCTTTTTCTTTGCAGATGGTCATAGGGATGCTCAGGATGCCGAGATCGCTCAACTTCCAGCGTGTTAGTTGAGGAGCAGATCGAGAAACAGACTAAAGGTTGTGCTTCTTGAGAGGGATTTGGAGATTGCTCATAGAGAGTCATCCCGACTGCTCGACCTGCGCTCACAAGGATTTAGGAAAAAACCAAGTCGGGGAAGCTCGTCTTAAGGATATGATCATCAAGAAGGACTTCAAGATTAACACTTTGGAGATGAAGCTTGGAAGACTGCAAATGCAGAGCACTTCTCGCTCCTCAGTGATGACCATCCAAGGAGGACATTCCATGAGCTGACCTTGGAGGCTCGACCAGTGTCAAGGAATCCCAGGGATGCCTAAAGAGGTGTAGCTTGATCATCTTGCATGAATTCTACCGAGGGGAAGTTGCCCACCCTCAGTTACAGGATTTAGATTCAATCCATGGGTTAGAGCCTATTTCGAGTAGCTCAGGTGGCCGAGGGATGACTTCTGTGACAAGGAGGCATTGGAGGCACGTCGTATCGCTCAACCGAAACATCCCTCTTCCCCGCGGTTGTAGGTGATTCAAGTGGAGAAACTTGTGAACCGATCTGATGTACTTAGCTTTGAGTTGTACCAAAATTTTGATATTGAATAAAGATCTCCCATGTATTCTCAAACATGTACTAGAATGTTGATATGAAATAAGATCCCCCATTAGTTTTTGGCTTGTTTCTCACTTCCTGTATATCATGCACTGTTGTATTGAGTTAATGAGTTGTAGGAGTAGCTCGAGCGACGAACTAAGCACCGAACTAGTTGCCTTTGAGGTAACGAATTGTTGGTGTAGCTCGGCGGAGCGGGGCTCCTAACTCATTGTTTTGAGGTAACAAGTTATTAGAGTAACTCGAGCGACGAGCTGAGCACGAACTCGTTGTTTTCCAAGTAACGAGTTGTCGGTGTGGCTCGAGTGAGCGGGGCTCCGAACTCATGGTTTTGAGTTAATGAGTTGTTGGAGTAGCTTGAGAGATGAGCTAAGCACCGCACTCGTTATCTCTGAGGTAACAAGTTGTTGGTGTAGCTCGGGAGAGTAGGGCTCCGAACTTATTGTTTTGAGTTAATAAGCTGTCGGAGAAGCTCGAGCGACGAGCTGAGCACAAAAGTCGTTATTTCTAAGGTAACAAGTTGTTGGTGTAGCTCGGACGAGAAGGGCTCCGAACCCTTTATTTTGAGTTAACATGTTATTGGAGCAGCTCGAACAATGAGCTGGGCACCAAACTTGTTGTCTCTGAGGTAACAAGATGTTGGTGTATCTTGGACGACGAGCTAAGCACCGAACTCTTTGTCTTTGAGGTAACGAGTTATTGGTGTAGCTCAGGCGAGTGGGGCTTCGAACTCATTGTTTTGAGGTAACAGGTTGTTGTAGTATCCCTAGCGACGAGCTGAACACCTAACTCGTTGTCTATAAGACAACGAGTTGTTGGTGTGGCTCGGGCGAGCGGGGCTCCAAACTCATTGTTTACATTCAGAGAGTAGTACAATAATTTAAGAAGGAAATTCTAAGTTTTTATTAAAAAATAAATCTAAGTAGCTGTCTTGGTAGCTTGCCTTTATTACATGTGTTGACCATTATAAAGATTGGTTTTATTACAAATTTGGTGCAGGGCGTTAAGCTTTATTACATGCACTGACCATTATAAAGATTGGTCTTATTACAACTCTAGTGGGGGGCATTAAGCACCCTCATTGAACTTCATCAAATGCTCTACATTCCAAGTCCTTGATATCTCCTTGCCCCCGAGGTCTTCAAGTCTGTTAGCTTCTAAGAGAACAACTTTAGAAACCTTATTGTGTCCTTCCCAGTTAGGAGCGAGCTTTCCCTTCTTGCATGACTCAGAGTTCTCGAGCTTTCGTAGGACGAGGTCACCTTCTTCTAAGTTTGTCAGGCAAACTTTCTTGTTAGCTTTTGTAGGACGAGGTCACCTTCTTTTAAGTTTGTCAGCCGAACTTTCTTGTTGTAGAACTTTTCCACCCTTTGCTGATAGATTTGTCCGTAGGGTGGCTTTCTGGCGAACTTCTTCAACGGAATCGAGGTTTACCCCGGAGATCACTCAAATTTTATTCCTCAATTAAAGAGAGGACACACAGAGCATGTAGTGTGACTTCTATGGGGATTACAGCTTCAGACCCAAAGGTAAGGTTAAACGGAAACTCTCATGTCAGGGTTCTTTTTGTGTTCCGATAGGACCAGAGTACGCTTGGGAGTTATTCAACCCATAGTCGCTTCAGCTCTTCGTCCAGCCTCTTCATAAGATCATCAATGATCTGTTTATTGGTGTTCTTAGCTTGACCGTTAGTCTGGGGATGTGAACTGTAAGAGAAGCATTTTCTGGTAACCAAATCATAGCAGAAAGTCCGGAACCTTTTGGCGGTGAATTATGTCATGTTGTCGGTGACAAGAATCCGGAATATCCCGAACCTTAAGACAATATTCTTCCAAAATGTTATGTTCGGTGATGGAGGCCAATGGTTCCACTTCGATCCACTTTGTTAATTAGTCGATAGTCATAACTAAGAAGTTTCTTTAACCAGGGGGGGAATAATCCTCGTGATTAAAAACTTTCCGGGGGTGTAGGCCAATAATACTCCTTGATGATGGGAGAATTATTGGCCACATTGGTCGAGGTCTCTAGACTGGAAAGTTTTCAATCACGAGTATTATTGGCCCACACTCTAGCCCGAAAAGTTGTCATCAAGGAGTGTGGGCCAACAATACTCGTGATTAAAAACTTTCCAGGCTAGAGACCTCGACCAATGTGTCCACTACCGTCTCCGTCATGCACTTCTTTGAGGGCGTACTTGGCCTCCTTAGGGCCATGACACCGTAAATAAGGTTCTAGCAAAGTGTAGGAGCGCTTGTACTGGACCCCCTCAATAAGTATGTATCTTTCTGCTTTTGTTTGGATATTCTTTGATTCCATCGGATCTGTTGGGAGGGTTCCCTTGTCGAGGAGTCCAACAATGGTTTCATTCAATTATCTCTGGGCATTTGAGTGGCGACCATGAGCTCTAAAACTTCTTCTTTGAAGCTTGGATCGAGTAAGACTTCAATAAGCATAGTGTGGCTAGACCTTCAATGCAAGAGGAGGCTAACTTAGAGAGTGTCTGCTTGCCCGTTCTCCTCGAAGGGGAGTAACCTCTGCATTTTAGAATTAGCCATGAGTTTCTTGATGCAATCTATGTACTTGATCATCTAGTACCCCTGGCCTCATATTCTCATATTTGATTTACCACTAGCTGGGAGTAGCTGGGAGTCGCTGAACACATTGACAATTCAGTACCATGCATTCCGAGGAGGAGCCCAACAATTAGCATATCATACTAAGTCTCGTTGTTTGAGGCTTGGAAGTTGAGATGAAGCAAAAATTGGAGAGTGAAATCGTTTGAGCCGAGCAAGATGACACCAGCCCTGCTCCCTTCGACGCATGAGGAGCCATTGACCTAGACACTCTAGGCTGGAGAATCTTCACTCACCTTGGGAGGATTTGAGATAGTGCTTTCTACGATGAAATTGGCTAGGGATTGGGCCTTGATGGGCGTTCTCGGCCGATAGTTGATGCCATGCTTGCCCAAGTCGATGAGCCACTTCATGAGTCGTCCAGAGTTCTTCGGCTTGTGAAATACTTACTTGAGCTGTTGGTCGGTGAGGACCGAAACATAGTGTGCTTAGGAGCATGGGGCAGAGCATCAGGGAGGTCGTTTCTAGGGCGTATATCATATTCTCCCTCTTGGAATAACGACGTTATGTATCGTGGAGTACTTTGCTCACATTGTAGATTGACTTGTGGATCTTGTTTTCCTCTCTCACCAAGACATCACTAAGAGTCTGCTCCAAGGTGGCCAATAGAGGTAGAGTACCTCCCTTGGCTTGGACTTTCTTAGGAGTGGCAGTTGGCTAGATACACCTTGAGCTATTCGAAGGCCTCTTGCTGTGCTCCCCCTACTCAAAGCTCTTTGAACCTCGAAGTGCCTTGACGAATGGGAGACACTTCTCTCTGGACTTGAGAGGAAACGACCGATTACGGTGAGACACCCTATGAGTTTCTAGATCTCTTTGATGTTGGACGGGAGGTACATGTCAAGTATGACTCGAATTTTCTTCAAATTTGCCTCAATTCCCCTATGACTAACCATGAATCCCAAAAACATCTTTGATGAGACCCAGAAATCACCCTTTGAGGGGTTTAGCCTCATGTTGTGCTTCCATAGAATGTTGAAGGCTTCTTAGAGGTCCGCCACATGGCCATCCTTCTCAAAAATATTTTACAAGCTTTTCATCTGCATAGAATTCCATGTTTCAGCTAATCTGGACTTTGAAGACTTTATTCACTAGTCGTTGATAAGTGGATCCTGCATTCTTTAGCTCAGAAGGCATGATGCGATAATAGAAGAGGCCTTAGTTGGTAATGAAGGATGTCTTTGGGATGTCGGGAGGGAACATTCGGATCTGATTGTACCCCGAGTAAGCATCCATGAAGCTGAGGAGCTCATGCCCGGATGTGGCACCGATTAAAGCATCTATGTTGGAAAGAGGAAAGGGGTCCATCAGGGAAACTTTGTTCAAGTCATTGAGGTCGATGCAAATTATCTACTTACCACTAGCCTTCTTTACCATGACGATGTTGGCCAACCACTCAGGATAGCTAACTTCCTAAATGAAGCGAGGGGCCAGGAGTTTGTCGACTTCTTCTTTGACCACTTGTTGCCTATCGAGAGCGAACTTGCAGCCCTTCTGTTTGACTGACTTGACATATGGGTTCACACTTAGGTGGTGCATGATCAGATCTTCTGAGGTTCTAGGTATGTCAGTGGCGGTCCAAGAGAGCCTTGATTCGCCCTGATGCAACTAACAAGTTGCTCTTTGACTCAGTATGAAAGGGCTTGGCTAACTCGAAAACATTCGAACAAGTTTCCCTAAGGGAAGGGGATTTCTTCTAGTCCATCAACGGGTTTGGACATAAGTTTGTTACCTCTCTTGAGGGAGATGTCATGCTTCGAGCGAGAGGACCCTATTAACTGGAGTCGAGCACCTGTTGCTTCTTCGTCCTTGTAGCAAGGGCATTCAATGGGACCTTTGTCGTCGGGGAGAAGGACTCCTCTAGATCTTATGGCGTTCCTAGCAGGAACCACCATATTGGATGAGCCTTTCATCTAAGCGATGGCAGACATCCATCCCTCTAAGGTGGGTGTTAATGACCTCGCAGAGATCCGACCGCTCTGGATGCACCGATGAGGAGGTTGAAGTGCGGTATGAACGTCAGTTCTCAGCAAAATGAGGTTCGTGATGATGGTGTTGGGAGCCAGCTGACACAACCCTGCTGGGAAAAGGCTACGACTGTAGAGGAGGAGGAGGAGGAGGATCGCCCTGACGGCTAGAAGCAGTCACTGTTGGCTTTCTTCTCGGAGGCATGGTTGAAGGTGGTTTCGGTGGATGGATTTGGTCGAAAAGGCAGATTTATAGCTTTCCCATAGACGACGCCAATTCTATTTTTGCTAATTTTGGTGTGGGAGCATTCAAATGGTGATTTCTTTTATTAAGGGAGAAAGCACTGTCTGGACCATCGATCAGGATCATGATGAGGATCTGGATAGATTGAAACTCCTGGATCTGGATCTGGATGGCTGGAATGCCTAGACCTTGATATGTATGGCTAGAATCGCCTAGATCTGGATCTGGATGGCTGAAAACATCCGGGGACCTGCAAAAAGTCTCAATGCTGGAGTTGTTCCGGCTTAAGTTTCACACCTCGTTTCCCAATATATGAAATTATGGGCACGCAACTAGGGCCCAACGAATGATATGATATCATCCATAAGCTGTACAGTTATAAGCTAAACAAGATATTTATAAACACATACACGCATGCAATAATAATGATCACATAAACAGGAAATAGAATAAAATAATCCTCAAATAACCATCATCTGGATAAACATAAACATAAACTTCGGGTTAAACACCTGGGAATACAATGTACTAGACTGAAAGCAATATGATAAACTATTCGCTACGAAACTAGATAACATAGTGACTAAAAATAAAACGATATAAGTAGCAATGATGCATAATTAATCATGATTGCCAAGAAAGTTTGTTCGCCAAGTTCCTCCGGTAACTCATCTTCAGCACCTGCACAAACATCATCTAAAGTTTGAGGGGGGGGGGGGGGGGGGGGGGGGTAGTAAAAATAGCAGTGCCACTCCTGAAACAGTATGATCATGTATGGTGCAAGTAACAACTGTAGGCAGGTGCAATCAAGACTTCAAGGTATAATCAATCGGTAATCGGGATGATGTAATCAAGAATCATGTAATCATGTAATCAGGAATCATGTCAATACTCAGTGTCAATCTTATGTCTATCAGTTTTATTAACCTATCTAATGGACGCAACCATGTATCTCATTCCACTAGTTCAGGTGTATATCAAGTAAGTGAACATTTGGACTTAAGTGGTGAAGTTTACAAGTTTATGTACCCAGGTCTTCTAGTGACAGTATCAATAAACAAGACATGTAATCAAGAATCAATAATCAAGAATCACTATTACGGGAAACACGAGCCTCCTTCCGCGTACACTCCTCAGTATAGTTCACTACTAAGTTGTACCATTTATTACCCCAATTTGTTATTCTTTTACTATGATCAACCATGAACATGCAGTCGGTGAAATCAGTGGGAACAGTGGTATCAAGACAGTCATATCACTTCTTAGGCTATTGGAATCTAGAGGTGGCTCCCACAGATTCTAGAGGTTGCCCCCACTGAGCCTACAGGTGGTTCCCGCAGATTCTACAGGTGGTCCCTGTCGATTCTTGTGACGTGACACTTAATTTCATGTGGCACTGAGTTCTACGTGGCATTAGCTCCATGTGACACTTAGTTCCGTCACCCATAACAATAGTAATGACTATAATAATAACGATAGTATCAAGACAGTAATCAAGAAAGTATCAAGTGGTATATGCAAATGCATGATGTAAAGGCAATGTATTGATCTATTGTATCAATACAATTCATTAAGCACAAATAACAATATATATATAGTTCAAGAACACAAAATACAAATCTGGACAGCAATATATATCAGCACTAACACTCACTTTCCTGTTGCTGCAGGGAAGTAAAAACAATGTCGTCGGGGGTTCCAGGAAATAGACTTTCATATGAATCCAACGCATATTCACTCAACACATTCTAAGTTCAGTAGGCATGCCTATCAGTCAGTTCTTTACAGGTTTAATGCTTTGGCAACAACATATGGTCAAATTCTCATGCTTATAATTCCACTGAAAATCATTAATAAATCTTACAAAAATTATAAAAACCCACTCATAACAATGTCCATTAACATTCAGGTTAATCTCAAATTTTGATTCCACTAATAATATGTTATTTCAACTAATTCACCAAAACGATCCACCTCAAACAGTAATATAGAAATTTAGACGTTACATTACTAAAACATCAATATCTCACAATCTATAAATCGTTTTGCAAAACCGAAAGATGTTCTGGATTCTACACTTATAGGGCTAAAATATACATGTATAAACCTCCAAATTTGGTTACAGAGAACTGGGTCAAATCCCAATACAAAGTCAGGCAAAAGACAGGGCAAAAAATATAATACTTTTATTTTAAAAATCTCGATTCACAAAAATAGAATTTTATAACTAGAAATGCGTTTGCATTCATATTCAGTATCTAAATCAGAAATAGACAATAAACATATCTATAAATTATTACTCTCACAACTCACAATATTAAACATATCTATAAATTATTACTCTCACAACTCACAATATTAAAATCCAAGAATTTAATTATATTAATCATAGCAATACAATCCAAATAAATCTTGAAATATATATATATATATAGTGCTTACGTGGTGTATGTAGTATGATGTCATGACAATGAAATTACATGGGGTTTTTTATGAATATCAAATCGAAGGAAATCAAATAGGACGGTTCAACATGGGTATACATGTATCAAGTGGGTCAAGACTCAAATAAATCAAGAAGAGATCATGAACATAGGTCAATAATACGATAGATCAATAAAAATTTGAACTACTTGCAAAAGTTCAACAAATGCTTGTCTTGGGAACGGAAGGAGCAAACACAACAATAATGGCAGCAAGGACGGCAACAACGACAGCAATAAAGGCAGCAACAAGGACAGTGATAATGGCAGCAACAACGACAGCATAATCACAGCGACGAAAACAAGCAAGGGCAGCAAGAACAGCTGTGAGGAGTTGGTTGTCAGGTCGATTGAGTTGTTGTTTGGGTAATTGAAGATGGAGTTGTTCTGGACTGATGGAGGCTGTTCTGCTCGGGTTGTGATGGAGGCAGTGGCGGTTAGAGGTGATTGTGTTTGAATGCAGCTAGAAGGCTTGGGATGGAGATGATGTGGAGGAGTTGAGTTTGAATAGATGAAGAGATGTGGGTGATGAGGAGGTCTGGATGAAAGGTGTGGTTATTAGAGTTTGATGGAGTTTGCAATGGAGAGGTCAGGGTTGGGGACAACAAGGAGGTGATGGGTTTGAAGTTGAGGCTAATGAGGAGTTGAAGATGAGATTAGGATTAAAGGATGTGATTAGGGAGATTAATAATGGAGATTAGTGGGGTTATTAAATAGATGGAAGTAAGAGGGTTGGCGGCTGGCTATTAAGGTTTAGGGTTTGCAATTGGGTTCGGGTTTGAATAGAGATTAGGGTTTCGGGTGGGTTTGAATTAGAGT
Organism: Hemerocallis citrina; assembly: GCA_017893485.1. NCBI lineage: Eukaryota > Viridiplantae > Streptophyta > Magnoliopsida > Asparagales > Asphodelaceae > Hemerocallis > Hemerocallis citrina. The sequence continues at coordinate 345,411,929 of CM030358.1, read as the reverse complement.
TGGGCTAACGAATTAAGCATGGGCCTTCACTTGAGTAATAATTAACTACATAAAATGCAAAAAAGCCCAAAAGAAATAAAATATAGTAGATAACCGAAATAAAAATGTATGTAGGAAAATATGTACGGATGGATTAGGGAGTTACAGTAAGAGTCAGCAACCCAAAATCAAGATTAGGGTTATTAGTGGAGAAATATTGATAATCTTTTACTGATGGAAAGCGGGGTGCGGGGGGGGGGGGGGGGGGGGGGGGTATTTATAAGGTACGAATCAGTTGTGTAAGATAGATATAAAAATGTATCTTTTAAGATTCGGTTGGAGATTGTCATAATGAAGGGATAAAATTAACAATCAATCCCTGATTTTGGGGGATTAGACTGACAGCTGTAATGGGATGGAAATCTCGTTCTTCTTGAGCTGCAAGTAAGCCATAATTATAGATCTGGTTGAGCTGATGGGCCTGAAGATGGCTCATATTCTTCTAGTAGACATGTTATTGTTGTAAAATTACCGTACTGGCCTTGGAAGCTTTGGGATGCGTGTTAAGATCGTGCGGCTCCGATTTTATCCATACCAAGGTTGATACATCGGTTTTGCCCATATTGTGTTATATCATACCTACATAATATTACTCCAGTGTCTATTTCAAGTATTTAGTAGTTTATAAACCAACTTCAAATTTAGTTACGAGATGTGTGCAAATAAGAAAGAAAAAAGAAAGGTTATTTGTTTGTATTTTACTATTTCAACACCAAAGTTATCAAAATACAAGTAAACTTGAGGAAATTCGAATTTTTCATGAGTCATCAGCTTTTACATTAGATAAATGTATGTAGAAAGGAATAAGCAACCAAAACTGAACTTGTATCTTGATATTTTTAAAAATTTATTAGAAAATAGTAACTAAGGGAATGATTATTTATCATCTAATGGCGAAGTTGAAAACAAATTCAAATAGAAGAAATAAAAATATATGGGATGTTGAAATATAGTAATTGTATATTTTGTTTCCTAATATAGGAAACAGATTCCCCAAATCTCTCATCTTCCCAATCTTCTCTCAATCTCTTTTTTTCTTCTTCTCCAAGAATGTAATCCTTATATATAGATGTATACAGTAAAGAATAAAAAAAACAACAAGAAGAATAAGAATTATTTTTCCCAAAATTATTTTCTTCATGGTATCAGAGCCTAATCAGATCTAGGCCAACTGAAGAAGAAGAGGATGCTAATCATCTCCATCTTGATCTGATCCCGTTGTTGATCCCGTCACCGATCATCGACCTTGATCCCGTCAGATCTCGTCACCTGTTGATTTCGAGACCTCCAGATCCATCACTCGATCCACTATTTTCGTCCACCACTGCCATCGCAGTCAACCACCGTCTTGACCACGCTGCTGCCGATCTAACCGTTCGATTAGATCTTCGTCCACCTTCATCTGACCACACTGCTGCCGATCTGATCGTCGACCCCCTGTCTTCTTCCCCCTTCGTCCTCCCGACAAAACCCCGTCAAGATTCCGACCTCCACCTAGCGTATTCCCTTCCCCATCAAAAAACCCAAATCCTCCACCAAATCGCCGATCTCAAACTCTTCTCAAGGTTACCCTCCTCGCCTACCTCTCCATCTCCGATGACCATGACAACATCGCCGGTACCACCCTCACCGAAGGCAGTGGCCACTCGACGGAGCTCTGCCTTTTAAACGTTCTCCATACCCTAGGAGTCAGAGACTTCGAATTCAAGTGAGTCCCTTACGATTACTACGATCGCATCATCAAAGCACTCGGGAAATCCTAGGCGCCACCTCTGTTCATTCCCGTTGGTTGAAGAAAGATCTTTGGATTGCTGTCTGGTGAACCTGACGTGAACTACTGTGTCAGATCTGAACCTGAATCCGAACTTGAACTGCAATTTAGGCTGGTGTTTGGTGTTTTGTGAAGGAGGGATCTTGATCTTGTGTTTGGCATTTGGAACTCGAAGTTTGGTGTTCTGATCTGCAGTGGAGTTGCTGTTTGGGTGTTGGATTGTTGCTGTTTTGCTAGTTGTTGAAGACTTGAAGCTGTTCTTGACCAAGTTGTGTTGTTTGCTATTGGTTGCTGAAGATCAGATCCATTGTTTTTCTCCTTGTGCCGCTACCATGGGACAAACTGATAGAGTTGAGAAGAGTATTGGACTCGCCTCTACATTAGTCATAGCTGCAGGTAATGATGGTAAGGTATTTAATATTTCTACTTCTGTTATGAATAGTGCATGGATAATTGATTCGGGTGCTACCGACCATATGACTTTTGATTCCAGACAAGTTCAAAATTTTCAACCATCCACTAAATCGACTGTATCCACTACCAATGGTGATCCTGCCACTGTTACTGGTGAGGGTACCATACATCTCACAAACAACCTAACCTTAGATACTGCCCCTAGTCGTGCCATCCTTGAATTTTAACTTATTATTTGTTGCTCAAATAACTACTGCCTTACATTGTGTTGTAGTCTTTTGGCCTTCCCATTGCGTGTTTAAGGATATTCGGACTCACAAGACGATTGGTTATGGGGTTAGGCACGGGAAGCTCTATTACCTGGATTTAGAATCTGAATGTTCGAGCAAGTTGACTCAAGCTCTAAGTGTGGAAGGATCTGAAGATGAGAAGAAGAAATCAGATATTTGGCTATAGCATCGACGTCTAGGGCATGCTTCTTTTGGTTATTTGAAGAAATTATTTCCAAGTTTATTTTTGAAGTTGGATATATCTGTCTTTCAGTGTGATGTGTGTGAACTCGCAAAAGGTTATCGTGTCTCCTTTCCTCCAAGTCCAAGTAAAAGCTCCCTACCTTTTATGATTATTCATTCTGATGTTTGGGGTCCATCCAAAACCACTACATTTGGAGGAGCCAAATGGTTTGTGATCTTTATTGATGACTGTACCCGTATGACCTGGGTTTGTTTGATGAAGTCGAAAAGTAAAGTTAGTTGTTTGTTTCAGAAATTTCACAAGCATGTTATGATTCAGTATAAATCACAGATTCAAGTTCTTAGGAGTGATAATGGCGGAGAATACCTGAATTCAAATCTGCAACAATATTTGGTGGAACACAGAATTGTTCATCAGACTACATGCTCGTATACACCTCAACAGAATGGGGTTGCAGAAAGAAAAAATAGACACTTGCTCGAAGTGGTCCGTGCTTCTCTCATCCATGGAAATATGCCACTCATTTATTGGGGAGAAGCCCTTGCTTCTGCTGCATACTTAATCAACCGAGTTCCCTCTAATATCCTAAACTTCCTCACACCATTTCAAGCATTAACTGAAGCTGTGAATGCACCAAAAGTCGTCAACTTGCCACCTCGTGTGTTTGGGTGTGTTGCATTTGTTCATCTTCATCAACATGAATGCAATAAGTTGACTCCTCGAGCTGTCCGCTATGTTTTCGTGGGATATGCACAGAATAAGAAAGGGTATCGATGCTATCACCCACCAACTCAAAAGATGTTTGTGACTATGGATGTTGTGTTCCATGAAGATGAGATGTATTTTTCCTCTGAGGTTGAACTTCAGGGGGAGTACCGAAGTGAAGTTCAAACTCTTGCCTATGATGAAGCGGTTACTATTCAAACTGAACAATCAGATATAAGGAGAGAAAATCAGGATGTAAGTAATGACGATCACTCGAATGAAGACTTGGTTGAGGAAGAAAATTTCCACGAAGATCTGCAGTCAGTGCCGAACTTCCATGAAGATAAGCCATCTCCACCACCAGCACCATCTGAACCATCTCCATCACCAGTACCATCAGATCTATCTCTACTCCCAGCAGAACCCCAAAACCAATCGTCGTCGCTGTTCGAAGCTCCAAGAAGAGAAATCCCAAACCGTACTACTAGAGGTATCCCAAAACCCACTTACGAGCCTAATCCCACTAGTAAAGTCAAGTATCCCATGAGTCATTATGTGTCCACTCACCGATTGTCTAAATCAAATATGTCATTTGTGAATCAATTATCTGTTGTATCTATTCCTAACAGTGTGGAGGAAGCCTTAGCCGATCCAAGGTGGAAAGCAGCTATGGATGAGGAGATGAAGTCCTTGAAGAAGAATGAGACTTGGGAGATAGTCGAGCTGCCAGCAGGGAAGAAGCCAGTAGGATGCAGATGGATTTAGACAGTGAAATATAAATCAGATGGTTCGACAGAGCGGTACAAGGCAAGGCTAGGTTGCCAAAGGGTACACTCAAACTTATGGAATTGATTATGACGAAACATTTGCACCTGTGGCAAAGTTCAACACTATTCGAGTTCTACTGTCACTTGCTGCAAATCTTGACTGGCCGTTGGAGCAATTTGATGTGAAGAATGCATTTTTGCATGGGGAATTGATAGAAGAAGTCTATAAGGATCTTCCACCAGGGTCGAACAGACCAGTCCAACACAGCAACAAAGTATGTCGTCTGAAGAAAGCATTGTATGGACTGAAGCAGTCGCCAAGAGCCTGGTTTGGGAGATTTACAAAATCAATGAGGACATTCGGATACGATCAGAGTAATTCTGATCATACTCTATTCCTAAAAAGGAAAGAATGTAGAATTACTGCTCTCATTATTTATGTTGATGATATGATTGTAACTGGAGATGATCCTGAGGAGATGAAGGCATTAAAGAACTAGTTGTCACAAGAGTTCGAAATGAAAGATCTTGGTCCTTTGAGATACTTCCTGGGTATTGAAGTTTCTCTCTCAAGAAAGGGGATATTTCTTTCTCAAAGAAAATATGCTCTGGATTTATTGAAGGAAACTGGAATTTTCGCTTGTCAACCGATTAGTACACCATTGGAAGAAGGACTGAAACTATGCAATGAAGCTGATCAAGTGCCTTGTGATAAGGAAAGATATCAGAGATTGGTTGGACGACTAATGTATCTTGCACATACACGACCAGATTTGTCATATGCTCTAAGTGTGGTAAGTCAGTTTATTCATGCACCTCGGGAACAACATATGGACACGGTAATGAGAATTATGAGATACATTAAGTCAGCCCCAGGAAAAGGAGTCTTATTTGCGAAACATGGTCACTTGAAGGTTGAGACATATACTGATGCTGATTGGGCAAGATCTACAATCGATAGGCGCTCCACTTTAGGATATTTCACCTTTGTTGGAGGAAATTTAGTTACATGGAGGAGCAAGAAGCAAAATATTGTTGCACGCTCTAGTGCAGAGGCTGAGTATCGCGGAGTAGCTTTAAGTATAACAGAAGCTTTATGGCTAAAACTCCTGTTGCAGAACTTAGGCTATGGTCCAAAGGAACCTATGAAGGTGTATTGTGACAGTCAAGCGGCATGTGATATTGCGGCTAATCCAGTTCAGCATGATAGGGCGAAACATGTAGAGGTGGACAGATTCTTCGTCAAAGAAAAATTAGATGAGAAAGTTATTGAGATATCCAAAGTGAAGTCAGAAGATCAACTCGCAGATATCCTAACCAAGACCGTTTCGACTCGGCTCTTCTTGAAATTTGTTGACAAGTTGGGCATGCTCGATATCTATGCACCAACTTGAGGGGGAGTGTTGAAATATAGTAATTGTATATTCTATTTCCTAATATAGGAAACAGGTTCCCCAAATCTCTCATCTTCCCAATCTTCTCTCAATCTCTTTTTTTCTTCTTTTCCAAGAATGTAATCCTTATATATAGATGTATACAGTAAAGAATAAAAAAAAACAAGAAGAATAAGAATTATTTTCCCCAAAATTATTTTCTACATGGTATCAGAGCCTAATCAGATATAGACCAACTGAAGAAGAAGAGGATGCTGATCATCTCCATCTTGATCTGATCCCGTTGTTGATCCCGTCACCGATCATCGACCTTGATCCCGTCAGATCCCGTCACCTGTTGATTTTGAGACCTCCAGATCCATCACTCGATCCACTATTTTCGTCCACCACTGCCATCGCAGTCAACCACCATCTTCATCCACCACTGACCACGCTGCTGCCGATCTAACCGTCCGATTAGATCTTCGTCCACCTTCATCTGACCACACTGCTGCCGATCTGATCGTCGACCCCCTGTCTTCTTCCCCCTTCGTCCTCCCGATGAAACCCCGTCAAGATCCCGACCTCCACCTAACATATTCCCTTCCCCATCAAAAAACCCAAATCCTCCACCAAATCGCCGATCTCAAACTCTTCTCAAGGTCACCCTCCTCACCTACCTCTCTCCGATGACCACGACAACATCGCCGGTACCACTCTTACCGAGGGCAGTGGCCACTCGACGGAGCTCTGCCTTTTAAACGTTCTCCAAACCCTAGGAGTCAGAGACTTCGAATTCAAGTGAGTCCCTTACGATTACTACGATCGCATCATCAAAGCACTCGGGAAATCCTAGGCGCCACCTCTGTTCATTCCCGTTGGTTGAAGAAAGATCTTTGGATTGCTGTCTTGGGATAATTTAGCAAATGCCCCCATTCAAAATATAGAAACTAGCATATACCCCCACTATTTTAAAAAACTAAGAAATACCTCTAGTTTGGACGGAACCGTTAAAATCCCCGTTAAGTGAACTCACGTGCGTCACATGTGATATATAAAATTGCCTAAATACCCATGCTAAGTGTATTTTAGCAAATGCCTCACTCAGAATGTGGAAACTAACATATACCCCCATTATTTTAAAAAATGGATATTTGGGATATTTTAGCAAATGCACTCATTCAAAATGTGGAAACTAGCATATACCCCCACTATTTAAATAAAAAAAACTTAGAAATACCGTCAGTTTGGACGGAACAATTTTAGGGTTTTAAATATTATATAATACGTGTTTGTTATTTTGACGAAAAAATATCAATGCAAGCATCAATGCTTTGTTTCCACATCTTAACTTGGGTGTTGTTGAAAATGGTGCACAACCTAATGTGACAGTAGGTAATACCATATTAACAAAGTTCGTGAATAATTCATTAAATTCGCAAATTATTTACGAAGAAATAATTTGCAAAATAGATTCGCGAATTATTTGCAGGTTGCATTTAATTCCCACAATTCGCGAATTATTCACGAAAATCACAAATTAAACGAATGTTTCACGAATAATTTGCGAATTTAGTGAATTATACAATAAATATTTATGGATGTATGTATATTTTTATTTAGGTGATGAGTACTAAATACTTAGATGCATTAGATTTTGTATTTTTTTCTTCCTGAACTTTTGCCGATTTTTTTCCAAATTTTGCTGATTTTTGTTGATTTCCGAATTAAATCTTGTCGAATTATTTATAAACGACAAATTTGTGATTGTGGGTACTACACAAGCTACTGTTGAACCTATTGTAAATGAAGATGATGAAAATGATGATGTACATTCTAGAGTGGAATAAGAGACCACACAATCTGTTGTAATAGATGATGGTACACAAGCTAGTGATGATACACAACAATCCGTTGTAATAGATGATGATTTTTGTGTTTTTGGGATCAAAATCTGACATTGAACCTCTTTCCTTTACATTGTTATCATCAGTACAGGAAGAAAGTTGTTCAGACTGAGTAACAACACATAACACTCTCATTTTTCACAACACCTGGCATTGAAATAGTGGGGGTATATGATAGTTTTCACATTTTGAATGGGGACATTTGCTAAAATATCCCAAATATCTATTTTTTTTAAATAGTGGGGGTATATGCTAGTTTCCACATTCTGATTTGGGGCATTTGCTAAAATATATTTTATCGTGGGTATTTAGGTCATTTTACATATCGCGTGTGATGCACGTGAGTTAACTGAGATTTTAACGATTCCGTTCAAACATGAGATATTTCTTAGTTTTTAAAAATAGGAGAAGTATATGCTAATTTTCATATATTTTGAATAGTGGCATTTGGTAAATTATTCCAAAATATCTTGATATGGTACCTGACTACCTGGTGAAGTTTTGATGACATGAAAACGAAAGGTTGTCATGTTTCCATATGACATCTCTACCATTTCCACTGGCCACCTTATCGTAAAAATTTGTTACTGTTGAAAAACAAATTGGATGAGACATGTCATACACATGTACATCTAGATGATTCATTCTAAACAATAAAAGTACGAGAATACCTTAAGGTTATACGATCGATATGAAATAATAGAGAGAAAAAAGATAATATAGACGTTAATCTACAAAGATCAATCTCAGTACTCATGTACAAATGAGTTCCACTCATTAGAAAAATGTAAGGAAAAAAATGGATGGAAAACAGACTAAAAGTTTAACAAAAAGTTTAAGGAACACACAGAGGTATCAGCATACCTATTAGAATGTGAACTAGTAATTTACACGTGCGATGTATGTTTTAAAATTTTATAAAAATAAAAATAAAAACTGACGTAGGTAGGATTTGAAACGGAAACCTCATTTATATTAGTTATCTACGTGTGTTGCACATGTTGGTAGATTGACAAATAAAACTAAGGCATTCTCCCATTATAATATTACTAGTTTAAATTTACCGTGCACCAAGTGCACGTGACTTGGTGCACATAAATGGTGAAAATTTTATCTAAACATACTTCCATTTAGAACACCTATATTCTTCAAACTACAAATTCGACGAAGTCAATCATCCTAAAAAGCTAATTATGGATTTCAAAAGTACTCCAACAACAACAAGCTCATCGAAATCAAATTTGAAGCAATTATCGAGAACCCAAGTTTAATCAATTCAAGCATAATTTCAATCAAAACAAAGAAAAAATGGATCAAAATTCGAACGATGTAAGATAGAGATATATGCGTAATAGTTTCATCTAAAACATAATTAAAAAAAATTATTTAAAAAAACAAATTAGTAAATCCTAATGTGATATCATCGTATTTTTCATAAGATCAATAATCACTTTCGACTTTAACTTTCTTGAGGTTAAAATTCCTTGTACTTTCTTGTTCATCCTTTTTAATTTTGCATCCTGTCAATATTCTCGTAGTTGTTCTTCCATATTGGACATCTTGTGATTTGATCAAAAACGTATACTCATCTCCAATGCATTTCTTGGTCCATCCATCAAATTCTTCAACATTTTTTTCTGCATAGAAAAAAATTTAAGAAATTTGCTCTTAATTAATTGTAACACTGTCAGAATAACATATTATACCTTATTCTTAATATCTTCCAGGTCTATTGCGGAACAGCCAATGATGCACCTTGAATTTCATTACTTTTTAACAAAATTTCATTACATTTTATCCTGAAACAAACAAACAAAATTATGTTAAATGATACTCCAAAAGATAATAATTAAAGAATTAAATATACAAAATAAATTATACCATTCTTGAATTTTATATGCTTCTGGTTCATTGGGATTTATCTCTATTGTAGTGTTGTTTGTTGATGTGAGAGAGAATCCTGTTTAAAAAAAATTAATAATAAATAAATAAATGAAATATATAATAAATAGCATTATTAACTTTTATTGTATATAATTACCTCCAAAGTATGACGTTTTTATAGAGGTAATTGCAATAATTGGCATGTTTGGTGATAATTCTTTCAGAGCTTTTCCTTCCTCGATTGCTAGTTCTCCCCATAATGTAAGTAAGATTGGTTTTGACCTTAAATTAAGACAAAACGTATGAATTACAAAACAATTATGTATATTATTATACAACTTAATTAATTGATATTACCTGAATCCTACAACTGTAAGATTTTGCTTCTCTACTTCATTTATATATTTTGAGTCCACCTTATCTACATCTCCTGCATTAATTACTGCTAAACAAAGATCTGTAGTTCAATGCAATTAGTATTTGATATCCTTTATATAGTTCAATGCAATTAGTATTTGATATCCTTTATATATATATATATATATATATATATATATATATATATATATATATATATATATAAACATAATTTTTTACATTTAAAGACAGTAGAAGATGTACTTTGCAATTCGTCTATAGTTGCAAATATGTACCTATCCTTATCAATGATAAGATTTTTCTCAACTTCATCTACAACACTTTCCAACTTCTAAATGATGTCAAATTTATCGTGCATTGGGTTATATCTTTTGTCGACATTTTTTAGTACTCCATTAGAAATTAAGTAAGTTTTATGCTCCTCAAGCGTATGTTGGAACGCTTCCACCGCTTCATTAAACATTATCGCCAGTATTCTAGTTCCCTAGAAAAGATGAAAATTAAGTATTAATAATTATTTAAGTACGTATATGTTTGAATATTTTAACAATATTTAAAGTATCTACCTTATCATCCATTAGTGCCACTTTCGAGATTTTTCCTGTGCCTTTACTATTTTTGTATTCTTTCACACCATAATGTTTCGTAACCAATACTTTAATAGTCCACAATTGTTGAATTTCTTGCAAGGAATTGATAGAGGAGTAATCATTGTGGAATTTGTCCATTGATATAGTTAATCTGCAAAAAATAATTAATTAAGTTAATCTGCAAGGAATAGTAAAAGGGATATTTAGATGATGTGGCAGCAAAAAGAATATAACCAAAAATATTTTGGGGTGAGAGATTTGAGACTAACATTGCAGTAAATCCATGCTTCAGTAAATCATATTTTCAACGCATCAAATCATTATATTCAATATAAAGTTAATGAATAAAAAGACCAAACCTTAGAATTTTTTTTTTTAAATAACTTTTTTAAATTATATTTTAGATGAAACTATTACGCATATATCTCTCTTTTACATTGTTCGAATTTTGATCCATTTTTTATTTGTTTTGATTGAAATTCTGCTTTAATTGATTAAACTTGGGTTCTCGATAATTGCTTCAAATTTGATTTCGATGAGCTTGTTGTCGTTGGAGTAATTTTGAAATCCATGGTTAGCTTTTTAGGATGATTGACTTTGTCGAATTTGTAGTTTGAAGAATATAGGTGTGCTAAATGGAAGTATGTTTCGATAAAATTTTCACCATTTATATGCACCAAGTTACGTACACGCACTGTAAATTTCAACTATCTTCAGTGAACCAAAATTGATTGAATAAAAGTCACTGAACCAAAATTGATTGAATGTCTGTATCCTAAATTCCTAACGTCCTTCGAATAAATATGCAATGGTAAAATAGAAGAAGATTATGATTATGCATGAATGCTAATGCTAGTAAGAAAACTAAAAACAAATGCTTTGTGTCATACATACCTCCTTTGATAGGTCAACATATAAGCATATTTGAACCAACAAGGAAGTTTCTCTCTAAAGAACCATGAAAACCAACCAATCATAATTAACTAATCCCAAATACATCTTCATAAAGTTACAAATTATCAAGTAGAAAATTTTAAAGTGAAGTCAAAGTAAAGTTATAATTACACAATCTAAGGTAGAAAAAATCTCACACTGCCTCATCTATACAATCTTCCTATACAGCTAAACCCGAAATGAAGTTTTCCTAAACACTTTGTCGAGGATTCCTGCGAATCCAAGATACCCAAGTCATATAAGTTAATCTTCAGTGTTATAAGTTACAATATAACTCAGTGGCCATACACAATTTCACATTCAGATCAAATTTAACACTTACCCTATTGTTCAAGCAAAAGCGAAGGTCGAAGGCAAAACCCATGATTTTGCGTACTAACTAAAGGAAGTAACTTAAGGCTAAACCCATGACAATTGAAACTCATATAGTATTTGGATGCACAAGTCAGAAATACTAAAGCTGAAGCTCTCTCAGCCACTAACATGAAACTGGAAAATGAAAAATAAAATTACAACATTCCAAAATCCAGGATAATAAGAACAAGTCAGAAATTTTGAAGCTGTAGCTCTCTCAACCACTAACGTGAATATGGAAAAAAAAATGTGATATACCTTACTCAAGGGACGTATGACACTATGCTATCAAGAATTTAGCTGTGAAGGTTTATGTGCTGATATTCTTCAGATTAAATTACTTAGCAGGTCATTAACAAATTATTTGGATGCACAAGTCGGAAATACTAAAGCTGAAGCTCTCTCAACCACTAACATGAAACTGGAAAATGAAAAATAAAATTACAACATTCCAAAATCCAGGATAATAAGCACAAGTCAGAAATATTGAAGCTGAAGCTCTCTCAACCACTAAAGTGAATCTGGAAAAAATAAAAATTGTGATATACCTTACTCAGGAGACGTATGACACTATGCTATCAAGAATTTAGCTGTGAAGGTTTATGTGCTGATATTCTTCAGATTAAATTACTTAGCAGGTCATTAACAAATTACCAAAAGAGAAGGTATTAGAAAAGTAAGAATTAGACTGTAAAGCGAAAGCAGTTGAATATAAGAGAGTAAACCTGAAAGACAGAAAGATAACCCTATTTGTATGTATTTAGTTGCATCCAAATTTATTCATGTTCTGTATACAGATTAATTAATTGTGTTTTAAAATTAAGATCATGCATGTTTAATTTACTACTGTTTTAAGGAAAACTAAGAATATATATATATATATATGTGTGTGTGTGTGTGTGTGTGTGTGTGTGTGTGTGTGTGTGTGTATTTCCTTTTGAGTTTTTTTTCTTTACTTTTTAAAGAAGTTTATTTTTCGATCTTTACTATTACGTTCAATGTTGTGTTCGAGATATCATGCATATGCATGCATGTTTCTTTTCATAACATATACAGAAGTACTATATATACTTAGGTATATATGAACTTAATGTAAATTTTGTTAATTACTTTTGTTTCAGATTATGGACTGAAACAAGAAGATGGACCAGCTACATAGCAGAGCTTATTTGTTGTCTATGAGGACAATGAAGGTGATCGGTTGGCTGTGGGTGATGAGCCATGGGAGTAAGTATGTATATATGAAATGTTGTAGTCAATAGGGGGGAAAAAGGAAAAAAAAACATGTATCATATAAATAAATTTTAATTAGAAAATAAATTGATTAAAATTTTCGAAAATTTCTACAGGGATTTCCTATCCACTGTGAAAAGGCTACATATTTGTACAAGTCTCAGGAAACTGATCAGGAAAGGTATAAATTCTGTGTTTTCAGGAGTTTCTAAAATAAAAATTAATGACTCAAAGTTTTAAAATTGTTGTCTTGCTAAATTTTATGAAATTTTCAGAGGATGGAGAAGAGCTGAAGGTGAAAGCTTAAGAAGCATCAAACTGATCGAAATGTAGACAACCGAGGGATATATATATATATATATATATAATCACTGATATTGTCATGCGTCTTCTTGAGAGAAAAAAAAAAGAAATGAACTGATGTCATCTTGTTAAGTGCATTGCTATAGGCTATAGCTAGGTTTGAGAGGTGTCAAAATGACCCTCATCTAATGCATCTTCAATCTTAATGAAATAGCTACATCTACAACCTTATATCAAGCTAGCTAGTTTTCCTAATGCTGTTATAGTTATATAACAAATTAATGAGACATAAAAATTAGAAACTACTTTAAAGACATCATGCTAGTTATAAACTTCAACTTTTTCTAATTTTTGTTCTCATCCCCACCACACCATGCAAGAAAAATCTAAGTTATTCCTTTTAAGTTGATCTGTAAAAGAGACCACACTTTTCGAAGTTTAGAACTTACACAATTACAAAGAAATAAGTGATCCACACTCAAAAAACAAATGAAAACCAAAACAAACAAGCAGACAAACAAATAAACCAACTAAAAGAAAATTCTGTATGAAACCAACCTGCAAGAACAACTGAAAGCAGAGATACAATCACAAGAAAAAAGAGAAATTTGCATTAAACAATTATGTATGGAAATTTGCAATAAATATTGCAAGAACAACTGAAAGCAGAAAAACAATCTAAAATATGTATGGAAATAGTTAGTTCTATACATAGTGTTTATAGTTTGTACAAGAAAATAATATCATTTAACACACAGAATAAAACATCAAGCGTATTTGCATTAAACAAGAATTCAGAATGTATAAAAATATATGTATAAAAAGTGAAATTTCTCTTTGTAAATTTTACCAGTGATTGCTACACGAACAGCCTAGCCTTCTGATTTGCGAACTTGTGATGAGATGAAACTTGCAATGAATTTGTCTGGCAATTTTATTGGGTATTTATAGCCTATAGGGGAACATTAACTTGAGGTGAATGTATATCTCTTATATTTAATTTTTAAATAAATATAATATGATCCTATCAATTGAATATGTGATGTATGATTAACTTAATTTGAATTTTTATTTTTGGAGGTTTCGAGATCTATTCAGAGGCAACATGTTTACGTAAAAAAGAGATAAATCTTAAAGTTGAATTAAGATCTAACGGCTAAGATTGGCTCTTAAGAGTTCAAAATAGATGATGGGAAAATCTAGAAAAGTGTATAGATACATAAAGGAAACTGTTTTCTTTCCAAACTGTTTCATAAAAATCCGTTTATGAAATATAGTTCATAAAGGAAACTGTTTCATAAAAATCCGTTTATAAAGGAATCAAAGAAGGCATTGATATCCGTTTCAGGGTATTCTGTTTGAATATATTGTTCAAGTGATTTCCTGATGTGGAATCTTGACTTGTTTTTCCCGAGATTCCGTAAACGAGTGGGAGGATAAATGGACCTGTCAAGCCAGTGCCCAAGATAACGATGCTTTCTTCCCTACCCATCATTTCCATACATCGCCTCCCTGGATAGGGCCAATTTTTAGGGGCATATGGTATAATGATAAATATTAAAATATATACAAATTCGAATTTTTTGTAGTTCAATAACACTCCGACAACTTAGTTTATCATGAAATGAAGGTCTTGTTGAGATCATATAGCTTTGTGCATTATCTAAGGAATGCAAATGTATATTAATATATATAAGGTGCCGCCATCATTTCACAGAATGCAAAGAACCTAACTTTACTACAAAACTATACACAACCAAGCAAACTAACAACAAAAGAATTCAGCTTGGAAATTAGAACAAAAATGTCAATAATCTCGGCCTCCTCCTTAATCCTCACCCCAATCGCCTTCCGAAATGCCTGCGTCAACGTCTCCGTCTTCGATATCTCCAACGCCGCCACCATCGCAAACGGCAGCTCTAACAACAACAACTTCGCCAATCCCATCGCAAACGCTGTCTTCCCTTTCCCGGCTGGCCGGCCAGAAGCACGGAGAGGCCGGCGATCTTTCCCACTTTTATGAGGTTAAGGATGAGGTCGACGGCTTTACGGGCCGGCTGTTGGTACACCATCCCTTCGGAGACGGCGCGGGGCTCCATGGAGGAGTCGAGGCCCAGACCGCGGATGTGGGAGTGGGTCCCGATGAGCTTGACAGGATTCAGATAGTTTCTTGAGTTCTGCCATTGATCGAGATGAGGGAGGAAAGTTAGGGTTTTAGTGAGGGTTTGAGAAAAGGGAATTGGGGAATTTTGAAGGAGGAAGAAGAGTTTTAGATTTGAGATGGAAATTTGGGTTGGGCAGCCCGTTGTTTAGTTAGCTTAGTGGACCACTGCACGTGTAATACACGTTCTTATTAAGTTATTTAATTTGAGCCTTTAATCGTGTAGATCAATATAATAGATCGACGGTCCAGATCTTCTTCGGACAGATTTTTTTTTATATTGTGGCTTTTATAATAGAAATAGATTACTAGTAATTTACACGTGCAATGCATGTCTGAATAAATATAGTTTTTAAAAAGTAAATATTCCAATGTATTCTTGAACCTAAAACCTTCTTTATAATAGCTATGTACGGGCGATACACGGGTTTGTATGTTTACAAATGACAACTTCAACACCCCCATTATAATATTAGAGATTATTAGAGATTAGAGATTAGAGATTAGACATAGTAATCATCAATCTATGTGCTTAAGCCACCTAATATGTATACATAGATTGATTTAACATATCAATTTAGATTTAGGAGAGATGCAATGTTGTATTCACTAAGAAAGCTTTTGAGGCAGAAGGGGTAATTCGAGCAAGTCTGGCTATGTACAACCTACAAACTGTTTCGATATAATGCCTCAACCAACAGTCCTAATGGCAATACACCGCTGCATTGGATGAGACCACCTGAATGACATCAAATTAATGTCGATATGCGTTAATCCTGGGAAGCCCAACAACTGCAAGTTTAGCAGTGGTGAGTTTATTGTAATGCGAGCGAAGAATGTGGCATCTGCAGACTCGCCATTGGCAGAGATTCGAGACTTTGGGGTTCGGATGGCCTTAATCTTCCAGAAAATTCAAATAATAAAAAATAAAAACATTGAAAAATAATATATGCACTCATGTTGTTTTTCTTAACACAGTCAAGTTACAGTTTCAAAAACTCTTCATAGTTATAATAGCAAAGATAATTATGCTGTGCTTTTAGCATGAATAATGACATCTGGATATTTGATAGGAGTAAAAATAGAACTATAATAAGACGTTCAAATCAGGTACGAATCTTAAAACTCTTATGAGTAAAACGGTAAATTTCGACAAATACAGGCCCGAAAGAGGAAGTTGTGCCGCTTTCAGGCCCATCGACACTACTCGACCTACGACAAGGGGCTACCAAAGTAGCCCAATGTAAAAGAGTCCAGGTTCATCCGAGAAAGCTAGTTTAAATCATCTATCTCTGGAAGGTAAATACTTCAATTTCTTCATGAATGAGTGAATGAACAAGCTCTATCTCATCATGAAGATGAGGATAACCAAACTTATCAAAACACCGGGAAGTAAAGATAAATCCAATATCTTGATCCCCCCGCTACTATAACCTCTTGACCACTTTAGAAAGCAGGTAATTGCAAATTCCGCATTGAAAACTCCTTATATCTTCTAAGTTTTCTGACTTGGGTATCAGGGGGTTTGTCGCCAGGACCAACCCCGGTGTTTCGGGCTGTTTTGCAGGTCTACAAAACCGATCACATTTGTCCCCAACAATCAGATCTGAGAGTCAAGAGCAGTTTACGACAGTCAACATCGGCGAAGTGTAAAGGTCAGATCTTTATCGTTTTCATTAAAATAATTCACAATATATGCTTGCTCCCACACAAAAATTAGCACCAACATAATGGTGTCGTCTGTGGAAAACAAAAAATATCTCCGATCCAACTTCACCTGTCAAAAACTACATTCTCAGCCAAGCCTCCAAAAGGAGAAGAGAATGCGGCAGCTACTAGCTGACGAATCAACCCTCTTCCTTCACCGCCTCATATGAAGGCCCTCTTCAACCTGATCAACCGGATCATATCAATTTCATAGTACGAGGTAGGGAGTACACGAAAAGTTACTTATTCCTGGCACAAACCTAAAAGCAAAATACATTGGGTCACTCCACTCCGATCACTCACAATGGCAAGGAAGGGAGACACTTCGGTTCAGAGACGTATTCTTCTTGAGACACTCCACCATTGAAGAGCCACCTCGGCCACCCAAGCTGCCCAAAAGGGGTTCCAACCCTACAAATCGAGTCTTGGTCTGACGACCGCGAGCACCCCCTATCTTCTTTCCAAAAGTCATGCTTGAGGTCCCGACCACGCACTTTGGGAATCCCCAGGGATTTGTTCTCTTGAAGTTCTTTGCCCCGATTTGCAAAAACTTTCAAACCATCAATACATGCCTTCCTTAGATGGGTAAACTCTAAGTCTCTTCCAACCAACACTGCCTTTAGCCGGGTGAGCTCCAACTCCGTCATACACAAATTTTTGCAAGGCAGAGCATGCTCAACATCCTGAGGGACTCCCCTGGTATATATGACAATCTGTCAATAAAGAGAGGGATGGATCCACTACAACGTTAGCAAACATTAAAGACTTCGATCCAATGTTAAGAAGACTCATACATCAACAACTCATCAACTCAATGTAACGAGTTTGGTGCTCGTATCCTCCTACGAGCTACACCAAAAACTTATCATCTCCAAGCAATAAGTCTCGTGCTATGCTGGTCGCTCAAGCTCCTCCAACGACTTATTGACTCTATACAATGAGTTCGGTGTTTTGCTCCTGGTTTGAGCTCCTTCATTAACTCCATACAATGAGTTTCATGCTCGGCTCGCTGCCCAAGCTACTCTATCAACTTATTTGATCCCTACAACATGGGGGAGCCCAGCTCTTCCCCAGAGATGCTCCATAAACATTCTTCCAAACAGTTCATCTCTATAACCTGATGCAGGTACAAAGTCCATCTCTTCCCTATAGCAACTCCCAAAGCTTGCCCATTCCAAGTTGGAAGCTTAAAGTCCAAACCACTCTCTAGAGTTGCTCCCTCAAACTCCATGACTCAACTCATGAGGTGGCAATGCAAAGAAAGCAAGAGTCGAGACAAAAACACTAGGAAAATCCCTGTCGACCTTCCACTATAGCCACATAGTCCATCAGGAGCGAAGCTTCTCAGCTGAAAGCTCATCTTCGTATCTCCTCGGTGCTGAAGCTCCTCTTCAAAACTCCCCGGGGACAGAGCTCCTCTTTATAGCTCTTTGGGGTTGAAGTTTTCCTTAAAAGCTCCTCGGTGGCAAATCTCATCTTCTTAGTCAATTGGGGTCGAATCTTCTCTTCATAGCTCCTCGATGGCAAAGCTCCAATTCACATCTCTTCATAAGCGAAGCTTCTCTTCAAATCTCCTCAGTGGCAGAGCTCCTCTTCTGAGCCCATCGAGTTCGAAGCTCCGCTTTGTAGCTATTCTGTGGCAAAGCTCCTATTCACAGCTCTTCTAAAGTGAAGCTTCTCTTTAAAGACCCCTGGTGGTAAAGCTTTTCTTCTTAGCCCATCGGGGTTGAATCTCCTCTTCGTAGTTCATCGATGGAAAAACTCCTCTTCGTAGCTCTTCGGGGGAGAAGCTTCTCTTCAAAGCCCCCTGGTGGCAGAGCTTTTCTTCGTAGCCCATCGGGGTTGAAGCTCCTCCTCGTAGTTCATCGGTGGCAAAACTTCTCTTCGTAGCTCTTCGGGGGAGAAGCTTCTCTTCAAAGCCCCCTAGTGGCAGAGCTCCTCTTCTTAGCTCTACGGGGGCAAAGCTCCTCATCGTAGCCCCCTTGGGTCAAAGCTCCTCATCGTAGCCCCCCTCGGGGTCAAAGCATCCAGAGAGGGAGGCTCCTTTTCGTAGCTCCCCAGTGCCGAAGTTCATTTTCAATGCTCTTTTGTGGCAAATCTCACCTTCTTCGCCCATCGGGGTCGAAGCTCCTCTACGTATCTCCTCGGTGGCAAAGCTCCTATTTGCAGCTCTTCAGGAGTGAAGCTTCTCTTCAAGGCTCCCCTGTGGCAGAGCTCCTCTTCTTAGCCCATCGGGGTTGAAGCTCCCATTCATAGATCCTCCGTGGCAAAGCTCCTCTTCGCATCTCTTCGGGGGTGAAGCTTCTTTTCAAATCTCCCCGGTGGAAGATCTCTGATTCTTGGCTCTAACAAGAGGGCTACGGAGCCAAGGAATCAACAGCTAGTAGTAACAATGAAACTCCTCCTCGTAGCCCCTGTCGGGGTCAAAGCTCCTCTTTGAAGTTCCCCAAGAGAGAGGCTCCTCTTTGTAGCTCCCATTTGCCGAATCTCCTCTTCGAAGCTTCACGGTGGCACATCACCTCTTCGTGGCTCCCCGGTGATGAAGACCATCTTCTTAGCTCTACAGGAGCGAAACTCCTTCTCGTAGCCCCCTTCGGGATCAAAGCTCCTCTTCAAAACTCCCCGAGAGAAATGCTCCTCTTCGCGTGCACACGATACATGCACGCCATCCGATTCTTCCTAATTGGGTTTTCTGCCCCTAAAATCTTCCAAAAATTATTCTAAATTATTTTCCATAACTTACAAGGATTTCTACTATCAATTTGTACTACTCCTATTATCTTTTAATTACTAAGCCAACACCGTGATTATTTTCCAATTTAATTTATATCTCCTAAATGCAAAATCCATCACTTCTAATGTAAAGAAAATCACCTATTCTCCCTACTATACCATTTTAAAGCTAAAAATTTGCAAATCATATAATCACATACAATTTAAATAAAATCCAACTCATCGTAAAATTGATGATCCCAAAATCAACACCGTAGCGTTGAAAAGCACCCTTCAATTAGCCAAAACCCTAAAATTATTTAGAAATAGGTGAAGATTGGATGGGATGTAAAAACTCTAGGAATGGGGTCATGGGGTTTCGGTTTTGATCGGCAGAAAAGAAGGAGAGAAGAGATGAAGCGGAAGAAGAATGGTAATTGTGTAAATAAATAAAAATGGAAAATTAAGTATAAACCCCTCCTTGACCAAACATTTATTATAAGGCCCTCCTCATTCATTATTTACAATAAATTCCTATAAAAGTCACTCCACCATATATCTAAGTAACTCCAGAATATAAAGAAAAATAAAATTGCACATTTATGCATAATAATCATAAAAATCAAAATAGTTATTTGAAAGATAAATATAAACGAACAATTTGATGTTATAAAATAAATGGATATTACATTATACACATCTCAAAAGAAGCTCGTCCTCGAGCTATGAGTGTTGAGGAAGTTCTACAAACAATTCCGAGTATTATCTCCTCACCAATTCTTCTGCTTCCCGGGTACAATGGTTGGGATTTGAATTCCAGTAGATCTTCACAAACTGCACTATCTGATGTCGAGTCCGACGTACAAATCTATCCACAATGGCCACAGGCTTCACCTGGTAAGTCACATCATGCTGAATTTCTATCTGCGGTGGCTCCACGGGTTGAGACGGATCTCTAACACATTTCCTTAAAATCAAAACATAAAGTACATCGTGAATGCCTGACATCTCTGGGGTAAGCTCAAATCGATATGCCACTGGGCCAATCTTCTCCACATTTTTAAAAGAACCAACAAATCTCGGGTCTAACTTCCCACGACTCCTGAAGCGATGTACTCCATGCATAAGAGAAACTTTAAGGAATACAAAGTCCCCGACTCCAAACTCCAATGGTCGTCGTCTATCAGCATAACTCTTCTGTCGACTTTGAGCAATAAGTAATCTACGTCGAATTAATGAAACCTGCTCTGTAGTCTCACGAATCATATCTGGCCCAAATAATGGTGCATCACCCACTTCTAACCAACAAGAAGGAGATCTACAAGGCTGACCAAACTATAACACCCCGAAAAACTGAGGGATGAGAATTTTGCCCACGGGTATTATGCACATGTGTTTTGTACTGTTACAAGTAATATCTGTAATGTATTTTAATGTCCTACATATTTCTGCATTTCACTTATTTATACATTTTTCGTCTTCTCAAAATTCACTTTCATCATATTCTAAGCCAACTTAAACATTTATTTTGATCTTTATGTTTTTACGTGTATTGGACGTGCTTTCAATGCACGTGTCGATTACGTATATTCTAATATTATAAAATTTTCTACATGTTCAATTATTTATTTTATTACTTATTCGAATTTGTTTCATAAATTGAAATTCATTTTTCTCCTATTTTGACTCAAATATATTTTTACACGAGCGGTGCACGTGTTTTCTATGCACGCGTTGATTATATTGTTGTATACATATATAGAATTAATGAAATGTATTTTACATATTTTGTATTTCGATTGTTATAATGATTTTTCATTTTCTCGAATTTATTTTAATATGAATATTTATTAACACGTGATTTTCTTTTATGCACGTGCAAATTGTGCTATTCTATTATAAAGTTGTGCACTAAAAATTTCACTAGGCTAATTATACTAAATTTAATATGAGTATTTATTAAAAATAAGAATTAAAATGGAATAAAATAATAAAAGTGAAAATAAAATGAAAAGTGTACAAAACACGTGCACACGTGCACACGTGCAATTTGACTCTTTCAAAAATAGCTGCATATAGGAGTGAGTGGGGTGAGTGAGTGAGTGGGTGTGTGAGTGGGCACGTGAATAGGTTAGTAGAGAGTTAGTTACTTAAACCACCTCCTAATTTCCCATATAAATACTTCCTCACTATTAGCCATATATGAACACAAAAATAAATCAAACAAAAGAGAGTGAACCAATAGTGGTTGCTGCATGTTGCTTTCGAGAATCCAAGGAGGGGAGCACATTTTTTAGGAGGAAGAGTGGAAGGCTTTTAGGAGTTTTATTTGCTTGAAAAAATTCTTCAAAGAGGTGGGTGTTTCTCCACTTTTCTAATATAATTTTATTAGCAAAATACTAGATATGGGTGAATTGTTAGATGTATGATAACGTATATAGATTGAGTATTCATGTTTAGATTATTTGTTGTTGATTAAAGGTGTGAAATTATGATATGATTGATTTTCATAAGTTTTTGTTTTAAGTTTTAGTTGTACTTCAGAAAATCATATCTATTAAACTAGATGGAATCTAGAGCTAAAACTTTTATATGAGCACCCCGTATATGTCAAGAACATCTCCTTAAAATTTTGTAATACTTGGATGGCGTTTAATATTTTAATAAAATCCAAACTTAGGACTAGTTGGCAGTTGGCTAGTTGCAAGAAACTTGTATACATTTCAGATTTTGATCATTTCGGCATCCTAGATACAATATTCTGAGAAAGATCAAAACCAAGAAGTTGAAGTAGACTCGTTAACCTTTCTTTAGAGTCTAAGAAACTAATTTTTCATGAAGAATAGAATTTATAGTGAATTTTACAAGATTTAACAAGTGGCAGTCTGTGTAACATTTCGACCCGACTGTAGATTTCGAAGAATTTAGGGTTATAGACATATTATTTTGGGGAAACTTATAACTACAAAGTTATAGTAGACTTGTATACTTTTAATTTGATCTAAAGAACACAAAATTTCATGAAGTATAGAACTTTCTCTAATTTTTACAAGTAGCATGTGCTGCAGTTTTCAGATTTCGAACCTACTATTTTGCAAATGAATTTAGACGAAGTAATGGACAATGATTTTAGATGATCTTAACTACATAGTTGTAGTAGACTCATTTATGATTCTTATGAAACTAATAAATCTATTTTTGGATTAGTATTGGAATTTACATGATTTTTTTCAATACCATTGGGTTGATGTCTTATCTAGTTGTCCTAAAACTTTTACAATGTATAAAATTGAATTTTTTTTTTTTATTAACAGGATAGTGCCTTGCGGCACCAGCCCAACAACAAAAATTTTATTAATAGAAGGAAAGTTAAATACAACTCTCTCATTTTACAAGAGGTAAAATAAGGCACAAAACGCCACAACAAAGAAACTAAAAAAACTAAGGAATCGAGACCAGATTCAAGAAACAAAAGAAAACACCAAAATAAACAGAAGCTGCCTTAAATACAAAGCGCAAACGCCCGACGGTAGCCTAATTCTCCGTCGGAATACTCCCAAATGGCTGAAGGATAGCAACAAGCCGCCAACCGCAGGTTGCCATCCCGGAAGCAAAGTAGGTCTTTGCGAAGGGGAGGGGAGATAGATACACGGTGGGGAAGCCTGATGCAACCTCACATTCGCCAGGTGAGCCACCTTCCCCGACTCGAAAAAATAACTAAATAGCAGCCGGAAGCTCCAATGCAAAAGGACACCGGGAAAGAGGAGAGGCAAACACCTGGATGAAAAGGGACAAAACGACATCCTACAAGCATGCCCTTCTCGTTGCTTCTCAAGCTCTGAAAAGCGGAGAAACGAGAAGAGACCAAACAAAACGGTGATCACAATAATCCCTAGAAGCAGCAGGAGGTATCGAAGACCACCAAAATCCTCAAAACCAGAGGGGAAAGCACAATCCAACCGATAACATACCAAAAAATGCACCGTAAAGTCAACAAAAAGAACAAGATCAAAATGAAGAGATCCACACAGTGCAGCAAAACACCAGAGTTCCACACCAAACAAAACTAGAAAACAGACTTAATGGTTAAGACCTTGAAGCCCACACCTTGAGCGTTGCTCAGAGCCCAAAGACAGACACAATCCTGCTACAGATGATCGTCACAAATAAAGAAAAGGATGCCGTTCAACTGATCACCGAAAAAATAAGGACATGCAAAGGCATCGAGCATATAAATGTAGGTGCAAAACTGAACTCAAAAGTAACCAAACACTATATATGAGATAGGGGGGATCATAAGTGCTACACCATAAGTGTTTAAAATAAACAAGCACTCAAAGAAAAGAGGCAGTATGTAAGCATTTCAATGAAACATCAACAGTTATCCGGCCTTCAAGAGAGAGCCTGCCTGCAAACAAAAGAGTCACCGAATACCACCAAAACAAAAACCACACATTGCATAGAAGCGCAAAGCCAGAGGAGGGTTTGAAACTAAACACCCGGGGGCAAAAAACACCCCTCAAATGCCAAGTAGCTGACACAACAAAAGAGACTCCACCGAGATTGCCCGAAACTTCAGTTCTGCAAAACAAGGGGAAAGAATAAATTATAAGAGAAGAAAGATATTAAAGAGAATTATTAGCACGAAGGAAATAAAAAGCATCGTCTAGGTGATGTAAATGCAATGCTGCCACTTTTTCAAAAGGTAAAGTGGAAGGCCAAAATTTAATATAAAAAAAGAACTCGTCTATGATATTGTTAATCGTAGAGGAGGTATGTTGGAATTGAATTTAAAATTATAAATTTGAATTCTTCATTTTGATCCTTATGAGGCCAAAGTATAAAATTATAAAAGTATAAAATTGAATTTAAAATTATAAAATTATAAAGGCCAAAGTATAAAATTGAATTTAAAATTGAAATTTTAGTAAGATGTACCTTATAAGGAATTAAGAGGTAATTAAATGATGAAGTTTGAATATTAAACATATGATGTTTATAACGGTTTTAACTCATCATCTGTAATTGAATGCTGCTATAATAAGTGTTTAGTTACATTTAGATGATAAACATAAGGAAAATGGAATAAGAAGAAATGATGGTAATGAATGAAAGCTTATGAATGAGGTTAGAGATAACCTTTGTGATCTCGGTTTGAGAGGTTGGAATCTAGAGGCTGAGTGAGACCCGTAGAAACCGACAAGTTATGATAAATAGAATTTGAGAACTAGCCAATGTGGGCTAATGTTTCTCCATGTGTTGATTTAAGTCCGGTAGGGTAAGCTACCTCTAGGTTGTGAGATTATATTTAAACCTAAGGACAGGCATTAGGGGGAGATGTAATGAAGTATGGACAAACATGAGTATGAGGGTCTTATTTGATTCGAGGTGGGAGATTATCTTCAGAATTATCGGGGTGTGTGCGACCCTATATTTCTAGAGAGTATATATATATATACTAGTATATAGTATAGTATATATACTAGTATACATACTAAGTAGAAAAGAAAGAAAGAATAGAAAGAATGGATGGATTGATGATGACGTGGATGGAAGGAAAAAGAAGGAAAAGTGTGTGTAGTGTGGTGTTGACTAGTTGACCATATATGGAATGAATGAAGGAAGGATTAAATGAATGAATGAATGAAAGAAAGAATGGAAGTGTGTGTGTGTGGTGCTTTGACCGGATTGACCATGGGATTAATATCCCATATCGGTGGGATAGTAGGAAGGAAAAAAGAATATATAGGAAAAGCCAAGGATTAAGGGTACCTTTCGTCCGGACACCCTTTTGAGGCAGCCTGTGGTGGGCGTGGCTAGAATTTAGTTAATTGTGTGCATACGAGTTGAGTACGGGGCGTTACAGATGGTATCAGAGCCAACTTTCGACATCGAATGTAGGACTTGTATATAGGAAGTGCATGGGACGCAATATATGTATGAGATGCGTAAGACCCTGAGAGGGCAGTAATTAGGAGACAAGTCTACATTCAACTAGAAAGAAGATCCTGTGCTAGATTGCACGTCCCGTATTCAGCGAGGACGCTGAATTCTTAAGAGGGGGTGAATGTGAGACCTCGTATTTCTAGAGAGTATATATATATACTAGTATATAGTATAGTATATATACTAGTATACATACTAAGTAGAAAAGAAAGAAAGAATAGAAAGAATAGATGGATTGATGATGACCTGGATGGAAGGAAAAAGAAGGAAAAGTGTGTGTAGTGTGGTGTTGAATAGTTGACCATATATGGAATGAATGAAGGAAGGATTAAATGAATGAATGAATGAAAGAAAGAAAGAATGGAAGTGTGTGTGTGTGGTGCTTTGACCGGATTGACCATGGGATTAATATCCCATATCGGTGGGATAGTAGGAAGGAAAGAAGAATATATAGGAAAAGCCAAGGATTAAGGGTACCTTCCATCCGGACACCCTTTTGAGGCAGCCTGTGGTGGGCATGGCTAGAATTTAGTTAATTGTGTGTGTACGAGTTGAGTACGGGGCGTTACAGGGTGTGAGGCATGATGTCTAAAATCACTCGCGGTGGGAGATATTTCTTCAAAATTATCGGATCAAGATTCGCGGTGGGAGATTATCTTCAGAATTATCGGAACGTGAGGTGTGATGTCCAAAATCGCTCGCGGTGGGAGATACTTCTTCAGAATTATCGGGATCGAGGCGACGCTCGTGGAATATTTGTGTGATGAGATACCATATGACTCACAATGTGGGTTTCATCTCCAAAACTATTGGGGTGTAAGGCGTGACGTCCGAAAATCACTTGCAGTGGGAGAACAAATCTCAAGAATTATCGGGGTCATGGCTCGTAGAGTGGGTTTCGTCTCCAGAATTATCAGGGTTACGACTCATGATGGGAGAGCAGTTCTCAAGAATTATTAGTGCGGTATTGGATACTCACAGGATCTCTAAACCTTACATTATTCATCGTAGTAGGATTTCATAATGAGGGATTGAACCCTACAATGAGAAGTACGATAAGGGCTTGCCCTCGGACCTATGTAGTATGGGATGCATAGAATCCGAACAAGTTTGCATTAGTGTCATCGTAGTGTAACGTCTGCATTAGGAATTAGGTCATATCATACACTGACATGTTTAAGATAGTCACTTCCCACATTTTTGTTTCGCATTCAAGTTTATGTTTGCTAAAGTAGAAGAATCGATGTATTATAACATTGCGTCAGTTGCATGCAACTGACGTGCCCACAATTTCCTAGTTGTAGAATTGGTTTTGGTATGGATTTGAAGTCACTATGAGAGATGTCACAAGATTGAAGAGCTTTCATTATCATATTGTACTTATTTATTTCCGCTGTGTTATTGTAAAGAACAATATTGTAAATGAAAATGTTTTAATTTCTTTATAAATTTGTACGAATTGAAGTAAAAGATCTTATGCTACGAATTACATATGTTTGGAATTCGGGACGTTACACATACAATGCTTCTAACGGTGCCATCCCGATACTCACCTGATAACTGTTATTATAGGAAAACTCAATCAGTGGAAGATGATTTTCCCAACTGTCTCCAAAATCCAAAACACAAGCACGAAGCATATCTTCTAAAATCTGAATCACCCTCTCCGTCTGACCATCTGTCTCGGGATGATAGGCGGTACTCAAATCTGACTGTGTCCCCATTTCTTTCTGGAATGACCTCCAAAACTCTGAAACGAACAAAGGATCTCGATAAGATACAATTGGGCTGGGTAATCCATGCAACCGAACAATATACTGGATGTACAATCTTGCCACACTATCAGTTGTCCTGATAACTCGTACAGGAATAAAATGAACTGACTTCGTCAATCCATCAACAATACACTAAATTCTCTTTGAAATCGAGGAGACTTTCCCAATTACTCTCATTTCCTCTACAAGAACGAGGAAGCCCATCAATGAAATCCATACTGATCATATCCTACTTCCATTGAGGAATTTCCAAAGGCTGCAAAAGTCTTGAAGGTCTTTTGATGCTCGGATTTAACTTTCTGACAAGTAAAAACATTTTGCAACAAATTCTCCAATTTCTCTCTTCATGCCAGGTGACCAAAACATTAGATCTCGATACATCTTTGTACCACCAGGGTGTACTGTATATCTAGTGCGATGAGCCCTATTCATCACCTATTGTCGTAAATCATCCACATCAGGAACACAAAGCCTACACTGATAGCGGAGACCACCTTCGCTGTCTATTGACCACTCGATAGGACATCCATCAATTTTATCCAATAGTAAAGCATGCATCATCTACAACAAATAAGAATCCCGGATCTGAGCTCGAATAATATGTTGCCTAAGCGACGGCTGTACT
Organism: Hemerocallis citrina; assembly: GCA_017893485.1. Classification (NCBI taxonomy): domain Eukaryota; kingdom Viridiplantae; phylum Streptophyta; class Magnoliopsida; order Asparagales; family Asphodelaceae; genus Hemerocallis; species Hemerocallis citrina. The sequence goes on along the minus strand of CM030358.1, from coordinate 345,383,857 downwards.
GACAAACTGCCCAAATATGAAGTTATGTCACCTTCTGCTACTAAAGTGAAATCAAACTAACCCAATGTTTCTAATAATTTCCACTCCTGAAACATCAAAGAAGCTACCATTCACCTTCTGCTTAGGGCATCAGTTTCCACATTTGCATTCCCAAGGTGATATTTGATTTCAAAATCAAACTGCTAAGGAATTCAAGCCACCTTTGCTATTTCATATTAAGTTCCTTTTGAGAAAACAGATATTTCAAGCTCTTAATGTAACATCTCGTATTTTTATTTTAAATTAAAAATACATTTTTTTTCAATTTTTGCACGTACAATGCACGTGCAAATTTTCCATCTTTATTTTCTTCCCTTTCATTTTAAATTTTGCAGTATGCATGAGTCTTTTTTAATATTTAGTCTTTTATTAAACTCATAGGCTTAAGAATAGATTCTAGCCCAGTAGCCTAATTAAATTAATTTTAAAAATGCCCACAAGACAAGCCCATTAATTAAATCTACAATTAGTTGTGCATGGACTCATACATGACATGTAACAACTTTTTGGCATACAAATAAAATATTATAGGATGGTATTAATTTGTGTGTGTGTGTGTGCTTGTGCACTGTAATACCCTGAATTTTCCTAATATATAAAGATTATTTATTTTTACATATGGTATGCAGGTGTAATATTTGTTTATTATTATTTTTCAACATGATGAATAAGCATATTGTTTTCTATAAGGATTTTCCCTAAAGCCCAAAGGTTAATTTACTTATCTTCTTTTAAAAATATTTATTTTTTGGCCCAATTAATTTAAGCCCATGGATTTAAACCTCTTGTATTATTTCCTACAACTTGTATGTGTAGCATCTTTTCTTTTATTTCCGGGTATTTGATGTACAATTTTGTAGAGTGGTTTGTGTGTGCACGTGCATTCAATGTACACGTGCACAAGCACACAAGTATGGCCGGATTGGGTGAGTAGTGGGGATGAGATGTGGGCGGTTATGCAAGGTGTGCTTAGTTTTCACAACTTCCTAGTAAATCTTAGCCCTTGATCATCCAACTCCCTAGTGCATCCTAACCCTCCATTCCACCTATATTCTAATATAAATACCCCCTCTTATTCTCTATTTCTTTTACACTAGATTAATTTTATAATTGAGGTTTTGTGAGAGTTGTGTGTGGGAGTTTTTCTGTGGAGGCCGAAAGAGTACTCTGAAGGATTTCGGTGTGGAACAAGGAGCAAGGAGCAAGAAGTGCTGCACCGCATTGAAGACCTTGCTGGATTCGATTACTTCGTCAAATAAGGTGGGTGTTTCTCAGGACTTCTAATGTAGAAAACATGCCGTAAATATAATGTTTGTTACTGTACTCTTGAGGACTAAGATAGTTAGTAATAGAAATGCTTGAGCATGTTTATTGTTGATAATTATGGAGGACTAACAGTGTAGAAATGGCACGGAAAACAAAGATGAATTGCGTCGGTACAGTCGACTGTCGTGTAGACAAGTCGACTGGTACGAGACAATTATTTTGTGATGTGGTGATAAACATGTGTGCAGATAGACCTAATGGTGTGATTACTATGTTGTATTTTCCCTATGACACATATGATGGAGGGAAGGTAAATGAATGAAAAGAACTAGCGATGATTAATAAAATTAAGAACTGTCGAAGCAGTCGACTGACACTGTGTTCAGCCGACTGGTGCTTCAATTTAATTATGGTTATTTGGAAATTCCATGTAATGAGATATTCCATCATGTTGACCTAGTGTAATGAATTGAGAATTATATCTTCATCTTCGTAAGGAAGTTATGAATAAGTGTGAATGCATGTTTGAAAATATTCCCTCGAAGAAGAGATAACATTCGTAACTTGAAGTTTCATGGTTGTGATGTTACTGAACAAAAAGAGACACTGTTTATGAAACATGAATATATGTATATTGTAAGTTGATATCATGATGCAAGTGCATGTAAGAGCTGTTAGATAATCTCTTAATTTGAAGTATGGATCTGCCCAGTCGACCGAATGCGCGTAGCAAGTCGACTGAGCTGAACGTAGAAATGAACTGCTAAAAACCCCACGACAGACGACTGATGAGATAACAGTCGACTGTCACGAGGATAATACTGTGAACATGAAAAGTTGCGGGACAGCCGACTGGCCAAGTGCAGCAGTCGACTCTCCCGATTATTTTTATGAAGAATCTGATTTGACTGTAACAGTCGACTGGTCCTTTTCCAAGTCGACTGTACAGAGTGGAATTTGATATGACAGAAGTTTTATTTTGATTATTGTTAAAGAATTGTGACTGATGTTGTTAGAATCTATTCTGCTGTTGTATGAATGTATATGAAATGAATCGTATTTCTGAATTGAGAAACTCACATGAAATGAGTCATGCTTGAATAAAGAATTACTTGAATATGGAAATTAAAGAACATGATATGCTGAAGCACTGAAAAATGAATTCATGAGTTAGATTTGCTCAAACTGGAAATTGTGAATTTGAAATTGAAACGAACGAGTAGCTAAGTCTCCCCCGGCAATGGAATTGAAATTGAAAAGAAGACCAGGGTCGGTCATGTATTGAAATGAATGAGTAAGTCCGGTTTAGGGAGAGGCTAACTCTAGAGCTTGATTTTATTCATGATTCTATTAAAATAAGGACTAGTACATAGTGAAGATGTGATGAAAGTAAGAGAAAAACATTGAGTATGAGGGCCCTGGGTAGCGGCGAGAGCGTATCCCAGGAATTCCCATGATGAGTCTGGGTGAGGATACTACTCCAGAGTACCGTCCCAGTGGCGATGCTCGTGGGATGTTTGAAGACTACGGGTGGTGTCATGTTTATGGTGAGAGCGTATCCCAGGAATTCCCATGACGAGTCTGGGTGGGGATACTACTCCAGAGTGCCTAGACATGAGTCCATAGGTCGGAAAATATCTAAGATACTTACCGTAATTACAGTAGTAGAGTAAGTCATGGCGAGGGATTGAACCCTATGAAAATGAAGAACGATTAAGAGGCTTGCCCTCGGACCTATGTAGTATGGGATGCATAGAATCCGAACAAGTGCGCATTAGTGTCATGTAAAATTAAATAATTGCATTAAGAATTTAAGTGCACAATCACGACACGACATCTTTAAGAGTTCCCTTTTGATTTACATGCTTATATTGAACAAGTTTGTGATTGTTAAGAAATGAGATTCGTTATACTGTTTCTGGCATAGAGAGGATGGCCATGTATAATTATCGTCGGTTGAATAAACTGACGTACCCACAGTTTTGTATGCAGGATAAATTACATGTAAAGAGGAATGGATGCATAAAGATCTTATCATGTTGTTGTATATTTATGTAAATATTGTATATTTTGCTTCCGCTGTGCAAATGTAAATGTAATATGATGTAAACTCTAATGTAAAAAGAAAAGTTGAATTTCCTTGTAAAATTGTACTCAAAGAAAGTGAAAAGATCCTGTAGAACATCTCGAATTCAGTGATTTGGGATTCGGGGCGTTACATGCACAACACGTGCACGTGTGTACCGTGAGGGGAGAGAGAGCCCGGTTTGAGGGAGAAAGAGAGGCCGGAAATGGAGAGTGGAGAGAGTGGAGAGAGTGGGAGAGTAGTAGTGGGTAGTTACTTGATTGGGAGATTAAATCCTAGCCCTCCATTTGTTCTATAAATACCCCCCCCCCCCCTAATGTCTTCTCATTACACCTAAACTAAGAAATCAAGAGAGAGGAAAAAGAAAGAGAGTTAGAGAGTATTTTTGTGTTGCATTTGGAGGCATTGGAGTACTCTTGTTAGGAGGAGAAGGACTAGGTGTTACTTGTTGGAGCTAGGAGTCTTTAGGAGTTGTGTCTCTTCATCTTTTTGCAAGTCTTCATAAGAGGTGGGTGATCTTTATGTTTTCTAATTGTAGGACAAGCATGCTATTGTTGACAAATGAGTAAAGTAGATTAATTTGATGTGGTAAATTTAATCCATACTATTGTGTTTGTGACATGAATTGTAGAAATTATGTTATGATTAAGAAAATAATTGCCATCATGATAATTGGAAAGAAGATAATGAAACAATGAATTATTGCCAAGCTAATAAGCATATTGAATTGTAAATGTAGAAATTTTATAACTTGTATGAAGATTGTTGAGACTTCCCTTGTAGTCAAGATAAATATGTAGTTAAGTTAATTGGCACAATGGGTTCATAATTGTAAGAGGCACATTGTTATTTTCTCAAAATTGAAGAAATGCAATTCATGTACACAAATGAGAGAAAAATGAATTGAGATATAGATATGTGTTAAAAAATACAAGTTTGAAAATTCGTGGGTTACTGTTTTCAAGTAAACTCAGTCTGTACAAACTATTTACAGTCCACTAAAGAAGATAGATTGATCGTATTATTGGGTTTTGCGAAAATAAACTAATTACAGTGCGTTACGAACAAAAGTTTAGCATTTTTCATAACAGTGATTGGGGTTGGACTTACGGGCTAACGGAGGCGCTTTAAAAGTATTACTGTAGCACGGGTTGTGGACTGAGGTCTTGTGTTCGAAACTCGACAGCGGCCTTCTTTTTTGTTTTGGTTTTAATTAATGCGAACACCGAGAGTTAGTATTTGAGGTTTTCGGCCCTCCTCTGTGACAGTGAAGTCACATGGACTTCTTGGTTAGTGGAGGTGCCATAGGGCGGTACTGTAGCGCACTGTTGGGCTTGGGTTCGAAACCCGGTAGCCTCATTTGATTTTTTTTTTGTTGTGGTTTTTGATATTTTTGAAGAGTTTAAAGGCAAATAAAAATTTGGGGAGAATTCTAATATTCCTCTAAAATGATTTAGAGTTTATTAAAAATAGTTCCATGATATTTCAAGTATTGTGTGAGAAATTAAAAGTGAAAGTGATATAGATAATGAATTGATGAATTCAGAAATATTTATTTTAAGATTATGGCCTTTATTTTGATTAAAAGAAGAGTAAAACATTGCAATACTATTGATTTTCTCTTTGGTGAGATTATATAATTATTTTGATTAAGAATACTTGATGTGGTTTAAGATATTATATGTGATTAAATTGTTAATGAGATTTGAAAGTGGATGTATCTATGTTATGAGTTCATGTTATTTATTGTGAATGAATTGAATTTTTATGAATAATGCAAAAATAAGACATTGATTAAGTTGTGAATAAGTTTAAGATATGAATACAATGAAGTTTAATACATGATTATGGAAGGGTATGAGTACCCATGGATTCTAGTACATGAAAGGTTGTGATCTAGAGGTTTAGTGAGACCCCGGGTACTGGCAATTGTTGAATTAAATAATTGATTTATTTTGAGATACGGATCTGTGAGCTATCTCGGTATTTGTGATTAAGTCCGGTAGGGGGAAAAGCTAACTCTAGGTGTTGAAATTATTCATGTCTTGAACTTAAGAATTAGGAACTAAGTGAAGATGTAGTAAACTTGGGCAAACGTAAGTGGAGGGCTTCTATATAGTCGGGAGGTGTACTCCGGGGCTATAGATCCAGTCGGGCGATGTACTCCGGGACTGTGGTTGCTCGGATGGAGACGAGCTTTTATTTTAAATCGGGACTATGCATAGTCGGGCGGATAGTTTGCCGTACTCCAGTGTATATACATATCTCGGGGCTAGAGGGATACTTGACGGGATATTCGCACGACGATGATTCTGTATAGTCGGGTGGTGTACTCCGGGACTGGGATTCATACTCGTGGAATGTCTAAACTTTGTTTTATTACTGGGTAATTATCATGGCGAGGGACCGAACCCTTTATTATGGAGTACGTAGGTGCTTGCCCGCGGACCTATATAGTATGGAATGCATAGAATCCGAACAAGTATGCATTAGTGTCATCTTAGTGTAAAACATCTGCATTAGGCATTAAGGCATTGCATACACTTACATATTTAGAGTAATCACTTTTAACACTTTTACATTCAAGTTTGTGGTTTGTTAAAGTATTAAGATCGTTATACCTTCGGCATAGCGAGGATGTTCGTGTATAACATTTTTTTCGTCGGTTGTAAGCAACTGACGTACCCATAGTTTTATATGCATGATTAGGATTTTTCAAGAAGATATAAAGTTGAATTGATGCTGATGATTATTTAAACTTGCTACAATTGCATATTTTTCATTATTGTACTTCAACTTACCTTCCGCTGTGTTATTAAATGTAAAAGACTCTGTTGTAATGTAAATTTTCAAAATTCCTTGTAAAATTGTACGAAGTGAAGTGTAATCCTGTGGAACTTCGAATTCATTCTTATTTGGAATTCGGGGTGTTACACTTAAATAATGTCTTCACACCTTCAAAGCATAAATCACCACCGCCAATTCTAAATCATGTGTAGGATATCGCACTTCATGAGGCCGTAACTGCTTGGATGCATAAGCTACAGGTCGATTCTCCTTCATTAAGACTGCTCCTAAACCAGTACCACAAGCATCTGTATACACCTGAAACGACACTTCTCTCACCAGAGTAATCAAAACTGGAGTTGTCGTCATCCTCTCTTTTAACTCTTAAAAGTCCCTTCACACCTTTCAGACAAAAAAAAGGCACATTACTCCTAGTAAGCTGAGTCATCGGTGCGGAAATAATAGAAAATCGGGGAATAAACCGTTGATAATATCCAGCTAAGCCCAAGAAGCTTCGAATCTCTGTAATAGTAGTAGGATGTTTCCATTTCTTCATTTCTGCAACCTTTTCAGGATCGACTGAAATACCATTTACTGACACAATATGCCCCAAAAACCAAACTTCCCGCTCCCAAAAATGACATACACACCTCAAAATAAATTGATAACCATCAAAACACATCACCATGTAATCAATAGGAAAAATACGAGGTCCCATCGGAATCTGCACTTCTCGACACACATCATACAACATGATAGTGTTGCCTAATGGTATACTAACTCTCACCGGTGCCTGAAGGAACTTTTGTCTATAACTGATCCGCCAACTAACCAACTGCATAGACTCGTGTAGGGACCGGTGCTAAAGCACGTTGCGGCCGATGCTGTTGTAGTTGTTGAGAACCTGTCTGTGATCTCACGTCTCTGACTCCTGCCACTGAAACTTTATATACTCCACCTCCAGGTAATCTACAATCTCTAGCCAAATGATTTGTTCTTCCACAATTATAACATTTAATAGCAGATGCTTCTGAAAAATCTCGAGCCAAATGACCCATCTTACCACAATTATAACACTTTGTGGACTCGTTTGGAATTCCTTGACGGCCACCAACACCAAATCTCTATCATCCCGAATCCGTTCGTGGCTGCTTAACAGACTGACCTAGACTGCTGACTCTAAGTGCTACCTCTACTTGGGGGTCTCTGACCTCGTACACCCTTATTTTTATCTCCTTTTCCTTGCCCACCTTTACCTGCATATGGTTGAAGTTGCCTTGCAAATCTTCATTTCTGGCCTCCTTGACAATGCCTCTGAAACTGTCCTCTGAAACCCCTCTGGACTTCTCTAGCTGTCCCTGTTGTACCTACTTTCCCTTGTTATTTTCTTTCGTCAACCTTTGCTGAGTTCTTTCCAAATTACGAGCCATTTCAATCAATTCTTCAAATGTTATATCACTTCTATCTGCAGCTGTCAAACTCATCTAATAAACGGATTGTAGGCCTCAAATAGACCGATCTGCACACCGTCTTTCCGTATCCAATAATTGTGGGGGCAAAACTAGGGTTGGCAAACGGGTCGACCGGGCCGGGTCAAGTCGAACCCGTCCAGGTTGGAACCCAACTAGGGTGGGTTCGGGTCGGATCTGAGTGGCAACCGGGCCGGGTCGGAATTGCAAAAACTCGACCCGCCCAACTCGCGAACCCATTCGGGTCGGGGCTGGTCGGGGCGGGTCGAGTCGAGGGTTGGCCCGTCTAATTTTTTTTTAACTTAAAAAAAATGTAATTTTAATATTAATAAAAAATGTAATAATAATAATAATAATAATCAAAGAGTGAAATTGCCAAAAAAATGTATATTATTAATATGATTTCAACTTATACAAGTTTCCCAATTTGTAATAAGAAACAAAGATTTTCTACAAATTTGTTTTATACAATAACAAATTTCTTCGATACAATTTCAATTTTATTCAATTATCCTATTTTTTTATAACAAACAAAGATTTTATACAAATTTTTTATACATTTATAATTTTCTTCAATTTTTTGGTCTTCAACTTGTTGTTGTTGTTGTTGGTCTTCAATTCTTCATGTTGGTTGCTATTGTTGTTCTTCTTCTTCCGGCGAGTTGCTTCCACTTGTAGACGTGTCGAACCCTTTTTCTTGAGTCCTATCTTCGGCCTTCTTCCAGTCTTCCGTGCAAACTATTATCTCCAACGATTAGGTCTTCAAGCGATTCCTGTAATCGGTTAGAACCCTGCCACTTGTAGAAAATGCACTTTCTGAAGCAACTGTAGAGACAGAAGGAGTTAGTAGATCTTTAGCCATATATTTAAGAATACTATAAGTATGTTCATGGTCTTTCCACCATTGTAAAATATCAAGTGTAGAAGTAAAACTTTCAGAATCTTGTTGATTATACCAATGTAATTCATTTGGTTGATTAGTCCTAGGTTTTTTTTATTGAAGTTGTGCAAGTAAATTAAATGTGGCATCATCCAATTTATTCTAACCCTTACCTCTAGAAGTAGCAGAAGAAGAACTAACTAAAGTAGTAGTACTACTAGATGAAAAACTTCTATCATAAAAATCATACAAGTTATTTAATGTCGCTTCAAATTTAGCTAAAAATGTTTCAAAATCAATTTCAGAATCATCTTCCCCAAGTAAATTAAAAACATTTCAATCAAACTCTTCGTACCTTCTAATTTGATACGAGGATCCATCATACTAGCAATACAATACAACATAAGAGGAGGATTAAAATACTTCAAAATTTTGGTGTATGCAGGTTTCACAATATGACAAATAAAAGTATCATCGATCATTTCTTTGAAAGTTTGCATCATAGTAACTATTGAAATAAAAATGCTACTAGAAGTAGATTCATACGATTTTGAAAATTTGAAAGTTGCAGGTTTTAAAAGGTTCAAAAAATTTTAATAAAGATTCGGCATAAAACCAAGCTTGGGGAGTCATTTCAAAATTTGGCATATTTTTTGCCATACAAAAATCATTTATACATGCTTTATATTCAGTAACAACATGTAGCAAATTAAAAGTAGAGTTCCATCGGTATTTAACATCCTTTGGAAATTTTCTAATATGTACATTTTTAAGTTTATACCAAACTTTCCATTCTTGAAATATAGGGCCACTTAATGCAATAAAATGTACACAATTTCTAATGTTAACTATATATGGTTCGGCTATTTTTAATGCATCTTGAACACATAAATTTAAAATATGACATGCAAATCTAACATGAAAAATATTGTCAGATGGAGGGTTTAATGCAGTTTTTAATATACTAATTGATGCATTGTTGTTAGATGCATTATCAAAACTTATACACATAATTTTATCACAAATATGAAAAACATCACAAATTTCTAAAATACGATTTGAAATTTCATTACCACTATGGGGATAGGGCAACGCGACAAGTGATATGATACTTTTTTGAATAATCCAATCACTGTCGATCCAATGACAAGTTATTCTCATCATTGGAATATTATTGCAACCAGTCCAACAATCGGAAGTTAAACTCCATAAAATGGAAATCAAAGCCTCTCTCATTTCATTGTACATTTTAAAACTAGTCAGACTTCAAAGTATTCCTAGGGATTCTTTTAGAATGCGGGTTTAATGCGGTTTGATTAAAAGTTTCTAAGTCCCTACTCTCAGAATAGGAAAATGGTAACTCTTCTTTGATTACTAGTCGGGTTATTTCCCTGACGAACAAGTTCGGAATCATAAGGGTGGCTATCAACTAGACTGGTCCTAGGGTGGACTTTTTGTTGGCCGGGTAAGTCTACAAGAAGTTCCTTGTGTACATTTTGAATGTGTCGTTTTATTGTACCTGTCCCCTCACCCTTCTTCCATTTGTATGCTTTCGAACAAGTTTTACAAATTTTTATACCTACACCTTGATTTTCTTCGTCAGGAACATAATCATAAAATTTGTGCCAATCACTAGTTTCCTCTCTAGTTTTCCTACTACTACCCGGTTGTGTTGTTTCGGTTGCTTGTGTTTGTTGTTCTTCTTCTATGTCTATGTCTCCCACAAACACATCGTGTGTACCAATGTGTCCGGTCATAGGATACTTTTTGGTGGGCTCATTTTGTGGGTGTCACGCCCTGCTTCCCAAAAAGAGAATACGGAATACGGATACGTGACTAAGCTCAGTAAATGATTTTTATCATCCATAAGTTGTCAGGATCTTTTGTAACACCCCGAATTCCAAATACAGCTGAATTCGAGTTCCGCAGGATCTTTTCACTTCACTTCGTACAATTTTACAAGGAAATTCAAAACTTTACTTTATATCAGAGTTACATTTACATTAACATTTATATAGCGGAAGCAATTTTACAACAATGAATGAAATACAACAATACTTGAATAATCTTTAAGAATCAATTCCTCTTTAGTCTTTTTCATGTACTTTACCCTGCATAGAAACTGTGGGCACGTCAGTTCATTCACTGACGAAATATTATACACGGCCATCCTCTCTATGCCGAAAACAGTATAACGAATCTCAACACTTAACAAACCATAAACTTGTTCACAAACAAAGCTAAGGGGACTATCCTAATGATGTCGTATTGTGAATGTGCACTTAGTCCTTACTGCAATTATTTATGTTATATGACACTAATGCGCACTTGTTCAGAGTCTATGCAGCTCATACTACATAGGTCTAAGGGCAAGCCCTTAACCGTTCTGCACTTGCAGGGTTCAATCCCTCGCCATGACTTATTCTACTTCTGTAACTACGGTAAGTGTTCTAGATGTTCTACGAACTACGAACTCATGTCTAGGCACCCTGGAGAGAATCCCAACGCACTAACACATGACTCATCATACAGGCATCCTGTGGTAATTCACCTCCTACCATAGACATGACACCACCCGCAGTCGCCAAACACCCCACGAGCGTCGCCACCGGGACGGTACTCTGGAGCAGTATCCACGTCCTACTCATGACGCATCATGGGACATCCTGTGAATACTCTCACGCCGCCAATCCAATGGCCCTCATACTCAATGTTTTTCTCTTACTTTCGTCGCATCTCCACTATGTATCTAATCCTTAGTTTAATTGAATCATGAACAAAATCAATCCCTTAGGGTTAGCACTCCACTATACCGGTCTTATTCATTCATTTCACATGACCCAAATCTTGGTCTTTTCATTTCAACTATCATTTCAACATTTCTTTCATTGACGGTATGAGGCTTAGCTACACCCTAATTCTTAATTTCAACTCATAATTACAACATCGAGTTTTCATACTCATAAAGTCCTCTTTCATGATTAATCATAATTCGCATTTTATATTCATAGTATTCATGTATTCATATTCATAATGCTCTTCATAACTCATCATGTCATCTAATTTCAATTTCAAGTACAATGTCATGCGTAAATAATTAAGATTCAATTCTTCTAATATGTCACATTCACTAGTTCATATTTCCACATAATTCTCTTAATCTTTATTTTAATTCATACTAATTTCACAATTCACAATTTCACTTAGTTTCACAATTCACACTTTTCAAATTTTTCATTATAAAATCTCATTTTTAAATTCCTTAAAACAATACATTTAATTTTCTTTATCTAAAAGATAATTTAAGTTAATAATTAAAATAAGTCCTTTCTTGAAAAATAGTCTCGGATTTTCAATTACATTTCATCAAAAGTTATAGAAATTTATTTCATGAAGACTAGATAATTTCTAGGAATTTTCCCACATTTTTATTTCAATTTTAATTTATTTTTAGAACCCAAAATAATATTAATTATTTCATCAAAACCACTTCTTTAAACCAATACCCACACCCGGCTTCGAACCCACAACCAGCGGCCCAAAGGACAACACCCAAGGCCACTGTGCTAAACCACAGAGGCGATATGGATTGGGTTTTAACCCATGTATATTAGATCTCAACATTCGGGTTTTTAACAAAAAAAACAAATCAAAAGGCTCCTACTCCGAATCGAACCTGAGACCAGAGACAACCCCCCCCCCCCCCTCCTTATTGTAGCGACTGAAACCCTTCCGACCAAATGGTCTAAGTGGCCAGATTGTTTCAATTTCAGTTGAGTTGTTTATAACTCAGTTCTCTGTTCATTACTAATTTCTCAATTTTCAAAACGATTTTGTTTCTTTTTTCTTCTCTTTTCACAATAAAAATTTTCAGATTGTAATCTATATAAAATTACAGTAAACCAGTACTTTCATATTCATTATTTGCTTTATAAAACATGCATTTGAGTCATATTTTATGTTCTATGTCCATACTTTCGACCATGAGAACAAAATTTTCATTTCTACATAATTTACAATCTAAATTTCACAAAACTAATTTATTTCTTTATTCCCTCACTTATTAACACCCTACAATAATTTAGAACACAATTTTCATCTTTCCTTTAATAGAATTACTCTAATTTAAACAATCAACACTCTCATGATGCATTTAATCACAATTTGTCTCATAAGCACACAATTTCCATAAGGCATAGCTCATAAACATATAGCATGGCAATAGTGGTAGATTCTTAGCACTTTAAATTCACAATTTATCACTAACAATCATTTTAACAATCAATCTCTAAATTGCCATTCCATCTCTAATTTATCAAACATAAGACTAGAATTTCTTAATTTCTCTATAACCATTTTATCAAATCATTCTTGGCATGGCATCTAAATTTAAAAGTATGAGAAACACCCACCTATTTGGAGAAACGAAAATGAAAGCTCCTAGAATGCAAGAAAGTGGCCTTCTCCTCCTAGAATGTATTGCAAGTGTCTTCTCCTCCTTGAAAGCTTGGAACCCGAACCTTCTTGTGCTCCTTGAATGGTTGGCCGGCCTCCTCTTGGTTGGAACACATACCAAATTTCATACTCTAATCTTTTACTCACTAGTACTTCATAATCTTTTCCCCTCTTAATCTATTTCTCTCTTAATGAATTGTTTAGTGAATTAATGAGAAGAAATATATGGGTATTTATACACTTTTAGGATGAGAATAGATGGCTAGGATTCAATCAAGGAGTTAGAGATCAAGGATCAAGATGGATTGGAAAGTTATAGCAACTTCCATGATCACATAACTACCCCCCACAACTTCATCCACTCTCCCTCTCTTTTGCTCAAATCCGGCCACTCCTAGAAAGAGTGTGCAATGCACACTCTAGTGCATGCACATGCCTCCTAGTGTTCCCCACTGTTAAGTTGTACAAAATTAATTAATCAATTGTCTACTAAGTGTGTCTACATGACAAGTTATGACAATTAAAAGATTAATTAGTTTGTGGGCTTCAAAATAGTGGGCTTTAGACTCATGGGTCAAAATAAAATATTTAATTTATTAGGTTGGGCTTAATTTAGAAGAACAAGTTTAGGCTTTGTAAAATGGGCTTAAAAAAATAAAGAGAAGGAAAGAAAATAATTATTTGTTCATGTTATAGAAAATAATTTTATAAGAAAATATTTATACAAGAATTTGTACGTGCACAACACTTAAAATCAACAATTTCTCATTTAATAAAATTCAGGGTATTACATCTTTACAACATTTCACAAGAATAATCAGAGTCGGAAGTAAGAAAAGTCAACCAAGCATACATATATGAATAAAAATACTAACAGGATTTACTTGAAACCAAAATATTATAATCTCAAATAAATCAAATCTGGACAAGTCAAAAATCCTGGGTCACATTGCCCAAATACAAATAATCCAAGTAGCAAAATACAATTGTTCAAAATAGGCAACAAGAAATAATAATAGAAAAATTCCAGCAGCTAGTATCTCATATCACCAACTCCATCTGGCAACTGTTCTCCAAAATCTGTAATTTAATAAATTGCAGGAAGAGGAAAAAGAAAAACAAACTCCCGTCAATGCAAGTTACAGGCCGCTTGTAGTGCAGGCACAAGTGCATGGGAAAGGTAAACAGATAGCATAGAATATACATGATAACAAAATAGATCAACTACCATAAATCATGAACAGAATCAACTAATGAGATAACAGGTGTATGTACATGTAACAGATGTCAAGTATCATGCAAGCAGGTAAACAGGTATACAGGTATCAAGTAGCATGTACAGAAAATCATGTATCAGGTAAACATGTAACAGGTATCATGTAACAGGTATTATGTCATGTCAAGTCTTGTATTATTACTAACTAGGTAGCACTTCATGTATCCCAGGTTTTTACTACATGGTTGCTACATTCAAACAAGTTACGCTTAGATTTTGTAGTGGAGTCCATAGGGTCGTGTACTCAGGGATCAGGAAAATAGGAACAGGAACAGGTTCATGAATCAAATAGGTACACGAATTATCCGATTCATGCATCAACAGGTTCATGAATCAACAGGTACACAAATCAACCGATCCATGCATCAACAGGTACACGAACCAACATGTCCATGCATCAACAGGTAATAGGTACACGAATGAACAGGTCCATGCATCAACAGGTAACAGGTACACGAACCAACAGGTCCATGCATCAACAGGTAACAGGTACACGCATCAACAAGTCCATGCATCAACAAGTCCATGCATCAACATGAATCAAAATGGAAAACACAGGCCCCCTTCTAAGTACACATTTCTATATTTGCCACTATTAGATCTTTCCCTTAACCACGGCTTGATTACTTGTTATTATTATTAAACAGGCATATACGTGTCACAAAACAGAGCAAGAATAATATGGCATGAACAAGTAATAGGTTCAGGTTGAAAGATAAACATGTACAGGTGAAAGACAACACATAAAATAATAGAACAACGAAAATTCTAGTTCAGGACAGCAAGACAGTACTACACTAAATCTGGAATTCCCATTGCTACAAAAATGCAAACCTGGATCCGTCAGAGAATCTGGAAAATAAAATCCTGTCTGAATCCAGAAAATATATATAATTCATATGATATTTCACAAAAACAAGTCTCAAAACTGATTTGAATCCAGAAAACACGTTCACCCAGAAATCAGAAGTTTGTATTCAAAGTCAGGAAAACAGTATGAAACTCATTAATTAAATCTACGAAAAATCTGGGGTATTCCCCTATATGTGCAGCACCAGAATATAAAGTTTCATAATTTTCCAATATAAATAGTTTAGTCAACAAAAATTAGAAAACATCAAGATGCAGTAGTTTTGTAAATCTGGACTTATAAACACTGCAGTATGAAAACAGCGATATCTCACAAACCATAAATCGAAATTGAAATCGTCAAAAGGGTGATAAAATAGATACAGTGGGCTAACTTTCATATTCAGAAAGATTTTAGATACAGCAAATAGAATCAGGTCGAAATTATGTATCTTTACTGAACAGCAAGAAAAATCTATTAGTATAGTAATTGTTTACAAGTATAGAATAGTTTATAAAACTCATCAAATAAATCCACAAAAATTCAGGGTCAATCCCAATCAAGTCTAATTGTATTGTGCAAAATATTGGATCAAAATAATATTTTTAACATAATAATAAAAATAGATTACTCTTCAGAATTCATAGAAAACAAAAATTGGAAATCTTTATACACCTCTGTAGTAAAATAGACATAACTCATAACTCGTAAAACGAAACTGAGATCTGTCAGAAGAGTTGGAAAATAGACAGAATTCTCTACAGTTTATGTTCACAAATATTTTTAAAATACTGACCTTAATAGGGTCTAAAATACTGATCAAAAGCAAGGTAACTGAAAATACAGAATTATTCTTCGAACTTAAAATCATATAGTTCATGTAAAACTCATCCAGATCAACCCAAATATGAAATATAGTGTACTAGATGTCCAAACAACATGATCTAGGGTATTTTGTAAGTCTACAATAGGTTATAGCACGAATAACACATCAAGCACACGATATCACAAAATAGCATGCATATATAAATCCAAAAAGTGGCCATCCCTAGTTATTTCATGTCATGTATGTCGTGAGGCAACTATGGTCGAATTAACACAATAGAGACAATATATAACAGAGGATACACACACGAATTATTTCTAGAAGCCAACTACACTACAGGCGGTATTTACTACTTGTATTACACAAAGAAAAAAAATACAAGTTAATTGCCTGAGAGACGACAACAGAAATGAAGAAGCAAGAGCAAGAATAACAGAAACGGATTCCCGGGCACAAACACAACGAACGACCATGAGCAAGATCACAAACACAAGGAACAACCGATCACGAACAAGATAAGGACGATCGAGATCATGAACACAATCGGACGGCTAGATCCAAGAGATCAAGATCAAGATCAAAGATAATTGAAGACCCAGATCTCCCTAATGATGAAGATCAAGATCTATCGATCGAACAACTGCGATCAAAGGAAGTTGATGATCATCATGATCGTGATGATCAAGAGTAGATCGGATGGCCCACACACAAAGTGATCAACCTTGATCAAAACTAACCAAACCACAACCACACAAGCAGGGACAGCCGGGGGTACTGGATGGCGGCCATGGCGACGATGGCCAGGGGACAGCGTCAGGGAAAACATAGCACGAGGAGGGACATCGGGCTGGCTGTTGCTGACTGCAGAAAAGGAGCAGGGTGAGGGGATATTGCGTCTGCTTGCGTGTCAACAGAGGGACATAGGGGGCGGCGCAAGCAGACGGGGCACACGGCGGGGAGGAGGCACAACTGGCTGCACGACGGGAAGCAAGGGACCAGGGGGCCAGGGGGTCACTGCACAGGGTGGCACGATGGTAGGGAGAGGAGGAGAGAGGCGGAGGAGCACAGAGACGAGGAGATGCGGGAGGTATGGGACGATGGATTAGAGCGGTGTTAGGGGGAGATGAAGAGGCTGAGGTTAGCAGGGATGAACAGGGGATGGGATAAAGGGTATATATATAGGGTTGGGTTTTTAGGTTTAGGTGAAGACGGCTGAGATAAGGTAGAAACAGGTTTGGGTTTAACGGGTCCAAGGGGTTTGGGTAGTGGATATCGGGTATGGTTAAGTGATGGGTTAAATAGAATAGGGTATTGGGTATATGAAATTGTTATTGGGTTGGGGATTAGTTGGGTTATAAAATCCAATAGGGAAAAATAGGGTAGTTTGGTTTAATGGGTAATGGTAAAATCCAATAAGGAAAATAAAATAACCAATAAAAATGTAGAATTATATAACAAAAACACATTTTGTACTACAATATGGAATTTATTTGAAATAACTACAAATACAATTAAAAATAGAAATAGATTTTTAAATTAACAATCAAATGTAATAATATTAACAACAATACTAATAGGGTTTATATTACAATATAAATTCATTGGAAAACAGTTACAAATAAAATCATTGATAAAAAAATAGGCTTTAATGGAAGATTCAAAAATACATTTTAACAAAAAGAATTTGGAAGCGGAAAACTAATTTACAAAAATTTTGAATGCAGGAAATACACAGAAAATACATTTTTGGAAAAACAGGGGTTACAGTTGGACAATAGGAGGCCTACGAGAAGTGCCGATGGAATCTTGTCCACTTTGGCTACAGGCCGCTACCTCGTGATCTAGACATATTGATATAGTAGTGTATGTGAAAAAATTAAATACAATCTAGGCGAGATAAGTTTTAAAAAAAATTAAGAAAACAATAAGAGGGTTGTGAGAGAGAAGATCAAAAAACCAATAAACAAATATGATACAGTAAATTTACACTATAAAAAAAATATCAAGACAATAAGAGGGTTGTGAAATTTTGATACCGTACTTCGCGGATACTTATATAAAGAATGAGAGCGAAAAAAAAAGTAGAAGTAGAAATCCGGACTCGTATATAGAAAGAAAGAGAACTTCTTTGTTGGAGCCTTGGAGGAGTTGAAGAATTGAAGTAGACATAGTTGAATGTTGAATTCTATACGATCGTAATTTGTCGCTTCTATATTGCTAACTTCTTTGTTGACAAAATTTCAAAAGAATTGAGAATGAATTGAGTAGTAATAGTAGAGAGAGTAAGAGAATAAGGTGTGAAATTTTTAGAGTGGTTGAAGGGTAGAAAAAAAAAATTTGCTAAAATAGTTGGTGGCTGTTTTTTTCGCCGTTAGACCCGCGGGTCAAACGGTCGACCCGTACGGGTCAAATGGTTTGAAACCCGCGGGTCGACCCGCGGGTTGGTGGGCGGGTTGGGTACTGTTCACCGGGTTGACGGGCCGGGTTCGACGGGTTGGAAACCCAAATTAGATGACCCGGGTCAACCCGATTAGACTCGTGGGTTCAACCCGGACCCGAACCGTATCTTAACAGGATGGGTTTTGGCGAGCTGGTCGCGGGTCAGCCTGGCTTGGTTGCCAACCCTAGGCTAAACGGCCAACTGATTAAATTTCACCACATAAGCATCAATATTCATATCACCTTGCTGCAAGGAAAGAAATGCATCTGCCATGCGGGGCTGTATTGACTCTGGTAAGAAATGTTCCTCGAATATGTCAGCAAACTCCTCCCACTCCATCTCCTGATAACCATCAGGATCTGAATCTCTGATACTAACCCACCAAGTCATCGCATCACCAACTAAATACATTTTCGCTAATTGTCCCTTCTCCACCTCGGTAACTACCATTCACTAAAAAAGTAATTAACAATGCTTCAACCATATAGATGCTGCCACACCACCACCGGTACCATCAAATTTCGTTGCACCTAAAGTTTGAAAATCTTTCATTTTTTCTAGCAAACCCACTTCTCTGTCTCTAGGCTACATCTGTACTGTCAATGTCTGCCCGGCCACCTGCTGACTCATTTGTGAAACACCCCGCAAAATTGAAAATGACAATTTTGCCCCTCGTGTGTTATGCACGTGTATTTTGTACCATTACGGGTAATATTTGTATTGTGTTTCACTATGTATTTTGGATTCTGACTATTTATGCATTTCTCTTATTCTTAAAATCCTATTTGAGTCAACTCAAATATAAAATTTCAATCTCTATATTTTAACGTGCTTCATGCGTATTATCGATGTACGTATCAATTACGTATTTTTCCACCACTACGTGGAATATTTTCTATGTATTTCAATTATCTATTTCATGACTTATTCGAATTCGTTTTATAAATAAAAATTCATTTTTTGCCTATTTTGATTAAAATACTTTTATACGTGCGGTGCACGTGTTTTATATGTACGTAGTGATTACGTCGTGGAATATATAAAAATTAATAAATAAATTTTTCTTATGTTGAATTTCGATTATCTTTAAATATTTTTCCGTCAATAAAGTTGATTTCGTATTTTGATATTTTACGTACGACGCACGTGTTTGCGGTGCACGTATTTAGGTGTATTCTTTTCAAAATGAAATTTTGAAGTATGTGTGTGTGTCTATTTTATTCATGCACAAAAATTATAATTTTTAATTAAACTAATTTTCCATACATATTATATATATATATATATATATATAACTTATGCTTTAATTTAAAAATAAAAATAATTAATTTTGTGAAGTGTACACAAAGCACGAGCACGTGCACACGTGCAATGTGCACACTCAAAAATGAGTAGCAGTTTTTGGCTTGGAGAGAACAACGAGCTTTTGAATTAGAGAGTGGATTAGTGGGTGTATTAGTGGGGAGTGGTTAATTTAACTACTCTACTACTCTTTATAAAATACCCCAATACCCCCCTTCACTTTCTCCTCCTCCTCCTTCTTTCTTCATATCTCTGCCGAAACCAAAACCATCCAGCAACCCCACAGTACTTCTCCACCTACACACACACACACACACACACACACACATATATATATATATAACATCTTTTATTATATATGTATATATATAATCATGTAGATATATATATATATATACATGCATGAAAATGAGATTAGGAGCTTCTCTATTTACTGACAAAATAGAGGTGGGGTGTTTCTCCGTGTGCACAGATTTCGAGGAAGCGAAGTGGAGCTTCTCTTGGAGCCTTTGATGGAGTTTTTGCAACTAGGAGATTTTCATTCTAAGAGTTCAATTACTAAGAAATCATATTTCTTGGGTGGGTATTTCTTAAATCTTTTCTAATTTTAGGAGTAGATAGCATGTTAGATGACATATAATTTAATTGTTAAATTTTGATTGGTATGTTAATTGTAGATTGCATAATCTTAATCTAATTGTGTTATGATGTATTGAAATAATTAATATGGTGATTCATATAAATGGTTATAACTCTTATGGAATAAGAAAGAGAAATATTTATTGTTGGAATGAAAATTTATGCATGGTAGAATGTTTTTACAATAGTTAAAATAATGTAACATGTATGAAAATAGTTTTTAAATGCTATTATAATAGAGAAATGTGGAAATAGCCTCATTAATATATATATTTTGTGAGTATAAGAAATTTTATAAAGGAGTCTTGATGAGAGACAACACTTTGTTTGGAAATTGACACTATGAGTTCTTTAATATAATTTGGGAGAAAATTTTGTTACTTTGTCAAAAATGAAAATTTTATAAAGTTTAAATAAATATACTATACTGTATTTTGATAGAACACATTCTGAAAAAAGATTTATATTTTTAGTGAGTACAAACTAATTGAAGATACTCTATTTATCTTGAAATTCGATTTTTCTCAAATTCAGTACAGTCAGCATATAAAGAGTTACATATCGGTTAATCACTCAGGACTTCTGGTCTTCGGGTGCGCTTTGGGACTGTTATTGTTCATGGGCGGAGGCTCCGGTCTTGGGTTCGAGTCTTGTTAAAGGCTCTGTTTTTCAAAAAAATTGATTTTTCCCAATTGCAGTACAGTTGGCATATAAAGAATAAAACCCCTTTCATAAAAGTTAGTCACTTTTGGACTCCTGGTCTTCGGGTGCGCTTTGGGTCTGTTACTGTTCATGGGCGGGGTTGGGTTTGGCTCTGGTTTCGAATCCGGCCCTTTGCCTTTTGTTTGGGTTTTTTATGTTTTTATATATATGTATAAATTCGATTTTGTGGGTTTATTTAGAGTTTTAAAAATTGGGAAAAAATCTACTATTCTTCTAAAATTGTTTAGACCTTATAAAAAATATTTCTACAATATATTGATATATTTTGTGAGAATTGGAAGTGGATTTCACATTAAATAATTTGTTGAAGAACTCGAGGATTTAATTAAAAATGTGAATTTTGTTTGATTAAAGGAAGTTAAAATTTTGGTTTGCAATTGGATTTGCTTCTCGTTAAGATTCTATAGACTTTATTTTGATTAAGAGAATATTTGAAATGCACACAATGTTATAAGTGATTAAATTGATAAAAGAAGCCGAAATGAGATACTTTATGTTATAAGTTTATAAAAGAAATGTTTCTCTTTGAGAAAGAGATTATGAATAAAGAAATTGAACGGTTATTTTGAGATTGAATGTAACATATTGTTGATCTCTAGAAAGAGATAGTTGTTGGAATCTAGTGGCTAGGCAAGACCCTTAGAAACCGACAGTATTTATTAATGAATTTGAGAGCCAACCAGTGTGGGTTGAGCATCTCTTGAGAAGTAGCCAAGTTGGGCTGACTGTCTCTTTTGTTGGTTTAAGTCCGGTAGGGTAAGATAGCTCTAGGTTGTGATAATTTTTTTCTAAAACAAACTAAAAACTTAAGGACTACATTATAGTGAAGATGTGATGAAAGTAAGAGAAAAACACAAGTATGAGGGCCTCGGATCTACGGTGTGAGTGTTCACAAGCTGTCAACATGATGTGTCATGTTATGATGTGAATACATCTCCGGAATTATCGGGACTGTGGCGACGCTTGTGGGGTGCTTGGTGACTACATAGTGCCATTGTCCCATGACGGAGGCGAATTGTTCTTAGACTATCTACATGATGCGTTATGTCATGACATGGGATTCCCCTCCAGGCTGTCTGAACATGGCCTCGTAACTCATAGAACATCTAAGATACTTACAGTAGTTACCGTAATAGTTAAACTCATAGCGAGGGATCCAACCCTACAAGATGAAGTACGATTAAGGGCTTGCCCTCGGATATATGTAGAATGGGATGCATAAGTTCGAACAAGTGTGCATTAGTGTCATTAAACATATATAATTGCATTAAGGTTAAGTGCACAAGCACACACGACATCTACTCGATAGTCCCTCTTTAGCTTTGTTTGTGATCAAGTTTGTGTTTGTTAAAGTATTTAAGAATCGTTATACTTTCGGCATAGTAAGGATGGTCGTGTATAATATTTTGTCGGTTGTAAGCAACTGACGTGCCCACAGTTTTATATGCAGGATTTGGAATTTACAAGAAGATATAAAGATGAATTTGATGCTAAAGTTGTTACAGTCGTACATTTATCATTGTTGTATTTTATTTACTCTCCGCTGTGTGTTGATGTAAAAGAGTATGTTGTAATAAAAGTTTCAAATTCCTTGTAAAATTGTACGAAGTGAAGTGTAAAGATCTTGTGGAACTTCGAATTCAGACTTATTTGGAATTTAGGGTGTTACAATTTGTGCCAATATCTGCTATATGAACACTCCTGCACGAGCCATATCTCCCTGTGGATCACCTGATGCGGCAACTGAAGGTTCTCCCTGCATCACTTCCGCAGGACTTCTCAGTAATGAAGAACCCGCTTCATCTCTTCCCGGGGTCACTGGTAAAATCTGAGGATGTGCGATGGGTGTATGTGCAGGCGTAGGAGTAACAGGGGGTGCAGATACAGTAGTAGCTGGCACTGAAATTGACCACTCAAGCTCTCCTACCGGAGGCTGTTCGGAAATCTTACGTTCCCTTCGTCGCCTCCTAGATCGATCAGAAAGAGCTAACTCCCTACCTACTCGTCGCATTAAATTGCCCGCACCGCACACCATTCACACAAATTACTTTAATACTCCAAACATCCTTATGAACTCATATCACAAAATCATAAACTCATTATTACTAACCAACATGAACCTATATCCACCTATTGCAGGATCACTAAGATACAAATCATCACAAACTCTATCCTAGTTAACCTAGGCTCTGATACCAACTGTAACGACCCAAATTTTCACCCATTTTTTATTATAAAAAACTACTTATTTTATTCCTAATATCTTTAATATGAATTTCAATAAAAATTTTGGCAAAGCCTCCCCTTTAATACTAGCCATTTCGCAGCATTTCCCTTACGGAAATCTGCATTTCAAAATTTACAGCACAACATAGGCAATAATTTTATAATCTCCCCAGGCCAAGTCATAGGATTCATCACAACAATCATAAATATATGCTCTGAGGGATAAATAGATGCATAAATATCAAGATATTGAATTTAAACCAGAAATTTCAAAGGGAAACGATATAAAACATCACACAGAACCCAATACGCCACTACCAAGTGTATACCGGTATAATACACATCACTACAAGTATAGTTATAGATCTATAAACACAACCCGACTACAGTTACCCGATACAAAATTAACATACTTCCAAAAATACTTATTTACAACTTTTTACTTAAAACACCAAAATAAAGATACATAAAGCATAAAAGGAAATCTAACTATTCCCTTAGCCGATAGAGATACAAACCTGCAAAACGGGGCTACTGGCGTCCACCCTCAGGGTGTGACTCCACTAACCCCTAAACAACAAGGGGTCAGCCATGCGGTGTGAGTATATTTTCAAATTTTAAACGAAATAAAAACAAAGATAAATATCTTTAAAATAAAATAAAAGAACACTAACCATAACTTTAAACAAAACAAATAAAAAGATAACTAATACATCAATTATTTCGTTAACAAAACTATCTCTCATGTACAATTCATAAGCCTTTGATACGTGCCCAGGCAGGTAGTTCTCCTCATTTCCATCGAAATAGGAGCAATAGTTCCTAAGCACTACCGAAGGCTTCCACCACCCATTATTATATAATTTAACCACTTATATCAGATATCACCGCTTTATATACATAACCACTTTTATTACATCACATTAAGTATTCATATAAATATCAAACTCCATTATAATATATTTTCACACTTAACTCCCACCATATCATATACAAACACACACTCCATCATTATTATAAAAACAAAACTCTGGTAATATCGCATAATCTACTTTATATTCACCACGATACAAAAAAAATCAAATTTTTCCATTCGATAAATATTCTCACAAACAGCATATAAATACTTTGGTTTGATGTTTTTTTTTCTTTTTCTAAAAAACCGAAAACATGTTTGGTTTGGTTTTTTTGTGAAAAGAGTTTTCACAAAACCCTTTTACTCTTTTTTTCTTTACTCTCTTCTCTCTCTTCACGAGCCACCCCACTTTACTCCTATCTCGTCTTTACTTCACCTGCTTCTTCCCTTCTCGATTTTTTCGCTCGAAACTAGATCTGAGTGAATATCCACCCAAAATCAATGATTTTGGAACTATTTTGCCCCAAATCTTCTCCACCTTAACTTCTCTGTCGCTCGCGGAGAGCATACTACTCTCGAACATCGGATTTGGTGGGGTGAGTGATCGATTTAAGGTTGATGGTTTGTGAGACCCGATCTGCTTACAAGAGAAGGTGTAGTCGAAAACGGGCAAGTCGAATCAAATGCCGATTGAAGCTTGAATCTGTTGCTGACAATTTCTTTGCTCATCAAACCAAGTAATCGAATATATGATCCGATTGGAACCCATTTTCTCCCTTGTTACAACGCTATGATTTCCATTTATAAGATGATAATCCCAATTTTTGGGCGAATTTTGATTTTATTTTTTTCTTCATAATTTGTTCAACGACTGATTTGAGGGATTGTACACAGTGAATGGGGTGGATTTGGAGATGATGACTTCTGTTCCTATGGCCAGATCCGTGGGCCAAAACTGGTTTTTTTTTTTTGTTAAAAAAATTTTTTAGGGACTGATTTTAGGGATTATAGACTGTGAATGTGATGGATTTTGAGATGATGACTTCTGATCTTATGGTCGACTAAACTCCTAATTATTTGATTAAAATGAGGGTTCATTTTGTTCCTGTGAAAAAGCCATTTTTGAAATCCTACATTGGAGATACAAGAAGTTCTCATTTTTGAATTTGTTGACTTCCGCAAATGAGTTCGGATCATTCTTTAAGTGCTGCAATTTGTCATTGTTGTTTATTATTTACCATTTCTTTTCCTAATATAGATGACTAGTATGGGGAAGGATAAGGAGATGGAGGTGGATGATGATGTTGGGTTATGGAATCCAAGTGTTGTGCGGGTATTTGTGAATCTTATGGAGGAGGAGGTAGACCAAAATAGTCTCAAAAGTTCGACATTTGAAGCCAAAATTTGGCAACGGTTTGCACAACATATGAAAATTATGTGTAATCGTACATTCACGGTTAAACAATTAAAGGAAAAGCATTCCTGACTGAGAATTAATTGGAGGGAGTTTGAGACTCTGAAGAAGCAGAGTGGTTAGGGTTGGGATGAAGAGAACCAAATAGTCACTTGCGAGAAGGAGGTTTGGGACAACTATGTTAAGGTTCATATATATCATTTTTGTAATAGTCTGTGATTCTATTCTTATTATACTTAACCATGACTTTACTACTTGTAAATTAACAACACAATTTTTGATTAGGCACACCCTGCAGCAAAAATATTCAAGTCGAAGGGATTGGCAAATTATGATGCTTTGACCAAAATTTTTCAGGGGTCTACTGCCCAGGGCTTTATTTCTAGGGCTTCAACATAAAGGGTGTATGACTCCGATGAGAAACGGAGGGTCAATTATGAGTTTGCCCACCCTAATCTACCATATGTAGATGTACCTGATGAGGATGATGATGCACCGATTGGTTCGGGGTCGGGGTCTCGCAAGAGAAAATCTGGTGCGTCAAGTGGTCGAGCAACAAAAAGCTCGAAGATGGATATGTGCTTTGATTCTATTTGGAAACTCAGGAGGTAAAAAGAGACAAGTATAGGAAGAAAATGGGCGACCAAAGTAATCTCTCGGTTGAACAAGATTCTTCCTCCCTTGATCAATGCATTGATATAATTAATGTGATGCCTGTGATTGATTACAAACAGATAGGGAAGGCACTTGATGTGTTAGTTGAAAGCCCTCAGTGGCGTCATGCCTTCCTTCGTATGACCCAGGATGTTAGGGAGAGATGAGTGAAGTGTCGTGGTGAGCAGTAGGGATCCCATTAGGTTGAGTGGATCCATCATATCCAAATTGTTTATTTCTTTTAACAATTTTTACATATTTGTGTGTGAGCTATTGTATTCTGAATATTTAATGGCAGAATGTGGTGGTTTTTTTTAAATTGATTTTTTTTAATTGTAAATGGATTTGCTATTAGTAGCTGCTGTTGCTATTTTTTTGTCTGAGTTTAACAATGTTACATAACAAAAGATGTTAGGGTAAAATTCTGTAAATAACCTCCACTATTGTCATAGTATTAAAGCTTTAACTTACTTTATGCAACTGAATTCTACTTTTGACAGAGTGAAGTACTATTGCAAGTGCTACCGTAGTGATGGACACGTCTTCATCTGATAGTGACGGTTTGGAAGACTTGATGGAACTCTAGTTCCTACAGGCCATCTCTGAAAAAAATCCACAATGCACTCCAAAACTAATAGGACGTGAATATTTACAAGAAATCCTAGATGGTCCCCCGGATAAGTTTCATCGCATATTCCGTATGAATCAAGATTGTTTTTTTGCTTTGCGTGGTTTTCTGAAAAATGGCAACTACCTCGAGGAAACGGAGGAGGAAGCCCGACGTAGACGCGTGTCTTTTGAAGAAAGTGTTGCCATTTTTTTGTACATTATCGGTCATAGTCATAGAATGTGAGGAGCTGCTGATAGGTTTCAACACTCGCTTGAAACAATCGAGCGATATTTTACAGATGTTTTGAAAGGTTTGGCAAAAGCAACCACAGTTCTAATTACTCCCCCGAACACTACACGTATACATGAAAGGATCACTAGTTCTACGAACTTTTATCCATGGTTTAAGGTATTTTGTTACCTCCATCCTGACTAACATATGATTTTAATATTTCAAAGTTTACTAAAGTTGTAGGTTTCAAATTCATTAATGTAGGGAGCTATCGGTGCTACTGATGGCACATTAATCGATGCTTCGGTACCCGCTAGTCGAAACAATGCTTGTCGTGGACGAAAGGGTAATATAACTCAAAATGTGTTGGCCGCTTGTGATTTTGATATGATGTTCACATTTGTTTATGCGGGATGGAAAGGAAGTGCTAACGACTCCCGTGTAATACAGAGTGCATTATCACAAGGATTGTTGCAAATCCCTCCCGATGATAAATATTATTTAGTAGATTGTGGTTACACGAATATGCCCAGTTTTTTAGCTCCCTACCGTGGTGAGCCATATCACTTGCAAGACTTTCAAGGGGCCAACCATGCACCAACCCAACCTAGGCAACTTTTTAATAAAATGCATGCAAGGCTACGAAATGTCATTGAAAGAACCTTTGGTGTATTTGAAAAAAGGTTTTCCATCTTTAGTTACATGACAAACTACTATTTTACAAGACAGGTTATAATGATCACAGCATGTTGCGCACTTCATAATTTTATACGTAGATATTCAGTGGACGATACTTTTTTTGAGGAATTTGTAAATGAATAATTAATTCATCATCAACAAATTGAAGATATCGCATCCACATCTCAAGGGTTGGATTTGTCATCTTCCCAATTGAATCGTATGAATACGAAAAGAGATGAAATTGCTACGGCAATGTGGAATGCGAGACATTAATGTAATTTTGATGAAACTTTTTCATTGTATCATTTACTGTTATGAATATAATGTTTTATGCATTGTGTGAGATGGTATCTTGACAATTTACTGATGAACAGGCACTGCACATGGATTCAGTTTTGTTAGCAACAGTGGTCAGAAGAATGAATGGAGTTGTCAGTAACAGGAAGTGCTTTTATTATCATTTTTTTTACTCACGAAGATGATGTCGTTATAGGCAATGATGAAATGTTCTACTCAATTTTAAATGTGTGTCCCCCCCTCCCTCTTTCTGCTTGGTTGTATTCTGTATTGCAGATATTGAAAATATCAAAACAATGAGTGAATATCCACGGAAATGATGTGTGATAGCCTTTAAGCTGATCTGTGGTTGATGTTTAGAATTATGTGAAGTAAGAATGAATCCATTATGTGAAGTCAAAATGATTAAATCATTTCTTGATGACAAGGGGGGGTGGACAATTTAATTAGTACTAGTAGGCGTGGCATTGTCAAAAATGCAGCCCTAGACTGGAGTTTTTATGATTGATTTAAACAATTGTTCTATAGAACCATGTTCTGAGCCCAGGAATAATTTGATCCTTTTTGCTTATTCACATGGCTTTGTTGTAGTATTTGATTTCATGGTCATCTTTGGAGGATACATATGATTTGTTTTTACTTCCTTCACCTGCTTCATTTGCTTTAATTGTACATAGTACTAGAAGAAGCCATCTGAATCAATCTTAACATCAGAAGCCATGACCAGCAGCAGAAGCCATCACAGGAAGGTAACTGTACACAGTATGGAAATTCTACAGAAGAATAAATCAATTGTTTATAAATAGCATCACAAGCCATCATCTCTATATTCAAATCAGCGGACGATACTTGTTTGTGTTTGGTTGGTAGAAATTGACAATCGTAGAGATGATGATGATATATTCTGATCCTATATAACCTTTGCAGTATTGAAAATGACCAAACACTAGTAACCACAAATATGCTAAATGGTAGTAACGAAACAGAAATATGTACTAAATTTTGTACATGAACATCTGAGGAACCTAGAGATGATGGCTACTGATGAGATGCTTCTTAACTAGACTATTGATTTCTTCATATTTAAAAGATGTCACTGCGTTACCTTCCTGTGATGGGTACTCTTGCTGCTCATAGCTTGTGATGGGTACTCATGGATTGTGATGGCTTCTTCTTGCAGGTGAAAGGTGGAAGCAGGTGAAGGAAGTAAAGGAGAGATGGAAGTAAAGAGGGAGTAAAGTTCTCGTGTATAGAGAGAAGAGAGTATAAAGGAAAATATTTCTGATTGAAGGAGTTTTGTGAAAACTCTCTTCAAAGAACACTCAAATCAAACAGGTTTTGGGGTTTTTTTCCCTGCCTTCTTCTTGCTTTATAAAGGATGAAGGTTTGAGTTTGACTTTGAAAATTAATTTCTTGTTACATCCCTTATAACTATAAAGGCTCGTCATAATTGTCATGGGTAACGCAAAATCAGATTGTGAATTACTAGTTACCAAATACAGATACATTTCTACAATATTTTGTACATGTGCCTCTCATGAATCTGGAGATTCTGGCGTCTGATCCTGTTTAAGTAAACTATTATTTCTTCCTGTATAATATTCCCACACTGTGTATAAGATTCTTCCTGTGATGGGTATTGCTGCTGCTCATGACTTCTGATGGCTTTTGATGGTTTCTGATGACTTCTTCTTCCTTTATAAGGGAATTTGGTATGAATTTCACTTCCAAAATAACCTTCTTGTTACTATGTTATAACTGTGAAGTTTTCTTATGCTTGTGATGGCTTCTCACGTTTAGGTAAAATCTTTCTAATAAAATTTGTACATGTGCCTCAGATGATTCTGAAGATGATGGCTTTATGATTGAATAAATTTTCCATACTGTGTACCATTTCCTTGCTGTGATGGCTTCTAATGTTTCTGATGGATATTATGTGAAAACTGATGATGTGTTTGGTTCTGATGCTGTGATGCTTCTGATGCATGCAGTTTCGGTGGAAGTGTTTCTTGTCATATGTTTGTTGTCGGTCTCCATCTAACAGGAAGTGCTTCATTTAATTGTTTTAAATCACCATACTCTTTTACCTCTATCAGTCTAGGCAATGATGAATAATCAAAAGTGATGATGCATGTGATTGATAATGAAAGCATCTGATGCTTTATAAGGGAATAAAAGTCATCCTATCAACAGTTGATCATTTTCATTATTGGCATGGGAATCAAATGCATTACAATGCATGATTAGAACTAGTTGGCATGGCATTCATATGCAGCCCTAGACTAATCTTCATGTTCTATTCAATCATTTTTTCTATACATAACTGTTCTGAGCCTATGACTAATTGAATCCTTTTAAATATTATTTGTATTTCGTTTCCAGATTAATTTTTTAACAATATGATTCAATCCTTACCAGGAAGAAGATTGGTATCAAAAATAGCAGCTGAACTTCTTTTTTACAACTGCCACAGTATTGCGCAATTGGGTATTGATATCCTGCACTTCTTAATTGGGTTTTTTAGTTGTCTGCTATTTTATAAGGGATAAGGTCTTATGTTTCAATTTGAAAATTATGTTTTACCATCTTGTTGATATGTTATAACTGTGAAGGATTCAATTTGGACTGCATTGGGATGCTTCTGATGGCTTCTCATGCTTTGGGCAAAAATAATCAGTATGCTAACACAAGGTTTTCAATAAATTTTGTTGATGTGCCTTTGAAAAATTTGGAGATGATGGCTTCTGATCCTGTATAACTCAAGTATTGATTTTTTTTTACTTTAACAAATTTCCATACTGTGTACAATCTCCGTCCTGTGAAGGGTTCTGATTCTGCTTATGGCTTATAATGTTATCATGGTTTCTCAAGGCTTTTGATATGTTATAACTGTGAAGAATAATAATTTGGGGTGTGCATTGGGATGCTTCTGATGGCTTCTCATGCTTTGGGCAAAAATTATCAGTATGCTAACACAAGCTTTTCAATAAATTTTGTTGATGTGCCTTTGATAAATTTGGAGATGATGGCATCTGATCCTGTATAATTGAACTATTGATTTTTTACTTTAACAAATTTCCAATATAATGTACAATTTCCTTACCGTGCAGGGTTCTGATGCTGCTCATGGCTTATGATGTTATGATGGTTTCCCATGGCTGTTCATATGTTATAAAATAATTTGGGGTGTGCATTGGGATGCTTCTGATGGCTTCTCATGCTTTGGGCAAAAATAATCAGTATGTTAACACAAGGTTTTCAATAAATTTGTTGATGTGCCTTTGAAAAATTTGGAGATGATGGCTTCTGATCCTGTATAACTCAAGTATTGATTTTTTTACTTTAACAAATTTCCATACTGTGTACAATCTCCTTCCGGTGAAGGGTTCTGATTCTGCTCATGGCTTATGATGTTATCATGGTTTCTCAAGGCTTTTGATATGTTATAACTGTGAAGAATAATAATTTGGGGTGTGCATTGGGATGCTTCTGATGGCTTCTCATGCTTTGGGCAAAAATTATCAGTATGCTAACATAAGCTTTTTAATAAATTTTGTTGATGTGCCTTTTATAAATTTGGAGATGATGGCTTCTGATCCTGTATAATTGAACTATTGATTTTTTACTTTAACAAATTTCCATACTGTGTACAATTTCCTTCCTGTGCAGGGTTCTGATGCTGCTCATGGCTTATGATGTTATGATGGTTTCTCGTTGCTGTTCATATGTTATAACTATAAAGAATAATAATTTGGGGTGTGCATTGTGATGCTTCTGATGGCTTCTCATGCTTTGGGCAAAAATAATCGTATGCTAACACAAGGTTTTCAATAAATTTTGTTGATGTGCCATTGAAAATTTTGGAGATGATGGCTTCTGATCCTGTATAACTTAGGTATTGATTTTTTTACTTTAACAAATTTCCATACTGTGTTCAATCTCCTTCTTCTGAAGGGTTCTGATTCTTCTCATGGCTTATGATGTTATGATGGTTTCTCAAGGCTGTTGATATGTTATAACTGTGAAGAATAATAATTTGGGGTGTGCATTGGGATGCTTCTGATGGCTTCTCATGCTTTGGGCAAAATTAATCAGTATGCTAACACAAGCTTTTCAATAAATTTTGTTGATGTGCCTTTGATAAATTTGGAGATGATGGCTTCTGATCCTGTATAACTCAACTATTGATTGCTTACTTAAACAAATTTCCATACTGTTTACAATTTCCTTCCTGTAAAGGGTTCTGATGCTGCTCATGGCTTCTGATGTTATGATGGTTTCTCATGGCTTCTGATTCTTTATAAGGGATGAATAATCAAAAGTTTCAAATTCATTTATTAACCCCTAATTTTGTTCATTATTCAAAATTTGCACATTACAATGGGTGTAAGGGCCGACAATTACACATTTCAGATTAGCTCGAGCATAGTCGATAAGCTTGCCAGTGATGGAGAGATACAAAGAAGAAACAAAAACAAGTTCAAGCGAAAGATACCACAAAAACCACATAAAAACAAGCACAATCCAATGTATGTTGCATCAATGTAATTCAGCTGATTTGGGATTCCAGGTTTCAAGTACATATAATATAATGTATTGGAGCTTAACAAACAGAGAGTTGCAATGTAATATAATGTATTTCAGCTTTATTCTTATTATGAATCTAGTAATTCAAGCAAGTGTAATGAGTTACAAAATAAGGGATGCGATCTAAGAATTTTCATTACATTATATTCAAATGATCTTTCATATTACTCTTTTGCATATCGCATATAAAGTTAAGGGAATATTACATACAATACGAATACAAAATCTTCATTGGAAAAAGCATAGTCGAATATCAGTTCATATGAACAAGCTTAAGGTATATCACATTAATACAACTCCTCATATTGATAAGATTTGCTCGATTCTGATGCTGCTCAGGCTTCTTGTTCGTATGCTTGTACAACTTTACTCTGTAACTGCAACAATTAAAAAAACTTCAGCAGAAAATTAATGCAAATTGATTAAACAAACGCCTTTTATAATCTCATTGTGAAAAAAGTTGTTTTTCTATAAGTATGAGAATTTATTTTTATAACCAAACGCCTTTTATAACCTCATTTTCCAATAACTTTTTTAATCAAAATTTCATATTTACTGGTTTACCAAACGCATTTTATACTCTCAGTTTCAAAAAAACAGTTTTTATAAAAAATTATTACCAAACAGCTTTTACACTCTCTTTTTCAGAAAACTGTTTTCAAAACAACAAACCAAATGCAACCTTAACTCTTTTCTCTTTCATTTACACCAATAACTCCATATACATATATTCTTTATACTCCTTTATTAATACTCCATACATATATTCTCACAAAACATCAGGTAAATACTTAACTCTTTTCTCAACATCAATATATATATATATATATATATATATATATATATATATATATATATATACTCCTTTATTACACAATTACTTTATTTTACTCCTTTCGGTGCCCACACAACTGACCTCCTTGTACAACATAGGGATCTCTGTGCCTCCCCCCGTACACTTCAATCCCGCAAAACCACAATTTCACCCAAATCCAGGTGTCCTACATCTATCATTTGTAGGCTGGATTGAAAGCACGGTTCCGCGCATGTCCAACCAAGACTAAAGCCCAAAAGCTAGTAAAAAACAAGTATAATACGCGGATTGCTGCCACATAGGTCTTACGCATTCGATGTTACGTCTTCCTCCTGACCCTATACCAGCGAGGGAATAATCATGTTCCTCAAATGAAATTTGAGGCATATATAACTCCTGTTCCCCAAATATAAATTTGGGAAAATATATAACTCATGTTCCCGGGTGTATCCCGAGCCTGTGGGGTCTACCCCAAACCCCTAGGAGATTGTGCGGCACTGCAATAGTAAATTATCTCCTTTGTATCTCCGCATATATATATATATATATATATATCGTAAGTTGTATATTTTATTTGATAAAGAGGATATATATACACATTTAAAATACTATATAGTTAAAGTAATGCTTATACATATAAGATATAAATATAGTTATATAATCATGTGGTAGGAGTTGTGTATTTATATGCATGATATTAAAGGTGTGTATGAGTTGTGTATTTATATACATATGAATGCACAAGTCCATAAATATACACACCTTTAATATCATGCATATAAATACACAACTCCTACCACATGATTATATAACTATATTTATATCTTATATGTATAAGCATAACTTTAACTATATAGTATTTTAAATGTGTATATATATCCTCTTTATCAAATAAAATACACGATATATATATATATATATATATATATATATATATATATATATATATATATATATATCTTCATATATTCTCTTTATCAAATAAAATACACAACTTTATCAATATATTTATATATCTTATATCCTCTTTATCAAGTTTATCAAATAAAATACACAACTTTATCAATATATTTATATATCTTATATCCTCTTTATCAAGTAAAATACACAATATCTCGTAATATCCTCTTTATCAAGTAAAATACACAACTTATCTTATATCTTCTTTATCAAATAAAATACACAATATCTCATAATATCTTCATATATCCTCATTATCAAATAAAATACACGATATATATATATATATATATATATATATATATATATATATATATATATATATATAGACACACACACACACACACACACAAATCCCAACACACTCCCGTACACATATATATTAGTTTTTTACACCCCATAATTCACTCTGTATCATACTTATTAATTTCTATACCCAATGTACTTAAAGCATCACACATAGCAAGTCATAACTTAAAATTTTCATAGCATATCATATATATAAAATAAAAGAAATCATACTCACCTGAGGAAACGCGAAGACCAACTGTGTAAGCTCCCGCTATTCTCCCCCCTTCCCCCCCCCCCCCCCCCCCCAAAAAAAAAAAAAAAAAAAAAAACTTGCCTCTTCTTCCTAACATCATATTTTAACACTAATTAGGGCTAAAGATATTCAAATCACTCACAAGTAATAATTAAAATCATTGTAACCTCTCACAGGCATTTCATCGAACGTCTGGCGTGCACACGATACATGCACACCCTCTGATTCTTCCTAACTGGGTTTTATGCCCATAAAATCTTCCAAAAAATATTCTAAATTATTTCTCATAACTTACAGGAATTTCTACTATCAATTTGCATCAATTACTACTCCTATTATCTTTTAATTACTAAGCCAACATCCTAATTATTTTCCAATAATTTTTATCTCCTAAATGCAAAATTCATCACTTCTAATATAAAGAAAATCACCTATTCTCCCTACTACACCATTTTATAGCTAGAAATTTGCAAATCATATAATCACATACAATTTAAATAAAATCCAACTCACCGTAAATTTGATGATCCCAAAAATCAACACCGTAGCGTTGAAGAGTACCCTTCAATTAGCCGAAACCCTAAAAATTATTTAGAAATAGGTGAAGACTGGATGGGATGTAAAAACTCTGGGAATGGGGTCGTGGGGTTTCGGTCGGCAGAAAAGAAGGATAGAAGAGATGAAGGGGAAGAAGATTGGTAATTGTGTAAATAAATAAAAATGGAAAATTAAGTATAAATCCTTCCTAGACCAAACATTTTTTATAAGGCCCTCCTCATTCATTATTTGCAATAAATTCCTATAAAAATCACTCCACCATATATCTAAGTAACTCCAGAATATAAAGGAAAATAAAATTGCATCTTTATGCATAATAATCATAAAATAAAAAATAGTTACACGAAAGATAAATATAAACGAATAATTTGATGTTATAAAATAAACGGATGTTACAACTTAGCTTAACTTAATAGCACTTGAGGTTTGCAAAGGGATTAGTCAGCTCGGGCTGATACGATAAGGAAGGAGAGAATGCTCTCGAGCGTTAAGTGTAACCTAACCTCAATATTTGGGGGAAATAGACAGGGTGCTTTGATTCCTTATAGGCAAAGTGTGTTCACTGAGTGCAAGGATTCAAACTACTTATCAGAGTTCGGGAACGGCAACAAGCTGTTGAACCAAAAAGAAGGGCTTTTTCTACTGCTTAAGCCAAATAACGGTTAGTTCCCTTTCTATCCCCTAGCGAGGCTAGCTAAAACTGATCCCTACCCCCTTTTAGCGCACGATAACCGATACCCCCTTTCGTGATCCAATAGGAGGTGGTGGTGATCGTGATGAATTTCGTAATTTGTGAGGAAAATTTCGACATTTCACATGTAACGCCCCGGATCCCCGTTATCAGACATCCGTGACACAACCAGAATCTTTGCCTTCAAATGCATCTCAATATAGTAAATAATACGGAAATTAAAAACCTTTATTGACCAAAAGAATTATTACATCAATAATTACAACCCTTATCTTATTCTTGAACAAGGAATACAAATTACATAAACTCATTACAACTTATTACAAAAATATTCAAACTCTTCTTGCGAAGCTATCGGCTGTTTTCCAGATCGGTAATCGATTGGTCACTGCCGAAACCCTGCTGAGTGGTCTATCTATCTCCCTGGGACTTGCCCTTCGGTTTGAGCCTTCTGCTACGCGACTCTGATATTTCTGCACCCGCTTGAATGATAGGCATGTACACTGCCGCCCCACTTGGATACCTTGCTGGCCTGGCTCTCCTTCCCTTATGACCTGATATCCGGTACCTAATTAAGTGGGCACGTCAGTAATTCTACTAACGCAATGTTGATAAGAAAACT
This sequence comes from Hemerocallis citrina, assembly GCA_017893485.1. Taxonomy (NCBI): domain Eukaryota; kingdom Viridiplantae; phylum Streptophyta; class Magnoliopsida; order Asparagales; family Asphodelaceae; genus Hemerocallis; species Hemerocallis citrina. Next base: position 345,347,074 of record CM030358.1, on the reverse strand, counting down.
GCGATCTCCAACTATCACACCCACAATTCATCTTGAATGGAAAAGAAACGTGTATCCTGATTTCCTAGTGTTCGTGTATGCCAAGACTTGAAGTCTAATACAAAACACAGAATATAGAAACATATGCCTTAATCTAATGTCAGCGAGACTCTGGACACACATGCATCACATACTACATGTGCCCCAGATCAAGTCATTTCTCCAGTTTCAGGGATTCGAACCCTCGCCATGCAATGCATTCTATTATTGTACACTTCCTGTTCCTGATAGTAGAGCGTGGCTGAGGAGGTTGCAGATTAATCGGTCTCAACCATTCTATAGTCACTTAGTGGTGTCTCGGTTTGCCACTAGTGCCCGGTGCGGACCCCACTCAAAAGCCGTAACGAACCTACAAATACACTGTAGCATATCCATTATGCAGAAGATTCAATATGATCCGTTCGTGTCCACCACTTAGAACATGACTGCCTCGAAGGTCTAAAACCCCCTATCCGCTAGGAAATCGACATCTCGTTCTTACCACGGTACTTCAGAAATCAACAGTGCAAGATACGCACCGCAGCACGTATCCCTAATGACAGGAAGAGACAATTCCATGGTCATCACTACCTAGTGCCAATTCTCATAACGAATCAGATTATAGGGAATCACTCCTAACACTAATTCGGTCTTCAAACGAAATAAAAAATAAGGAAACCTAATCAATGCAGTTTGCTGAAAACATGAGGTTACCAAAAATTATACATGGTGTTGAACAATCAATGACGAGCCTGGTCTGTCAAAATAGCAATCATCACGGGAATCACTTCCACTGATTTCCAGTACGTTCACTGATCAGCAACCAAAAAAATCCCAACCCGTGGCCCTCAGCGAGTAGTCCAACCATGCCCCAAGAATTTAATATAATTCAATTGAAGGTAAGCACACACAAAATTACAAATTCCTGACCATTTGACAGACTCAGGCATCGAGACACAAATCATAACCCGACCAGAGCTATAACCCAACTTACTCATGTCCACCATGAGTACTAAGCACAGGAACTTGTCTAAGTTCCAGAAATAATGCTAAAACCTCTTTTGAGACTCAATAGCTCATGATCACCACACTGCGGTATGCAGAGGGTTCTTCATCAATTGTCTGATAGAATAGTTCAAGAAATAGCAGTAGCTGTAACTCAAGCTACGCTTATCGGAATCCAACGCAATCAGACTTCTAGAAGGGTAGGGAGATCCACTGCAATCCCCTAGTGGACTACTCCCTCAATTCTTTAAAGAACTCAAGTCCCCGAGCTAACTTAAGCTCGAAGTCAAACTAAACAACAGGTTGCTAAACTTTCTATGACCAAATCTTCCAGCACACAATTCGGAATTGCTTGATATCCCCTATTATGGAAAGATAAGATCCTAATCTACAACTCTCTAGTTAACCATTTTCTCAAATTCAATCATCTTGACACTCTAAACACCTCATACACTCTCAGTGGTATGTTCCTTTCTTCACTCGCTGCACATTTCCGATATCATAAAAGTTTGCTCGCTTATTAGAATTACTCGATTCTGGGTTCTATGGAAAGGTGGGAGTATCTACTACAACTTCTTAGTTGAACAAATCCCCAGATTCAATCATTAAAGTCCTCGAAAACACCAAATTTCATCAGGTGAGCAAACAGGGGAGAAATTGATTCTTCAATAAACAGAGCCTCAACTAGACTGGATCTGCCCAAATCTTTGAAAAATCATAACTCTCAACCTACAAACTGGAATTAAAAAATTCCAGTTGGTTTAGAAAGTTATGAATCCCTACTACAAATCTCTAGTTGGTCAATTTTCCAAATTCTTAACAAATAATTCCAGAATTTCCCATCTTCGCAGACTAGTCGATTACTAGGCTGAACCTAGTTCTCTTTGAAATTCAATAACAAATCAACCTTAAGTCCAAAGTTCATGAAATTTGAGATTATTAATCCAAACATATACTATTCCTTTTTTTTCCAAAATTCACATTCACATTCATATCGCACAATGAGTTATGACTCCTCAAATACTGCACAAAATTTCAGCTGCTCTTTCCGCAGGGTATTTACTACCCCTTGCTAAATAATTATGAAACCTCATCAAATGACCTCTAAAAATTCTAAAATTTGAGAATAATCAAATAGACTCATACCATAAGATACTCCCAAAATTTTATAGCAATATCATAAACACACAAGGAGTTATGACCTTTTGAACCTCAGTCCGAAAACAATCAGCTTCAGCCACAACTTACAGACCCGTTATATTCTACAATTTTTTTGAGATATCAAACGACCTCGGAAAATTATGAAATTTATGAATATAGCTGTATACACATACAAGAGTGTCCACAAAAAATTTTGCTTAAAATACACAGGCTACTCTGAGATACAAAATCGAAAATACACAGCAAATTTCACACAGCCAGCAGCAATTTCGGCTGCTTACTGTCCGAGATTAGGTCCTATGTTTGGGCTATCAAATTGCTTCCAAATATTATGAAAAAATTCATGGATGTTCTACATACATAGAATAACAATCTCCCAAAATTTGAGCCTAAAATTCTGAACCGTTTGAGGGCAAGAAATTCTCAAACTTACATACGCACATGTGTTTACAACACAAGCATCATGGAAGAGGTATTCTACCATACCACTAACTTTCTCTTAGCATGCACTATCAAAATATGATAATAAAAATTTCTCCAAATACTTTCACATGCTAAAAATCACATACTCATAAAAAGACTAATTTTGAGTTAAGAGAATTACCCACTTGTAGTTTGCAAGAAAACTCCTCCTTGTAGCTTTGCTTGCTTGCTTCCCATTGCTCACTTGCTCCTCTTGTAGAAGCTCCGCAACTCCTACTACACTACTCCTTCTCCACTACCAATTCTCTACTACAAAGAAAACCTCTCTTTTATTTTCTTCTCCTTTTTTTTTGAACAAGGAAGGACATGAAGAAAGTTAGGAGGAGAATGAATGGAGTTATAAAAAATGGAGTGAGATGAGATGGGGGGGTATATGAGGCTGGAATTGGAGGGTGGGGGTAGGATGGAGTGTGATGAGGTGTAGGGTGGATATGGGAGGGTGGATGGGTGAAAATATGAATGGGTGGATTAAGTGCCAACAAAAACCTTCTAGAACTCTTGGAAGTTTCTTGAAAACTTCTCACTCTTTAAAAGTCAAACCACATGGTGAATTATCTCCACCATTGGACCTTCATCAAGATCCAAGTCATGATATGATGCTAAGGTTCCTAACCCTAGGTTAGGTCACCATACCTGATATGGCTAAAAATGGGGTTAAATTGGAACCGTCCAGATTGGGCGCGAATCTCGAAACTCGGGGGTAAAATGGTAATTTCACATACAAGGTGGATCCAAAGCGGGTACTGGATCTCCTTAGCATAAGACCCAATAACCCACGAACGGGTCCACACCGATTGGGCACGGGTCCCGACCTGAGGCGAGCCCAAACCAGCAAGAGACAAATCAGGGCCACTGATTTGACCAAGTCAACGGGCCTGATTTGCTCTCACCGGGAATCAAGGGGTTAGTTTCCTAAACAGACTGTGAGGATTTTTCTCCTAGCAGTTACACTGGGAACCAGGCCTCTAATCACTCCCCTGGCGACTATAAATACCTCCCCTCTGCCACTGTGACCAGGTTAATCACTCTTTTTCCACCTTAAGCTCTTTCTTTAATCACCACTGGTTACTGACAAGAGCGTCGGAAGGTGCATCGCCGGGATCAACCCCGGTGTCTCGCACTTCCTTGCAGGTTGCGGCAGGAGTAAGAAGGCTTGGATCAGCTGTTCAGGTTTTCTCGAACTCACAAATCTTATCTGTTTACCCCCACACCGAAATCAGCGGTAACAGATTGGCGCCGTCTGTAGGAACAACCACACGAACAGCCTCAGCCCCTTCCTTGTCGTCCTCTCCAACCATGCCTCCAAAGAAGGTCAGATCTAGAGGGTCCAGTCGCGGGACCAATCCCGCCGACCCTACAGAGGAAGCCCCTGCCAATCCTATTCCATAGCCCGAACTTCCTCCACCGGCCCCGCAGGGCCAACCTCCTCTTCCCAAACAGCAACCGACCAATGGCCTTGCCGGTCATAACGGTCGGAGACAGAAGCAGCCCCTCAACCCGGACCATGTCTCGGTCCATAATGAGTTCTCAGACTCAATGGCTTCTCATCACCCCGACCTCCGCAACACGATCCTGAACCGCCAGAAAGATGAGGACCTCCGCACCCCCCTAGACGAGAGGCAGACCCGAGAGGGAGCCTCCCGCCAGCATCGTGGTGAGCGGTCGCCTCACCGCCGAGACGCAGACGGTCTCCGGACCGAAGGGGCCGAGCGGCATCGCCCGAGCGCCGAAGGAGGAGGCCACATTCCCCCCGCGGATCGGCATCATCGCAGGAACAATGACGCGCCCATCACCCGTGCTGAGTTCCTACAATTTCAAGACACCGTACTGCAGGCTCTCAACCTTCGGCAGAACATCCAAAATGCCCAGAGGGCTCCAACGCCCCCGAGGGTTCCCAGTCCCCGACGCCGATCCCGAAGTCCTACCCCAGCTCCCAGTCGCCAGCAGCAGCACTACAGTCCTCGCCGATCCCAGGACTACCGACGCCGTAGTCCCCGCTCCCCTTCCTATGAGGAAGAGTCCGGGGGGTCGTATGATTACCAGCGGAGGGACGATGCCCTCAACCGCCGTCTCCATGAGGTGGAGAGGCGCATTGGTCGCATGGACAGAGAGGAGGAGTCCAGAGCAGGGACGGTCCGGCCCAGCAGACCCCCTTTCTCTCGGACGATCATGGAGGCCCCCATACCGAGAGGTTTCAAACCCCCGCAGTTTGAAACGTACTCAGGGGAGTCCGACCCAATTGATCACGTCGAAAGCTTCAAGACATTAATGCTGATCCATCAAGCTTCCAACGCTATGCTCTGCAAGACCTTCCCCGCCACCCTCCGGGGGTCGGCTCGGGAGTGGTACTCCAGACTCGCCCCCTCTTCCATCTTCTCGTTCGAGCAGTTCGAAACGCTGTTCATTACTCACTTTGTGAGTAGCAGGCGGGCCGAGAAGACGAGCCTCTCCCTGCTTAACCTGCGGCAGGAAAGGGGAGAGAAACTGAGGGACTACGTGAAGAGATTCACCGCAGAAGTCAGGTCCATCGCCTCCCTAGACCAGTCAGTGGCGACTGTTGCGTTCCAATCGAACGTCCTCAACTCCAACCTCCGGTCGTCCCTCACCAAGAAGCCCCCGCACAACTTTGCCGACCTTCTCCTAAGGTGCGAGAAGTACATCCGGGCGGAAGAGGCCGAGTGCCTCCCGAACTTTGGAGGATCGGCCTCCGGATCGAAGAGGAAGGCGACCGAGGGGGAGGGATCGAAGAAGATGCAGAAGGACAACGGCGGTCAGCGCCGACCTTCCCCTAGGTTCGAAAAGTTCACGCCCTTAATCACCAATGTCTCCACAATCTTGATGGAAGTGGAGAAGGAGGGGGTCATCCCTCCAGCTCCGAGGATGAACACCCCGGCTAAGAGGAGGAATAAGGAGAAGTTTTGCCGTTATCACAGGGACCACGGCCATGACACCAACGACTGTCGGGCGTTGAAAAATGAAATAGAGGCCCTCATCCAGAGGGGGCAACTGGCCAAATTCGTTAAGGCAAGCGATCAGGCGGATCGCGGCACTCCTCTGCCTCGGGGGGCTAACAAGCGCTCCGAACGGCGCGAGGAGACGCCCGAATTCGAGGAAGAGCGGGTCCTGCACCTCATCCATGGAGGACCTATGGGGGGTTCCTCCAACTCCTCTCGGAAGGCCTTCGTCCGGGAGGTCAACTCGGTTCACAGCGCCCCTCCCCCGAAAGGCCTCGGAGTCCCGGTGACTTTCTCCGATGAGGACCTCGAAGGGGTCCGAACTCCCCACTGTGACGCCCTCGTCATTGACCTTCGCATGGCCAACTTCAAGGTGCAGAGGGTCCTAGTAGATAACGAGAGCTCGGTGAACATCCTCTTTCTCTCGGCCTTCCGAGGCCTGCAGCTGTCCCAGGACCGTCTCAAGCCGGCCGGTTACACACTCCACGGGTTCACGGGGGTCCCAGTAACTGTCGAGGGGGTGATAACGCTAGACGTGACTGCTGGAAGCACCCCTACTACCCGGACCGAGCCGATGGACTTCATGGTCGTCGACGTCCCGGCAGCGAATAATGTCATTCTGGGCCGACCCGGTGTAACTCCTATTTCCCCGTATTTATATTTTGTACTGTTTTGTGCCTTATTGTACTCTCTCGTCTATTTTGAGATCATGTAATTTGTTCTGATTGAATGAAATTATTATTCTTGTCTCAACTCAAATTGTGGGTTCTTTTATCAAATTCAATTGTGTGCTATTTGTACCGTTCTTCATGAGAAATGGACGGATTCTTCTCATTATCTCTCTCATCCGCATTTTTGTGCATTTTGACCATTTCTTCTGTTGGGCTCTTTTTGAAACGGATCCCCAAAACCCGCAAACCCGCAAACCCTATTATATAAACCCCTAACCCTAATCAAACCGTGTGACTGTTAAACCCTAATCTATACCCCGCCGCTAATCACCTTCTTCACCCCGTTCCCTTCTCCGTATCTTTCGCACGCCATCAACCCAAATTCCTCCACTCCGATCAGCACCACCACCTCCACAACTCCATCGCCTCCGCCATCTCTTCAACCACAGAACCCACCACCTTCGAATCCAAACTCCGAACCCACCTTCGAACAAACCCACTCTCGCCATTACCATTTCCCCGTCACCTCGCCCTCCGACCACTACACCATCACTTCGCCGCTTCCAGCACACCCCCCTCGACCGCCTCTACCTCTCCGCTGCGTCGCCAGACGCCGCCGAACCCCAACGCCCACTCCCTGCTCTCACCCTCTGTTCGAACCCACGAACAGAGCAGTCCCGCCGTCGCCTTCCGTCCACCCTCGTGCCTCCGCCGTGCCACCGTCGCTGCGTTGCTTCCCGACGTAGCGCCGCCGTCGAAGAACCCCGCCGTCGCCGCTCGTCCCCATCTCTCTCTCCCTGTTTCGAACAGCGTCGAAGAAGAAGAAGGAGGGAAAGGCGGGATCGAATCTCAGCCATCAGATCCGCGCCAAGATCCGCATCGTGATTGCTGTTCGGTGTTCGTCCACACCAGATCCAGATCCGCTGCACGCTGTTCTGGCGTCAGATCCGCTGCTTCGGAGCGATCTGATTCGTCCGTCTCGCTGTTCCGTGTTCTGGCGCAGCCGATCCTAAGCTGCTGTTTGCTGTTGTGGGCCGATCGCGTGTGAGGAAAACTCGATCTCCGGTAGATTTTTGCACGCGCTTTTTGAGGACTTCTTCCGGATTTTTCTACCCAAATTGCTACCACTAGTGGAGTTTATCATCGTCATCTAAGGCAAGTAACCTTGTACATCTTATTGTTCTAGTACAAGCCTCCTTGAAATACTACAAATAGTTAGCTTGTGACTCCCCTTTGAAATATCATTGTAAATCAATTTTGAACCTTCAAACCCACAATTCTAAGAGTCACAAAACTTCCTCGTATTAAATAATAATCAATTGGACTCTTTTACCCCCTTGAACACATGAATCACATGGACATATGAATTAAGGAGCCCTAAAATTTGTAGATACATATATATTTAGCATTTTGACGAACTTGCAACTATTATGACTTGAAAAACATTTATTAGTTGCTGTTTTGACCTCCATGATTATGTATTTATGCTACTTAACAACTTAGACGCCAAATGACTTTTTCCCATGAAATCTACATTAGTAAATTATTTCTGTGTTTCTGTCTGAATGTTCTTTTGCGGTTTCGACCCTTTTATCATTCGAATCTGGGCCCGAGCCCTGAATAGAAATTGTAGATCCGGATGTGTAGATATCGATAGACTCCAAAATGATCGAATTTGGAGCTACGGTCTAGGAGTTATGTCAGTTATACTGCAACTGTGTCAGTAGACGCAGAATTGCAAAACTGCTGTATATATTTACTTCGCAAATTAATTTAGCTGTGTAAACAGCGAGCGTTCGACCCCAAATTTTATATGTAGCTGCTGGACACCATATAGGATATCCCCAATTTTTCTTAGAATTAAATTACAATATTTCACATATGTATGCTTGCTTGATAAGAGTTAATAAGTGTAACAAGCCGGGGTTATGGGAAAGACTATAGAATGGACAATATAGATAAGTGTACTCGGAAGGGGGCCCGTGTTTCCCAATACTTGGTTCATGAACTTGTTGTATCTTGTTCGATTCATGGAGTCGGTTACTCGGCTCATGAACTTGTTTGATTCTTGAACCCATTGTGCGGTTCTTGAACTTGCTTGTGGATCGCGAACTTGCTTCGTGAACTTGTTATTTAATTTCCGATTCATGAACCATGGCTTGCTTGATACTTGATACCTGAGTACGCCGCCCTATAAAATCCATTACTAGGTCTAAACGAAACTGTTTGACTGTAGCAACCATGTAGTAAAAATATGGATGCATGTCGTGCTACCTAGATAGTAATCACAACTAGACTTGAACTTGATAACTTGAACTAGACTTGAACTTGATAACTTGAACTAGACAACTTGTTACTTGAGACTTGACAACTTGACATTTGAGACCTGACATTTGAAATAACATATGACACTAGACTTGAGGTTTGTCGCTTGATATTAAATACCCCTATAGGTATACCTGACATGTGTTACACCACTAGCAGTTGTTATCCAATCTAGTTATTAAGATGTTTCCTCTTGCTAGCTAGTCCTTGTTTTGACCACTACTTCTTATAACTTTGTTATATTCTTGATTCCAATTCTTGTTTCCCTTACTTGTACTTGCTTTCACTATTTGTGGCCCTAGCTTGCACTAAGGGCATTTTCTCTTGTTTTCCCCCTTGTTTCTCTTTTTATATTTATTAAACAGACTTTGGAGACGAGCTTCCCGCAGGAATTGGTGAGCAAAGGTTCTAGCCTTCACATGGAGAAGAACTTGACTAGAATATTTAATTCTTGCACTATTTGTTCATTTTGGATTATTATTTCTTGGAATTTGAGAACTTGTAACGGGCTGATGTTCCCGAGTTTAATTTGATTCAGACTTGAAACTACTTGGATGTTTTATCATATTTCAGTTGTTTCTGTTGCTAATAAAGTATTCATGCATGCTTGGTTTTATATATCTCTCTTGTTATATACTTGTTGTGATGCTGAGTCGATCCTACAGCTTATGAATGATGTTAAGATCATTCGCTGGGGCTTCGTCACGTACTCGTATTTCCGTATTTTGGGAAGCGGGGCGTGACAAGGTTTTTAGTGGTATCAGAGCCAGGTTGGCTAATGTGTTAGTTAACTAATGCATTAGACAGGCCTGACTCAGTCAGGGTTAACTCAGCATTTGACAGGCCATGAAATTGCATGAAAAATTTTATTATCAACTTGATCTGGATCCTGATTGTTTGGGTTTGTGCAGGATATGGCTCGAAGGAACGCTTCGTCTGCCCAGTCTGGGGGTGATCAGACTGACCATCCCGCCATTATGCAACTGTTACAGATGCAGCAAGAGCAAAACGAGCGGCACGCACAGCAGATGATGCAAATGCAGAGAGAGCATGCCGAGTTGATGAGGGCAGCCTTAGGAGCTGCCAACAGAGAGCCGCTTGCACCTGCACCTGGGGGATTGCCACCTAGACCGGGCAATGTAGCCGATTTTATGAGGTTACATCCCGATAAGTTTACAGGTGCTGAAGGTCCACTGGAGGCTGAGTAGTGGCTCATTAGGACGGAGCAGCTGTTGATCGCTGCCAGGATAGCTGACGTGGACCGAGTGGATGTCATAAGCATCCAGCTGGTGGATCTTGCCCACATCTGGTGGCGAGCTGAGATGGAGAGACTTGAGCGCCCCGTCGCCTGGGCTGTTTTCAGGGAGAGCTTCCTCACAAAGTTTTTCCCTGATGTCATCAGGAACGATATGGAGCGACAGTTTGTCGCGCTCACCCAGGTTCGTCAAATAGTGTTTTATATGCAAAAATTTCATTTTCCAATTTATGATATATTGATGCTTAACTAAGACACTATCTTGAACCAGGGAAATCGGACCGTGGACGAGTATGTCGCGGAGTTTACCCGTTTGAGCCGTTTTGCCACGACTATGGTGGCTGATGATGAGGCCAAAGGCCGTCGCTTTTTACTGGGCTTGGATATCGATATCCAGGATCGCCTAGCTGCTTTGAGGCTTCGTTCCTACCCCGACATCCTAGAGGCTACTAGGAGCCAGGAACAGACAAGCAAACGGAAGCGTGCTATCAAGCAGACTGCCTCGCACCCTATTGCTGCTAGGCCCACTGGAGGGCCCATCAGGAGGCCAGTTCCAGCCCACCCTGCCAGGGCTGCTCCTTACCCTGCTGCTCCACAGAGGGGGACTTACTGTGACTTCTGTCAGATTCCCGGGCATGTGCGCAAGGATTGCAGACGGGCTAACTGTCGATGTTTCGAGTGTGGTGCTGGTAATCACATTGTTCGGGACTGTCCGCAGAGGAGGGTTGAGCCAGCTCAGGGTCAGGCCAGGCCGCCACTCCCCCCTCAGCATCAGATCGTCGGTCAGAGGACCGCTGCCTCGAGGAGAGGTCAGGCCTTCAACCTGACTGCAGAGGAAGCTGAGACCGCGGAGGAGGTCGTTGCAGGTATAATTGTATTTTATTGTTTGTTATTTATTTTATGCCTTATTGTTCATCTTGCATTATGCCTTGTGTAGTTCTTTTCACACCAGTATTCCCTATCCCTTATTATCCTACATATTTATCTCTTCCCATATTTTGACTCTATCATAGGTATTATCCTAGTCCATTCCTTTCCTGCCCATGTCCTATTTGATTCCGGGGCGACCCACTCTTTTGTTTCCTCCCGCTTCGTGGATCAGCATCAACTGGAGTGCAGTGATATGCAGACAGCTTGGAACATCACCACAGGTGGCAGTGTTGTCGTTTGCTCCAAGGAGTGTAAGCAGAGTCCCTTGATTATAGGGGACAGGGATTTCAAGGCAGACCTGATAATGATTGGCAATTCAGGTTTCGATGTGATTCTCGGCATGGATTGGCTGGGAGAGTCTCATGCTGTCATCGATTGCCGAGAGAAGAAGGTTGTATTCAGGATTCCGGAGCATGATGAGTTTGAATTCCATGCTGGAGAAACACCTCTTGGGCGTGGTAAGAAGGTGGCAAATGATGAAGATTGTGCAATGGAATTGCACACAGGCTGTGAGGCTGCGCCTCTTGTAGTGCGGGAATTCCTGGATGTGTTCCCAGAGGAATTGCCCGGGTTACCTCCGGATCGAGAAGTGGAGTTCGGTATTGATGTTCTACCGGGTACAGTACCTATATCGAAGAGCCCGTACAGAATGGCGCCAGTCGAGCTTGCAGAGTTGAAGGTGCAAGTTCAGGGTCTTTTGGATTTGGGTTTCATCAGACCGAGTGTGTCACCGTGGGGAGCTCCTGTGCTATTCGTCAATAAGAAGGACGGAAGCCGCAGGTTGTGCATGGATTACCGAGAACTGAACAATGTTACTGTGAAGAATCGGTATCCATTACCCAGGATTGACGACCTATTTGATCAATTGGGCAGTGCTGCAGTGTTTTCGAAGTTGGATCTTCGCTCGGGGTACCATCAGGTGAAGGTGAAAGCAGCGGATGTGCCGAAAACTGAGTTCAGGACCAGGTACGGGCATTATGAGTTCTTGGTGATGCCCTTCGGTGTCACGAATGCCCTAACAGTGTTTATGAGTTTGATGAACAGAGTCTTCTCCCAGTTCCTTGACAGATTCATGGTGGTCTTTATAGACGATATCTTGGTGTATTCGCGGGATCGAGAAGAGCATGCGGAACATCTGTGAACAGTCTTACAGACTCTGAGAAAGAACAAGCTTTATGGGAAGCTCAGCAAGTGTGAGTTCTGGCTTGATCGGGTTCCATTCTTGGGACATATTATCTCGGGCGAGGGAGTCTCAGTTGATCCGTCCAAGATTGCTGCAGTGCAGGATTGGCCAGTGCCAAAGACAGTTTCTAAGGTGAGGAGTTTCCTCGGGCTAGCAGGGTATTACAGGAAGTTTGTACAGGACTTCTCGAAGATTGCTGGGCTATTGACTAAGCTGACAGGGAAGGATCAGAGGTTTGTATGGAATGAGGCCTGCAGTGAAGCTTTCGCCGAATTGAAGAATAGGTTGACTTCAGCGCCCGTGTTAACTATACCAGATGGTTCGGGTGGCTTCATTATTCACTGCGATGCTTCAGGCAGAGGTCTAGGTGCAGTGCTGATGCAGAAGGGTCGGGTGGTTGCTTATGCATCCAGGCAGTTGAGGCCGCACGAGAAGAACTACCCTACTCACGACTTGGAGTTGGCAGCAGTGATCTACGCTCTGAAGTTGTGGAGACACTACTTGCTGGGAGACCGAGTGGAAATTTTTACTGACCACAAGAGTCTCAAGTATGTCTTCACTCGGAAGGAGCTGAATATGAGGCAGAGGCGCTGGTTAGAATTGATGGCTGACTACGACATCAACTTGCAGTATCACCCTGGTAAGGTGAACATGGTGCCAGATGCATTGAGCAGGAGACCAGCCGTCATGTGTTTGACCCAACAGAAGGAACTTATCGAGCAGATCCAGATCCAGATCCAGATCAGATCCAGATCCGCCGTGATTGCTGTTCGGTGTTCGTCCACACCAGATCCAGATCCGCTGCACGCTGTTCTGGCCTCAGATCCGCTGCTTCGGAGCGATCTGATTCGTCCGTCTCGCTGTTCCGTGTTCTGGCGCAGCCGATCCTAAGCTGCTGTTTGCTGTTGTGGGCCAATCGCGTGTGAGGAAAACTCGATCTCCGGTAGATTTTTGCACGCGCTTTTTGAGGACTTCTTCCGGAATTTTTCTACCCAAATTGCTACCACTAGTGGAGTTTATCATCGTCATCTAAGGCAAGTAACCTTGTACATCTTATTGTTCTAGTACAAGCCTCCTTGAAATACTACAAATAGTTAGCTTGTGACTCCCCTTTGAAATATCATTGTAAATCAATTTTGAACCTTCAAACCCACAATTCTAAGAGTCACAAAACTTCCTCGTATTAAATAATAATCAATTGGACTCTTTTACCCCCTTGAACACATGAATCACATGGACATATGAATTAAGGAGCCCTAAAATTTGTAGATACATATATATTTAGCATTTTGACGAACTTGCAACTATTATGACTTGAAAAACATTTATTAGTTGCTGTTTTGACCTCCATGATTATGTATTTATGCTACTTAACAACTTAGACGCCAAATGACTTTTTCCCATGAAATCTACATTAGTAAATTATTTCTGTGTTTCTGTCTGAATGTTCTTTTACGGTTTCGACCCTTTTATCATTCGAATCTGGGCCCGAGCCCTGAATAGAAATTGTAGATCCGGATGTGTAGATATCGATAGACTCCAAAATGATCGAATTTGGAGCTACGGTCTAGGAGTTATGGCAGTTATACTGCAACTGTGTCAGTAGACGCAGAATTGCAAAACTGCTGTATATATTTACTTCGCAAATTAATTTAGCTGTGTAAACAGCGAGCGTTCGACCCCAAATTTTATATGTAGCTGCTGGACACCATATAGGATATCCCCAATTTTTCTTAGAATTAAATTACAATATTTCACATATGTATGCTTGCTTGATAAGAGTTAATAAGTGTAACAAGCCGGGGTTATGGGAAAGACTATAGAATGGACAATATAGATAAGTGTACTCGGAAGGGGGCCCGTGTTTCCCAATACTTGGTTCATGAACTTGTTGTATCTTGTTCGATTCATGGAGTCGGTTACTCGGCTCATGAACTTGTTTGATTCTTGAACCCATTGTGCGGTTCTTGAACTTGCTTGTGGATCCGCGAACTTGCTTCGTGAACTTGTTATTTAATTTCCGATTCATGAACCATGGCTTGCTTGATACTTGATACCTGAGTACGCCGCCCTATAAAATCCATTACTAGGTCTAAACGAAACTGTTTGACTGTAGCAACCATGTAGTAAAAATATGGATGCATGTCGTGCTACCTAGATAGTAATCACAACTAGACTTGAACTTGATAACTTGAACTAGACTTGAACTTGATAACTTGAACTAGACAACTTGTTACTTGAGACTTGACAACTTGACATTTGAGACCTGACATTTGAAATAACATATGACACTAGACTTGAGGTTTGTCGCTTGATATTAAATACCCCTATAGGTATACCTGACATGTGTTACACCACTAGCAGTTGTTATCCAATCTAGTTATTAAGATGTTTCCTCTTGCTAGCTAGTCCTTGTTTTGACCACTACTTCTTATAACTTTGTTATATTCTTGATTCCAATTCTTGTTTCCCTTACTTGTACTTGCTTTCACTATTTGTGGCCCTAGCTTGCACTAAGGGCATTTTCTCTTGTTTTCCCCCTTGTTTCTCTTTTTATATTTATTAAACAGACTTTGGAGACGAGCTTCCCGCAGGAATTGGTGAGCAAAGGTTCTAGCCTTCACATGGAGAAGAACTTGACTAGAATATTTAATTCTTGCACTATTTGTTCATTTTGGATTATTATTTCTTGGAATTTGAGAACTTGTAACGGGCTGATGTTCCCGAGTTTAATTTGATTCAGACTTGAAACTACTTGGATGTTTTATCATATTTCAGTTGTTTCTGTTGCTAATAAAGTATTCATGCATGCTTGGTTTTATATATCTCTCTTGTTATATACTTGTTGTGATGCTGAGTCGATCCTACAGCTTATGAATGATGTTAAGATCATTCGCTGGGGTTCGTCACGTACTCGTATTTCCGTATTTTGGGAAGCGGTGCGTGACAAGGTTTGTAATGTGGGGGATGGATTTACTAGACGCCGAGCGACATGTTCGGCAATGTAACTCTTGCCAGAAACACTCCAGCATCCGTCGCCTCCCTCAAGCCAACCTCGCCTCCCAATCAAGTCCTATCCCCTTCGCAATGTGGGGGATGGATTTACTAGGGCATTTCCCTCCGGCTCTGGGTCAATTCAAGTTCTTGGTCGTAGCCATCGACTACTTCTCGAAGTGGGTCGAAGCCGAGCCCCTCGCCACAATAACCGAGAACAAGGTGGTACAATTCTTCTGGAAGAACATCATCTGCAGGTTCGGCGTCCCCCGTGTCCTCGTGACGGACAACGGGACTCAGTTCACTGGCGCAGCATTCCGAGCTCTGTGCGACGACCTTGCCATCCAGCAGCGCTTCTCGTCCGTCTCCCACCCTCAATCGAACGGACAGGCAGAGAACGCTAATCGGCAGATCCTCGCAGGCATCAAGAAAAGGCTGGACAAAAGTTCCAAAGGCTTATGGGTCGACCAACTCCCCAATGTCCTATGGAACTACCGCACGAGCAAGCGGACCCCCACAGGCGAGTCCCCTTTCAACCTCACCTATGGGTCCGAGGCCGTGATACCTCTCAAGGTCGGAATACCTTCTCCTCGGCTCACAGCCTATGACGAAGAACAGAATGCCAGGGACCTCAGAGCAGACTTAGACCTGATAGATGAGCTGAGCGAAAGAACATCAATTCGGCAGCAGAATTACCGAAGAAGGGTCGAGTTGGCATACAACAAGAAGGTCCGACCCACCAACCTTAAGCAAGGGGATTTGGTCTTGAGAAAACTGGCCATATCCTTCCCCAGTCAGAAGAGCAAGCTGGCTCCGAACTGGGAAGGGCCGTACAGGATCACGAGGGTAGTTCGGCCCGGAGCATATCGTCTTGAAGATCTAGAGGGCAGAGAAATTCCGAGGACCTGGAATGCCGACCACCTCCTAAAATACCAAGAAAGCGCTCCGGACGAGCCAGGGGTAGATCACCGTTCGGAATTGCTCCCACAACCGTTGAACTACACCGATGGTTCGGAGTCCAACACTCGGCTCGACTTTACCTCCGCGGCTCGCCTCCGGACGAGCTAGGGGTAGATTGCCGTTCGGAATTGCTCCCACAACCGTTGAACTACACCGATGGTTCGGAGTCCAACACTCGGCTCGACTTTACCTCCTCGGCTCGCCTCCGGACGAGCCAGGGGTAGATCGCCGTTCGGAATTGCTCCCACAACCGTTGAACTACACCGATGGTTCGGAGTCCAACACTCGGCTCGACTTTACCTCCTCGGCTCGCCTCCGAACGAGCCAGGGGTAGATCGCCGTTCGGAATTGCTCCCACAACCGTTGAACTACACCGATGGTTCGGAGTCCAACACTCGGCTCGACTTTACCTCCTCGGCTCGCCTCCGGACGAGCCAGGGGTAGATCGCCGTTCGGAATTGCTCCCACAACCGTTGAACTACACCAATGGTTCGAAGTCCAACAGTCGGCTCGACTTTACCTCCTCGGCTCGCCTCCAGACGAGCCAGGGGTAGATCGCCGTTCGGAATTGCTCCCAAAACCGTCGAACTACAACGATGGTCCCGGAGTCCAACACTTGGCTCCCAGTCCCCCCAAGCTTGCTTCGCGGCAGACTGGGAGTGGTCCACCCCTCAGCTTCGCCAGCGGAGGGATACCGAAGCTATGTTCGGCCACATAATCCGAGCAATCTTGCCTAGCAGCCGAAGCCCGAAACCCTATGCCTTCGGCCGGCTACCGAGCAAGTGCCTTTCTGACCCTGCAAACGGAGAAAACTCACTTTCACCTCAACTTTCGCGCATGATCTCGATCAGACGGCCCAGATCTTGCCACCGACGCTAAACGACAAGATAGCGTTCTCTTGGGAACTGAGCCACCTCGAGATTCGTGCCAACATCCAACGGTTCAGATCTTGCCACCGACGCTAAACGACAAGATAGCGTTCTCTTGGGAACTGAGCCGCCTCGAGATTCGTGCCAACATCCAACGGTTCAGATCTTGCCACCGACGCTAAACGACAAGATAGCATTTTCTTGGGAACTGAGCTGCCTCGAGATTCGTGCCAACATCAGACGGCCCAGATATTGTCAGAATCGCTAAAACGACAAGGTAGCACCCCGTCAATAGCTCGTTCGCCTCGAGGATCTCGCCGACGGCACCAAGTGCTCAGCTCGAGGACCTCGGCACGGCCGACACACACACAAGCGAAATAAGTACGCAGAACCACAAAGGAATTTTATTAATAATCGGGACACAATACAAAGCAGTCTTTCCATAGTTACAAAGTGTTGGGAAACAAAAAAAATACAACGCCGACCCATTACACTTGGTCCTCAAACAGAAATGTCTTCACTGGACTCTTCGGTCGCCAACCCTTCCACTTCGGCTGTTAGCCCCTCCGCCTCCTTCCGAAGTTTCGCCTCCACAATCTGCAAGTGCTGGATCTCGGAGAGCAAATCGTCCCGCTCGGCTAATATCTTCGACTGATTGTGCCGAATACACTGAACCCGAAGAGCGTTGCTAAAATCTGTCTGTGAGTCCTCGTCTCCCCCTGCGGAGGTCGCCTCGATGATCCTACTCTCCAAGCGTTGGATCTCGGCGTCCCGTTGGCCGAGGACGGACTGAAGGTGGGCCCGCTCGCTCTCAGCTCGACGTAACCCCAGCTCCATTCCACGACGCCACTCTCGGCACTTTGACGAGCATGACTTCGCCACCCCGGAGCTCACTTCGGCATCAGCTTCATTGTCCGAGCCGTTGGGATCGGTGTATTGGTCTGACACCAGGAGCTGAAAAGAAAGGAAAATGAATGGCAAGGTTTCAATACACTTCCGAGGCGCAAGACTTGAAGAATTGTCCAATCAAACTTTCAAACTCGTATATAGTAGCTTCACATACACCAAGACCGACTCTACTACAAAGTTTTACAACAAATCAGAAGGAACATAAAACGACATGATCAGGGCCTCTTCAGAAGGGAACGCTTCGGTTTAAGGAAACGCGAGGACGACGAGGCCTGCCCTCCGAACTCGATCCTAAACCAACAAAGCGTGAACCCCCTTCGCTGCTGACCCTAATTGTGGCGCCGGCCGAGGCACCGCTCGACGAGACGGCTGTGCTACTCTGAGCGTCAGCAGGGCTCCGCCTAGTCACAGGAAAACGTGTCGCGAGTTCATAAAAAGAAATCCCTCTCTCGCTCTCTTCGCGAGTGCACGACGTACTGCGGACGTTAGCCCTCTCCGGCATAGGCTTGAGCGACGCGACCTCTTCCTCCAGTTCAATGATTCTGTCTCTCAGAGCGTCGTCCTTCGCCAACTTCTTCATACGAGAAGGCCTCGACGAGCCAGAGACGTTGGTGCCATCGGTCGCGAGTCGTCGGAAGTGGGTGACCTCGATCCCCCTATCTATCGTGATCCTTCTGAGCCTGTCGACCTCGGCCAACAACCTCTTACGCTCGGCCGACGCCTTCTCTAGCTCAGAAGTTAGCTTCTCTTTCGCCGCCGAGCGTTCTTTCTCCGCTAATTCCATGTGTTGGACCTCGGCCAAAAGCTCGCCATTCTTCTGCTCGGCGGCAGTGAGCTCTCTACGGAGCCGCTCGACCTCGCCTTCGGGACAAGGGGCTTGGGGGTACTTCCACAGTTGCCACAGCTCGCGACAATACCTCCGCACAGCTACCTTCGTCTCCTCTAGCTTCAAGAGCATGAGAAACCGATTCTGTCGGCTGTTCGAGAGCTCACCCCTCGTTTTGGCCAGCTCCTTGCGAAGGTGTGCGACCTCCGTAATCGGACCGAACCTTACCTGAAAGTCAGAGATAAATCTGAGACCCGACACTTGGATAAATCCGAGAATTCAATGCCAAATCAAACACAAAATCCGAGACTCAACACTTGGATAAATTTCGGCCAAAAAAAATATTTTCATTCAAAACCGAGGAGAAAGTTTTACAAAAGCGGTGGCCAGTCCGCAGTTAGGCTTACAAAAAGAGACAAAACAACAAAAGATTAAAAGAGACAACCGAGTCAGGGGTCGACCTTTTTGTCGTTCGGGTCCGTCGACCCCCCGGTCTTGTCCTCGCCATCGCCCTCGCCTTCGCCTTCGCTCCCGCTCTCCTCCTCGGAGTCGTCCTCCTCCTCGCCCTCGGCCTCGGTCTCTCCTGGGCCTTCGACACCTTCCGTTTCTCCCTCGGGGTCGAGCAGCCCCTCGGGAACCTCCTCCTCCCCTTCCACGGGGTCGTAAAAACGGTAGGAGGACGTGTCGAAGCCCGGGTTCTTGGCGGCTACGTGGAGCAAGGCTCGACCGTAGGCATCCTCCATGTTCTGGAGCATGTGTTGCGCGGCCTCCTCCTGCACGACCTTCTTCACCTTCTTCACCTTCTTCTGGTGTTTGGCCATGATCTTCTCAGCCCTCTTTCGAGCCTTCTCCGCTTCCGACCGAGCATTGGCCAGCGCCTCCTTCAGCTCGGCAACCTCCTTCTCCGAAGCCTCAAGCTTGGTTGCCGTGTCCTTCGACAGCTGAATGGCGTCGGCCAGCTGCTTCTCCAGCCCTTCCACTTCGGCACCCCTCTTCGCCAAGAGGAGCTGCTCGGCATCAAGCAGCTTCGTGGCCTTAACACGCTCCGCCCTCTCCCGTTCATTCTCTTGCTCCTTGCTCGCAAACTCCTCGAGCAGGAAATTGAAGTGGCAGAGGGTCTGAAAAAGAACAGCACATTAAAACCCGAACCCAAGGACTTAGAAAAATTCTAAGAAAGAAATTTTGATGAGGGAGAGCTCGGCCTACTTACCGACATTGTATTCCGAGCAATCTGCATCACGGCGTCCCCTGCTAGCCCGGCCTTCAGGGTCGCTCGATCCTTTGGGGTCGGCAGGTGCCTCACTACTTCCATGCAGATGTTGCCGTCGCCCAAGAAGCCGTCGACGTTCATCACCTGCCAGTCAGGGACGAAGATCTGCTTATGACGCTCGGTCAAGATCTTCTCCGCCTCGGCAGTGAGGGACAGAACTTGGAGGGACAACACATCCTTCACGCCGAACGCACCGCTCGACGAACCGGGAGCATCCCCCTTCGAGGTCGGTGTCGGCGCACCCGAGGCAGGAGGGTCGGGACCATGACGTCCCCCTGCTCGAGGACAATGACCTTCGGCTGGTCGGCGACCTTCGCGACCGAAGGCTTCTTCGAGGCTCGGCCGTCCTGAGGCCCTGCCGAAGGCCTCTTCTTCTTCGCCTCCTGCTCCGACCTGCCCTTCGCCATCAGAGCTTTGTAGTCCAGCTTCATCGTCTCTGCACAAGTCGAATGAAAAAACTTAGAAAAATTTTCATGAACTTTAAGCAAAGAGTATAAATACCAGAAGCATACTAGGGTCGATCGGACTGAGACCCCCTCGGAATAGATCCTCCTCGGTAATATCTTTCCAGCTTACCGCTGGCAGGGCGAGGAGCTTCTTCTGGACCTCCGTCTCCTCGTCACTCAGCACCGTCTCCTTCTTGGTTCGCTTGGGCAGACCATCCTTTGCCCAAACCATCGGGATCACCCATGGCGCAGGCGCTCGGATGATGAAATACTTCTCCTTCCAATGTTTGATCGAGTCCGGATTCTCGATCAGCTTCACGCCCGTCCGGGGCGAAAGATAGAACCTTTGTTCGTCTCGCCTTGGCTGACAAGGTTGGTAGAGGCTCCGAAAGAGGAACATACTCGGCTTGGCACCAACCTCTTGGCATCGGAGGACGAATGCCATGACGTGCCTCCATGTGTTCGGCATCAGCTGGGCGGGGCTCAGACCGTACCATGTCAAGACATCAACAACGAACGGGTGGAGGGGAAAACGGAGTCCGGCAATAAGGGAGTCGACCGGAAAGACGCACACGTCTGACGAAGACTTCGTATTGGCTCGGAAACCCGGCCCGGGGAGGAGCAGTCCGTAGTCGGAAGGGATCCGGAAACCCTCTCGGATCAGGTGAAGGTCGGCCTCGGTAAGAGACGAGATGGTATGGTCCACCTCGGACAGCTCTCTCGGTTCATTCTCCTCCACCAACTTAGCCGTGCCTTGGGTCACTCTCTCCAAGGTGTCCTCGGCATAGTCCCGTACACCTCCCACGCTCGACAGAGCAATGGGCTGTCGACCGAACGCTCCCGCTGTCTTCGGCGTCTCAACAATAGTGACCACGGCTTTACCCTTATGGGACGCCGCCGCGACCTCCTTAGGTGGCTCGGCTACTTCGCCCTCTCTATCCGGACGTACGACGCGCTGATCGGTCGGCTCCGCCACCTCCTTCCCTTTACCCCCTCGGCCTACTGCTTGATCCGAGGCGGGGGTCTCATCCGAGGACGTAACCTTAACCATTTTCTAAAAGAGAAGGGAAAGAAACTGACCTCGAAGTAACAACTACTGTCGGAAAGTTCACCGGAAACAAGAAATGCCTTGCCGCGTCAGCTAGCACCACCACTAAGGAGCTAAAAACTTCGAAGGCGAAAAGTAAGAACTGAAGAGAGAGAGTAAAAGTAAAAAATGAGACTTGGTCTGAGGGGGGGTGAAGATTTATAGTAAAAAGGAACGTCCCTTGGACTTCCAAACGAAAAAGTGCGACTCTTGGGCCGCTCTCGAAACGTCGCGAAGGCCCAACACAACTACCTTCTTCACCAAGACAACTAGCTCGGTATATCGGGACCGGGAGCCGAACTATACGCCATCCGACCACGCCAGCAAAGAGACCGGTCGGCTACCGAGCAAGTACCAATCCGAGTTGGCAAACGGAGAAAACTCCCTTTCTCCTCAAACTTCGCGTAAAATCTCAATCAGACGGCCCAGATCTCGCCGAGAACACTAGACGACAAGATAGTGTTTTCTCGAGAAATGTGCCCGTCTCGAGATGCGCGATGCCATCCAACGCTACAAATTGCGTCAAGTCGCTCGGATGGCCTACACTTCCTCCATACCCCACCTCTGTCTGAAGAAACCAGAAAAAAATTTAATTCAAAGTTTTAAGGCACCGCCTTCGGCGTGCCCCCCAGGCCCCATGTCTCGGTCGGTATTCCGCCAACCCACGGGGCCCGGTCAAAAACAGATCGGCACACCCCCCATCTCTAACTCCTTCGGGCCGACAACCATCGGAAGCTGCCGGCCCGGAAGGAAGACAGAGATGGGAAGAGGCCCATCATTCCGAAGCTGCTGCAGTCCCTCGGTTCCGGACTAGGGTCATCACCTCTTCTACCATGATCTTCCCCGACCCTGACACCCACGTTGGAGCCCTCAGAATCGGGTGAAGATCATGGTGGAAGAACGACCACCCGTCCTACCGAAACAGATCGTCCCCTTCAGATCCGGACTTCGGCGGTCAACCCTTCTGCCGAGATCTCCCCCGACCCTGACACCTCTACCCAGGCCGTCAGAATCGGGAGAAGATCTAGGCGAAAGAGCGATCCCCACGTCCTTCCAAAACACACAGTCCCTCGAATCCGGGCTTCGGTGGTCTGCCCTTCGGCCCAAACCTCCCTTGACCCTGACACCTCCACCCGGGCCATCAGAGTCAGGAGAAGATTTGGGCGGAAGAACGGCCACCAATCCTTCCGAAGTGAACCCCTCCGTCGGATTCGGACTACAGTCATTACCCCTTCTACCATGATCACCCCCGATCTTGACACCACCATCGGGCCAGTCAAAATCGGGTGATGATCATGGTGGAAGGGTGACCACCCGTCCTTCCGAACGAACTCACCCCTCGGATTCGGACATGGATCATCACCTCTTCCACCATGATCTCCGCCGACCTTGACACCCACTGTGGGGCAACCAGAGTCGGCAGAAGATCTTGGTGGAAGAACGACCACCCGTCCTTCCGAGGTAGTTCACCCCTCGGCTTCGGACATGGATCATCACCTCTTCCACCATGATCTCCCCCGACCCTAACACCCACGTGGGAGCAGTCAGAGTCAGGAGAAGACCATGGTGGAAGAACGACTACCCGTCCTTCCGAAGTAACTCGCCCCTCGGGTCCGGACTACGGTCGTCACCACTACTGCCTTATCCTCTCCCGCTCCTGACATCCCCTTTCGAGCCGTGAGGAACGGGAGAAGAACAAGGCAACAGAGCGACCACCCGTCCTTCCGAAGTAACTCATCTCTCAGATCCGGACTATGGTCGTCACCACTACTGCCTCGTTCCCCTCCGCTCCTGACATCCACTTTGGGGCCGTCAGGAACGGGAGAAGAAAAAGGCAAAAGAGCAACCACCCCTTCGGACCTCGAAAGATAAGTTACCCAAGGCCAATACCTCCGAGGTTTGAAACTCTACATTGTTGCGATTGAAATGACAAAGGGAGTGGGGTACTTATAAGCTCTCCTCCAAGGTCTGGCCATTATGACCCTCGAAAGTTGAAACGCCACGCATTAATTGAAGGAGTTATCCTTAATGACCTGGGGAATGTGGAACGCGCGCAAACCCCGGAGCACCATTAATGCCCTTGGGAACAGGATCGTCTCGAGACAGATTGCGCCACGTCGCTCGACCTGCCGAGACCCCCTGTCTTCGGTCGGCTGCCGAGCAAGCGCCTTCCCGAGCTCGCAAACGGAGAAAACTCACTTTCTCCTCAACTTTTCGCCCATGATCTCGATCAGACGGCCCAGATCTTGCCGAGGACACTAGGCGACAAGATAGTGTTTTCTTAGGAAACGTGCCCGTCTGGAGATGCGCGTCGGCATCCAATGGCTCAGATTGCGCCACGTCGCTCGACCTGCCGTGACCCCCTATCTTCGGTCGGCTGCCGAGCAAGCGCCTTCCCGAGCTCGCAAACGGAGAAAACTCACTTTCTCCTCAACTTTCGCGCATGATCTCGATCAGACAGTCCAGATCTTGCCGAGGACACTAGGCGACAAGATAGTGTTTTCTTGGGAAATGTGCCCATCTTGAGATGCGCGCCATCATCCGACGGCTCAGATTGCGCCACGTCGCTCGACCTGCCGTGACCCCCTGTCTTTGGTCGGCTGCCGAGCAAGCGCCTTCCCGAGCTCGCAAACGGAGAAAACTCATTTTCTTCTCAACTTTCGTGCATGATCTCGATCAGACGGCCCAGATCTTGCCGAGGACACTAGGCGACAAGATAGTATTTTCTTGGAAAATGTGCCCGTCTCGAGATGTGCGTCGCCATCCAATGGCTCAGATTGCACCACGTCGCTCGACCTGCCGTGACCCCCTGTCTTCGGTCGGCTGCCGAGCAAGCGCCTTCCCGAGCTCGCAAACGGAGAAAACTCACTTTCTCCTCAACTTTCGCGCATGATCTCGATCAGACAGCCCAGATCTTGCCGAGGACACTAGGCGACAAGATAGTGTTTTCTTAGGAAATGTGCCCGTCTTGAGATGCGCGCCATCATCCGACGGCTCAGATTGCGCCGCATCGCTCGGCCTGCCGAGCTCCCATCCCTCCGGTCGGCGGCCGAGCAAGTGCCTTTCCGAGCTCACAAATGGAGAAAAAAGCTTCCGAGCGATAACGACCGATGGATCTCTCAAAAATTTGCGCCCGTCTATGATCAACGGCCCAGATCGATCCACGTCACAAATCAGTATTTAAAATCATTTTTAATTTATTTTAATCGATTTATTTATTTAAAAATTGCGAAAAAACTGCTAAAAATTCGGGAAAATTAACTAAAAATTCTCGAAAATAATTAAGAATTCGGGGGTATATTTTTGAGCCCCTGAACAAACAATTATTGCCTAGAATGCACTGTTAAGGCCCCCGAACGATGAGTAAACACATCGCAAAATTAAATAAATAATCCGAAAAAATAGATAAAAGCTGTCAAATACTCGATATGGCTAGAGAACAGCACACGACATCAAAAAATTACCTCACTACCCCCTTCGAGATTCGAAATCCTCCATTTGGACTCCGATACAACTCCACTATCCACCAAAACAGTCAAACTACTCCTCAAAGGCTGATCACACTCAGTCTTTAGGAGTGGGGGGCTCGTGATATGGCTAAAAATGGGGTTAAATTAGAACCGTCCAGATTGGGTGCGAATCTCGAAACTCGGGGGTAAAATGGTAATTTTACATACAAGGTGGATCCAAAGCGGGTACTGGATCTCCTTCGCACGAGACCCAATAACCCACAAACGGGTCCACACCGATTGGGCACGGGTCCCGACTCGAGGCGAGCCCAGACCAGCAAGAGACAAATCAGGGCCACTGATTTGACCAAGTCAACGGCCTGATTTGCTCTCACCGGGAATCAAGGGGTTAGTTTCCTAAACAGACTGTAAGGATTTTTCTCCTAGCAGTTACACTGGGAACCAGGCCTCTAATCACTCCCCTGGTGACTATAAATACCTCCCCTCTGCCACTGTGACCAGGTTAATCACTCTTTTTCCACCTTAAGCTCTTTCTTTAATCACCACTGGTTACTGACAAGAGCGTCGAAGGGTGCGTCACCGGGATCAACCCCGGTGTCTCGCACTTCCTTGCAGGTTGCGGCAGGAGTAAGAAGGCTTGGATCAGCTGTTCAGGTTTTCTCGAACTCACAAATCTTATCTGTTTACCCCCACACCGAAATCAGCGGTAACAATACCCTAACCCTAACCCTAACCCTATGCACAATCTCAATTCCCATTCAATTCAAGCACTAGCTCAATTTAAAAATAATCAATATATATACTTTAAAATCTATAAAAATATATGTTTTATAGAAATTAAATTTTTTCTCCCAAAAATTGTCTGGTCAAAATAATCGGGACAAATCCACAGTTTAATCGAGAAGATATCCCGAGTCTGTCTTATCGGGTTCAGAATAGCTCATATGTCTGAAATCTCTCAATTAAAACTGATAACTATTAGAAAAATATGTAATCGTGTGCAATACTCAGACGTGCACAGATTACTATGCAAAAATATCCATATGCTATTTTGCGGAGTATTACATCACAAGCTTCTTGTAACGCCCTCTTAGGCCTACATCGCACCCACTCTTTTCCCACGCTCGATGTCGAAAGTCGGCTCTGATACCATTTGTAACGCCCCGCCCCAATACAAACAATTTATTTATTTATTTATTATTTATAGTACAACTGCTTACCACAGGCTGTCTCTCAAAAGGTGGTTAACCAATTAGGTGACTCTTGATCATAGGCAATTATATTTATTATTTATTAATCTGGTTAAACTCCCGATATGGGATCAATTAATCCCACATCACCACTCTTTTCCCGTGCGTGTGACGTCAGCAAAGACCCCCCCTCGAGCGGGCCCTACGCCACAACTGTAACCCCTAGAAATTTTGAATATATTAATAAATGAATTAAAGTGAATTTTGGTGATTTAATAAACATTTTTTCTGAAATTTTCCTTTTTGCACATGCAAATATTTTTCTTGGGAAACACAAAGTTAAGAAATTTATTTGGATGACATAATATTTGTTAGTGAGTAATAATTGTAAATTTTCTCGATTTTTATAAATCATTGTTGATATTTTTCCAAATATTGCTAAATGAATGGGTCTTTTTGCAAAAGTGTCACTTGGATGCAAATTTTCAAAAGGGTCAATTTTTCTGGGCTACTAGTGAGGTCGGCCAGATCTGGAAGGATTTGAGGAATTTAAATCCTACCTCAATTGTTTTATTTAGCTACCTAATATGATAAGTTTACATATGTAAAGATGTTTCTTAAAAGAATATTTTATCAAATCTTCACAAAACCCCTAAAAGAGTATCCCGACCTATATTTAGAGAGCAGCAGCCGTTCCCCACTGTTGAGAACCCAAAATTTGATTCTTCATTATTTTTCCTTGGACTTGGATCTTGAAGCTTTGCAAAAGGGAGAAGGAAAAGGCTCTCTTATTGCATTTGTTTCTTCAAATTAATCTTCTTTAAAGGTGAGTGATACTTATATCTCTTGTTTTGTTTTATGTTGGTTCAATATGATGGCTTGTCTAGTAGGATGCATGCAGAGGATTTTATGTTTGATGTAGTAAATAAATTTGATGAGTGAGTGGTAATTCTTTTGGTCGTTATCTATCTATATGATGAACTGATTATACGTTGTGAAATAAGATGATCAATTGAATAGATTGCATGTTGAGATCTTATTGGATTAGAAGTTGATGAATCTAAGTGAATGAATAATCAAACATCATCTTTATGAATGAATTAGAAATCGATGAGTGTAGTCTATTATGTATAGTTGGCCGAAAATTTATTTTTTTGCACATATCCTAATTTCGCCATGCTTGATCATTCATATATGTAAAAATGCAGAGATTTTTATGAGATTGGCATGATCAAGAATATGAATTGATGAATGAATGTATGTGAAAATTTATTAAGAATGATTAGAGGCTTGGTAATATCCTGATATTTTGCTCTGTACTTGTTTAATCGTATGAAGATTTTTTTTTGTTGTTCATCAAGTTTTATGCAAAAATTGGTATGCATATACATTTACTGTTTTCCTTGTTTATGTTCTCTGATCGATTTATGAATTGGGGAAAACTTGACCATTGATTGAGTTAGAGACAAAGAAGTAGGAACAATTGACTTAACAATGAATGTGTTGAACTTGATAATCACATAAGAGTGGATTTTGAGAGGAAGATCAAGTATTATATCTAGAAGTTGGGATTTGAATTTTTGGATCGGTATAGTGCATGCCAAACTTGAACATTTTGGATTTGTGTGAAATTTTCAATGAATCTGATTTGACTGGGACTAAGATGGATTGACCAACATACGCTATATGATGAGTTCTTTTAGGCATTTACTGATGTTTCAAGAATTTTTATGAAAAGGTCTTTTTTATAACTTTTATTCAATATCGTGAATTGGAACTTGAGATTTTTGTGAAGTTTATGAGAAGATTCGATTGATGTGTGAACTGAGATAGATTTGACCAAGATTGTGCCCATTATATTGTAGATTTTATCACAAGAAACCATGTATATATATATATATATAAGTTTTGAAAGTCGCAAAATCTTTGGCTGTAGCAGACTCGACATGTCAGTCGACCGAAACACATTTGAACGCGAAGTGGCAGTCGACTGTCATGCCTAGTCTGTTGCCTTTCGATACTGATGGTCGACCACAACGATTTGTACTGTGCTTGTTGGTCGACTGTCATGATATTTTTGGAGTTTTATTATTTTGAGCACTGTCAGTCGACTGCAGCGATTTTACACTACGTGTAACCCATATTTTCGCAAATACGTATTTTCTTGAGTATTTTTCTGTATCTCGATATTTATAAATTGTTATGGTTAAATTCGTTTTGAGTTTCTTTGTTAAAGCATTTTTCTAAACAATAATTATAATTATTTCGAATAAACTTTGTTTTCATTTCTACTTGATCAACTATTTTCGTTTTAACCCTAAAAAATATTGTTACTGTTGGGACTATTTCCATAAATTCCTATTTTTATAAACTGTCATTATTTTGATAATTGCTATTGTTATTGTTGGTATTATTTATTGCTATTTTGTTATTACTATTATTATTATTATTTTATTATTACTATTGTCACTATTATTGTTGATGGTCTTTTTTATTCTTATTGATTGAATGATATTACTAGTATTATTATTTTATTGACATGGTTATTTTAGTGTTCTTATGGTTATGGTGATTATTTATTATTATGATTGATTATTAAAACAAATCCCTTCTTATTTAATATTGGTGTTTTTAGTTGTTCCAGATATCTTATTTCTCGTATTCGAATTTGTATTGATCAATTATATTCATGTACAATGCATTTTTATTTATTGGATCTATACCCAAATACCCAATAACCCAATACCTTGTTTTCCCCTATAAATACCCTAATTAAAGCCTAACCCTAAACCAACCCTAATTAACCCTCAGCCGTCTTTAACACTGTGCTAACCTCCGCTGTTCATTTCCCCCTGTCCTGCTCTCTCTCCCTGTTACCCATTTGCCCAAGCCCCTCCGACCGCCTCGTCTCCTCATCGTCTACCTCCTTCCCCCATCCCCGCCCTCTCATCTCATCGCCTCCGTCGTCCAGAGCTCGAACCCATCGCCGTTGCCGACTTCGCCATTAACCCATCTCCTCGCCACCGTTCGTCTTCGCCCTCCGTGCACCCTTGCATCCACCAAAGAACCCCTCCCGCCTTGTTGTCATCGCCATCTAAGCCCTGAGCCCCCAGTCGTCGTCTCCTCTGTTTCGTCGAAAGAAATAAAGCTTTGTCGAGCCTCGGCGTTGCCATCGCTTCCCGACCGCATTGCCGTCGTGCCGCTGTCGCTGCCTCGCCGTGGTCGCCACTACCAAGCACCCCCACTGCAGTGGCGCACCGTCGCCGCCAGCATCCCGGTTCTCCCGCTCTCTCCCTCTCTCTGTCGAAGGAAGAAGAAGAGTAGGCAGTGGGAGTTGGTGCTTTTTGGTGTTTTGTGTGGTAGGGTCCCAACTCCCGTGTTTGCTGTTGTGTGAGGGGAGATCCGACCTTGTGTTGTTGTCTTGTGTTTGTTGTTCGCTGTTTTGTCCGTGTCTCGCCGTGTTTTGGATCGTCTCCTGGGATTCTTATCCCGTTATTCTTTATTATTCGAATCTGTAATTTAATAGGCAAGTCTCTTCTTGAACTAATATTTTGTTTTGTTCAAGTTCATTTGATCTCTGCAAGTATATCCAGTCCCTTTCGTTATCATACTGCTATTGAAACTCCGTTAAGTCTATTGAGGGTTTACACGAGCTAACCCGATATATTCTTAACATTGTGTCACTCTCTTTGGTCTAAAACTAGTCCCTATTATTTTTTTTTGCATATGCACAAATACATGAAAATAACTAGATCCATGATATAGACTTGTTGATGAATTGTATACATGTTAGATTGAATTTGATTGATGAACTAATACCATGCTTGTGAAAATGTATCTTAAACATAGAAATATGCATGTTGACACCTAGGATCATTTTGATTACCAATTTGCATGAAATATATGGTTGCATGATTTATTTATTGACCCTTTTATGTTAAAACAAATTCTGGGCTACTAGTTGTTCTATTTTGAATTAGATTTTCAACCAGGTTACTGTCACAATTTGAAATAACTTTCTGAACATGAAATTTAGCCTCCGATGTCTAGTTTACGTCCTTTTTTGCGAATTTGAATTCCGATGTGTAATCTGTTAGATATCATCATTTTTGTACGACTGTGTCGGAATTTCCAGATTCACAAATGCATGCGTATCCTGCTGTTCTATAATTTAATTGACCATGCTAACAGTAAAATAAAAATATGAAATAAATCTACCTAAACCTAGACATGTGTAGGAATGCCCCAGAATTTTAATAGATTTATTTGATGAGTTTTCTAACCTGAAACAAATAGTTGAACACAATGTATAGCATGCTGCCTGAACATAAAACCTGAATAGAATAGAGTTTTCACCCTAGTTCCTGTATCTTTTATATGCCTTAATTATATTGGATAGAACCGTGTGGAAGCCTAGTTTCTAGAACTTCCAACGGATTCAGGTTTGCTATTTTGTAGTGACCGTAATCCATATTTTAGTACAGTAAGGTCATGTTGTCCTGATTGTGTGAATTGTGCTTATTTGATGTGGTTGCTTCTTGCTTTGTCTGTAACGCATAGAATTAGACACACTTAGTATCTTACAACATTGAAACCTTCTTGCATGCTCACATAGGATGAAAATAAACTATTAACAAGCCGGTGTATTATGGGTAGACTTGGTAGTGAACGATCGGAAAATGCACTCGGTAAGGCCTTATTGTTATATCGTCATTAAAGGAGGAGATTTTCATGGAAGAAGATTATCATGTTATCACGTTATCATGTTATCATGTTACACCGAGTACACAATCCGTAAATTCACCATCAGTCTAAAACGTTCACTATGTCTTTGCGCTGAATCTGTAGTATGGGATGCAATAGTATATGCACTAGATAGGCTAATAAAATGATTAATAACCTACATGCTTGATCATGTATTGAATTTGACTTGACATCACTCATTACATGCGTGATTATTGTAAACATTTGATATTATTGTATGCTCTTTGCTTTGTTCTTTGACTTTGATCCTGTCCTTTTTTCTTTGATATACATGTTTCCTTTATCCTCTGTTTTCTCTACTTATTGTCCACGACTTGCTCTAAGGACACTCTTTTCTCTCTTTTTAAATCAAGAATTCACAGGTACTGAAGGATCAATACCAGAAGAAATTGGTGAGCAAACTCTCTGAAGATCGAAGCTGGACTATTAGACTACTTAGCTATCTTTTGTTATTTGCTTTTATCTTATTTTGTATTCTTGGGCTTTTATGACCCAAAGTTTGTTTTGCCCCAGATGTTGGATTATTATTTGGTGAATTTATTTCATGATTATTTTGGAGTTTATTCATTGTTTATGTGGTTTTATTTCTCTTGCGTGGTTGTATACTCTTGTACATTGTTGAGTTAATCTGTTACAGCTTATGGATGATGTATAATCATTCGCTGGGCCTTCGTTACGTACTCGTATTTCCGTATTTTGGGAAGCGGGGCATGACACTATGCCTGCCAGTCGACTGACATGGCTTGATTTTTCTGTTTGCTGCAAATTTTTCGTTTCTTGAACAATTGTTTATTCAACTTTTATAAATGATAATTCTCTATTTTCTAGAGTGTTTAGATTCAGATTGCTGGTTATTTCAGAGAGTATGTTTTCTCAATTTTATTAAGTATTTAACTTCTACTTTGGTGGTTTTAAAAGGGTATATGTTTTCGAATTTGAAGAGTATTCTATTACGAGTTGTCTTCCACCATTTACTTCAGTTTTGATTGAGATTGTTTCGACTTTACTGAGTAAATTATATGGTTATGGCTGCACGTGGAAGTGCTTGGTTTGACTGTTGGATTTTTGGGAAAATTCTCGTAACTTATTAAATGAATTTGAATGACTAGAGGTGTTATAATAACCTTGGGATTTTTTAGACTCTAGAGGCTGAGTGAGACCCTAGTATACCAGCAGATGAGTTTTTGTGGTTATGGCCAGTTAGAGCCTTGATGTTGATTAATTGAGTTAAGTCCGGTAGGATACATCAACTCTAGGGAAATTGTGGTCAATTGAATGAACCTAATAAGTATAAAGACATGCACTAGATGGTGATATAATGAAATGAGAGCAAACGTGAGTTATGGACTCCAGGATGATCCGCGGAGTGAGACATTCTCCATTACTCCGGGACGATAAATGAAATAGGCCACAGAATGATCCACAGAGGGGATTGGGCTCCATTATTACAAGGACGAGAGCGACGCTGATGAGATATTTGTGCAATAAGGGTTCCAGGATGACCTGCGGAGTGAGACATTCCCCGATATTCCAGGACGCTGGATGAAATAGGCCACAGAATGATCCACAGAGGGGATTAGTCTGTAGTATTCCAAGGGCGATAACTGATACTTGCAACAATGTCTAAATCTCGAAGTAGTCATTGTAGTAGGGTAGTTGCATAATGTGGGATTGAACCCTATCAAGTGGAGAACGATAAGGGCTTTCACCGAACCTATGTAGTATGGGCTGCATAGAATCCGACAAGTATGCATTAGTATTCATCATATGCATTTGTGATTTCTTTGACTTGATTTATACATGTTTTCTTTGTTTTCCTTACACTTGACACTTAGCCTAGTTTCACTCGATGATTTATGTTTCGTTTATTGTTATTTCATATTTCATTTGTTTTTGCCATGTTGATATGTTGACTATGATTTGTTCTTTATGTTTCATTTTGATTGTATTTCTTTTGAATATCACTCACATCGTTATGGCTGATCCTTATAGTTTTGGGGGTTAGGGTTATCTCTAGCCTCATATTTTTACAGGTAGGTACCATTAGCATGAAGTTGGGAGCATGTGGTAGATTAGCAAATGTTTATGCATATTTTGTATAGAGACTGGTTGTAACGAGAAAATTGTAATTCAAGGTATTTAATTTTCGCCGTGCTTTGTAAAAGAAATGATGTAATAAAAGTTTTAAAATTTTTCTGTCTTTGTAAGATGCTGGGAAAGTGTGCCACGTATTTTGAATTTTATTTATTTGAAATTCGGGGCGCTACAACAACAGCACACACAGCACAACGCCTCTCTCCTGCGCCTGGGCCCCTACGTGACGTCAGCAGCAGCAGTCCCCTCTTGGGCCCTACGTGACATCAGCAGCAGCAGCAGCTCTGCTGCTGCTCTTTCCGTGGGCCCCATTACATAGCTAATAATTTCCAAACAATACCCCCTATAGGAACTCCTATAGGGCAACCTCCGCTTTTATTATATATATATACGAAATTATGGGTATTATATATATATATATATATATATATATATATATATATATATATATATATATATATATATATAGAAATTACGGGGTGTTAGAGCATCCACAGTCGTGTTTCTCATTTGTTATAAAATGGCAACTACAGTAGTAGCAAATAGCGAAAGTTGCTGCAGTCGTCGTTTGCTATATGTTTCTCATTTTAAAAAAAATATTGTGTGGGACGGTACAACATTTACCGTCACGCAATTTTTTTTTCGAAAAATGTGAGCGACGGTATATGTTGTACCGTCGCATTCGTTTAAAAAAAATTTTAAAAATTAATTACTTATTAACTATTAAAATATGTTAATTGAATAAATTAAATAATAATAACTAAACCTAATTAAAAACTAACTAAACCTAATCTGCTAACTAATTCCCTAAAATCTAGGACGGTACATGTTGTACCGTCCGGGATTTCAGGGATTTTTTTTTTAATTTAATTTTTGGGGCGAAATCTGGCCGTCGGATTAAAGAAAATTTTTTTTAAAAAAAAAAATATGGGACGATATATGTTATACCGTCCGACCCCTATTTAAAAAAAAAGAAATTTGGGACGGTATATGTTATACCGTCCGACTCGATTAAAAAAATTTAAAATAAGAGGGACGGTATATGTTGTACCGTCCTTTATAATTTGAGAATCACCATTCTGTTTCTCATTTTTGAGAAACGAATATAGCAAATTTGCCAAAAAATGGCAAAATAGAAAACCATTGCAGCGTTCCATTTGCTATAAAATGGCAAATTGGCAAATATAAGAAACGACTGTGGATGCTCTTATACTTCTTAAGATGTATATTTGGAAAATATTACACCGACTTAACGAAAAACTTAATGGCAGGTTGCTATTTGGTCCAATTAAAAAAACTTCAATTGCTATTTGGGTATTAGAAAATTTTGGATGTTATTTGAGAATTAAGGTAAACTTTGAGCACTATTTCGTCCTTAACCCTAAAGATAAATATTTGAAAACAGAGGAAAATGGGTTGGGTTTTTCATATGCAATTTGCAATAGTGGCGAGCATGGTTCGGTTTTGCAATCGAACTGGCCAGAATCCTTTAAACCGAACCCGACCCGAATACAGAGTAAAATAGGGTCCCCCCGATTGGTGAATTTCGGTTCGGTTCGGTTGGTTCTGGTTGGTGGAAAAGATGAAGTAAATAATAAAATTAAAATGATGAAAAATATATCACAGTAATGGAAGACAATACATTTACATATCATCATCGCCGCCACCGCCACCACCACCATCACCACCACCATAATGAGTATCACATATATTTTTTAAAAATATCAATAAGAAAGATCTTCTCTTGAGTCTTGACTATTCTGAGGGGCTATAAAGAAGACAACCAAGGGAGAGGGCTAGAGTTAATTTTAACATTCTTCACTGACGAAGAGGAGGAAAAAGAATAGAAGTTGCGATCAAGATGGAAATGAAAAGGGAAAAATAAATGTAATTGCAATAGAAAATGAGAGAACAAAAAGACGTAGAGGAGCACAGATATGAGAGAGAAGGATAAGGGTTAGTTAAAGCATCTGTAGTCGTTGGCCAAATTTCCAAATTTTGAAAATTTTGGTCAAAACATGCTACAGTCGTTGGCCAAATTTCCAATTTTTGGATTTGAGGTGAATAGTTGTTGGCCATATTTGAAAGAAGATATAGCTTTTTGCAACATTTGACAATCGAAAGATGATCTCCCGTCTGTTCTAAAATTTCTCCCAAAAATTCTCTCGAACGTTAAATGATCTTTCGTCACACACACACACACACACACACACACACACACACACACACACACACACATAGTCCTCTTCTGTTGTGCACTAAGCCTCCGTGTGCACTCGGCCTTTCCGCCTTCGTATTGACGATCCGAAATGTTCACATTGATCTACACATCCAAATTAGTCTAAATATGTAAAATCAAATCATTTGAAATTTATTTGTCCATCCATTGAAGTGTTAGAAAATTGCGTGGCTGAAAATCGTTGTTTTTTATGTTAATCTAAAACTAAACCCGAATATCAAATGTTTTACTGAACATTTTGTTGATACTTTATCGTATTCTCTAAACTTAAATACTTTTAATAGTTTATTTCATTGCCTATGGAGTTTGAAGACTTGATTTAATTAGTATTATGTGGTAAACTTGAATATTTTGTTGAGCTTGGTTTATATATTGACATTCATTATTTTGTTAAACATTTTTATTGGGACTAATTATATCTGCTTATAGTCCTACATGTATTATTTTACTAAGTTAGGTGAACAAGAAATACAATAAAGAATACCAAGTTAGAATTAGAAACAGTAATACATAGGCTCTCCTAAAATATAAAAGGGTATAAAAATAATTTAATTATAAAATTTATTCTCTTCATTGTGAATCAAATAAGAAGATAATTATTTTCCTTCTCCTCCCTATCTCTTCTCTCCTCGAACTAAATAGAAAATATGATTAAAATCTCCTTTCCTCCCTTCCATTAAAATCCCTCCCCTCATTTGAACCAAACAGAGTCTAAAGCACTCCCATATGATCCGAAAAAGTTGAGGAAAACAAAGCCCTTCGATTGAATATTGGGCTTTGGTTGCTTTTCATACGGATAATTTTATGAAACCAAACGCGAACCCCAACCGTCTCATAGGCGGACCCGACCCAAACCGGCAATTTCGGGCCAGTTTTGGCCGGTTTAGTGGTTTTCGGGTTTCGGTGCACACAGAATCAGATCCAAAACCGAGACGAGTCCATCGCAACCCTACACGCATAACATTATAAAACCCCTACATCCCCCCTCTTTCTCTTTCCTCTTTCCAATTTTAACGAGTGGTCAAGAACCAGATCACTCGAAATTAATCAGCCATGGCGGCCGTATCTTCAGCCTGGTCGAAGCCCGGCGCTTGGGCTGTCGAATCCGAAGAACAGGATAACGAAAAAGGCGGATACGCCTCCTCCACCGACTCCGGCAACTCCGCCGACTTCCCTTCCCTATCCGCCGCCGCCACCACCAAAATCCCGAAAAGGAACAAGCCGAAGAAGCAAACAACCCTATCACTGGCCGAGTTCACCAACACCAAATTCCAGGATGATTCTTCCCTCGTCCTCCCCACCGGCCCCAGGGAGCGAACCGCCGAGGAGCTCGACCGCTCTCGCCTCGGGGGCGGCGGCTTCAGGTACAACTCGTACAACTCTTCTGAAGGCGGCCGTGGTCCTCGGGATGATTCTAGGAGGGAGAGGAGGGAGCCTAGGGTTTTGGACTCTGGCCCGTCCCGTGCTGATGAGGTGGACGATTGGGGGGCCACCAAGAAGTCGGTGGGGGCTAGTTATGACAGGAGGGACAGAGGAGGAGGTTCCTTTGGTTCTTCTTCTTCTCAGTCTAAGGCGGATGAATCTGATAATTGGGTCTCTGGGAAGAAGAGCATTGCGCCTATGCCGAGTGAGGGGAGGAGAGAAAGGAGGAGCTATGACTTGTTTAATAAGGAGGGGTCAAATTGGAGTGGAGTGGATTCGGATACCTGGGGGAAGAAAAGGGACGAGAGCGGTGGGAGGGGAGGGGATTCTGATGGTTGGGGGAAGAAAAGGGAGGAGAATGGTGGGAGTGGAGTGGATTCAGATAGTTGGGGGAAGAAGAGGGAGGATAATGGTGGGAGCGGGAGGCCGAGGCTAGTGTTGCAGCCGAGGTCGCTACCTGTTGTTAATGGGAATAACGCGCAGGAGGAGAAGAAGGACAGGGAGGTGGTGAAGAGTAATGGTAAAGGGGGGAATCCGTTTGGGGAGGCGAAACCAAGGGAGGAGGTGTTGAAGGAGAAGGGGGTGGATTGCAAAGAGATTGATGAGAAGTTCGAGACTGTCAAGGTTCATAAGGAAGGCGAGTCATTGTTGGGAAGGAAGGCGGATGGGGTGAAAGAGGATCCGACAGAAAGGGCATGGAGAAAGCCACAGACGCCACCAAGGTCTTGTTTCAAATTCTTTCCCAATTTTGTTTGATAGGTTACTTCTAAGTTGGTGTGCTTTTAAATTAGTTTATTTTCGTCTCTTTGATTTTGAGTTATCGAATTATGACATGCACTAGCCACACGATTCAATTAAAATTTTTAGCAGTCATATTGATGTGAACTTTGGCAGCCATATTATGACATGTGAACTTGGATGCTTTTATATTTGATATTGTCATATGTTTCTTTTGATGTAATCCTAAATTTTTAACTTCTCAAAATAGTGAAATTTGTATTCTCTAAGAAATTTGTAATATGATATCGAATGTTGACTAAGAAATTAGTAGTATACCCATGAGGTTGCAAAGAACAATAATAAGAAAGATTATCAGTTGAGAAGGGAAAAGGGAGGTAGGATTATTGTGCTCTCATTGACATCTATGAAGCATGAGTACTCAATTTTACGCTTTGCTTTTTCCAATAAATGTTGGTTACATTTCTTTATGTTATTTAGTAAATGGTTTATGGATGAGGCCTCCTACCAGTATCAGGTATGAGCTGGGTGCAAGGTGCATCCGAGGTTTTACTGGTTGTGTATCCATTTATTTTAATCAATTAATAATATTTAAAAATGAATTAGGTACTTTTTGGGTGTGTTTGGGAACTCATCAGTTATAAGTGGGTGCTCTGGGTACCCAAAATCCAAAATATTAGTTTGGTTGTATTTGAATTCAAAGATTACTTCGGGTTTCTTTTTTTTATGACTTGAAAGTTTTAGCTACAATGACTCTGATATGCTTCATTTTGTGATTGGGTTTGGACTTGTCATAAATATGAATAAGTGTTTGATTTTGGTAACAGTATTGATATACTAATTGTTTGGTAAAAAAATTTTAAACTGTTAAAATGTGGTACTTTGGTATTTGCTTAAAGTTAATTATAATAAAATTTGTTATATTTATTATCTGTTTGTACCCCCAAACACATGTTTGTACCTTTATGAGAAGTTGCGTATCCCCGTACCTGTATCTTGTCGTACCTATATCACATACATGTACCCATGCTGCATAGATAGGAAGTAAACAAAGAGGTTGAAAGAGAGAAAATGGCCTTGAGATGGTGGGTTGTTGAGGGCGGTTTGTTGGCAGTAGGTTGTTAGGTTGGTTAAGACAAAGTATTTAGCAATTGGCGGCCTGGAGATGGATTTGGTGTTTAGGCCACTGAAAAAATGGAAGAAGGTGGGATATAGGGGAGTTGCCAGCGTTTGAATTGCTCAATCGATGATGGCATTGGTTGCAATGGGTGATGAAGGTGCAATTGGTTGATATAGATTGACAAAGTGGTTTCTCCTTTTTTGCTCTTATTATTTAATTAATTGACCCAGTGTGAAAAAGATAGATTTGTGAGGTCAAAGGAAAGGAAATGGATGTAGTGGGTTTGAAGCTGTGTTTTGGCTGCAAAAAATGGAAGAGAATATACTAACTTTCTGTTGGTTTTCATTTTTGTTCCTAAGGGTTGGGTCCATGAGAGAAGAGAGTAGCCAAGTAGCCAACTGTTGATTCAACTTTAATGTTGAGAAAGGCATAAGATTCAAAAAAGAATGATTCCACCGATAAATTGATGGTTTACAATCGGAAAATCAAATTTGTCCATTCCGCTTCCAAAGATTGATCAAATTACTTTAGTCAATAATCAACATCTGGAGCATTCAGTAACTAGGATCATTGGATTCTGATTTGTGGGTAATCGTGTTTTGTTTCTATAAGGGTACAAAAGATATCCTTCACCTATGAGACCATCTGCCTCCAGTTGGAAGAACAAAAGGGAAATTGATCAGGTAGTTAAAACTTTATCCGTAGCATCACTGATAGCCCACTGACTGGTAGAAACAATTAGTGATTCCTACCATGATTCTTGTGCAAACAATAATTGTAGGGCAACCAATGGCTGCCTACATCTATAACAACTTGCAAAACTAGTTTTAAGATTCCAATACAACAATGTTTTTCGGATAAAGATTGATTCCAATACAATAATTGTAGGGCAGCCAATAGCTTTCATTGGAAGATGCAAAAGAATATCTACAAGGATTATCGGCCAAACATTAAGTCTTCATCTTCTGTAGGTACTAGTTACTAGACATTTGCCACAGACTTTTCCATCATGAATGTAGATGCTTATTCTGTGTGGGAGAGTGAAGAGAAACTTTGTTGTCAATGTTGTGAATTATCGATCTTCGAGTTATATGAGTTCCGAGCACTTTCTAAGAGATTTTGGTTGCTAATTATACTCTTATCTTTATTTAATCCCTTTAGTAACTAACCCAATAAATATCTAAATTTTGATGAGTGTATGGACAATTTCTATTAGTTAGTGTATCATACAAGTGCTTATGTATCCAAAAATTCCGTTCATACTACAAAGTGAACCTTAATCCAATCACCAAGATGCAATTGCTCATAAGATTGCTAAGCAGATGGAGAATCATAACGACTGACTTACTCTGTTGTAGCAACCCTCCGACATTCGTTCTTGCCAGTCCTTCATCTTTAAGACATCGAGTGTTTCAAGTTACCACTGCTGCAGGTGAGGACAAATGGAAAAGAAGGAAGTCGGTGTAGAAGATTAGCGTGCTAGTATGTAATCAAGATTGATGAGGACATCGGTTTGAGACATTTTGGGTGCTTCTATCAACACAAACATCGTCCGAGATGACTATTTTATTAGTTTCTTATCACCACTTAGTTGTTTTTGGCATTTGGATGGCTATGTAGCCATATGTAGTAGTTTTGCTATTTGCACCATTTATTTTCTGCACATTAATATATTTTTGAGATTTGTTTTGAGATTTGTTTTGACATTTGTTTTGAGCATATATATAGGCTTTTAGACTAATGAAAAGATACGCGTTTGATTGATTAAAATTTTGTGTTGAGTTTTTGCTCTTCATTCCCTTCGTGTGTGAGACATTGAAAGGATATTAGGGTTTGTGAGAAACCCTAGACTACCCATGATCCATAACTACCCATGATCTAACCCACTCTTAATCTCCCTCGTAATCCCTCCCCTCCAGTGTCATCTTCTGCATCCTGATCTTCTCCTTCTTCGTCTGCTGCTTCACACCGAGACCCCTACTCCACACCCCGATCCCCCTTTGTTCACCAGCAACCCATCCTAACAGCACTCGGACTGCCATTGACACCCCGATGTTACCTCATCACCTATCAAGCCCCCTTCACCCCGAAACCTTCCTCCATTCCAAATCCCCTTCAAACCCTAACCCAAATCCCCAAAATCTTCATTCAGAACCTAAACATTCATCTCTAAATTTTTATCCAAACCCTAAGGCTAATCCTCACATAAAAAAATGATCTATTGAGGAGTACAATGCCATTGACGTCGATGATTGGCATCTTCTGCCTCTCCATCCATAACAACGACACTTCTATCGAATCCCGGTGAGATCTTTCCATTCCTCCATTACTTGTGTTACTGTCTATCATCTCTAGAATCTTATCCGAATTTTCTGTTGGCCACAAATATCGAGTGTGTGCTTCTACTTGCCAAATAGTGTACAAATTATTATTGAATATTTTACATGCTAAGAACCCTTTTGATTGTTATCGTTGAATTTTAGACTTGAATCTTTAATTGGGATTGTTAACTTATTTAATTTCTTGAAAATCCATCAAACCAATCATTAGTTTTAATTTTTAACTTAATCGGCACTACTTGTTGGTAAACTTATTCTTTTAATATTATTGGAAAATTTTCTATGTAGGGTTAAGTTTACATCATTTTGTTATCAGAGTCGGGTTTAAAACCCTAATTCTTGCATCATTTAGCCATAATTTCTGCATTCATTTATGATCATTTTTGGGTCATTTTTGGATCATTTAAGATCTGAAAACACATCTTTTTATGTGCATTTAGGTCACGTTTCCTCCCATTTCAGCAAACAAACTTTCCTTACGGCCCCTAATTTTCCTCTTTTGGTGAATGCGTTTTCGCACCATTACGAATTCTGAGGAGTGTTTATTGTCCCTCCCAAATCACCTAATCAAGAATCCTAGAAATCAGCTAGCCCCTCTTCGTACTGAAATGGACAACACTGAAATTTCCACTACCATCGCTGCCATTCAGGCAACCCTCTCTAGTATCAATCAAAGACTTAAGTGGAATTGAATCAAAATCTTACCCCTGAGCTTCATCCTAATCGTCAGAACCCTCAAGTGAATGATCGCGACGACCGATGTCAAGATCGTGACCTTGACGAATAATACAAGAAGAACGTTAAGGCTGACGTTCCCCACTTTGAAGGCCATATGGAATCTCAAGCTTATCTTGATTGGATCCATGCCATGGACCACTACTTCGTGTGGTTTGACATGAGCGAATTCCTGAAGGTCAAATTTGCCATGATGAAGATGACTGGTAAAGCTAATCCACGATGAAAGATAAGGTCAACACTGGACCAATCTTGAATATGCCCGCAGAGGCTGAGGCCTGACACCCATATCCCTTTAGGGGGCCATGAAAGAGATCCTCACTGAGAGATATGTCCTTATCGTTCCATACGCGATTGCTAGATTCGTGGAACCAACTCTATCATGAAAGCAAATCAACCCGAGTATGTGGATAAGTTCGATGACTTTCTCATTCGGTGCAATGCTTTAGGTAAAGAGAGCGAAGAACAAACCCTCTCTAGGTTTAAAGCTGGACTACGAGCCGACCTTACGAACGAGCTAATCAATAGAAATGTGGACTTCTTGGGAGTGGCTTACGCCCTTGTTATCGATATGGATTTCCTTAAAACAAGCTCTTACAAGTCCAGCGATTCGAGAGATCATTCCTCTAGAATGACTTCCACTGATCCCTTTAGATTTAAGTCATCTTCTTAGTACCCCAACAAGTTTTACCAAAGTAAGGCTACTTTAAATTTCTATCCACCTAGAAATGAAAACAAGGGTAAGAACACTGAAAGAGACTACTCTCAGATTGATCCTCTCAATAAGTGCTATAAATGCAAGGGATACGACTATGTTGTTGGTAACTGTCTCAGTCCCAGTAGGGTCAACATTGTAGAAGGTACCACTTTCATTGTTGACGATTTCGATAATGAGTTTCCTATGAACCTAATAAAGTGATGACTATGGTGAAGAGAATGACCAGTATCTTAACTGTATTCGATCGATCCAATCACCTCTGAATGTAGTCAGATGTCCTTTGTTCTAACCAAAAGAAGAAGATAATTGGAAGCGCATTGCTATATTTCACACCTTCACGACAATAGGTAGAAAAAACTGCAAGGTGATCGTTGACAGTGAGAGCAACATCAACGTTGTCTCTTCAGTAGTCCTAGCCAAGATCGGACTTAAAGTTGAACCCCATCCACACCCATATAAAGTATCTTGGATTAATCCGACAACTCTCCAAGTCTCATCACGCTGTTTGATCCCTGTAGATTTTAAAGTCTACAAGGAACAAATTTGGTGTGATGTTCTCAAAATGGATATGGGTAAAGTAATTTTAGGCAGACTTTGGTTGTATGACCTCGATGTGACAATATATGGTTGATCCAACTAATGTGTGTTCCAACACGACAGATTAAAGATAAAGTTCATACTTGTGAAGTCACAAACTAGTCTGTCTGTGACAAACACCAACTTCTCGAGACAAGGCAAGGAAGTAGCTTATATGGGTGAAAAGGAACTCATGGAAGAAACTGATAAAAGGGACGGCCGTCCTCCTACTCAAAATGAGAGAAGTCCCTAAAGAACCCGAGTCACCCATCCCTCAAGTCACTCCTGTCCTTCAGGAATTTACAGATGTGTTTCCTGCTGAACTCCTTAATCAAATACCCCCGCTGTGTGACAACACGCTATTGGTTTGGTTCCGGGAGCGAGTCTTCCTAACTTGTCACACTATCGGATGAATCCAACAGAAAATACCGAGTTGAAAATGCAAGTTGAGTTATTGGCAAAGGGAGAAAGCTTAAGTCCTTGCGCAGTTTCTGCTCTGTTGAAGCCAAAGAAAGATTGAACCTGGCGTATGTATGTGGACAGCCGTGCCATAAATAAAATCACGGTGAAGTATCGTTTTTCCATTTTTCTTTTTTGGATGACATGTTGGACATGATGTCTCGTGCACAATTTTTTTCTTCAAGATTGACCTTAAAAGTGGCTACCAATAAATACATGTTCGTCCTGGTGATGAATGGAAGACCGCCTTCACGGTGAAGTATCGTTTTCCCTTTTTTTTTGGATGACATGTTGGACATGATGTTTGGTGCCACAATTTTTTTCAAGATTGACCTTAAAAGTGGCTACCACTAAATACGTCTTCGTTCTGGTGATGAATGGAAGATCGCCTTCAAGATGAAGGATGACTTGTACAAATGGATGGTCATGCCGTTTGGAATGACGAATGCCCTGAGCACGTTTATGAGAATCATAACACAAGTACTCCGTCATTTTATTGGCAAATTGTGTACTTTGACGGTATTCTCATTTACAGCCAATTCATTGGGCAACATCTTGACCATTTGAGACAGGTTTGCGGTGTTATGAGAAAGGAACAGCTTTGTGCTGATCCTGCTAAATGTACCTTCTTTTCTAATCAAACTATCTTTCTGAAATTTATTGTTTCTGCTAGAGGAGTATCTGTTGACCTAAAAAAGATACGAGCTATTATTAAGTGGCCTAAGCTCCGCAACATACGTGATGTGCGGAGTTTTCATGGTCTTGCCACCTTCTATCGTCGGTTTCTGCAAAGATTTAGCACAATCATGGCTCCGATAACCTACTGTTTGAAGAAATGTGAGTTCGTCTGGTCGAAAGCAGGCATGAAAGTCTTCGAAGAGATCAAGAAAAGAATAACTCAGACACCTGTCACGAGGTTGCCTGGTTTTACTAAAGTCTTTGAAGTAACGTGCGATGTTTCTGGTATTGGTAATTTAGTCACTTCGCTATTGGGGACATTACCTCCTACCGCAAGAATTCGCCATCTTCTCGGACTATGAGGCCTTAAGATTCCTCATTTCTCAACAAAAGCTGAATTCGAGACATGTTCGA
The DNA here is from genome assembly GCA_017893485.1 of Hemerocallis citrina. NCBI lineage: Eukaryota > Viridiplantae > Streptophyta > Magnoliopsida > Asparagales > Asphodelaceae > Hemerocallis > Hemerocallis citrina. The sequence goes on along the minus strand of CM030358.1, from coordinate 345,302,772 downwards.
TGAGTAAAGTTTCTACAAGAATATTTGTATACCATTAGGCATAAGAACGGGGTTGATAATAAGGCAACGATGGCGCTAAATCACTGACACGGTCTTATCCACACTGCGCACCGAAGTTATTGGTTTTGAGAGATTAAAGGATGAGTATGCCTCCTATCCAGGTTTTTTCGAGGTCTACCTCTTTGAAGGATGGCGTCACTCGAATGATAGATGACTATTTCTTGAAAGATGATTACCTTTACTATCTCTCCAAACTGTGCATTCCTAATACGTCCTTACGTAAGTATCTTGTTTGGGAATTGTACGCTGGTGGCCTTGCTGGACACTTTGGGCATAGAAAGATCATTGATGTTTGTAACATTGGTTTTACTGGCCTAATCTTAAAATGGACGTTGCGAGACTTATTAACCGGTGTTGTACTTGTCAACTCGCCAAACAACAGAAACAAAACACAGGCCTGTATACTTCCTTACCTCTTCCCAGTTGCCCTTGGGAAGATGTCAGCATGGATTTCGTGTTAGGCTTACCGAAGACAAAAGAAACTTGATTTTATTCTTGTCATCGTGGACTATTTTTCTAAAATGGCTCACTTCCTCCCATGTTCAAAGACGTTCGATGCATCTCGTGTAACTCAAATCTTCTTCGATAATATTGTGAAGCTACATGAGTTGCCAAAAACAATTGTGTCCGGGATATGAAATTCACGAGTTACTTTTGGAAGACCTTATGACACAAGATGGGAATGAAATTGAAATTCTCATCAGCCTTTTATCCATAGACTGATGGACAGACTGAGGTTGTCAATTAGAGGCTCGAGAATCTCTTGCGTACTCTTGTGGGAGAAAACTTAGGAACTTGAGACTTAAATTAACTATTGCTGAATTTGCCTACAACACATCAAAGATTAGAACCATCGGCATGAGTCCATTTGAGGTTGTGTATGGTTATTGTCTTAGGCAACCCATAGATCTTGTCCCCATGTTAGATTATCATAGATTCAGAGTCTACATCCACATTTGCATCACGCATTAATAATTTGCATAGAGAAATTTTCAAAAAAATTGATGAGAATAATTTTAACTACAAGTTAAGGGTAGATACTGGAAGAATATTTAAAACTTTTGATGTTGGTGACGAGGTGATGGTTTGAATTAGTCCGAACCGGTTTTCAGCTGGATCCGTTAAGAAATTGAATGCATATGTTGCAGACCCATTTAAAAATTTTGCATAAAAATGAATGATAATGTCCGTGTCGTTGACTTTCCTGATGGTTTTGGCATAAGTAAGACTTTCAATATTGAGGATCTAGTACCCTATGAATGCCCAGATTTAACTCTAGATATTCTTTTATAGATGAGCCTACCTAGCAGCCTATTGGTGAGATTCCCACATTTCCTCCTTTACCTGACACAATACTTACCCACCAACAGAACAATTGGATTATATTTTATATGATCAGATAATTTTTACTAGAGATGGTGGTATTCATAAGTATTTGATGCGATGGAAGAACAAGTCGGGGTCGGAGGATACTTGGATTGATCGTGAGGAGCTTCAGTGCTTGGATCCAGACCTTTTGGAGCACTATGACAGGAGCACTGGTTTTGAATCGACTGGGTCAAGTTCTCTCTCACCTGGAGAGAATGATGAAGACATCGGTTCGAGACATTTTGGGCGCTTCTATCAGCACATGCATCGTTTGGGTTTAGCTATTTTATTAGCCTAGTTATTTTCATATCAACACTTATAGTTGTTTTTGGCATTTGAATGACTATTTAGCCATACGTAGTAGTTTTACTATTTGCACCCTTTATTTTTTGCACAATGGGATATTTTGGAGATTTGTTATGAGCCTATATATAAACTTCTAGACTAATGAAAATATATGCTTTTGATTGATTAAAATTGTGTGTTCGAGTTTTTGCTCTTCATTCCCCTCTTATATGTGAGACATTGAGAGGATATTAGGGTTTGTGAGAAATTCTAGACTACACACCCCATTATCCCTAACTACCCATGATCTAACCACACTCTTAATCTCCCCTGTAATCCCTCCCCTTCACTGTCATCTTCTACATCCCGATTCTCTCCTTTGTCCGCTGCTTCAGACCAACACCCCTACTCCACACCCCAAGCCTCCTCTGTTCACCCGCAATCCCATCCGGACTGCCATCGACATCCCGGTGCTGCCTCATCACTTATCAGCCCCCCCTCCCCCCCCCCCCCCCCCCCATCCACACACACACACACACACACACACCCACCTTGAAACCTTCCTCCATTCCAAATCCCCTTCAAACCTAAACCCAAATCCCCAAAATCTTCATTCAGAACCTAAACCCTAATCCCTAAATTTTTATCCAAACCCTAAGGCTAATCCTCACATTAAAAAATGATCTATGAAGGAGTACAATGCCATTGACGTCGATGATTGACATCTTCTTCCTCTCCATCCGTGATGGCGACACTTCTATCGAATCCCGTAAGATCTTTTCATTCCCCTATTACTTGTGGTACTGCCTATTATCTCTAGAATCTTATCGGAATTTTCCGTTGGCCACAAATATTGAGTGTGTGTGCTTCTACTTGCCAAATAGTGTACGAATCATTATTGAATATCTTACATGCTAAGAATGCTTGAGTATAATCGTTGAATTTTAGGCTTGAATTTTTAATTGAGACTGTTAACTTATTTGATTGCTTGAAAATCCATCAAACCAAACACTAGTTTTAATTTTAACTTAATCGGCACAACTTGTTGGTAAACTTAATCTTTTAATATTTTTGGAAAATTCTCTAGGAAAATTCTCTGTTTAGGGTTAAGTTTACATCAAAGGTCATGATCATCAAAGGTCATGATCATATGAAGCTCTTTGTCTCCTTATACGATGCCCTCATATTTTTTTCTCTTCCATCAACACTGTCTCGTATGAAATCAGACATTGAGATGCAATGCCTCCCTTCTTGCCCGAGTTGGAGCACTTGGTTCTTAGCTAGATAGATTCTTATGTAGGAATGGATGTGTAGCTGCATGGGTTGCTAGGAGGTGGATTAGGCCGGCAGTTGTACTTTTCTTCAATTGGTATGACAATGTAATGCCTATATGCTATTAGGGTTTCTTTAGATTTATGTGCATTTATCATATGCATTTACTCATAAGATTTGTGTATATGGTCATCAATACTCAGATTTTCTTCATTAAATTAATAAAATCACTTTTATTAAAACACATTAAAACTAAACACTAAATGAAATTTTAATAAATATTAACAGTAACAAAAACTTCAAATATTGTTACTCAAATTTAAATGTATCTACTAAATCCTAGTAAATCTTGTGCAGAGTTCCTCCTTTTAGATTTCCATCAATGACTCGAAGAAGTGTGTATCATCATGTCTACTCCTTATTTCAAATTATTTTAATTGGATTGGCAACTAGAACTAGGAAGGGAAAAACACAAGTTCATTTTGCAAAACAATTTGTTGGGCCATGGATTGAGGAATAAGGACAGAAGAAGTGTATTTTGCAAAATGAGCTAAAATTTTAAACCCCCTTTAATTATCGTGATTTCTAAAAGAAACCACTCTTAAATTTTTCTAATAACACCCCCTCCCCTCTCAACCTTTTTTTTTAAATGCTAAAAATGTGTAAAGTTTAGGGTTCTTTTTAAAATACAAGTGAAAGTTCGTGTGCGTGTTTTATATCACCAGGAAAAGTTCAAGGGTGTTTTTATTAATAAATTTCAAAGTAGTTTTTAAAAAGAAAATTTGGTGGGCATTTTATGAGAATAAAGTTGAGGTCATTAAAATCTAGCCTACTAAGTGAAGCACCTCCTTTCTGACACTTAGTGACCTAATCTTTTGCATCCTTTTCCATACCTTCACCAGTTTCAAACGACATCCATTGCGAATGAACATGGACCAAGTCTTTTACCTTATACCTTGCCTTAACCTCACAAACATGATTGCGATTATTGTGGGACCTCCAAAGTATTAAAAAATGCCTTTAAGTTTGTCAGACAATTAAGCTGTGGTTGGTGACAGCCAATACATGGCCTTGAACACCATGGATATGTCATAGCAGTTTTGGTGAAACCTTCAATGTATGAAAATTTACCTTGAACATGTTTGTCGAACAAGTAAGCTGAGGTTGAAAAGTATATTAAGGTTCAAAATTTTACAGGATTAGTCTCAAGAAACAAAGATTTTGTGAGTCAAACAGTTGAACTCCTTTTAGGGTTGCTAAATCTGGGCCAACGTACAAGGGTAGTCTATCCAAGGTTTTAAATGTCGGATTTCGGACTCATCTCGGCAAGGGGTGTTTGATCTCGGATCGGAGATATCGGAGGAGATATGGGGGAAATGTAATCTTCTCGGATGTTCATTTCGGACACTCAGTAAACATATATATATTTTTGTTACTAAACACGATATTATATGTTCTACATGTTATCTATCATATAAAATATTGTATAATGTAAATAATGACATGAATCAATCACGGTAAATATTCACATCATTTAACAATTATATAAAGAGAATGTAATATAAGTATATATCTAAATTGAATATGCATTGATTAGAAAAGAAGTATTAGTTAATAGACTTACTTGACTTTCCATATACACAACCAGTAGAGACGAAATTCTCACATTATCTTAGCTTAAGATCCTATATTGAAAGATTTGTATGAAAAAAGTAAAACAAAAAAAGTTATATATTCACAATAACATTAGTGTCTATTTCGGCTTAAATCTACACATTTTGGTCAACAATGATATGGAGATGAGTGATTTTGTATCGACAAGCAATTTCAACCGAAATTTCTGCTGTATCGGCCGAAATTTAAAAAGTGACTCTATCTTCCTTCATAAATAGGTTATATCCCTTAAAATTGTACTTTGTCATAAAAGATATCTTGATTTCTTCTATTTGTGTTAAAGTGAGCAACTAATATTGCTTTTAAACATTTTAAACTAATAATATGGCCAATGATAATACTCATGACTTTGTCTTCATTGGGAGTACTTTTATATACTTAGTTTAACAGTTACTGGTTACTGTTTAGTTTTTTATACGAAGACTATGTTTGTGTGAGTTCCAACCAGGACTTTCTACTATGGACCCTGACCCGTTATTATATGAGCCTGTCCTCAAGGTAAGTGGTATTGATTATTCTATCTTGGCTTGCAACATGACTGCATAACTGAATACGATTATTTGTTTGAAATGTATTTAAGAGTTGGACTACATAGTTTCCATTAAGTGCCAAAAGTATTAGTTAACACGTGTGGTTAGAGAAGTGTTAACTACTACTCTGTTGAGTTAATGGAAACTATGTAGTCGTACTCTATAAATAATTCTGCTCTTACAGGAATTATATACAATTTTTTCTTCAAGACCTACTAACATGAGGCCATTATAGCATTTAAAGAATGATGTTACATGTTCAATAATATTTGTAGCTGAGAACAAATTGGTTATCAAAACTAGCTTTTTGTCAGTCCCATGTAGTGTTGGAAAAACCATGAGTTATCGTAACATGTTTTGGGAGTAGCTATGATCATGTGGTTTTCATCAGGTTGATGAGACCACAAACAAAAAGAAGAAAGAATATTTGTTCGTGCAATCAATGAAATATTCAACATAGGTTTTTGGAAGTCATTAACTATATTAAATACTAAAGTTATATGGAATAATTGTAAATATTAATGTCTTCATCATCTTGAAGCCTGAAATGCATGCATTCTAAAACAAATAGCAAAAGATTTTGGCTGAGCTACTCATAAATGTACTAATATTTAAACAACAAGTGTGTGATATTCTTGTGTTTACATATCGATGACTTGGCAGATACATGTCAGATGCTCCATTTTATATTGTATACTAGTTATGTAATATAGGTCTGGTTTACAAATAATTTTCTCGCGCTTGTTGGGGTCGGCTACATGAATACTGGTTTTCCTTTCTGCTTGGTTTAGCGTAATTTCTTCTATAAGACCACAAACCATCATATATTTTCTCACAGTTTCCACCCAAATAAGTTTAGGTATTCCCCTACCCCTAACTCTACTCGCATCATTTATCAAATCACTTTTTCTGACGGGGGGCACTACTAGGTCTACGTGTGACATGTCCAAACCACCTGATGTGATTCTTTCTTAATTTATCTTGGATAAAAGATACCTTTACCATATCTTGTATATACTCGTTTCTAATTTGATCCCTCCTGACTTGACCACACATCCATCTTAACATCCTTATTTCCGCTATACTCATTTTTTGGACATGTTTCCTTATTGCCCAACACTACTCCATATATCATTGCTGGTCTAACAGTTGTTCTATAATTTTTTTCCTTTAACTTTAAAGCTATATGTTTGTCACACAAAACACCACTAGCGCTTTTTCACTTAAGCCATCCTGCTTGGATCCTATGTATAACAACTTCACAAATCTCACAATTTCTTTGTATAATCGAGCATAGATATCGGAAACGGTCTTTCTTAGATATTTCTTGATCATCAAGCCACACTACTTCCTTATTTGTGTTTTGAATATTGCCCAAATTATACTCCATATACTTTGTTTAAATTTTGCTTATTCTAAAGTCTCCACCTTTCAAAGCTTCTTTCCACAATTCTAATTTAGTATTGTTTCCTGCTCTAGTTTTGTCCACTAAGACAATGTCATCGGCAAAAAGTATACACAAAGGTACCTCATCTTGTATTTCTCGCGTCAATTCATCCATCATCAGAGCAAAGAGGTAGAGACAAAGCCGAACCCTGGTGCAAACCTAATGTAATAGGGAATTCACTACTTTCTCCTGTGGTTGTTCTAATTGTAATTATTGCCCCGTCATACATATCTTTAATCACCTCAATATACCGAATAGTTACTCTTTCATTATTTAACACCCACCATACCGTCTCTAGAGATTTTATCATAAGTTTTTTTTCTAGATTTATAAATACCATATGTAGATCTTTCTTATTCTTTCTATATTTTTTCATAAGTTTTTTGAGTACATAAATTGATTTCATTGTTGACCCTCCATACATAAATTCAAACTAATTCTCAGACACTATTGTCTCTAGTCTTAAGTCTATGTTCGATCACAATTTTTCAAAATTTCATCGTATGACTCATTAATTTAATGCCTCAGTAGTTGGAGCAACTTTGTATCTCTTTTATTTTTATATATAGATACTAATGTACTCTTCCTCCATTCATCATTCATCATTCATCTTCCTGGTCCTCAAAATTTTATTAAACAATCTTGTTAGCCAACCCACTTCTATGTCCCCGAGATTCTTCCAAACTTTAATGGGTATACTATCCAGTCCTATTTTTTTTCCTTTCTATTTTCATCATTCCTAGAACATTTCGAACATTTGAGTTCCTAATTCTACGGAAAAATATATTCTCGGCTCTTATTCGATTCTTCTATATTTAAGTTACCCACAACCTTTTCATTTAATAACTTCTCAAAGTAACTCCTCGCTCTTAATACTCCTAATTGTATCCAAATCTTTTGTTTTTCTATCCCTTCGTTTAGCAATCTCATAGATATTATTCTCCTTTTGTTTCTAATTTAGTGGATAAATCATCTTAATTTTTTTCCTTTTGCATCTCTTACCCTTTTCTTAACTACTTTTTAATGGTGTTATATTTCTCTAAATCTTTATTTCTATTCTTTGGCCATATTTTGAAGGTTGATACTTTTTTCTCACAATATTTTGTACTTCTTGCCACCATCATGTTTCTTTAGTTTAAAGCCCTATACTTTTAGATTCTCAAAGTACCTCCTTTGAGATTTCTCTTATTCTCAAAGCCCACATCATATTAACCTCCCATTCCCAATTCCATGTCACCCCTTTAAAGTTTTTTTTATCTAAAAATCTCTAGTTTCTCTTCCTTCAAGTTTCACCCCCTAGTTCTTGGGTCTTTAGTTCCTTCCTTGCACATATATGATTTCCGATATTAACATCCAACACCATTAATTTATATTGTGAAGTTAATCACTCTCCCGATATAACTTTACAATTTTTATATGTCAAACAATCCACATTCCTAGTAATAAAAAGTCAATTTGACTCTTATTTGCTCCACTTTTAAAGGTTATTAAATGTTTATTCCTCTTTCCAAAATAAGTAATTGCTGGTATGAGATCATACGACGCCGCAAAATTCAAGAGAGCCTCTCCTTCATCGTTCTTATGTCCAAATTTATGTCCTCCATGCACCCTCCCATATCCCATATTATATTCTCCTACATGTCCATTGAGATTTTCTCCTATAAATAATTTCTCACCTAAGGGTACTCTTTGAATTATCTCATCCATATTTTTAAAAAAATTATTTTTAGCTTGTGCATCTAATCCTACTTGGGGTGCATTGGCACTAATGTTATTAATTATGTTCCCCCTAATACAAGCTTAATTTGTGTTATTCTTATCTCATTTCCTATTAACACCTACTAAATCTCTTTTGAATTTCTTATATACTAAAATTTCTACTGCATTTCTATTTCATGCACATTTAATAAAGTTCACAATTCCTTTTATAACCAATAACTTTATACTTGACTAACGTTTTTTTAATATTTGTAGGTAACGTTTGTATATTTTTTGGTTATCAGTAATGATATACACACGATGTACTTTTTTTTTATAACCTTCAAGTTTGATTGTTAGTAGCATAGTTTTAAAAAGCAAATAGGCGGTGCTTATCCGTTAAGCGGCAAGGCAACCTGATGTGGGCATCAGTTGTCAGTATGTGTATGCAGTCAGTTGTGTGTATGCAACAGTTACAGTCAGTGTGCAGTTGTGTGCAGTTGTATGCAGTCAGTTGTCAGTGTGTGTGTATGCAGTTATGTATCAGTTGTGTGGTCAGTTAGTCAGTGTGTGTGTGGTCAGTTGTCAATGTGTGTGAGTTGTGTGGTCAGTTGTCAATGTGTGTGTATGCAGTTATGTATCAGTTGTGTGGTCAGTTAGTCAATGTGTGTGTGTGTGGTAGTAGCCTATATAAAGGCTTGGGTTATTGTAAAAAAGAATAATTTGGTGGATGAGAAAAAGCTCAAAACGAAGAGAATGTGATGTCTGTGTGTTCATGTCTTGAATGTGTGAAACTTAAAGGCAAGGTGTGAATCCGACTATTATCCTTCTTTGTTCTGTTGATTCATCATCTTCAAGGTTACAAGCCTCCTCTACCATTCATCTTCTCATCCAACATTCCTCCATGTCCATAGTTGGTAAGTTTTTTTTAGGTAATTAAGTCTATTGAATTTCACTTTCATTATCTCTGAATTATTATCTGTTGACTCTGCTACTATATATGAGAGAGTTTCTACATGCCTGTAGCTTATAAACTTTTATATTGTCGGTTTTAAATTACACAACTTTAGCTTTGTTAATAATGTTATCTAGGTTATTAAATAGAACTGCTAGTGAACATGTGACTCTTGTAAAATTCATTAACCGCAAATGTTTTAAATTTCATTCTATAATTGTGCTTAAACGAGTTGGTGAATACTACTTGCTTTAATTTACTTGGATAAATCATACACTCACAAGTAGTTTCACATCATTTTGGTATTAGAGCCATGTTATTCGTAATTCGGTTCATGCATCACTCCGTTTAGGTTATTTAGTTTCAATTTCGACAAGCATTTAGGGGGGGAAATTTCTTTTAGGTTGATTTATTTTCTAGTTTGTGCATTCATCTTAGGTCTTAAATTCATTTAGTTTTATGTACATTTAGCCTTTTTTCCCAGGGAAATTCCGCAGTTAGATACTTTAGAATTTTCCTCTCAGTCCCTTCTTCGTCCCTGCCTAGTGCATGAGACTACGAAGCACTGTTTAGGACCTCGAAGAACCTATCTTAGCTATTCCCAACCACTCAATTAGGAGACGTAGGATTAGGACGATAACACCTCTAGGAGAGTCTAGTTTAAATATCCCTTGTCCCTCCCCTTCTTCCGATACCTCTAGTGTCTTTCCATCCAATCTCTCAATGGATGCCCTCCAAACAACCCTTACTGAAATTATGGACTGGCTTGCCAGAATTGAACAAATTCAAGCCAATTCCCCAACTCCCGACTGTACAGAATTTCGACATGACAGTCAAGATCATCACAGACAAGCTCGAGATCCCAACGGACAATACCTGAAAAGTGTTAGACCCGATGTTGGCACTTTTGACGGTCGTTTAGAGCCCCAAGCCTTCCTCGATTGGATCCAAGAAATGGACCACTACTTCGAGTGGTTCGATGTGACTGAAGAGCGAAAAGTTAAGATTGAGACAATGAAATTAACTGGACAAGCTCTCCAGTATTGGACTAACGTAAGAAGCACTCGACGAGCCCGAGCCCAAAACCCCATTGCCACTTGGGAAGCGATGAAAGCCGAACTCAAGGGCAAATATGTGCCTATATCTTTCCGTTCTCGTCTTCTCGACTCGTGGAACCAACTATATCAAGGCAGCAAATCAGCAAAAGAATATGTTGCCAAGTTTGACGAGTTCTTGATTCGTTGAAATGCTTTAGGCTCCGAGCTTGAAGTCCAGACCCTGTCTCGATTTTGAGCTGGACTTCGAGAGGACCTCCGCAATGAACTCATCCATCGAGATGTGGAAACTTTAGAAAAAGCTTATGCTCTTGTTCAAGATCTTGATGACACGAAAACAAATTCATCTCATCGGTCCAATGATTCTAGGAGTCAACATTCTAGGTCGACCCTAAGTCAAAATAATGGATCCAGATCTTCTTCTCATTACCCCAAACTCTTCGCAGCCTAGGAGTGACCCCAAAGGAAAGAACCATGATAGACTTTTTCAAAGATTAGCCCACTCACCAAGTGCTACAAATGCCAAGGCTATGGACATGTTGCAGCCCAGTCAAGGTAGCCATCGTGGACGACAATCCCGTCCTTGACAACGAAGAATCAGACACTGAAGAGTACACTTACGAAGTCAACGATAGTGCTGAATTTGACGATGTTGAGGAAGATAATCACCTCAACTGCATTAATTTTGAGCCTTCTCCCAGTCTATCAGTTGTTAGATGCGCTTTTTCCCAGCCAAAAGAATAAAGATGATTGGAGACGCACTAACATTTTTCACACCTTCACCAATATAGGCGATAAGAATTGCAAGGTGATCATAGACAGCGGTAGTTGTGTTAACGCTGTATCTTCTACCGTCATTTCCAAGACTAGCCTTAAAGCTGAATCACATCCCCACTCTTAAAAAGTAACTTGGATTGACGCTACCTCGATGCAAGTCAACCAACACTGTTTAGCCCCTTTTGACTTTAACGTCTACAAGGATAAAATCTAGTGCGATGTGTTGACCATGGATGTAGGCCATGTCATTCTTGGTAGACCGTGGTTGTTTGACCACGACGTAACCATTTTGGCCGCTCCAATCAGTGTCTTTCAGCACAACAACAAAAGGATAAAGCTAAATCCTTCCCAACCACGAATAGGTCCAGTGGCTTCTAAACCCACTGAAAAGAAAGGAAACGGAATTTCTTATATTGGCGTTAAAGAACTAAGGCAAAAGCTACAAGAAGGGGCACCAGTCTTTTTTCTCGCCATTAGAGAAGTCCCCAAGAAAGCTATGATGCCAATTCCTCATGTTCCTGTTCAGGAATTTTCTGATGTCTTTCCCGAAGACCTCCCCAACCAACTACCCCTATTGCGTGACATTCAACTCGCTATTGATCCGGTATCGGGAGCAAGTCTTCCCAACTTGCTGCATTATCGATTGAACTCAACCTGAGCATGCTGAGCTCAAGCGACAAGTTGATGAACTTCTCAAGAAGGGCTTCATCCGAGAAAGCCTAAGCCCTTGCGCAGTCCCTGCACTTTTACGCCAAAGAAAGATGGAACTTGGCTTATGTGTGTGGACAGTCGCGCCATTAACAAGATAACAGTGAAGTATCGTTTTTCCATTCCACGACTGGATGATATGCTAGACATGATGGCATGTGCCACTATCTTCTCCAAGATTGATCTTAAGAGTGGTTACCATCAAATCCGTCTCTGTCCAAGTGACGAATGGAAGACTGCGTTCAAGACCAAAGATGGTTTATATGAATGGATGGTTATGCCTTTTGGGTTGACCAACGCCCCGAGTACATTTATGAGAATTATTACTCAGGTCCTCTGTCCGTTCATGGGAAAATTTCTCGTTGTATATTTTGATGATATTCTCATCTACAACCGATCTGTAGTGAGTCATCTGGACCATCCGAGGCAGGTTTGTAGTGTCTTAAGAAAAGAACTCTATGCTAACCCCACCAAACGCCTTTCCTTACGGATCAGGTCATCTTTCTGGGTTTTATAGTGTCTGCTAAAGGTGTATCAGTTGACCTAGAGAAGGTGAAAGTCATTGTCAATTGGCCCGAGCCCTGTAATATTAGAGATGTTAAAAGTTTTCATGGACTCGCAACATTTTACAGAAGGTTTGTACAAGGCTTCAGTAGCATAAGAACTCCTATAACGGACTGTTCGAAGAAATGTGAGTTTGTTTTGACACCAGCTGTCACAAAAGCATTTAATGAGATTAAAAAAAGAATGGTCCAAACTATTGTTATGCGGTTACCCGACTTTTCAAAAGTCTTTGAGGTGACTTGTGATGCTTCTGGTATTGGCATAAGCGGCGTTCTTGGCCAAGAAAATCATCCCATTGCCCATTTCAGCGAAAAATTAAATGCAGCAAACAGAATTACTCCACCTATAATAAGGAATTCTATGCGGTGATACAGTCTTCAAAGCACTGGCGTCACTTATCTTCTGCCGCAAGAGTTCGTTATCTTTTTTGATCACGAAGCCTTGAGGTTTATAAACTCCCAACATAACTTGAGACCCAGACATGGCCGATTGGTTGAATTTCTTCAGGAATATTCCTATACTATCCGACATAAAAAGGGAGTTGAAAATAAGGCTGCCGATGCACTCAGTTGTTGTCACATGCGTATATCTTTTATGCGCACCCAAGTCATTGGCTTTGAGAGAATCAAAGATGAGTATGCATCCTGCCCTGATTTCCAAGAAATTTATTCTCTTTTACAGGATGACGTAACTCGAGTGATAAATAACTACCTTTTTAGAGATGGTTCTTTATTTTATCTATCTAGACTATGCATTCCCCTGCACCTCTCTTCAAGAATATCTTGTTTGGGAATTACATGCTGGTGGTCTTGCTGGACATTTTGGGATAGCAAGACAACTGATGATGTTGAATATCGTTTCTTTTGGCCCAATTTAAAGAAAGACGTAAGGCTTGTTAAACGATGCCATACATGTCAATTAGCCAAACAACGTAAGCAAAACACTGGTTTGTATACTCCGTTGCCTATCCCCAACTGTCCATGGCAAGACATCAGTATGGATTTTGTGTTTGGTCTCCCAAAGACCCAAAAGAAGCATGACTCCATCCTTGGTGTGGACCGTTTTTCAAAAATGACCCACTTTCTGGCTTGTTCTAAGACCTACGATGCCTCACGTGTTGCTCAAATTTTCTTCGACGATGTTGTTAAACTTCATGGACTCCCCAATTCTATTGTGTCTGATAGGGATGTTAAGTTCACCAGCTACTTCTGGAAAATTCTGTGGCACAAGATGGGGATAAAATTGAAGTTTTCTTTGGTCTTCCACCCTCAAACCGATGGACAGACCGAAGCTGTGAATAGGAGTCTAGGAAGTCTGTTGAGATCGTTAGTAGGCGAAAATATGGGAACATGGGATCTGAAATTATCTATTGTTGAGTTTGCATATAATTCATCAAAGAGTTGAACCACTGGTATGGATCCGCATGAGATAGTTTTTGGGTATCGATCTAGACAACCTATAGACTTAGCACCTATGTTAGAACCTCACAGAGAGTCTTGAGTCTGCATCTGCATTTGCATATCGCATACACGAATTACATTGAAATATCCAAGAAAATTGAAGAAAGTAATGCTAACTACAAGTTGAGAGCAAATGCTAGAAGGAGGTTTAAAACTTTTAAGGTGGGTGATGAACTAATGGTCGGATTCGTCCGAAACGGTTTCCCCTGGAGCCGTTAAGAAGTTGCATGCCCGCTGTGCAGGTCCATTTAAAATATGAAATTAATGACAATGCTTATGTTGTCGACCTTCCTGAAGGTCTCGGCATTAGCAAAACTTTCAATATCGAAGATTTATTAAGCTACGAAGGCCCAAATTTTAACCCTAGCAACCCATTGATAGAAGAGCCTTCCCAAGAGCCTAATGGTGAGATTCCTCCATTACCCCCACTCTCTAACATCACATACCCCTCAGCAGAGGATATTGATAATATTTTAGATGATGAAATTATCTCTACAGGAGATGGTGGAATTCGCAGGTACATAATTAGGTGGAAAAACAAACCAGAGACTGAGGACACATGGCTGGACCGTTCAGATCTTCAGAGACTTGATCCAGATAGGCAGTATGAGAGCCACCCTTGCTTTGATGCACTGACACCGAGTTCATTCAAGAAATTTGGCAAGACCTATCAGTGTCGGTGACATATGGTTCCCATATATTTCTGAGACAGAACAAGCACCCCAGCAGTATCATATTTGACTCGAGAGAGTCGAGTTCTCTCCCACCCTGGAGAGAATGATGTGGACATCAGTTGTCAATGTGTATTGTTAGTATGTGTATGCAGTCAGTTGTGTGTATGCAGTAGTTATGCAATCTGTGTGTAGTTATGTGCAGTTGTATGCAGTCAGTTGTCAGTGTGTGTGTATGCAGTTATGTATCAGTTGTGTGGTCAGTCAGCGTGTGTGTGGTCAGTTGTGGTCAGTTGTCGGTGTGTATGCAGTTATGTATCAGTTGTGTGGTCAGTTAGTCAGTGTGTGTGTGTGTATGTGTGGTAGTAGCCTATATGAAGGCTTGGGTTATTGTAAAAAGGAATAATTTGGTGAATGCAAAAAAACTCAAACAAAGAGAATGTGATGTCTCTGTGTTCATGTCTTGAATGTGTGAAACTTAAAAGGCAATGTGTGAAACTTACTATTATCCTTCTTTGTTTTGTTGATTCATCATCTTCAATGTTACAAGCCTCCTCTACCATTCATCTTCTCATCCAATATTCCTCCATGTCCATAGTTGGTAAGTTTTTTTTAGGTAATTAAGTCTATCGAATTTCACTTTCATTATCTCTGAATTATTATCTGTTGACTCTGCTACTATATATGAGAGAGTTTCTACATGCCTGTAGGCTTATAAACTTTTATATTGTCGGTTTTAAATTACACAACTTTAGCTTTGTTAATAATGTTATCTAGGTTATTAAATAGAACTGCTAGTGAACATGTGACTCTTGTAAAATTCATTAACCGCAAATGTTTTAAATTTCATTCTATAATTGTGCTTAAACGAGTTGGTGAATACTACTTGCTTTAATTTACTTGGATAAATCATACACTCACAAGTAGTTTCACATCACAACTCTTAATTTAGGGTGAAAGCGATTCGAAAAGTTGTAGGAGCCGATTTTACAGAAAGCGGTTCAAGAAGGTGCTCATTTGTGCTAAAATGCATGACTAGATGGCTTAAAGACGCTTTAGCGTTCAGGTTGGGTTTAAATAAAATCGTTATTGGGTTAATTCTTATCCATTTCTACTCGACCTGTACCTTGTATTTAAATACACCTCCAAATGCCTTAATAATCTAACAGATCGCTCATTTCTCAGTTCCTTTGCTTGAAAAAAGTTGACTGGTTCTGTGCTTTTGCTTTGATTCGACTGCCTCTTGGAGTGTTGTTATGACAACATTCTTTTCAATTGTTTCATCAATGCTTCGACTTTGATTTCCTCGTCAACTGCTGTCCGCGCTTCAACTTCGACTTCCTATTCAAGCACTTCTTCTTTAACTTCTTATTTTTCTTCAACTATTGTTTGTGATTTTCCTCTAATTTTTTTATATTTCTGTTTTTTTTTTTTGGTTTATTTGTATATATTTATTTTTTAATTAAAAAACAGCATAATGCCCTTTTTTTTTGGCTTAAGACAAGCTGTGGTCCGTCATTTTTTTCTTCCTGCTTATCAATTTCTGAAACCTTGAGTATTAATCTTTTACTTAGTTTAAGAAGACCATAGGTCATTTTTCCTAACAATGTCATTATAATAATAAATACCTTTAATAAAAAAAAAAGAAATTGTCTGTCTTGATGCTAAGAAAAAATGTAAATAAGACCAATGTTTTCCCATGTACTACTGATATGACAAAATAGAGGCATTATATAGATTGAGGCTCTGCTTGAGAATGAGGTTAAGTTATGGGGCAGATTTGGATTAGGCCCCTCCCTCATGTTACCGTAATTTTTGGGGTATTCCTTTTTGACTTTTTGAACTCAATTACAAATCCCTCAAAGTGAATACTCATCATTAACTCTTTCTATACTCCATGCACCATATTTATGATTTAGTGTGCACTAGTAGAGAAACCTTTTTCTCTTTAATACCTAAGGGGGTGTTTGGTTCCAATTTTCCTCTGATTGCGCCTTCTACTTCATTTCTGACACGAGAAGTTTCTTCCGAAAGGTGAAGGGAGGATGCAACACAGTAACTTGTCCCAAAGATTAGTTGGATTGGACATATCGATCACCCTGTGAAGGGTATAAAAGTAATTTTATTATAAAATCCATTTCCTCCTCTTGTGAACCAAACAAGAAGATAATTATTTCCCCCCCTCCCCTCCTTTGAACCAAACAGAGTATTCATTAAATCCCTTCCCTCCCCTCCCCTCCCCTCCATTAAAATCCCTCCCCTCCCCTCCTTTGAACCAAACAGAGCCTAAATTACTCTTGGCTAGGGTTCATTCTGTTCTCTTCGATTTTTCCTCACTGCGCTCTTCATCTCCCTCTCTCTAATCTCATCTTCCTCCTATTTATCGCAGATCTAATCTTTTGAGTTGAGGTAGGGGTGTGTGGGTTCGGAAATGGTTTTGCGTGTGGGTAGGGTTCAGGAGATGAGGATGTGGGTGGGATTTCGGATTTAACTTGTCTTCTAATCTTGAATTCACTTGGAAGAAAAAAGAGGTTATTTATCAAATAAACCCCTCCTTTTGAGAACTTTTATAGTGTAAAAAGTGAAATTAAGCTACTCATAATCAAAGTGATACTTATGTTATTTATGTATTTTTCTGTTAGTTTTGCATGTTTTTGATAGTTTTTCCAATATTTTTGTTAGTTTTATATTATTTTGGTTAGTATTGTGTTGTATTTGTTATTTGACTTCGTTAGTTTTTATTTTTTTTTGATAATTTTATACTATTTTGATAGGCATTATTGTACCAGTTTGATCGTACCGGTTTGCAGTGTTCTAAAATATCACCAGATGTAACATCTGTTGGACAAGCTGTTATAATGTTTTGGACAGGCTAACTATATTGATACGAGTATTTGAAGCTTTGTTGATTTATTTTGTCCATTATATCACCAGGTATTGATACACCTACCCGATTCAGTTTCGGGCATTACCAAAAAGGAAACAAACATCGTGGATCTTTGGATTAGGGTTCAAACCCAAACCAAATTGGACCCTAACCCATCTTATAAAGGAGAAAGAGGTGGGAAAAATGAGCTAAAAAATCTTATCTTCTCTCATCCTCCTTATAGCTTCCTCTTACAAAAATTTACAACAACACACTCGTCTCTTTTTTTTATTCCTATGCACACAGATGTGGCGAGGATTTTATTTATTGAACGTGTGAAAAAGATATTCATTGTCTTTGAGAGAAACTAAAACTGATTGTGATGAAGATAGGATGAAGAATGTGTCATATTCATTTAGATCCCTTTGACTCTTTCAATACAAAATTACAAACTCGACTTTATGTTCACTATGCCCCTTTATTATTAGGCTAATTGCTTCTATGGGCGATACAAAAATGGACAATGAATTAGCATCTTCAAAGTTAGTAATAATGAGTTAAAATATTTGTTTAAAGTAGCATGAGCAAATTGTTTATATGGTCTTCAAGTTTTGGCATGCCTCCAAATCTTTTAAATGTAGGCATTTTTCTTTTAAGTATTAGATTCCACATAGGTAATTATATATGTTGGTTATAAATATTAATACTTGCATTAGCTTATTTGGATTTGCAATATACAATGTGTAAAGGTCATCTTAAATCACGTTTAGGATATAAATTTTCCTCCAATATGTGACCCTACATTTTGTAAATGTCGACGATATATTACCGATATGAAAATTTTCTTCCATTACAATACCAATATATGATATTTAAAACATTGCTGTTTTGACAGGTGTGCACTGTCGGGCTAGTTTTGTATTGATTTTTGTTAGTTTTGTAATGTTCTATGTAGTCAATATTGTACTGGTTTAATATTGTACTAGTTTATTACTTGGTACTTTGGTTAGTTTTTTACTGCGTTGGTTAGGTTTATCAAACAAGCTTATGATTTTTTCTCATGGTGCATGTTGCATGTTCATGATAGGGTTCTTTTTTTCTTTTTGTAGAATGAGGGTGGCAATGGAATGAAGTAATAATACACCCATATCCAAAACTCCCAACCCAAAATTTTAAGCTTAGACCTTAAAAAAACTCAGTTTACAATTATATCTTATAAGATTAACAAGTTCACTGGGTTGGATCTCATGTGGATTGTATAAAGAACTTAGTAGATCAGTAAGTGGATCCTCTAGCGTTTCCGGTCACAAGATCGGGAACTCAAATTATTTCAAAATCACCCGACGAGCATTGCTATTTTGTTACGTTTTTGTGGTAGCTGCGATTGTGTTCCAACCTCAGTTCATGGAAAACAAACCCTAGAACAATCTCCCCATGGGATTTGAGTTCCAATACAGTTCGTGGCAAGGAAATTATGACCTTAAGTATCCTTATTATACTTTAGCTAAGTTTGTTAATATTGTTACATATTCAAGTCAACTTACATAGAAAGTTGGTCTAGGAAGCATGTATGCAGGTACGGGTACGGGACACAATAATATTGCATATATTAGGGCACATAGACACGGCTATAATGGAAGAAAGTGTCACATCATGTCATAATTATCCATCCATAAAGTTAACCCAAACGACGTACACGACAATTTTGTAAATGTTAGGATGTGGGGAGACTACCAGAATATAATTTTGTGTAACATCATGTCACAATTATCCATAAATTTAACTCGAATGACATACGAAAATAAAACATTGAGCTACATATGGAAAATAAAACATTTATTGTCCATAGAAAATTATAATACGAGAAATGCAATTTTTGTCTGAATTGTTAAAATAAGTATTCAAGAATTGTCCAAGCATGTAAGATATACTGTAAATTTTAGGACATGTATGAATAGTTTTCAGAAGTGTCGGGGGTGTCCGACATGGGTATGGCTCCATTATAGAAGTGACCATGCTATGTAGAAGGTAGTTTGTATGCTTGCAATGGTATATTCTCTTGAAACTTTTTTTTGTGCTATGCTTAATTCATCCATATACGCAGTGTTCTAAAAGTCGCTAGGCGGTAGTTGGGCGGCCGATGGGGGCCTAATGCCTAGACCTTGTAAGTGGGGCCTATGCGCTAGGTATTTTTTTAAATATATATTTATCCGAAAATATATTTATACTAGCTATTTGCACGCGTGCGATGCACGCTCTAATAATTTTTTCTTTTTCAAATCAAACACCAGAAATTACAAAACAACACGGCATTAATTTTATAAAAATTTCTACAAAAACAAAAAATCAAACGCTTACTAGGCATCTTGTTTAGACTGAAACGACTCATAGCTATACTTCACCATCCATTAACCCAATTAGAAACAAAACCCAATAATTTCCCTTTTAAAAAACCCATGAATTTCACCAATAATTTTCCCTATATATAATCCGAATGGATATATAGGCAGCATCAGACATTTGAAAAGCCATGAGTTAAACAAATTCAAGATCCAGTTAATATACAAATAAAAGGCAGCATCAGACCTTTCTGATCAAAAGTCAAATAAAAAAAAAGTAAAACCAAATCAGGATCTAGTTAATATACAAAATGACGTCGCACGATTTTCAATGCGAGAACACGAATCGTAAAGAGTACCTGCTTGTTGTAGATGTTGAAGTAGATGTTGAAGAGATACCACAACCCAAACAGCGCGCCGAGTTGCAGCGTCTGGAGCAAGCCGCCACCGCTCTTCTCGGCGGTGATCTCGCCTGAGCTCTCTCCGACCACAGATCTGACGGCCACCTCGTGATATGACCGCTGAGTTCGAGGGGAGCAGCCGATGCCATGGATTGAGATCGGCTTAGATTTGAACGGCGAAAAGGATAACGACAATGACGGTGGCGGTGATGACGATGAGAAGGGGGCGGAGATTGGGGATTTAGGGTTAGGGTTTGCCAGTCGATATCTGGAAGGGGTTCGGAGGTTGAGGAGGGGAGTCGAAGGGGAGAGGGCGTACGCCACGCTCTGCATTTTTTGCGGTGGTTGCGCAACGCGAGGGATGAGGAGAGGCGGTGGGAATTTTGAGAGAGGGAGAGGAATCGATGGGGAGTTGAGATAGAGAGTTTGATTTGAGTGAGAGAGATTGAAGTAAATGTGAAGCGAAATTACGCTTGTGCCCTCTGATTGTTTAGGGATCAGGGGCAAAAATTGACAAAATTAACCCTTTTTTTTAGCCTTTTATGTTTATGGGGGCATGATAGTAAAAAGCTGCCAAAATGAGGCTTTGCTTAATAATAGTATAGATAACAAAACACAAGGCAATTCAAAAGAAAACTATCAAGTGGCTCTTCTTCAATTGGAAGGAAATCAACGATCCAGATTTATGCTCACAAAAGATATTTTCTTGCCCGTTATTGTAGCTACAGTATCTTGCTGTAGTAGCAACATTCAGATTTATACTTTATGTTGTGTGAAGTAATTGATATTTGTTTGGGTTTTGAAATTAATTAACCTTTAATCCCTACTTTTAATTAATTAAGAAAATACTAATTAAAATCACACTAATCTTAATTAAGAAAAGCTTTAATTGTTGTGGTTTAATTAGTCTTTTCTTAATTAAAATTTAGGGATTAAAAGTTAATTAGTTTCAATCTAATTAAGCTTAATTAACTCATCCAAAACATTAGGGATTAAGCTTAAATAAAATTAAAACCTAATTTTTGATTAATTTCATGTAAAACAAAAAATAAAAAAGTATTTTAAATTACTTTTGCTACAGTATTACTACAACCAAAACAAAGCTAACATTTAATTATTGCTACAGTAAACCTATATTCGGCCAAAGCTACTTTTAAGAAATCCAATCCAAGGAATTGCTTTCGCAACAGTGCTTTTTCCTCTCTTCATTTTTTCACAACCAAGAGATACCTAAGAGAGACTGAGGAATACAAGGTGAGGTGCCTTAGTGTATACTTTTTGCCGATAACATCGTCTTAGTTGACGAGACTAGAGCAGGAGTCCATGCTAAATTAGAATTGTGGAGAGAAACTTTGCAAGCTAGAGGCTTTAAAATAAGCAGAACTAAAATAGAGTATATGGAGTGTAATTTTAGTGATATTCGGAATACAACTGAGGAAGTGGTGAAGCTTCATAGCCAAGAGATACCTAAGAGATACCGTTTTCGATATTTAGGCTCGATTATACAAAGAGATTGGGAGATTTGTGAAGATGTTATACATAGGATCCAAGCAGGGTTGCTTTAGTGGAAAAGTGCCAGTGGTGGTTTGTGTGACAAACGTATACCTTTGAAGTTCAAGGAAAAATTTTATAGGAAGGCTGTTGGACCAGCAATGATGTATAGAGCACAGTGTTGGGCAACAAAGAAATATGTCCAAAAAATGAGTGTAGCGGAGATGAGGATGCTAAGATGGATGTGTGGTAAAACAAGGAAGGATAGAATTAGAAACGAGCATATACGAGACATGCTAAAGGTAGCTCCAATCCAAGATAAGTTGAGAAAATCGCCTCAGGTGGTTTGGACATGTCACACGTAGACATAGTAGTGCCCCCGTTAGAAAGAGTGATTTGATAAGTATTGAGGGTAGAGTTAGGGTAGAAGAAGACCTAAACTAACTTGGATGATAACGGTGAAGAAAGATATGATAGCTTGTGACCTTACAGAAGATATTGCACTAAACCGAGCAGAATGAAAAAGCAGGATTCATGTAGCCGACCCCAACTAGTTGGGAAAAAGGCTGTTATTTTTTTCACAACCAAGCAAACCACCCATAATTGTTTTAGTATGTAGCGTGCCTACGACACGTCTTCTGAACGATGCAATATATGAAAAACACTGTAAACAGTGAAATATATGCAATCCTATTTGACTAATAAATCACATAGGTCAACCTTTATATGCAATACCATCTGGTTAGTGACTACACGATAAGTTATGAAAAATAATTAGAATGTCGTAAAATACAAAATATATATAATAGTAAAAAAATTATAATTGGGAATTAGCTCAATGGTAGAGCGCTTGTTTTGCGTATAGCCCATTATCAAAAGATTCCAATGAGAGGGGCGATCGATTTAAGATTTTGACAATTTGAGGTTTTGAGGATTTGGGGAAAGCATGAGCGATTTGAGTGTTTTTTGATTTAGGGATGTGGGTTTTTTGGAAAAAGATAGAGAAGCACGGGGGTGGGGGGTTTTGAGAATGTGGGAATTTAAGTGAGCCAGTTCACTTAACACAAAAAAAAATCCGCCCATACCCGCCCCAAGCACGCTTAGACAGCCAAACCGATTTTTTCAAAGGCCCAGGCCCAAGGCGGGTCGACTGGGACAACCTAGCATCTAAGGCTCAAGCCAAGGCGAGTCGGCTGGGGACGGCCTAGTGCCTAGGCGAGGCCGAGGAGGCCGTATAGAGAATTTTTAGAACATTGCATAGTGCCTAGGCGAGGCCTCGCCTAGTGCCTAGGCGAGGCCGAGGAGGCCGTATAGAGAATTTTTAGAACATTGCATATACGTTAAATTGTTAACCGAACATCTCTTCTCTGTCTATAGCACCGTATGATCACCCTTTTAAGTGTCAAATTTTGGGACACTTCCATCTTGCAGCAGTAGCATATGATTAAAGTTCAAAAATTATTGTTGAAATCTTTTTAAATTGTTGCGATATCATCGGATGCTTTGATGGACTTTCTTGTTCATAATTTTTTTCATTATTCCAGCATCTTTATTCGTTCAATCTCTTAACAGCTGTTCTGTGCCGAATACTTTGCAGGGCTGAGAGTAGTGAAGATCAATTGCCTGAGAACTGATTTATCTGGTGCATGCAACATCAATGAATGACACAAACAATGGTGCATTCTATTTATCCTGTGGTTTATTGTTAAAATATCACTAGTTGAGTTTATAGTCGGCAGTTATTTTCTCTGGTTTCTCTGGTTTCTGTGACTTATGTGGAATATTCAAGTCTTGATCGTTATTCAAGCCTACAATCTTCTTGGCTGTTCGTAACGAGGAACAACCAAATTTATTGTCTATTTTGTTTGAAGTTCATATTTTTGTGCTTCATTGAGTGCTATTGACTGTTCTGATTACTGTTGTATTATCAGAGTCAATTTGTGTTCACTTTTCTGGAAATGTTATAATGTTAAATGTTTGACAATTTCATTCATATATTGTTTAAGTAGAATGCTGTGCTAATGCTCTATTGCCTAGTACTATTAGTTTCAGAGAACTTGCAATGTTGTGGATCCCTGTTTAATGCACTGCTACCTGTGATTTTTTTGTATTATATGATACTGGTTTTGGTTGGATTGTTGATTTGAAATGTCATGCTGGTTTGGAATTTAGACAGGCATATATGTGATCGGAGGATTGTAATGCCTTTGGAAAAGTTGATTATCGTCCATTTGAAGTATCTGGAGACGATCTCGAATCTTCAATCACTTGGGCTCGACTGCAGAGCCCCATGCGGCATATTGAGGTTGGTAAAGAATTTGAAAGCATTATAGTAGTTGAAACTGAGATTGGCCCATTGAAAGCCTTTCGGAGCCACATCCGGTTGACAGCAATTCGTCCAGTGAAGTTTATTACTACTGCACTTATTTTTGAATTGTAAAGAAATGCTGCCTGTTATTCTTCCCCATGGCCTAATCGACATGAGTAACCTCTAGCGAATGAACCTTAAAGCATACAGGGATGAAGAATAGGTTGAGCAGAGATGTCAGCATGTTATTCTCTCTCTCTCTGCCTAGGGTTTTTAAGCCATTAATTCCAAATTTCTAAAACCATTTTCTTAAATCTTTGCTACCATTTCATTGGAGAAGCCTCCATCGTCATCTTAAGTGCGAATTTCAAAGCAAATCCATATCTAAATCCAGTGTTGAATCCCAATCAAGAGGTCGTCGCCGATATCTGATTCGCTGCTGATTCCGTATCGGCGACTCCTCTCCACCAAATCGAGTGCGAATATCAAGCGACTCTGTATCGGCAACTCTCCACCAAATTGAGAGCCTCTACATGCGATGCGGCGACTCTAATTTCATCTCATTAACCGAATTCAGATTCTAATTTTTAATTTTGTGTGTAGGGGATTACTTAGTTTTTTGTTGACTCGAATTTTGTGTGCGTCTGGAATCTAAGTTCAGAGATGTATGATTGTTTTATTTTTGAGTTTAAAAAATTTTAATTTGGTGATTTATTTGATGAGTTTTTTATTGGTTTTGATTTAAGGTTTACGCAAGTGAGAGATTGATTATTTGGTGCCTCAATTTGGGCTTCCAAACCATAGCAGGACAGGTAAGCTGATCAGCAACATAAAATAACTTTGCAAATATGCAACATTAATTTCTTTACTACAAGAGAATATACTATCATGAAGTGTTCCCTTCACTAATTATTAGAAACTATGGATAACATAATATATAATAACTTTTAGTGAATGTTGACTCTCCACTAAAAAAATACAGATAAAGTAATTTTTTTATTGATCTATTTTTTTTAATTTTTTTTATAAAAGTGTAATGGGGAGACAAAGTGGAGATAAAAGAAATGATTAACTTGGATTAGAGTTTTGAGAACTTCATGTATTACATTTTGGTAGAAATAATAATAAGAGGTATTGTTGAAATGTAGTAAGTACTAATATGTAACCCCTGTTTTCCTAAAAACGTATTTTTGTGTATTTTGGGTATTTTAAAAATTTCCGCAAATTATTTTTCCGGTTTTCAAATTTCTTTTGTCAAAATACACTTTTATACCTCTTATATTTTTTTCGGAATCATATATTGGATTATTTTCAATATATTTTCGTTTCCTTGCATTTTTGACCTTCTTGTGCTGATTGTGCGTCGTTTGTTCGTTCTTCGCCATTTGAGATCTTTTCCTCATTTTCTTGGTCCCGTTCATATTTAATAATTATTTTTGGGTCATGATGGATTTTTGAGATTTTTGGCCCTTAAGGAGATTTTTAGGAGCCATAGGATTCATTGTATTTTGTATTCCCATTTGAAATCTATCCAATACCCATTACCCAATTGTATACCTATTTGCTCCTATTGATATCCACTACCCATTAACCCACATTTGGCCCATATATATATCCCCTAATAACTCCTAAACCTTAACCCTAATCTTTCTCTCTCCCTCTCCTAATTGAAACCGGCCTCCCCTCCTTCCTTGAGTCCGGCCTGACCTCCCATCTCCAAAACCGACCAGTTTTACCCCCTTGCCGGCCACCTCCTTCATCCATACTCCTCCCCATCCGCCATACTACAACTTTGACACATAAAAACTCCACTTTTTCCCTCTCCTTTAGTTGCCGATCACCCAAATCAGTGCCAACCATCCACAACAGCACCTCAACCTCTCTCTTTGCTGATTTTGACAAGTGGGCATCTCCCACTTTGGTTCGTGCGTCAAGAAGACGATCGTAGGCAAGTTTCGGCTCGTGGGTTCGCGTGGGTTCGCGTGGAAAGGCCTCTCGCTCGTGGCTTTCGTTGCTTGGCTTCGTTTGATCGCGTTCATCGTCAAAAAGAGGCAAGTAACTTGTACATAATTTCATTAGGTTGATACAAGTCAAAAAGTTCACTAATAGGGTAGTTGAGACTAGAGACGGCCAAAGATTGTATTTTTATTTGTGGGTTTCGTCTCTATTGTTCAAATCAGGCCATATATGACTTAGGACACGGAGTTTGATAGGTTTATGCCTTAGGATTCACCCAAAAAGCGATTTTGATCGCGTATGTGACATTGTATACCATGTGTTTGTTTAATTTGCCCATATAAGAATTAGTAGGTTTTGACATGTTAGAAACCGTCCATTATGATATTTAGATAATGGGTAGGCTGCGTTTCGAATCTGGATGAGTTTGGATCATTTTGGTAGAAGTTATGATGTTTTGAAGTTTAGTTGTGAAATCTGGAAATTTGGGTTGTACTGAATAGATTGCTGTTTTTTCCTGGGTTAGAATCCGAATCTCAACATGGACATTTCTGAGTAATTTGTAGAGGACTGAATTTATTTTCAAACCCCACTGGTTTCACCCCGTTTGGAGTTCGTATGAATTAGTTATGATAATTTTAGTGACTGTATATTGGTAGTTTCCAGATTCAGTTCGGGGTAGATTTTATTACCTATTTATTTTCAAGATCCAAGTTATACATGATATCATGCCACCATATTTTATCCAGTGTTTCACCATGATGTTAGGTAGTTCCCAGATTTATGTGGTATTTTAAAGATAAGTTTTGAGCGATGTCTTGTACCCTTTTCTATAATGCGCTTTTGCTGTAAACTGCGTGTTGCTCTATGTTGAATGCCGTGTTCACCCTATTTTCGTTTACTGTATGGAAATATTATGTGAGATAAGAAAGTTGGAGAATTTTATCTACTTTCACCCTGTTTTGGCGGAAGTGGATTTCGATGCGCTGTTTGCGAGATATGGTTGATTTCGTGCAGCAGTGTTGAGAAATTCCAGATCCATCAAAACCATGTTTTGTGTTACTTTTCATTTTTGATAACATATCTATATTTTCTGGAAAATTATGAAAATTATTATTTTGAGTCCCCATATGTAGGGGATTACCCCATAATTTCCATGGATTTATTTGATGACTTTGCATGCTGTTTTTATGTGTTGGAAGTCATTCCCCTGTTTTCTGGCTGTACAGAAAATCTGTGTTGAAATGACTTTTAAGCTGAGATGTTGTGAACTAGTATAGGTCTTTATTATACTCGTTAGAAGCGTGTGGATGTCTAGTTTCCAGATCCTTCGACGGATCATGATTTGCATGTCTGTAGCTCTCTGAATCACTGATTTAGTGCTGACTAGTCGTGCTGTCCTGTTTATGAACCTTGTATATTTTGCTCGTATATGTGGATCTTTATTAACCATGCACGCTGATTTGATAACCTGAACCTATACCTGATCTTACCATGCTTATTTGACACTAGTTTACATGTATACATGCATGTTGGACATTAATAACTAAAAGTAATCAAGCCGGGGTTTATGGGAAGGATCTAATAGTGGATAATTCAGAAACGTGTACTCGGAAGGGGGCCCGTGTTTCCCATTTTGCTGCACGTACCTGTTGGTCGTGTACCTGTTGCTGCATGGACCTTTGGTTCATGTACCTGTTACCTGTTGCTGCACGTACCTGTTGGTCGTGTACCTGTAGCTGCATGGACCTTTGGTTCATGTACCTGTTACCTGTTGCTGCACGTGCCTGTTGGTCGTGTACCTGTTGCTTCATGAATCGGATGATTCGTGTACCTGTTGCTTCATGAACCTATTTTCTGTTTCCTGTACCCGAGTATACTGCCCTGCATGGTCCCCTATGAAATCTAAAGCGAAATTGCTTTGTTGTAGCAACCATGTAGAATGGGATGCATGTCGTGCTACCTAGATAGTAATCGCACAAGACTTGAACTTAATACATGAACATGATACCTGACATGACACATGCGTTCTTGACTACATGATACCTGAGACATGATATATGAGACTTGAATTACATGAAACAGGAAACTTGACACGTGACTACATGACACTTGAACTACATGAAATATGATACCTGATACAAGTTTACACGACACTTGACACTAGATGCATGTTTTTAGGATACATGATTTATGTCGTGACCTTTGACACTTTTACCTTGCTAGTTTGTCTAGGTTGACTTTATACCTATACCATGTGCTAGTTAGTTATCCCTTTCCATGTGCTTGTATCCTACTCTATTTGTGACCCGGACTTGCCATTGACGGGTACTTGTGTTTCTCTTTTCTCTTTCCTGCATTCGTTGTATTGCAGATTTTGGAGGACAGGTTCCTGAAGGTATTGGAAAGATGATGGGCTAGAGACTGAAATTTTGCTATTACTATTCTGTTGCTTATTTTGAACAATATTGTATTTTGAGACTTGTATTATTTCTTGTATTTGAGCGATGTGACCCAAGATTATTTGTGTATTTCAGATCATGACTATTTGAGATTAATGTATTTTATTTCAAGTATTCTTGTTGGTATTTGGTTTATATGTACATGTGGTTGACTTTTCTGGCTTCCGACTCTGATTTTATTGTGACATGTTGTAAAGATTTCTTGAAACAGCTTAAGGATGATAATAATCATTCGCTGGGCTTTTATTACGTACTTGTATTCCGTAATTTTGGGAAGCGGGGCGTGACAAATATGTATATTCTGTTTCCTAATCTATAGGAAACAAATTCCCCAAATCTCTCATCCCTCAATCTTCTCTCAATCTCCTTTCTACTCCTTCAAGAATGTAATCCTTATATATAGATGTATACAGTAAAGAATAAAGAACATGAAGAATAAGAATCATTTTTACCCCAAATCTGTTTTCTTCATGGTATTAGAGCCTAACAAGATCTAGGCTAGTTGAAGAAGAAAAAGAGATGGAGGCGATCGGATCTGACGCCTCCATCCCGATCCAATCCCGACCAAACCCCGATCCCTGAACCTCCTCGTCGACCCCGATCCTCGCTGCCATCGAGCCCGTCGCCGATCTTCGTCGACACTGATCCCTCAGCCCCGTCATCCTCTTCCGTCTCCGATCAACCCTGACACCACCAGCCACCATCCCTAGACCTCACCGGCTTCCCATCATCTTCACCATTGTCTCCGATCAACCCCAACACCACCAGCCACCATCCCTAGCCCTCGCCTGCTTCCCATCGTCTTCACCTCTCCCGTTCTCTCTCTCTCTCCCCGAGTTCCTGCCCAATACTGTAGCGTCTTCTTCCCCATCTGCCATCTCCAGGCCCACCCCCGACCTCCAGTAGCGACCCCCACTCCGGCAAGCCCTCGACCTCCCGTCAACAACCTCAACACCACCAGCACATCCCCCTGACCCCTCCTCCTCTGATCGATCGTCAGCCCACCAAAAAACACCCAAACCCCAGTGCTGTCGCTATTCCCTTGCTCAGATTTTGTCGACCAGCACCCCATCATGCCATTCGTCGATGCCCCCCCCGGTCAGCCGCCCTGCCCCGTGCGCTGCTTTCTCTCTCCCCCTCTCTCCCCTGTTGCTGTTTAGTGTTTGAGAGAAAAGGGGATTTGTGTTTGCTGTCGCTATTGGGTGGAATTGTTGTGTGCTGTGCTGATGGAGTTGAGAAAAGTATTAGACTCGCCTCTACATTAGTTACAGCTGCAGGTAATGATGGTAAGGTATTTAATATTTTTGCTTCTGTTATGAATAGTGCATGGCTAATTGATTCGGGTGCTACCGACCATATGACTTTCGATTCTGGACAAGTTCAAAATTTTCAACCATCCACTAAATCAATTGTGTCCACTGCCAATGGTGATCCTGCCACTGTTACTAGCGAGGGTACCATACATTTCACAAACAACCTAACCTTAGATACTGTCCTAGTTGTGCCATCCTTGAATTTTAACCTATTATCTATTGCTCAAATAACTACTGCCTTACATTATGTTGTAGTCTTTTGGCCTTCACATTGTGTGCTTAAGGATATTTGGACTCGTTGGTTATGGGGTTAGATACGGGAAGCTCTATTACCTTGATTTGGAATCTGAAAGTTCAAGCAAGTTGACTCAAACTCTAAGTGTGGAAGGATCCGAAGATGAGAAGTAGAAATCAGATATTTGGCTATGACATCGACGTCTAGGGCATGCTTCTTTCGATTATTTGAAGAAGTTATTTTCAAGTTTATTTTTGAAGTTGGATATATCTTCCCTTCGGTGTGATGTGTGTGAACTTGCAAAAGGTTACCGTATCTCTTTTCCTTCAAGTCCAAGTAAAAGCTCCCTTCCATTTATGATGATTCATTCTGATATTTGGGGTCCATCCAAAACCAC
The DNA here is from genome assembly GCA_017893485.1 of Hemerocallis citrina. Classification (NCBI taxonomy): domain Eukaryota; kingdom Viridiplantae; phylum Streptophyta; class Magnoliopsida; order Asparagales; family Asphodelaceae; genus Hemerocallis; species Hemerocallis citrina. The sequence goes on along the minus strand of CM030358.1, from coordinate 345,272,480 downwards.
TACATTTGGAGGAGCCAAATGGTTTGTGACATTTATTGATGATTGTACCCGTATGACCTGGATTTGTTTGATGAAGTCGAAAAGTGAAGTTAGTTGCTTATTTCAGAAATTTCACAAGCATGTTATGATTCAGTATAAATCACAGATTTAAGTTCTTATGAGTGATAATGGCGGAGAGTACCTGAGTTTGAATATGCAACAATATTTGGTGGAACACGAAATTGTTCACCAGACTACATGCTTATAAACACCTCAACAGAATGGAGTTGCAAAAAAGAAAAATAGACACTTGCTTGAGGCGGTCCGTGCTTCCCTCATCTATGGAAATATGCCACTGATTTATTAGGGATAAGCTCTTGCTTCTGCTGCATATTTAATCAACCGAGTTCTCTCTAGTATCCTAAACTTTCTCACACCATTTCAAGCATTAACTGAAGCTGTGAATGCGCCAAAAGCCGTGAACTTGCCACCTTGTGTGTTTGGGTGTGTTGCATTTGTTCATCTTCATCAACATGAACGCAATAAGTTAACTCCTCGAGCTGTCCGCTGTATTTTCATGGGATATGCACAGAATAAAAAAGGGTATCGGTGCTATCATCCACCAACTCAAAGGATGTTTGTGACTATGGATGTTGTGTTCCATGAAAATGAGATGTATTTTTTTTCTACGACTGAACTTCAGGGAGAGTACCAAAGTGAAGTTCAGACTCTTGGGTATGATGAAGGGGTTAGTGAAGTACAGACTCTTGTGTATGATAAAGCAATTACCAGTCAGAACAAACAACTGGATACAAATAATGGTGAACACTTGAATGAAGACCTAGCAAGGGAGGAAGACCCTCATAAAGAAGACCCACATGAAGAAGACCGTCATGAAGAAGACCCTCTTGAAGAATTGCAATCAGTACCGAATTTAAGTGAGAGTGAACCGTCAGAACCCCAAAATCAATCGTCATTGTTGTCCGAAGTTCCTAGAAGAGAACTCCCACACCGTACTAATAGAGGTATTCCAAAACCCACTTATGAACCTGATCCCACTAGTAACGTCAAATATCCTATGAGTAATTATGTATACACTCACCGCTTGTTGGAATCAATTAAGTCATTTGTGAATCAATTATCTGCTGTATCTATTCCTAACAGTGTGCAGGAAGCCTTAGCCAATCCAAGGTGGAAAGCAACTATGGATGAGGAAATGAAGTCCCTGAAGAAGACTGAGACTTGGGAGATAGTCGAGCTGCCAGCAAGAAAGAAGCTGGTAGGATGCAGATGGATTTATACCGTGAAATATAAGTCAGATGGTTCGATAGAGCGATATAAGGCAAGGCTGGTTGCTAAAGGGTACACTCAAACGTATGGAATTGATTATGACGAAACATTTGCACCTGTGGCAAAGTTCAACATTGTTCGAGTTCTACTGTTACTTGCTGCAAATCTTGACTGGTCTTTAGAGCAATTTGATGTGAAGAATGCATTTCTGCATGGAAAATTGACAGAAGAGGTTTATATGGATCTACCGCCAGGATCAAATAGACCAGTCCAACACAGTAATAAAGTGTGTCGGTTGAGGAAGGAGCTATATGGTCTCAAACAGTCGCCAAGAGCTTGGTTTGGGAGGTTTACAAAATCAGTGAGGACATTCGGATATTGTCAGAGTAATTCAGATCATACCCTATTCCTGAAAAGGAAAGAAGGTAAGATTACTGCTCTCATTATATATGTGGATGACATGATAGTAACTGGAAATGATCCTGAGGAGAGAATGGCAATGAAGAATTACTTGTCACAAGAGTTCGAAATGAAGGATCTTGGCTCTTTGAGATATTTCCTTGGTATTGAAGTTTCTCGCTCAAGAAATGATATATTTCTGTCTTAAAGAAAGTATGCTCTCGATTTATTGAAGGAAACTAGAATGTCTACTTGTCAGTCGATTGGTACACCGTTAGAAGAAGGACCGAAACTTTGCAATAAATTTGATCACGTGCCTTGTGATAAGGAAAGATATCAGAGATTGGTTGGACGTCTGATGTATCTTGCGCATACACGGCCAGATTTATCATATGCTTTAAGTGTGGTAAGTCAGTTTATGCATGCACCTCAGGAACACCACATGGAAACAGTGATGAGAATTCTGAGATATATTAAGTCTGCTCCAGAAAAGGGGGTCCTATTTGCGAAATATGGTCACTTGAATATTAAGGCATATACTGATGCTGATTGGGCAGGATTTATAATTGATAGGTGCTCCACTTCAGGATATTTCATATTTGTTGGAGAAAATCTAGTTACATGGAGAAGTAAGAAGCAAAATGTTGTGCACGCTCTAGTGCAGAGACTGAGTATCGCGGAGTAGCTCTATGTATAGCGGAAGCTTCATGGCTGAAATTCTTGTTGCAGGACTTAGGCTGTGGTCTGAATGAACCTATGAATGTGTATTGTGACAGTCAAGCAGCATGTGATATTGCCGCCAATCCAGTTCAACATGATAGGACGAAACATGTAGAGGTGGATAGATTCTTCATCAAGGAGAAATTAGATGAGAAAGTCATTGAGATTTCTAAAGTGAAGTCAGAAGATCAGCTCGCAGATATTCTGACCAAGGCAGTTTCGAGTCGGCTCTTCTTGAAATTTGTTGACAAGTTAGGGCAAGATCAATATCTATGCACCAACTTGAGGGGAAGTGTTGAAATGGAGTAAGTACTAATATCTATATTCTGTTTCCTAATCTATAGGAAACAGATTCCCTAAATCTCTCATCCCTCATTCTTCTCTCAATCTCATTTCTTCTCCTTCAAGAATGTAATCCTTATATATAGATGTATACAGTAAAGAATAAAGAACATGAAGAATAAGAATCATTTTCCCCCCAAACTTGTTTTCTTCAGGTATTTAATTGCAAACTAAGTCTCAGACAAACAAATGTTTAGATTATTGGTATTGTAGATATCTTCACACCTGCACTTGGATTACCATTGTATTTAGACATGCTCATAGTGGTTATGGGATTAGAGTAAGCTCTATAAAACCTATATGATCATGTCATTGCATAATTATTACAAGCATCTAAGAGTGATGCTGAAGTTAAAAAAACTCTAAGCAATGTTTTTAACAAACTATATGCATTCCAGGTAAGTTCAAGCTAATGATCAAGAAGGCAATGGTTGAGCTTAAAGGTAGATATGCTGCTTCCTCATATAATATGTTTCCTACTTCAATTAATTTGCTGGACTTCTAAAACTATTTTATATAATAAAATCAGTTGCACCGTTCCGAAGACGTGCCGTAGGCACATGTCAACGGTCAAACCTAGTCTATATAATAAAATACAAAGAAAAGCTATCAAGTGGCTCTCATTCAATTGGAAGGAAATCAATGGTCCAAATCTAAGCTCCCAAAAGACATTTTCCCCAAAACATTTTCCCCCAAAACTCAAATTCAACCCCCCTCACCCCCCCCCCCCACACACAAATTATTTAATTATTTCTCTCTGTCTCTCTCTGTCTCTCCTATTCAGATCAGTTTGCTCCTTCTATTCTCCAAACCAGAGAGCTCCAATTTCTCTCTCTCCCCCTAGGGTTTTTAAGTCGCTAACTCCAAATCCCTAAAACTATTTTCTTAAACCTTCGCTTACATTCCATTGGCGAAGCCTCCATCGTCCTCTCAAGCGTGAATCTCAAAGCAAATCCAAATCCAAATTCAGTGTCGAACCCCAATTAAGAGGTCGTTGTTGATATCTGATCCGCTGCTGATTCTGTATCGGCGCTCCCCTCCACCAAATCGAGCGCGAATATCAAGCGACTCTGTACCGGCAACTCCCCTCCACCGAATTGAGCGCGAATATCAAGAGACTCCATATCGGTGACTCCTCTCCACCTAATCGAGAGCCACTACATGCGATGTAGCGACTCTAATTTCATCTGGTTAACCGAATTATCATCCTAATTTTTAATTTTTTGTGTGCAGGGGATTACTCGATTTTTGCTGACTCGAATTATGTGTGCATGAGATCTAAGTTCAGAGAGGTATGATTGTTTTATTTTTGGTTTAAAATTTTTAATTTGGTGATTTATTTGATGAGTTTTTTATTGGTTTTGATTTAAGGTGTACGCAAGTGAGAGATGAATTATTTGGTGGCCTCAATTTGGGATTCCAAACCATAGCAGGACAGGTAAGCTGATCAGCAACCTAAAATAACTTGGCAAATATGCAACATTAATTTCTTTACTACAAGAGAATATACTATCATGAAATGTTTCCTTCACTGGTTATTAGAAACCATGGATAACATAACATATAAAAACTTTTAGTGTATGTTTGGATATATAGGATTGGCATGACTGGAGTTCACAGTGAAGAGTGCAAACTCTTCACTTAAGAAAGACAGCTAAAGTAAATTTGTTATTGATCCATTTTGGTTTTTTTTTATAAAGGTGCAATGGGAATATAAAGTGGAGATAAAAGAAATAATTAGCTTGGATTAAAGTTTTTAGAACTTCATGTATTACATTTTGGTTGAAATAATAATAAGAGGTATTTCAATTGCAAACTGAGTATCAAACAAACAAATGTTTAGATTATTGATATTGTAGATACCTTCACACCTGCACTTGGGTTACCATTGTATTTAGAATGCTCATAGTAGTTATGGGATTAGAGTAAGTTCTATAAAACTTATATGATCATGTCCTTGCATAACTCTTACAAGCATCCAAAAGTAATGCTGAAGTTAAAAAAAACTCTATGCAGTGTTTCTAACAAACTATATGCATTCCAGGTAAGTTCAAGCTAATGATCAAGAAGACGATGGTGAGCTTAAAGGTAGATATGCTGCTTCCTCATATAATATGTTTCCTACTTCAATTAGTTTGCTGGGCCTCTAAAACTATTTTATATAATCAAACTAGGTGCATCGTTCCGAAGACGTGTCGTAGGCACGTGTCAACGGGCAAACCTACTTATTAAATAAAACATATAGACATATTGAATTATATGTATACAACTGAAAAGTTCCCCAAATTTTTGCCCTATCTTTACCAAAATTATGAACATTTGAACTAAATCAAATTATTTCTGAACCCCGAATTTGTGGTATTTTTTGCCGTACTAGGCTACTTTTTTGAAACTATTTGCAATTTTAGGCCAGTTCCCAAACCATTAGCATTCGTGGGCTAGCCACTGCCAGGTTAGCAGCGGCCGCTATTGGGAATAACGGCCTCTTCATAGCCACCAACTTTGTACTCCCACACTTGGTAGATTACAGAGGGGGTATTGTACTGAGTCTGTGTAACGGTGGTCGCTAATGCCAGTAGCGGCCGTCGCTAACTGAGGTCGCTATTCCCAATCGCGACCTCAGATGGGCCCAATTGCTTTAAAGATAGAGTCGACCCCCACTGTCTCTCTCTATCTTTTTTTGTTTTCTTCATCTACCCCTCTTCCCCAACAGTGACCTCTCCACTTTCTCTCAAAAACCCAAAACCCTAACCCCTAATTTCTCTCCCAAAATTCCATTAATCCAAGTTTCCTTCTTCTCCACCCGATCTCTCTCCTCACACTTCGTCTAAACCCAATCACTCTCCTCACTACGGATTTTGGAAATTCTCAAATCATATCCAATCTCGAAACCCTAAAGAGGTATGCCTAGTATAGTTTTGTGATGGTTGATTATTGGTGTTGATTACATTTTTTTTCACTTATTGTTAATAATGTGACCCAAATTGATTGTTTGTTTATTGAGAAATTTTTGAGGAATTGGATACTTAGTGAGGAATACTTAGTGTTGGATACTAAGTTAGGATATGTAGTCTTAAAAAGCTTTGAAAAGCTACGCTTAAGCACAAATTACATCTCTTCCATATGATCAGAAAGAGATGTTATTCTTTCTTTTCTTTAAGAACAAATAATTAGTGGTAAAAGTTGGAAGTCAATATTTCTAGTTATGTATTTACTTGCAATTCTTTCAGAGTAGTTTACACTACATTAATATTAGTATATCTACTTAAACTTAAGGTCACAATGCATATACATTTTACCTTTACTCATAAAAAAAAACACTGGATTACTAGATATAGCGCACTAATGATCGATGCAGTAATAATTACCTTAAAATCAACAACATTCATAAACCACAAAGTGATGAGTTGACATCTACACTTGAGAATTGAGATTGTCAACTTGTAAAAGTAACTGATATAACATCAAAAAATAATATGAAATAATTCATACAACAAGTAGAGCCCTCAATTTTCATACAGGTATAGAGGTTATACCTCCACTGAGAGTGAAAATATTCATTAGTGGAACCTTTATGAATGGATTCTTATATACGTATAACTCCCTCTTTCACAATATTAGTTATCTTTCACACATGTCATTATATAAAATATAAATATAAATATCTCAAACTTTTCATCCTCTCATGAGTTCCAAGTATAAGTTCCAGTTTTCATTCTTTTAGGTGGGAATCACTAATTTCTTACTCATTATTGAGGCATTACAAATGGTATGACAATGGTATAAGTGATCAATAACGATATTGACAGAGAAGAAAAATCATAATAATAGATAAGATACCTAACAAAACCAATTAGGCAAACCTCTAGTTTGACTGATATGGAATAAATTGAATAGGCAGTATGAGACTTTGTCATAAATGAAATGCTTAATTGGTTGCAATCCAATCATATATGTACACCGGTATGAAAAGGAGTTATTAAGATGTTTAAGATTGAGTGTTTACTTTCAAATGTGGTCACATTATCAACATCCATGAGCAATTTTTGAGTTATGTTTCATCTCAGAATAACATCCATGATCATCCTTGTTTGAGTATCTTGTTTTTATTTATTTGTGCTGCTAGAATGAGTACTTCTTTGAAGACACATGAACACTCTCAACAACGATCTTAACAGACTTCCTTGTTTGCTTATAATTTGATAGGTAATCTATGCAAATATAGTAAGAACGGTGGGAGCGGGATCAAGGAGTGCTAGGCCCGGGGTATGAACTATTAATTTGTAATGTTTAAATAGTATATGTCAACCTATCGAGTATTCACTAAACATAGTATATTTTATCCTCAGGGTGGCCAAGGCGATGTCCCATCTATGTCTGCACCGTCTGGGCAAGCTAATTAGTCTCATGCTGTACTTGGAGGACCAGGCCCTCATGACCCGACAGTATTGACGTTGCAGCGGACACATAGATCCCAACGGGTGTGGGACGGTATATCTCGAGAATGTAGTTTCCGCACACATGAGACCTTGCCAATGCATCCACTGACACACCAACTCCTTGTTCAGGCCGGTTTCTATGGGCTAGGTCAGGTAGAAAAAATCAAGCTAGACAGACAACTACTAACAGCCTTACTCGAGCGATGGAGGCCAGAAACACATACGTTTCATCTTAGCATTGGAGAGATGACCGTCACACTTCAGGATATCGCGGTTATCTCAGGACTACCAGTTGATGGATTTGCGGTCACGGGAACCATGGCCTTCACTAAGGAACAACTTGTGGCGGACTTTCTAGGACGGATACCGGATGATAGTACATTTGATGGAGTTTCAATTCGATTAAGTTGGTTGAAGAAAACATTTAAAAATTTTCTAACCAACAATTCCAACGAATATGACATCGAATGCTACACTCGGGCTTATCTGATGACAGTCTTCGGAGGTGTTCTCTTTCCCAACTCCACTGGAGACGTTGTGCCTATAATATATTTTCCACTTATCGGTGATTTGACAAGAGTTCAGCAATACTGTTGGGGTAGTACAACGCTAGCCTCCTTATACAGGAGTCTTTGTAATGGAGCATTGATGGCGAAAGAGATGACTGGTCCGATGTTGATACTCCAGATCTGGTGTTGGGAACACTTGCACTTAGGAAGACCTTGCATCACCCGGCAATCAGAGGGGTGGATGAGGGATGCAACAAATGCCAACATGCTGGCTCCAATCGTAGTTTATTGGTCTGGTGGACATACATGGAGAGATAACCCACGTGGGGTGGTAACCTACTACAGAGATGAGCTAGATATGTTGCGAGAAGAGTTTGTTGTCTGGGAACTGTACACCAACAACCGATTGCAAAGGTTACCTCCCATCTGCACCGAACAAAGCCATCTTTGGTTGACGAGAGCACCATTTGTCAATTTTAGTATCGTCGAGATGTACTATCCCGACCATGTGCTTCGTGAATTTGGACTTCAACAAGACATCCCTGCACCACGATCATATGACACTCTCCTGCACAAGGTGAAAGGGCTGGTCATGTCCCCGACCATGACTGGGCTTCCCATCATCAAGTTCATGTGAATGCTTGGAATGAGCGAAGGAATGATACCGTTATAACAGGCATTCCTCCATTCGACGGATCACTCCAAGCTGTGTACCTGTCTTGGTATTAACGAATCACCTGTCTGTATGTCGCGCCTCGTACATCAATACCTACCGGTGTCCTTCTTCCTATACTGAGTGCCGAGGTCGAACCCGCACCTGCCCATTCCTCTTTGCAAGCCATGTACCAACCAAAGGCAACTTCAAGTCGAAAAATCGTATGATAAATCATTTGTCTCTTTCTTGATTGTCATATTATTTAGTTATTATTTTTTGATATTTGTTTCTTGCTTAATTGATTAGTTCATATTAGATTCTCATTCAATTTTGTATTTGTTTTGTAGATTGACCAAGTGCAGGTTGTAGCACGGAAATGCACACAAGTGCTTGGCAGTAATGTCGCTCAAGCCGCAAAGGATCTTGCACGCGAGATTCTCGCCCCGTGTCGTTTGGCTATCGAGGAGGTTGGTGAGGTGGCCCGATTTGACACAATGCTGTCATCACCCATTCCCCAGACATCAACCCGTCAACAAAGGAAGAAGAAGAAGTCAACACGAGAAAGCAAACATGCCGAAAAACGTGTCGAAGAGCAAACGGATGAACCTCAACGAACGGTACAACAGGAGCAAGTTATTCATGAGCAAGAAGCAGAATCTGTGCAACAACCTATTGAGCATGCACAACATTCACATGAAATTGAGGAAGAAATTCCAGACGAGATGCTAATTTCCTAAATTACACAAGTGAGTCGTCCACGAAGGACCGTGCTTAAAAGAAGGAAGCCCAATTTGTATACCCCGTCGTAGCTTTCAAGCCGTAACTAAGATTCCAATCTAATATTAACGGATTTTGTTGTTTCAAGTTTTGAACCACGTTTATGCTAACGTTGAGCCTTAATGTTGTTATCATCACTTGTTAAAGTGTTAATGTATAAGTTGTGGACCACTTTTATGCTAATTTTGGTTGTTTGATTGTCTAAGCTTTATTTTTGGTTGTTTAATGTTGAAAATTTGAAGTTAATATTTATGTTGCATTTCGACTTGGATAGAATCCTAGAGTTGAATTTTATGTGGAGTTGAAGTGTACAAAATATGTTTCAATTGAAATGTACAAGTGAAATGTCTGTGAATGTAATTTCGGGGTACAAAAATTGTATAGAGGAAAGTGATTAATTTAAAATTTGTACTCTTGGGTGTTTATACTAAGGCCGCGATTGCCAATTGCGACCACAGCTATCATTGGTCGCTATTGGCATTAGCGATTCTGCTGATTGCGAAATCTGCTTTTTCTCTGTGAATCTAACTCAAAATGGCTTACTACTGTGACCGCGATTGGCATTAGTAGCCACAACTATAAGCCATTTTGAGTTAGATTCACAGAGGAGAAGTTTTTTTGGACTTCTCCTCTGTGAATATTACTCAAAATGGCTTACTACTGTGGCCGCGATTGGCATTAGCGGCCACAGCTATAAGCCATTTTGAGTTAGATTCACAGAGGAGAAGGTTTTTTGGACTTCTTCTCTGTGAATCTTACTCAAAATGGCTTACTACTGTGGCCGCGATTGGCATTAGCGGCCACAGCTATAAGCCATTTTGAGTTAGATTCACAGAGAAGAAGTTTTTTTGGACCTCTCCTCTGTGAATCTAACTAAAAATGGTGTACAACTATGGTCGCGATTGGCACTAGCAGCCACAGCTATAAGCCAAAAAAAAACTTCTTCTCTGTGAATCTAACTCAAAATGGCTTATAGCTGTGGCCGCTAATGCCAATCGCGGCCACAGTAGTAAGCCATTTTGAGTAAGATTCACAGAGAATAAGTCCAAAAAAACTTCTTCTCTGTGAATCTAACTCAAAATGGCTTATAGCTGTGGCCGCTAATGCCAATCGCAGTCACAGTAGTAAGCCATTTTGAGTAAGATTCACAGAGAAGAAGTCCAAAAAAAACTTCTCTGTGAATCTAACTCAAAATAGCTTATAGCTGTGGCCGCTAATGCCAATCGCAGCCACAGTAGTAAGCCATTTTGAGTAAGATTCACAGAGAAGAAGTCCAAAAAAACTTCTTCTCTATAAATCTAACTCAAAATGGCTTATAGCTGTGGCCGCTAATGCTAATCGCGGCCACAATAATAAGCCATTTTGAGTAAGATTCACAAAGAAGAAGTCCAAAAAAACTTCTTCTATGTGAATCTAACTCAAAATGGCTTATAGCTGTGGCCGCTAATGCCAATCGCGAGCACAGTAATAAGCCATTTTAAGTAAGATTCACAGATGAGAAGTCCAAAAATAACTTCTTCTCTGTGAATCTAACTCAAAATGGGTTATAGCTATGGCCGCTAATGCCAATCGCGACCATAATTAACAGAGGAAAAGCAAATTTTGCAATCAGCACAATCGCTAATGCCAATTGTGACCTATGATAGCTGTGGTCGCGATTGGCAATCGCGGCCTTAGTATAAACACCCGAGAGTACAAATTTTAAATTAATCACTTCCCTCTATACAATTTTTGTATCCCAAAATTACAGTCACACACCTTCAATTGTACATTTCAGTTGAAAGTTGCGATAAATTTCAACTCCACATTTATACTCCACTTCTTCATTCTAGAAAGCCCAAAAAATAATAACACATATAACCACTTCACAAGTGCAATTGTTCCAATCCAAATCCGTGCGAAAATATTTCTTCAAAATACGGATATACAAAATCCTTCAACTGAAACCTGCGATAACCTTCAACTCCAAATAAAATTCGACTTCTTCATTCTAACAACATCGAAATGCAACAAAATGATTCATGATATACTTCATAAAATATTTCAACATTCTAACAACTAGTCTTCTATACAACACGATTCCCTTATAATTTAGCTTCCAACCTATACATCAAAAACTACATCAAAATCTATACAATGTGATGAAATCAAAATTTTACTACCAAAATATCCAGTACGAAGTCTTTTACCCCCTACTTCAAAAAATACCTCCAAAATATTGTCTATATTGTCAGAAAATACCAAAATTTCGCAATCAACACTATTTCAATGATCGCCTTTGGCGTTATCCTTGTTTGTGCCCTCACAACATTCAAAATTAAATTTGAAACTAATTTGGAGTCAACTTTCCTGTAATCCTGTGTCAGTGTTGGATTGATGCAGGTATGAGAACCTCCCCATTTCGTCACAACAAAGTGAGTCTGTCTAGTTGGAATTATTGCACGAAATCTCCACGTACACCCTAGCTCTACCACATCGGGATTTGCTAATTGTTCCGCTATTGTTCTAACCCTTGGTGCCATTTTACATTTAACGTCAAATATGGTTTTGTTTGACCTGACCGTGACATACTCTCGATGTTCCATGATGGAGAAAATTTTCACGGCATGTATCACAGCATCTTTGCTTATGAACTTCTGGCCAATGTACAATTCACGTGGGTCAGATGATCTAGAAGACTCTTCACCAAAGTGGTATACTCTAGCAATGTTACCCAAGTCCACTGGTCCAATATCATGAATGGTTGATGAAACCAATTGGGTCGTTGGGACGACCCGTTCCATATTTTGTTGCAAATCATGAACGACGTTAGCGACATTAACGTATGCATTCGCATCATTGACGTGCACATTTTCTTCATCTTCATCTTCACCATCCACTACATCTTCCAACTCTTCTTCATGTTCTTCATCTTCTATTAAGTCATTGTTAACCAAAGCATGCTCGAAGGTTTCAATAATATTTTTATTTTTGACAAGACTACGTATGAAAATGGAAGGATTTGGGATTTCATCTTCTGCAAGACTAAATGTACTTTTAGTTGTGAATATGTCACCATGTGGAGGAGACAGGCTGACACTCAACTGTATCGGATCATTGGGAATCATCTGAGAGGTCTGTACTTCGGGTATTAGAGTTGACACACAACCAACTTGTGGACTACATATGTGAATCTTGGTTTGCTCTATATATAATTCCATTGCAGACCAACTACTGTACAGATCAAGCGACCTTGCTATCATAGCAATAAGTGAGTCATCATCAACTATAGGTATCGACATAAAAAAAGGGCCTTCTTTGCCTTTTCCAGCTACATACCTAGCTTTAATTTGAACACTTCATTCACTTTTATCCCATTTAGTTACTTCGTATACCTTTTCTACCAATTCTTGCATTTTTATATTACGATTGGCCTAAACTATCTCCGGTTGTACACCTTTATAGCAGAATCCTACTTTTCGGTCTTCAACTATTTCCCCCATGTAATACAACCAAATTGGAATTTTATAGTCCATACCTATACATTAGTACACAAATTTGCATTCAATATACAATCGTGAACAAAAAAAATTAAATAGATATTAACAAAGATTAACCATGGCATTTAACCATTTCATAAAAATATATGTGTGTGTGTGTGTGTGTGTGTGTGTGTGTGTGTGTGTGTGTGTGTGAGTGTGTATGTGTGTTATATTCATAATAGCATAGTCAAAGTGAACACACTTGTTATGCTCATCACCCTTACATAGTCACATGCACAAGCTATTTTCATACTGAGAGACATATAGAACCAAAGACGGTAATCTTGAGAGGAGAGAAATCTATATAAGTATGTGACTATGCACAAGATATCTCCTAACACTTCATCTCCTCACACAATTGTGAAGTGTATTTCACAAAACTAGTAGAAGTCATCTCCAACCAATTCATCTTTATTTCAATTGTGCATGTTACTATATAAGTATCACAATTCATCTTTATTTCAATCTCCACACAATTCATCTTTATTTCAATCTCCACACAATTCATCTTTATTTCAATTGTGAAGTGTCACATCATAGATTGAGTCATAATTGTAACCAACACCAACAATCAACCCTTCAACAATCAATTTGGGTCATATTTTTGGGTCTAGTTGTAACTCTAATACATTCAACAATTAAAAAACAAACAATCAATTTGGGTCACATTATTAACAATAAGTGAGAAAAATTGTAACCAACACCAACAATCAACCATCACAATAGTAGGCATACCTCTTTAGGATTTAGAGATTGTACATCTTATATATTGCAGGTTGACAAAATGTTCAATCAAAGCTCTCACAGCAAATTGATCAAGAGCTCTTAAGATTGATTCAGCAAGCTTCAATGTCAAAGACAAAGGCTAAAGCTCCAACTCAAGACTCAAGTCAAGACTCAAGACAAGACCTATGCTCCAATGTGTTATATTACATGTCTTGTAAAACAATTGTAATTTTCCTTTTTTGAGTCTTAGATTGATGTAATAGCCTTGTCACACACACACACACTCATACATTTTTTGTAAATGAGTGTTTTTCAAAAGATTAAAGATCAAAATAGTTTGAATTAGATCAGCTGTTAAGTACCAGTCGACTCTCCTATGGAACCAGTCGACTGTACCAGTACGAAATTGTCTGAACTTTTACAAACTCTGACCAGTCGACTCATTATGGCAACCCAGTCGACTGTTCAAGTTGTTTTGGCAGTTTTCTATTTTTAAAACTCATTTTTCAAAATCAAATCTTTAATTCCGTTGGTTGACAGTTGGAACAACTGTTTCCCAACGTCCAGTGTTTCTAACTCTATAAATAGAGAATAGAATTCACTGTGAAAAGGTTAACAACTTTATAAGCTTTCAAGTCGTTAGTTTTCAAAAAAAGATATAAGAGTTTCAAAAGCTTTCAAATTCTCTAAGTCTTTGGTTCTCTGAATTTCAGTCCAATATAACATTGATTTCATTTTGGACTGATCTCAGAAGTGACCTATTAGCCACTATACAAAAATCACAATCACAAAACAAGGCTATAGGTTGATTGTAACTCTTTTGTTGTTGTTCTTCACTCTCGGGTTGTGAGAGTGGTTTTCTCTCGGTTGGAGAGTAGGGCTCTAGGGTGTAGAGTCAGGTTTGTCACTCTTGGTGGAAGAGTGGGTTGCTTTCTCTAGTTGTGAGAAAGGACTACGGGTTGGACAAGGTTGTTGTCTAACGCCGTAGGGTGTTCTTGTAATTATTTTAAGAATAGTGGAAAATCTAAAGTGGGTTGCTTGGAGACTGGATGTAGGTCGGGAGGACCGAACCAGGATACATTGTGTGTACTCTGTGGTTGTATCTCTTTGAACTTGCATTTCATTTTCTTACTTTATAGTTTTTCTGTGAAATTTGTCTGGACAGTCGACTGTGTACTTTTGTAAGTCGACTGGTCAGACTTGTACTACTCTCTCTGAAAACTTGTGTAATAAGTCGACTGGCTCATCTATAAGTCGACTCATCAGACTCGCTTTAAAAATACTCTTCTTAACTGTCGCTTCAGTCGACTGGTTTATCTATTTAAGTCGACTGATCAGAAGAAAAATTTAATTCCGCATTTTATATTTTATAAAACACTATTCACCCCCCCCCTCTCTAGTGTTTCTTGCCTTGCCTACAGGATCCAACACTTGGTATCAGAGCTTGGTTGAGTGTAATGGCAACTACTTCGAATGCAAATCAGTACCATGAAGGCCAATCTACACAAAGGCCACCCCTCTTCGATGGAACAAATTACAACTATTGGAAGTGTAGAATGAAGATCTACCTACAATCCATCAACTATGAAATATTGAACATGACGGAAACAAAGTACACCGCTCCTACTATTCCACATACGCATTGGAACGACGACATGAAGAACCAAACAATAAACAATGCAAAAGCAATGAATGCGCTATTCTGTGCTCTTACAAAGGAGGAGTTAAACCGTGTGTCCAATGCAAAAACCGCACATCAAATTTGGCACACACTCGAGGTAACTCATGAAGGAATAAACAAAGTGAAAGAATCTAAAATATCTGTTCTTGTTCACAGGTTTGAAATGTTCCGCATGAAGGAGAATGAGAATGTGTCGAGATGATTACTAGGTTCACAGACATTACAAACTCACTTGTGGCACTTGGAAAGACATACACTCAAGCCGAGATGGTGAGAAAAGTACTCCGTGCACTAACCCCCCCATGGGAGAAGAAGACCACCACCATAGAAGAGGCCAATGATTTATCACAACTTTCTCTTGAGAATCTTGTGGGAAATCTTATGGCTTATGAGGTACAACTTGAAGAGCAAAAGAAGGATGCCGAACCACAACAATCAAAGAAGAAGACATTAGCATTCAAAGCCATGATAGACTCCGAGGATGAAGAAGAAGATGAGGAAGAGATTGCCATGTTCACAAGGAGATTCAAAAAGTTCCTAATAAAAGGTAAGTTTAATTCAAAAATTAAGGATTCTAATGAACCTCCAACTTGTTTCAGGTGTAACAAGGCAGGCCATATGAAGAAGGATTGTCCACTAGAGAATGCAAAATCTAAGGGAAAGATATCCAACTTCAAGAAGGATAAGTACACAAAGAACAAGTTTGTGAAAAACAAAAAGGCATACCAAATAAATTGGGATGATAGCGATTCTTCTTCGGAAGAAGAAATTGATGAGACCAACGAGGTTGCAAACGTGTGCTTTATGACGTCTCAAAATCAAGTAAGTAATGAGTATGATTCAAATGATTTTCTTGATGCGTTCAATGAAATTTTTCAAGAACTTAAAAAAGAAAAGATTAGAGTTAAGAATTTATAGAAAGTTAATCAAACACTTTCTCAAGAGAATCTTAACCTTGATAAAGAAGTAAAATCTTTAAATTCTCGTATTTCTAGTTTAGATATGGATCTTGAATCTCTAAAGAAGAATTATGAAGAGATATCCAAGAACGTATCTAAGTTTAATAAAGGAAAAGAGAATTTAAATGATGTTCTTCAAAATCAAGTAAAATCTAGTCAAAAGTTTGGACTTGGTTTTAAAAAATCTCTTGAAAAACCTCATTCTTCTAAGAAGACTAGTATAAATAAACCTATATCTATTTCTAGTGTTAAACATAAACTTTATGAGTTCTTTGAAAAACCTAAAATTATAAGTTCTCCTGATAAAAGCAAATCTAAAATTCAGCCAAGTCGACTGCACCCATCCATCAGTCGCCTGTCCAGAGGTACTGAGACTTATTCGACAAGACTAAAACCTCATATAAGTCGACCTATACTACCTCCCAGTCGACTCACTAATAGTAAAAGTCGACTGAAAGGTGTTATAAAGTCGACTGGACAGAGCAAATATGTATGAGTTCCAGTCAACCTGAGTTCGAAGGATAGAATTACTTATATTAATTCATATATGCTGAATGTATGTAATTCTGCCAATTTCATTTCTGCTTATGGTGGAAAATCAAACTTATCATGGGTTTGGTTTCCCACAAACTAATATTTTTTGGACCCAATAAAAAGGGTACCATATTCACATTGAATCTTTTATAGGTACCTAAGAAAGATCGTTGGATACTTGACAGCGGATGTTCAAAGCATATGACTGGTCATGCCAACCTCCTATCTTCCATACAAAACATTGATGGAGGAACAGTTACATTTGGCGACAACAATAAAGAAAAAGTCATAGGAATTGGTATGGTCGATAAGGACACTAACCCCTTTATAGAAGATGTTTTATTAGTTAGTGGACTTAAGCATAACCTGTTAAGTATTAGTCAACTTTGTGATAAAGGTTATAAAATCATGTTTGAAAAAGATGCTTGTTTAATTTATGATTCTACCATGCAAAATATAATTTTTCAAGGTTTTAGGAAAAATAACATTTATGAATTGTGTTTGAAAGCATATGAGTTTTCAAATGATTTTTGCTTAGTAGCTTCTAATAATGATTCTTGGCTTTGGCATAGACATTTTGGTCATGTGAATATGAAAAATCTCTCTAAATTGTCTAAATACAACCTAGTTAAAGGGGCGCCAAGACTATCCTTTAAAAAGGATAAGTTATGTGATGCATGTCAACTAGGTAAACAAATTAAATATACTTTTAAAACAAGAGAAGTAATTTCTACTAGTAGGCCGCTCGAATTAATTCACATGGATTTATTTGGCCCTACTAGGGTTGCTTCTTTAAATAAAAGTAGGTATGTATTTGTTTTAGTAGATGATTTTTCACGATTCACTTGGACTTTCTTTTTAAAACATAAAAATGATGCTTTTGAAGAATTTGCAAATTTTTGTAAACGAATTCAAAATCAAAAATCTCTAATCATAGTCACTATTAGAAGTGATCACGGTGGAGAATTTGAAATGAAACTTTTGCAGAATACTGCAACAAGAATGGTGTAACTCATTTATTTGCATTTCCTAGAGCTTCATCACAAAATGGAGTGGTTGAAAGGAAGAATAGGACTTTGCAAGAATGTGCATGTACCATGCTTGTTGAAAGCAATTTACCTAAGTATTTTTGGGCTGAAGCTGTTGCTACAGCCTGTTATGTTTTAAATAGAATTTTGATTAGGCCTAAACTAAAGAAAACTTGTTATGAGTTATTTTTTAATAGAGTTCCTAAGGTTTTACTTTAAAATATTTGGATGTAAGTGTTTTATTCTGAACACTAAGGATAATTTAGATAAATTTGATCCTAGATCTAATGAGGGTATCTTTGTAGGATACTCAAATAGGAGTAAAGTATATAGAATCTTCAACAAGTCAACAATGACTATTAAAGAATCCATGCATGTTACATTTGATGAATCTCTTCCTTCATCGAATTTAATTGAAGATGATGAAACTAATTCATCACCTTTAAATAACGTAATTACATCTTTAGAACAAACTAGTATTGCAGATAAGTCGACCGATAAGGAAGACAAGTCGACTGATGTGAAACAGTTGACTGAGGAACTTGTCAAGTCGACTGATCCTATTGTGATGTCTCCAACTTTACCAAAATCTATTGTTGAAGTTAGAGATCATCCTCATGATTTAATAATTGGTGACATTTCACATGGTATTCAGACGAGATCACATGTTAATATGATATCTCACACAGCTTTCTTGTCGGATTTTGAACCAAAGAATATACAAGAAGCATGTGAGAATGAATTTTGGATGAATGCCATGCAAGATGAGTTAAACCAATTCACAAGGAATGATGTATGGGATTTAGTTCCACGACCTCCTGATCATACTATAATTGGTACTAAATGGGTATTCAAGAATAAGTTAGATAAATCAGGACAAGTTGTTCAGAACAAAGCTAGACTAGTTGCTCAAGGATATAATCAAGAAGAAGGCATAGATTTTGATGAAACATATTCTCTTGTTGCTAGAATAGAATCAATATGTATCTTATTATCTTTTGCTTGTTTTATGAATTTTACACTTTTTCAAATGGATGTTAAAAGTGCATTCCTTAATGGATTTATAAAGGAAGATGTTTATGTTAAACAACCACCTGGTTTTGAACATGAACAATTCCCAAACCACATTTTTAAGTTGAAAAAGGCTTTATACGGTCTTAAACAAGCACCTCGTGCTTGGTATGATCGACTGAAGACTTTTCCTTTAGAAACAGGTTTTGAAATAGGTAAAGTAGAAACTACTTTGTTTATTAGAAGAATTAAGAATGATATTTTAATCATACAAATATATGTTGACGATATAATTTTTGGTTCTACTAATAGTAATATATGTCAAGAGTTTGCTAACACCATGAAAAACGAGTTTGACATGAGTCATATGGGTGAACTCAATTATTTCCTTGGACTACAAATTAAGCAGTCACAAAATGGCATATTCATTAATCAAGAAAAATATACCAAGGAATTACTCAAACGGTTTAACATGGATAGCACAAGTAGTAAGGCTACACCTCTGGCTACTACCACTACCCTTGACAAAGATGTATTAGGTAAGAGTGTCGATCAGAAACTCTATCAAGGTATGATTAGTTCACTCTTATATATAACTGCTAGTAGACTAGACATTATGTTTAGTGTATATTTGTGTGCTAGATATCAGTCAAGTCCTAAAGAATCT
The DNA here is from genome assembly GCA_017893485.1 of Hemerocallis citrina. NCBI lineage: Eukaryota > Viridiplantae > Streptophyta > Magnoliopsida > Asparagales > Asphodelaceae > Hemerocallis > Hemerocallis citrina. The sequence goes on along the minus strand of CM030358.1, from coordinate 345,253,243 downwards.
CACTTGAAAGATGTGAAACGCATTTTGAGATATATTAAAGGCACATCTGAATATGGTCTATTTTATTCACGCAGCGACAATTTTCAACTATTGTCGTATAGTGATGCGGATTTTGCTGACAGTAAAACTGATCGCAAGAGCACTAGTGGGACATGTCATTTTTTGGGACATTCACTAGTTTCTTGGTGCAGTAAGAAGCAAAATTCGGTATCCCTATCTACTACAGAAGCTGAATATCGCTGCAAGTTTGGCTTGTGCCCAAATTTTGTGGATGAAACAAACCTTATTAGACTATGGTATTTCTTTTAAATACCTTTAATAATGTGCGATAATACCAGTGCCATTAACTTATCTAAGAATCTGGTTCAACACTCACGTACGAAACATATTGATATTCGACATCATTTTCTACGTGATCATGTTTTAAAGGGAGACATTTCTTTAGACTTTATTTCTACTAATATACAAGTAACTGATATGTTTACCAAACCTCTTAAAGAAGACACCTTTATAACCCTAAGAAGAGAACTAGGGATTTGTAATTTTCATGATATTTCTTGAAATTTTTTTTTGGTAAGTCGACTTACACACATTGGCCAGTCGACTGCCAAGTATTGTTTTAAATTTTGTCTGTAGTTTTTATGCTCTGGACAGTCGACTGAGATTCGCACCCAGTCGACCGACCAGTTGTATTGATAATATGTTCATTTTTTTACTCTCGACTAAGTCGACTGCCTACAAATACCAGTCGACTGTCGCGAATCATCATTCTTCCGATTCAAATCTTGGAACATCTTTTGAGGCGACTGTTTATCTTTTTACTCTTCTTTGACCATCCTAAACCATCGATATCCTTTTCCTTTGATCTCAGCCGTTGATATCCTTGTAAAAACCCTAAAACCTACCCCCTTCCTTTCATTTTTACCCTTCTCAGCCGTCTGACCTTTCTTTACCCAGATCTGAAGAAGAGTAGAGAAGTCGACTGCACAGTGTCGGTGCTGTCAAAATTCCCAACATTGAGAGGATCCATTCCGGTTGATTTCTTGTAGATTTCAAGTTCCCTTGCAGTTTGTAGAGTCTCCTTGTTGGTATACTTTCTTCTCTCTCTTTTCTTTTCTATTATGGCTTCTAAGAGATCTAAAACATCTTTTCTATTATGGTATACTCATTTATTCTTCTGTCAAAAATAAGAAGATGAAACTCACATCCGAAAGAATCAACCTTATTTTGGGTATAGACGATGAGGGACTTGAATTAGGAGAAATCTTGATGGATGATGCCACCATTTTATCTAGAATTTTTTTTCCAAATCATGGACCTCCTATGTCAAATAAGTCCATTACCCCTGTTGCAAAACTTGTTGCACGGATACTATCATACAATATCATCCCTAAAACAGGGAGTTATGATCAGTATTCCTTGGAATTACAACAAGTCGTGTGTGCAATATTCGGCAAAATCAATCTCAATTGGGGTCGTATCATTTTTTCTAGACTTCATAAGTCTCATTCTTCTTTTCTTCCTTTTGGTGCCCTACTTACTCGTGTCTTTTGTGCTTATGATGTCGATCTCGATTCAGAGACCAATGTAGTCAAGCACTATGAATGCTTTGATCGTGCAAGTTTAGCACGCATGAAGCTTCTTACTTCTCCACCTAGGTCTACATCTAGGACTTCTCCTCAAGTTCCTTTAGCCACTTCAGCTCGTCCGTCTTCTGCTTCTAGTTTCTCCCATCCTAGAGCAGATTTTGATGATCCGCGCAGTATTTATGATGCCGTCAATTATATCATGGATCATCAAGATATTCTTGAATCACAAATTTCCCATCTTACTCACCTGTTCACTGCTCAATTTCCTCCTCCTTCTCATGATGACCAAGATGACGAAGATGAAGATTAATGAGTTCCTATTTTTCTTATTTTCTATGTATTTTTTTAATCATTGTTGCATTTTCTTTCTATTATGTACTATTTTGAACTCAGACTAAGTTTCTATGAATGCATTTTGTATTATTTGTTTGTGAGAAGTATTCCTTCTTCCCATTTTTTTGTTGATCACAAAGGGGGAGAGAAGATCCAATATTAGTTTTTTTTATGTTAATGTGTATTTTTATGCATGCTTTGTATGTGTATTGTTGTTGTAAGAATATATGCATGCCTTGTAATTTTTACGCTTTCACCTATGCATGATGTACATCTGATAAGGGGAGCATGTGAACACTTGTATTTTCTATTCCTTTTATTATAAGCTATTGTGTTTTCATCATCAAAAAGGGGGAGAATGTTGATTCTTGATTTTGATGATTACAACACAATGCAAATTTCAGGTTGACAAAATGTTCAATCAAAGCTCTCACAGCAAATTGATCAAGAGCTTTTAAGATTGATTCAGCAAGCTTCATTGTCAAACACAAAGGCTAAAGCTCCAACTCAAGACTCAAGACAAGACCTATGCTTCAATGTGTGTTATATTACATGTCTTGTAAAACAATTGTAATTTTCCTTTTTTGAGTCTTAGATTGATGTAACAGCCTTGTCACACACACACACTCATACATTTTTTGTAAATGAGTGTTTTTCAAAAGATTAAAGATCAAAACAGTTTGAATTAGATCAGCTGTTAAATACCAGTCGACCGTACCAGTACGAAACTGTCTGAACTTTTACAAACTTTGACCAGTCGACTCATTATGGCAACCCAGTCGACTGTTAAAGTTGTTTTGGCAGTTTTCTATTTTTAAAACTCGTTTTACAAAATCAAATCTTTAATTTTGTTGGTTAACAGTTGGAACAATTGTTTCCCAACGTCCAGTGTTTCTAACTCTATAAATAGAGAATAGAATTCACTGTGAAAAGGTTAACAACTTTATAAGCTTTCAAGTCTTTAGTTTTCAAAAAGAGATATAAGAGTTTCAAAAGCTTTCAAATTCTTTAAGTTTTTGGTTCTCTGAATTTCAGTCCAATATAACATTGATTTCGTTTTGGACTGATCTCAGAAGTGACCTATTAGCCACTATACAAAAATCACAATAACAAAACAAGGCTATAGGTTGATTGTAACTCTTTTGTTGTTGTTCCTCACTCTCGAGTTGTGAGAGTGGTTTCCTCTCGGTTGAAGAGTAGGGCTCTAGGGTGTAGAGTCAGGTTTGTCACTCTTGGTGGAAGAGTGGGTTGCTTTCTCTAGTTGTGAGAAAGGACTACGGGTTGGACAAGGTTGTTGTCTAACACCGTAGGGTGTTCTTGTAATTATTTTAAGAATAGTGAAAAATTTCAAGTGGGTTGCTTGGGGACTGGATGTAGATCGGGAGGACCGAACCGGGATACATCGTGTGTACTCTGTGGTTGTATCTCTTTGAACTTGCATTTCATTTTCTTACTTTATAGTTTTCTGTGAAACTTGTCTGGACAGTCGACTGTGTACTTTTGTAAGTCGACTGGTCACTCGTACTACTCTCTCTGAAAACTTGTGTAATAAGTCGACTGGCTCATCTATAAGTCGACTCATCAGACTCGCTTTAAAAATACTCTTCTTAACTGTCGCTCCAGTCGACTGGTTTATCTATTCAAGTCGACTGATCAGAAGAAAAATTTAATTCCGCATTTCATATTTTATAAAATACTATTTACCCCCCCTCTAGTGTTTCTTGCCTTGCCTACAGGATCCAACAGAGATTGGATATGAATTGAGGATTTCCAAAATCTGTAGCGAGGAGAGTGATTGGGTATAGATGAAGTGTGAGGAGAGAGTTCGGGTGAAGAAGAAGCAAACTTGGATTAAAGGAATTTTGGGGGAGAAATTAGGGGTTAGGGTTTTGGGTTTTTTGGAGAAAAATAGAGAGGCCGTTGTTGGGGAAGAGGGGTAGAAGAAGAAAACGAAAAGAGATAGAGAGAGACAGTGGGGGCTGACTGTATCTTAAAAGCAATTAGGGGGCCCATCTGAGGTCGCGATTGGGAATAGCGACCTCAGTTAGCGACCTCCGCTACACAGACTCAGTGCAATACCCCCTCTATAATCTATCAAGTGTGGGAGTACAAAGTTGGTGGCTATGATCAAGAGGCCGCTATACCCAATAGCGGCCGCTGCGGACATGGCAGTGGCTAGCCCACGGACTCTAATAGTTTGGAAACTGGCCTAAAATCGTAAATAGTTTCAAAAAGCGGCCTAGTTCGGCAAAAAATTCGAATTTGTGACTATACTCATTTCCCTAAACCGGCACACAGAAGAAAAAAAATTCGCTTAAGCATATCATCATCCCATATTGATCATCATGGTTTCTCTTGCCCTTCCATCTATTATTCTGCATTGTAAAAAATCTCCAACTTCTCCAGTTTCTGCACATGTTTCTTCATCATAACATGACACAGTTTGAACATTATCGTAACCATTTCAGTGTTAGCTACATCACTCAACCTCCTGTTTGTCATTAATCAGGAAATAGTCAAAGTAAGATAAAATGAAGTAGAAATACCTCGAAATAATATTAGAGAGACATCAAGGATCTTGGACTTGGTACACCGGTAAAGCTAAAAGCATCTGTCGTCGTTGTGACCCATTTTTCGGGTATTTGGCAAATAGAAATAGAAAATTTGACTACGTGCTGTAGTGGTCGAAAGTTAAAATTTGGTCAGACGAAGGATTATCTTTTGTCTCAAAATTTAAAAAAATTTTTTTTTTTGCTGTTTTCCCGCACAAAAGGACAAAAAAAAAAGCTCCAAAGGTGAGGGACGGTAGATAATCTACTGTCCCAACACTTTGTCTTTAGCAAAATTGTTAGGACGGTGTATTATCTACCGTCCGACAATATATTTTATTTTATTTTTTAATCTTTTGGGACGGGACTTTATCTTTCGTCCGATAATAAAAAAAATTAAGCGACGGAAGATAATCTTTTGCCCGATCGAAAAGTTTTAAACGACGGAAGATAATCTATCGTTCGGCTATATTTTGGCAATTGCCATTTCGGTTACCAAATATAGCCGAGTCCTGTAGCGATCAAACCCAATTTTTGAGTATTTGGCCAACGACTATAGAGGTTTTTTTTTCCAAATTTTGAAAAAATTGGATATATGGAAAACGACTACAGATGCTCTAACGAACTAGTCAACTAGCTTGCAGAGACCGAAATCATTGTCAAGTCAATGAACTAAGTTTGGATCGGAAAATAAAGTTTGAAGTAGGGACAAAGATCAAGATGAGATGTACTACTACCGACATTATGCATATTGTACACAATGGATCAACTGAATATAACATCCTCAAAAATATTTATTTTAATATTTTGACCACACGTCTTTTGCATGAATTTTTCTTTGTGCACGTGTCGGTTAGAAAATTTTTCTGAGTCATGAAAATGATTTTCCCTATTTTTACAAGGTACAAATGTGTGATTCATTTTTTATAACAAATCAACTAAATCTTGAACCTATGTTTTTGTAACACATTAGAAACTATTACTTATTAAAAAAACCCTTTTGTGTGCATTTCGTGTGCATGCACACACAAATCAAAGCACGTGCATGCCCACCTTTTCTTTCCTTGACCAGGATTGAGAGAGAGAGGGTGAGTGGGTGTGTGAGTGGATTAATGGGTAGTTTTGAGTAGTTACTATAACCTCCCATTATATCTATATATTATACTAATAGGAGAGAGAGCGTCAACCTCTCTTCTTTCTGTATTTTGAAATAAAGAAAGGAAAGCGAAAGGAGGAATTCATATTTATTAATATGTGTAGTACGCACATTTTCATTAAAAAAATAATATAAAACTCCAAAACATATAAATATGGAACTTAATTACTAGAACTGTACTTTGCTCATTAAGTGTTCATTGAAATGCCTATGTAGCACACAATATGTGTTGTGAAAAAAATTGCTTAACTAAATCAATTGTATCTATGTATGGTGTATGTATTTTAAAACCCTAATTTACTATCTCATTTTATTTTAAATTTCTAATTTATGTTTTTGAAATCTTGAAATTTGAATTTGGGGGAAGAGTACGGGTTGAAGATAGAGATGAGTATAGTATCGGGTCCAAGAATGAGATTTGGTAAGGAGGTAGGTGGCGGAAAGTAGGGTGAGGTGAACAGAGAGGTGGAGGTGGATGTTGGAGAAGGAGACGTCACTGTGGTCGAAGACAGTGGAGACGCGAGAGATGAGGGATAAGACATCTGATAGGGTGTGAATTTGGGAGGGGGAGGGGAGGGAGGGGAGGGTTGAGATAAGCGAGGTCAAGGCCTGAGTGTTGTCGGTCAGGATGTATACAAGACCAGACTGTGAGCATATGTTTAGGGTAAATTTTACTAAATTATACACTTGAGGAATTAATTTCTCTCAATTTGCATTGGAATCGGGTCGGGTTGGGTCCTTCACTACCCGGACCCGGACCCGGTCCCCTACGGGTCCAAAAATTGGACCCGGACCTGGACCCGTGAGGACCGGGTCCGAGTCCTATTAAAATATTCTTACCCGTTCGGGTAAGGAAGGGGAATGTGAGCGGCGAGCGGAGACGGCGAGTGGTAGATTTAGAATAGAGGAGAGAAGAAAAAGGCATGGGTTTTGAGTTTGGAATAGGAAGATTTAGAATTGAGGAGGAAGGAGAAAAGGGATGAGAATATAATATTTATTTTTATGTTGATTTTTTGGATTTTTTTAACTGGTCCGGGTCCGGTCTCTTTTGAGATGACCCGGACTCGGACCCGAAAGTACAACGGGTCCCATTTTAGGACCCTGACCCGGACCCGATAGGCCGGGTCGGTTCCGGTCCAATGTCGGGTCCGGATCGGATCCGGGTTTCGGATAGTTATACCAATGCTACTCTCAATTCTCTCACATTTTTTTGAAGTTCCATATAATTTTATAAGTCCATTAAAATTATTTTAGTCTGTGCAATTTGCACAGGGTAACGCTAGTTAATTACCCTATATAAATACCCCCCCCCCCCCTCCACACACACACACACACACACACACACACACACACACTCAACTATACATGAACAAAGTAAAAAGAGAAAACAAAATTGTGCTTTGCTATTTGGTGAAATTGCGGGAAGGAGCTAGGGGGCTTGCGGTTTTGAGAGGGAGGATTCTTGGAGCATTTTGCTAGGAGTTTCAACTACCAGGAGTTCTCTTTTAAGGTGGGTGTTTCTTTAGTTTCTAAATTGTTTTATATGATGCACAATATTGTTAGAAGATTGTCATGTGTAATATAGAGTTTTAGTGGTGAATTAAGTTGAGAATTGACGCATGTTAAAATAAATAAACTAGATGAAATTACAAGATGGAAATTGATTTGTCATGCATTCAATCGTTAATTTTCATTAGATTATTTTTGTGTTAATACCATGTGTGTTGGTTCATGTTAAATTGCAGTATACCATGATAAGATCTTATATGTAAAATTGTATGTGTATATAAACTTGCTAAATTATGTGTGGAATTCATATTAAATTTATGTGTAGATCCTAAGTAGATTGTGTATAAGGAGTATGTGGGTGTGGGTATTTTCCACAATTTCATATCAATCGATAGAAACATGCATGCTAATTTTGTAAATATATGACTATTTGTAGTCGAATTGATTAGTAAGATATATGAATGTAGAAGTTCTAAATTTCCCATCAAAATTGATTTGTATATAACTCCATGCTAAAATATGTTAATTTAGAGAAATTTTCGCTTCTGGAAATTTAGAAGAGTTGTATATTAGTAGTAACTATGGGGATAATTCACCAGCAGGACGGCGATTATGGTAAACAGGGTATCAGGCCACCCATTCTCTTGCAAACGGGGACTTAGACAAGGCAATCCGCTCTCACCCCTCCTCTTTACCATAGTGCCAGACGTGTTGAGATCCATATGGCCAAGTGCAGTAGAGCAGGTTGGATTGCACCAGCGGCTAGGGGAGCCAATCGTCAAGGTTGCTCTATACTCCAATATGCAGACGATACTCTTCTTTTTGGCAATGGCAACCTAGGAGAAACTACCGTCTTCAAAGGTATTCTGTATTGCTTTGAAGCCTGGTCTGGCCTTAGGGTTAACTTCCATAAGAGTACTCTCAGCCCCATTGCCCTGACTCCAACAGAGGCTCTTGAACATGCCACAATCCTTAATTGCTCTACAGAAAGTTTTTCCATTTAGTACCTTGGATTGCCACTAAGATCCGGAAAGCTAAAAAAGGCGGACTGGATGCCCATTATTGATCGGGTTGAGAAACGGCTAGCAGGCTGGAAAGGCAAAGCCCTATCCTTGGGTGGGAGAGTCCCCCTTATTAATGCAGTCCTCTCAAACCTTCCTACCTATTATCTATTGAAATGCCACGATGGGTAATCCAAAGAATTGACCGGACTCGGAAATGTTTCTTATGGAAAGAGGCTGACTCAGATCGAGGGGGTTATCACCTTATTAGGTGGGAGAAGGCGTGCATGAAAAAGATACATGGTGGCCTAGGTATAATTGACCCACGAGATATGAATCTGGCGCTTCTGGGCAAATGGTGGTAGAAAGTGTTCCACCCTAATGAAGAAGGGTGGCAGCAATTTGTTCAGGGTTATATGCATGGGAACGGAACGAGGAATCTGTACTTCAGGATAGGCCCACGGGTTTCCTGGTTCTAGAAAGGCATTACTAAGGCATACGAACCCTTCACTAGCTGTGTCAAGTCAGCTATCGGTAATAGGCAGACTCACCAGGTTTTGGTGGGATAAGTGGTGTGCTGATCACACGCTAAGAACCCTGTTCCCCGACTTAAATGAGTAGGCGACACAACCACACTGCACGGTGGCTGCAGCCTGGAAAATAGGCACCTGGAATCCATCGTTCAAACAACCACTTGACATAGGCTCTCAGCACAGACTTATAGAACTTTAGGCCTACATCTCCAACACTAGAGTTGGCTGCTCCCAGGGTCCCGATAAAAAATCCTGGGGAGTGGAGAAGAACGGCAAGTTCACGGTTCGCTTCATGTACAAGCACATCCATTTTAGGGGTTGTACTCCAAAGTGGATTGCCTGTCATCTAGAAAACGAAAGCTCCGCTAAAAATTAAAGCTTTCTTATGGTTGACACTAAATGATGCGATCCTAACTAGAGAAAACCTCGCTAAGCGCCAATCGAATGTGGACTCTCATTGCGGATTCTGCAGTGCCGCCCTCGAGACTAGAGACCATCTTTTTCTTCAGTGTCCTTGGAGTAAAGCGGTACTCGTAGAAGTACTCAGTGCCCTAGGGACAACCTAATATCCTAGTACTTACGAGGACCTGTGGGTAGGCCCAAAGTTCGCAACGGAGAGGGGTGCTATGAGAGAAGCGTGGTATTTAGCTATCACCGCAATGACCTGAGTTCTATGGCTAGATAGAAATAATCTTTATTTTCGTAGATCTTGCAATAGTATTTCTGGCAATTTGACTCACATTATGCATTTCATTTTTTTTTGGGCTAATGTGGCAGCGGCAGGTCCCAGGGGAAGGATTGCAAGTGTTTTCCAGGTAGATGAGTTTGATGATGAGGAGATCGAGATCGGGCCGACGATCGATTAATAGCCAACACAGCACGGCTTCTAGGATCCTTGATACCCACCGTCTCAGGGTTTATTGGGGGGATATGATGTATCTCTATGTGGCTACTCGATATTTGTTTTGCCCCACCCCCCATGTTCAGGGTGGAGTTTGTGTATTTTGTCCCACCCCCCATGTTCGGGGTGGATTTTATGTAATTTTGTTCTGGTTGTAGGATGTTGTAGTAGGCTCAGTACTCTGAGTATGTTTTATTAATCTCTTATTAATGAAACAGGGTGGTCAGATTCCACATTTTCTTCAAAAAAAAAACTATGGGGATAATTATAAAATCAAAATTTGTATGACTAAATTAAAGCTATATATGAAACAGAGAGTTAGACTTAAGAGATTTTAGGCTCATATCTAATTAGCGAAGCACTGTGGCTTTCCTGGTTGGCGCGTGAGATGGTGGCACCTCTGGTTTGGGTCGAGTTCGATTCCAAGGGGGGTCTTTCTGTTTTTTTTAAAATTCCTTCTTTTAAATGTAGAGATATAATATGAGAGTTTAAAATGTGGATTAAGGGGAATATTTTTTAAATGAGTTAAATATAAACAATGAGATTTATTTTGGGGCTAAATAAATAGCAATTTATATTTGATTAAGAGACAAATTCGATTATTTTGACCTAGAGTTATTCTAACGATTATATCGTTTTAAATAAACTCGATTTAGAGTTAATTTGAGTTGGTTGAAGAATGAATTGAAATTTGAATACCATATTATTTTGGAAAAAGAATTTATTGAATGTAATCGGTAAAATTTTGTCAAATTATAACTTTATTGGAAATCCTATTAGAAGAGGTGGAGAGACTATCTATTTTACGTTGAGAATGTTTAATTTGAAATGATGGATAAGACTATGAAACGAGTTATACAAATGACTGAGTTGTTATGAAAAAGGGAAGAATTGAGCATACGAATAAATGTAAATTCTACTGAATATAAAAGAGATTATGGAAAACTTGGGGAGTTTTAAATATGAGATGTGTGGATTCTAGAGGCTGAGCGAGACCCAGAGTATCGGAAAAGTGATGATTGTGGTAAATAAAATTTTGAGAAGTGGTCAATATGGACTACAGTTCTCGATAAGTTGTTTTAAGTCCGGTAGGAGGGTAAGCTAGCCCTAGGTGATATTATTATTATATTTGAACTTAAGATATGATAAAAACAATGACGAACATGTCTGGTACAGAATTTGCAGCTCACAGGGGTTCAATATCGAGGAATACACCTGGTAAGTCCATGTATATGGGCTAGGGGTATGTCTGTCTTTCTTGAAAAGGCCGGTAAAGAGCTTGCAGTTCCTAGGAATGGCCGTGCAGAGGATATGCCCGGTAAATCCACGATATGTGGACTAGGGGTATGCCAGGTATGGTCCGTAGTTACGGGAGATCTACTTGCTAGGGTTCGTGGCTGAGGATACGCTCGGTAAATCCATTATATGTGGGCTAGGAGTAGGCCGGTAAGGTCCAATATCCTGGGGGTGCGACTCATACGTGATTACGCATTGGAGTATATTCATTGGGTTAGGTATTGCATAACGTGCGATGTAAGGAGTACATTATTGGCTTGCACTTGGATCTATGTAGTATGGGATGCATAGAATCTGAACAAGTACGCATTAGAGTTGCATCATAGTATGAATGTCTGCATTAGTCATTAAGTTCATAACATACACCGACATGATTAGGATAGTCACTTTTTTTTGCATTCATGTTTGTGCTTGCTAAATTAAAGAATCACTGTATTATAGCATTGCATCAATTACATTTAACTGACGTACCCACAGTTATCTAGTTGCAGGACTTGGGATTCACATGGATATGCAGTCGTGGTGATGTGTGTCACAAGATTGATGGGCTTTTGTTGTTGCATGTTACACTGTACTTATTTATTTTCGATGTGCTATTGTAAAAGATGATGTTGTAAATGAAAAGTTTTAAATTCCTTGTATATTTATACGAATTTGAAGTAAAAGATCCTGATTGTGCTACAAATTACATATGTTTGAAATTCGGGGCGTTACAGAGTGGTATCAGAGCCAACTTCAATAAGTAGTACAAAATTATAAGGGAAACACATTTGGGTGGACATTAGATGTTTGAGTATCGGTCTATAGAGGTCTAAATGATATAGTTGCATCAACTTACATTTAAATTGCTCTATACACTGACATGTTCCTCTCCTTTCATCATAGAATGGTGGATAACCAAAATCGGTGGATGAAGTAGAAGAGGAAGTGTTCTTTGAGGACCCCGAAGATGAAGAAGAAGAACCAAAAGAAGAAGAGAACCCAGAAGAAGAAGAGGAAGAACTGCCCGAGTCTCGCGAGATCACTCCACCCCCTGCCTGAACCCCAAAGTGAATCCTTGGATGAAGAGCCAGTTCAAAACAAGAAAGATCACATAATCGCATCTCTTTGGAAGCTAATTATTCATAAGTGGAGAGTAACCCACATGGAGGCACATCATGCAGAGGATAAGCGAAGCATAGCCGCTCTGAGTCAGAAGAGGAGCATGCAAGACATTTAGCAGAGGTGTTGAAGAAGCTGCAAGAACATAAATTATATACCAAGTTATCCAAGTGTGACTTCTGGAAGTCCAAAGTCACATTCCTGGGTCATATCCTTTCTAAGGAGGGAATGACCACTAATCCGTAGAAGGGACAAGCAGTGAAGGATAGGTCGAGACCCACCTCAGTAAAGGAGACCAGGAGTTTCTTGGGTTTAACTGGCTATTATCGGTGGTTTATTCAGGGGTATGCCCAGATGGCAGTGCCGCACACAGGACTCACAAAAAAGAATGTAAATTTCAAGTGGCAAGAGCAATGCTAAGCAAGCTTCCAAGAGTTAAAAGAGAGGTTGACTACCGCGCCGATATGCTTTGCCACGGGCTGGAATAGATTATACATCTACAGCGACGCTTCACGTCGAGGTTTGGACTGTGTACTGATGCAAGAGGGGAAGGTATTATCTTATGGGTCCAGAAAATTGAGACCACATGAGAAAAATTACCCAACCCATGATTTAGAATTGGAAGCAATCATATTCGCCTTGAAGTAGTGCAGGCATTATTTGTATGGGGAGAAAGTCAATATGTACAGATCACAAGAGTTTGAAATACATCTATCAGCTGAGAGAGCTAAATATACGGCAGAGAATATGGTTGGAAGTGTTAGAAGATATTCACCCAGAGATCAAATATCACTCAGGAAAAGCGAACATAGTAGCAGATGTACTCAGCCGGAAAAGTAGTTTATCCTGTTTGATTACAGCTCAAAATGAACTAGCAGAGGAGTTCGATCGAGCTGGAATCGAAGTGGTATTGTAAGGACTGAGAGCATCGCTGGCACAGTTAAGACTTCAGCCTACGCTGAGAGGGCGGATTATCGACGGTCAGAAATTTGATTCAGAAATTTGGAAGATGATGGATCAAGTTGGCACGGGAAAATTGTCAGAATTCCGAGAAAAGGACGGAGTGCTTTGGTTTGGAGAGAGATTGTGTGTACATGTTCAAGCGGAATTAAAGAAGAGCATTCTACAAGAAGCACATGTCACTCTATAATCAGTACATCTAGGGAGGACCAAGATGTATAAGAATATCAAGCAGCATTTCTGGTGGTCGAGAATGAAGATGGATGTAGCAGACTTCCTAGCAAGATGTGCAACTTGTCAGCAAACCAAGGCAGAAAATCGATGACCCGGAGGGTTATTGCAACTGTTACCCATTTCAGAATGGAAATGGGAAAATATCAGTATGGATTTCATCACGGGGTTGCCTAGAAGCCCCAAAGGAAATGATGCGATATGGGTAATAGTGGATCGATTAACCAAATCTTCTCATTTCTTAGCGATGAAAATCACCTGGTCGATAGGAAATTGGGGGAATTGTACATCGAGGAGATAGTAAGACTGCATGGAATTCCTGTATCGATTATTTCTGATCGAGATGCACAATTTATGTCACATTTTTGGAGGAGTCTTCAGGCAGCTATGGGACCAAGACTGATTTCAGTACTGCTTTACATCCTCAAACAGATGGGCAGACAGAAAAGGTAAATCGTATTTTAAAAAACATGTTGAGATGTTGCGTGATGGATTTCGGCGGAAGCTGGGAGATGCACTTAGCTATGGTAGAGTTCGCCTACAATAACAACTTTCAGACTAGCACTGGCATGTCGCCGTATAAGGATTTATATGATAGGAAGTGCAGAACACCGGTATGTTGGTATGAAGTGGGTGAAAGGCAGATGTACGGGCCGAAAATAATGCAGCAAACTTCAGAAAAAATCCAGTTGATTCGGAAAAGACTGACCGATGCACAAAGCAAGCAGAAGAGCTTTGCAGATAATCAGAAAAGAAACCTGGAATTCGATGAAGGGATTTTATCTTCTTGAAGGTATCTCTAACTAAAGGTGTGATCCGATTTGGAAAAGGGAGAAAGTTAGCTCCAAGATACATATGACCATATAAAATACCGAAGATGACTGGGAAGACAGCTTATCAATTAGAATTACCTGAAGAGCTTGTCCAAGTGCACAATGTCTTCCATGTGTCCATGTTGCGAGGCTACATTCCAGATCCAAGTCACCACTTACCGGAAGTACCAAAAGGGCTACAGTTAAATTTGAGTTACAAGGAACGTCCAGTGGAGATCGTGGATTGGCAGGAAAGAGTCTTGAGGAACAAGACTATACCCCTGGTCAAGGTAATGTGGAGGAACCAGCTAGTCGAATAAGCGACTTGGGAATTGGAAGAGCGGATGAAGAGTGGCTACCCCGAACTGTTTGTTTAAAACCTTGCATTTTCATGTATTCTTCTTTTATTTTCTCTTACTCTCTAAGCGTAGTTCTGAGAACAGAACTATTTTAAGGAGGGAGTGTTGTAACATCCCAAAAAATATTTATTTTAATATTTTGACCGCACGTATTTTACATGCATTTTTCTTTGTGCACGTATTGGTTAGAAAAATCTTTTGAGTCATGAAAAGGATTTCTCCTATTTTTATAAGGTACGAATGTGTGATTCACTTTTAATAAAAAATCAACTAAAACTTGAACCTATGTTTTTGTAACACATTAGAAACTACTACTTATCAAAAAACCCGTAAGAATTTTGCGTGCATTTCGTGTGCATATACACACAAATCAAAGCACGTGCATGCCCACCTTTTCTTTCCTTGGCCGGGATTGAGAGAGAGGGGGTGAGTGGGTGTGTGAGTGGATTAGTGGGTAGTTTTAAGTAGTTACTATAACCACCCATTAATTACCCTATATAAATACCCCCTCTCTCCCCCCCCCCCCCCCCCCCCCCCCCCACACACACACACACACACTCAACTATACATGAACAAATTCAAAAGAGAAACAAAATTGTGCTTTGCTATTTGGTGAAATTCCGGGAAGGGGCTTGCCGTTTTGAGAGGGAGGGTTCTTGGAGCATTTTGCTTGGAGTTTCAACTACTAGGAGTTCTCTTTTAAGGTGGGTGTTTTTTTAGTTTCTAAATCTTTTTATATGGTGCACAATATTGTTAGAAGATTGTCATGTGTAATCTAGAGTTTTAGTGGTAAATTAAGTTGAGAATTGATGCATGTTAAATTAAATAAACTAGATGAAATTACAATATGGAAATTGATTTGTCATGCATTCAATGGTCAATTTTCATTAGATTATTTTTCTGTTAATATCATGTGTGTTGGTTCATGTTAGATTGTAGTATACCATGATTAGATCTTATATGTAAAATTGTTTGTGTATATAAACTTGCTAAATTATGTGTGGAATTCATATTAAATTTATGAGTAGATCGTAAGTAGATTGTGTATAAGGAGTATGTGGGTGTGGGTATTTTCCACAATTTCATATAAATTGATAGAAACATTCATGCTAATTTTGTAAATATATGACTATTTGTAGTCGAATTGATTAGTAAGATATGAATGTAGAAGTTCTAAATTTTCCATCTAATTTTATTTGTATATAACTCGATGTTAAAATATATTAATTTAGAGAAATTTTTGCTTCTGGAAATTTAGAAGTTCTGTATATTAGTAGTAACTATGGGGATAATTATAAAATCAGAATTTGTATGCTAAATTAAAACTATATGTGAAACAGAGAGTTAGACTTAAGAGATTTTAGGCTCATATCTAATCAATGAAGCACTGTGGCTTTCCTGGTTGGCGCGTGAGCTAGTGGTGCCTCTGGTTTGGGTCGAGTTTGATTCCAGAGCGGGGGGGGGATCTTTCTGTTTTTTTTTTTGTTTTTTGTTTCCTTCTTCTAAATGTTGAGAGATATAATATGAGAGTTTAAAATGTGGATTAAGGGGAATATTTTTTAAATGAGTTAAATATAAAAATTGAGATTTATTTTGGGGCTAAATAAATAGCAATTTATATTTGATTAAGAGACAAATTCGATTATTTTGACTTAGGAGTTATTCTAAAGATTATATCATTTGTATAAACTTTATTTAGAGTTAATTTGAGTTGGTTGAAGAATAAATTGAAATTTGAATACCATATTGTTTTAGAAAAAGAATTTATTGAATGTAATGGGTATAATTTTGTCAATTTATAGCTTCATTGGAAATCCTATTAGAAGAGGTGGAGAGACTATCTATTTTACGTTGAGAATGTTTAATTTGAAATGATGGATAAGACTATGAAATGAGTTATACAAATGACTGAGTTGTTGTGAACAAGGGAAGAATTGAGCATACGAATGAATGTAAATTCTAATGAATATAAAAGAGATTATGGAAAACTTGGGGAGTGAGTATGAGATGTGTGGATTTTAGAGGCAGAGCGATACCCAGAGTACTGGTAAAGTGATGATCGTGGTAAATAAAATTTTGAGAAGTGGTCAATATGGACTATGGTTCTCGGTAGGTTGTTTTAAGTCCGGTAGGAGGGTGAGCTAGCCCTAGGTGGTATTATTATTATATTTGAACTTAAGGATAGGCACTAGAAGAAGATATGATAGAAACAATGACGAACATGTCTGGTAAAGAATTTGCAACTCCTAGGGGTTCAAGATCGAGGAATACGCCTGGTAAATCCATGTATATGGGCTAAGGGTATATCTGCCTTTCTCGAAAAGACCGGTAAAGAGCTTGTAGTTCATAGGAATAGTTGGGGCCGAGGATACGCCCAGTAAATCCATGATGTGTGTGCTAGGGGTATGCCGTTAAGGTCCGTAATTGCGGGAGATCGACTTGCTAGGGTTCTTGGCTGAGGATACACCCGGTAATCCACTATATGTGGGATAGGGGTAGGCCGGTAAGGTCCAATATCCTGGGGTGCGACACGTAATTACGCATTGGTGTATATTCATTGTATTAGGTATTGCATAACGTGGGATGTAAACCCTATAATGAGGAGTACATTAAGGGCTTGCACTCGGAGCTATGTAGTATGAGATGCATAAAATCCGAACAAGTACTCATTAGAGTTGCATCATAGTATGAATGTCTGCATTAGTTATTTAGTTCATAACATACACTGACACAATTAGGATAGTCAGTTTTCCTTTGCATTCAAGTTTGCACTTGCTAAATTAAAGAATCGTTATATTATAGCTGTTGCCGCTAAATTCGGTGTGGGGGCAAACAGATGAATTTGTGAGTTCTTGGGGAAACTGAATAGGAGAACCTGTATACCTGTTCCGTCGAATTCTGATCGTTGCTCCCACCGTGCACCTGCAAAAAGTGCGAGACACCGGGGTTGTTCCCGGCGACGCACCCTCCGACGCTCAAGTCAGTAACCAGAGTTGATTATGAAAGAGCGTTTAACTAGAGAAAGATTGATCACCTCTTAATGGAGATGGGTGGGGGGTATTTATAGGCGTCTTAGGGAACGGATTAGGAACGTAATCCTCGTGATCTGATATGGAATATTCACCCTGTAAACAGATTAGGAATGTAATCTGATAAGGTAGATTCCATGTAATCAGATAAGGAATTTAATCCCCAAATCCCGGTGAAAGGATAGACATGAATCAGGGCCGTTGATTAATATTAATCAGAAACCCTAATTCTATCCCTTCTGGACCGGGTTTGCTGCGGGTTGAAACCCGCACCCGGTTGAGGTGGATCCGTTTGCGGGTAAGTGGATCTTCGGGGAAGACAACCATTACCCGCTTCAGACCCGTCGGTAGGTGAAACTACCGTTTTACCCCTGAGCTTCAAGATTCGTGCCCCATCTGGACGGTTCCGATTTAACCCCATTTTTAGCCATATCACGAGCCCCCCACTCCTAAAGACTGGGTTTGATCAGCCTTTGAGGAGTAGTTTTAATTTTTCACTGGCTATCAGGGTTCTATCGGGAACTAAACGGAGCACTGCTGAATCGCGAAGGAGGTGGTATGGTGATCTTTCCGGCAGACGGCACTCTTGAACCGTCATCGTGCTCGTCTTAGTTAGCGGTTTTGGCCGTTTCCGCTTGTTGGGCGTTGGTGCGAAGGGAGCCGAAGTTCCGCTCGTGACGCACCCGGTGCCGCGGACATCTGGTGATTGACGCCGAACTCACTTGGTGCCGAACTCTCCCCCGTAAGAGGGTCGGGGACACGAGCGTTCGGAGGAAGGTGCCGAACTGACTAAGTGCCGAACTCTCCCCCGTAAGAGGGTCGGTGGCACAAGAGCTCGGAGAACGGTGCCGAGCTGAATTAGTGCCGAACTCTCCCCCGTAAGAGGGTCGGTGGCACAAGAGCTCGGAGAACGGTGCCGAGCTGACTAAGTGCCGAACTCTCACCCGTAAGAGGGTCGGTGGCACAAGAGCTCGGAGAACGGTGCCGAGCTGAATTAGTGCCGAACACACGCCTATAAAACGATCGGTGGCATGAGCGTTCGGCGAATGGCACCGAGCTGAAAACGTGCCGAACTCATGCCTATAAAACGATCGGTGGCACGAGCGTGTTTGGCGAATGGCGCCGGGCTGAAAACGCGCCGAACTCACGCCTATAAAACGATCGGTGGCACGAGCGTGTTCGGCGAATGGCGCTGGGCTGAAAACGCGCCGAACTCACGCCTAAAAAAACGATCGGTGGCACGAGTGTGTTCGGCGACCTGTAGCGAGCTGAAAACGCGCCGAACTCACGCCTACAAAACGATCGGTGGCACGAGTGTGTTCGGCGAATGGCGCCGTGCTGAAAACGCGCCGAACTCATGCCTATAAAACGATCGGTGGCACGAGCGTGTTCGGCGAATGGCGCCGGGCTGAAAACGCGCCGAACTCACGCCTATAAAACGATCGGTGGCACGAGCGTGTTCGGCGAATGGCGCTGGGCTGAAAACGTGCCGAACTCACGCCTATAAAACGATCGGTGGCACGAGTGTGTTCGGCGACCTGTAGCGAGCTGAAAACGCGCCGAACTCACGCCTACAAAACGATCGGTGGCACGAGTGTGTTCGGCGAATGGCGCCGGGCTGAAAACGCGCCGAACTCACGCCTATAAAACGATCGGTGGCACGAGCGTGTTCGGCGAATGGCGCTGGGCTGAAAACGCGCCGAACTCACGCCTATAAAATGATCGGCGGCACGAGCGTTCGGCGAATGGCACCGAGCTGAAAACGTGCCGAACTCACGCCTATAAAACGATCGGTGGCACGAGTGTGTTCGGCGACCTGCAGCGAGCTGAAAACGCGCCGAACTCACGCCTACAAAACGATCGGTGGCACGAGCGTGTTCGGCGAATGGCGCCGGGCTGAAAACGCGCCGAACTCACGCCTATAAAATGATCGGTGGCACGAGGGCTCGGCAGCTTGCGCCGAAGTTTCGGACTTGTGTTTCTCTTAGGGTTGAGTTTTGGCGGTTCTGGCGGATGTGACCCTCTGAGCTTCTGACAGATGTGACATCGTCTGTGTTTTCTGACAGATGTGACGTCCATTAATGCTGCCCCTTGGGCTTCTGCCAGACGTGATGGTCATTAATGCGCCGTCTGGATCAGCGCGGAGAACAAGGTGACGTTTGGGGTCTCTTTTTGTCGTTTTTTGGAGGTGGGCCTGCGTTAGAGGCCCATTTACCTCGATTGAAGCGCTGGCTCCTCTATAAAAACCCTCACCCCCTCCTCATTTTTTACTTTCCAAGTTTTTGTTCGCGTCTGAGTCTGCTGTGAGAGAGCTTCAGGTGATCACCGACTGTTTTCCGGCGAAATTTCCGACGAGTTCCCCTTTCAAGGTAACCTTTATATTTATCTTCTAAACATGTCTGTTTCCCACACCTCTTCTTCGTCCGAGCCCTCCCTCGGAGCCGACGGAGCTCCAACTTCGAGCCGAGCTGCCAAGGGACAGAAGGTGTTCGGCAAGGACTCCATTGTTCAGGATCCGAAGCGCATGGGGGCGTTCGGACAGCTTCCGGGACCGTTGACGGGGATCCACAGGGTTCGGGAAATCCCAGAGGATAAGGCGGAACGGATAGTGTACGGGAGGGCGAGGTCGTTCGAGGAGAACGCGGCGAGGGAGACCACGGAGGCCGACGAGACGGTGTCGATCCTCTCCGAAGACGACCTGGATTCGATTCGGGACTGCTTCCAGATCCCGCGGGAGTACGAGCTTATGCTGCCGGGCCCCGGGGTTAGGGCCAATTCGCCGTTGCCGGTGACTATATGTTGCTGGCCGGTCGATGCCTTTATCGCCGGAGCTCGGCTACCTCTCCATCCGTTCGCGGTAACGGTCTTAAATTGGTTCGGGGTCAGCCCAATCCAACTTATGCCGAACGCCTGGAGAGTCATAAACGGCTTCGTACTCCACTGCCAGGCGGAGGGGATTCAGCCGGAGTTGAATGTGCTCCGGACTATCTATCAGCTGCACCAAGGGAATAGGTCGGCCTACCGGTACTATCTGACTCCGAGGCATGGGGAGAGGTTGGTCCTCTGTCCGGACTCTATCAAGTTTTGGTGCGAGAAGTACCTTCTGGTGCGCAGCGCGGAGGCCTGGCCTATTCCCGTTGGTTGGGTGGAAGGTGTTCCGAAGAAGTTGAAGGCGCCGCCGGCACTCCGACCCGAAGACGAAGACGCCGTACGTTTGCTTCTCGATCGGCCGAAGTACGACTGGAGGGAGTTCACCGAGGACGTCTTGTATGAGGGAGGGCTCGCACATGTTAACCCCAGTACGCGGCTTTTATTTATTGTCTTCGTTTCCTTTTTGCTTTCTTTCCCTTGTCTTGTTCCGAGCTAACCAACTTAACTTTTGGTGCTGAGCAAATGGACTACCAAGCAGTGCTCGCGTTGAGGACGAGCCTCGCCAACAAGGCTCCGAGGAAGAGGAAGAGGGTGGCGTCGAAGCAGCCAGCGCCCAAGGCCCCGAAGGTTACGGAGGTGGCCGAAGAGGTAGAAATCTTGGATTCCCCCGTGGTCGAGGTCGGGGCCGCTTCGTCGTCGGCTAAGGTCGGCGAGTTGCCCATCACCGAGGTCTTGACCATGGTGACGCCGCCGTTGACAAAGGCGGCCGAGGAGCTTCTGACCGAGGCTCATAAGAGGATCCACGTCCCGGACTGGCAGGTTCGGAAGCACGACGGGTTCCTGGGTAATTCCTTGGCGAGCATGGAGGCCGTCAAGCATCTCGCCACGCCGAAGGATCGCGCGGCGATGGAGGCCGGACGAGAAGGAGACGACATCATCGAGATAGCGCGCTCGGCGGTGTCGGTAAGTGCTGAGCCGAGCTCCCTCCTCTTCATGCCGACCTTCTTAAGTTGTAATTTTTGTGACTTTTTGCATTTTATTCGCAGATCGTTGTTCACTTCGGGCACCTCACCGAGAGGTTGTCGGCCCAGGAGAAGGAGATGAAGAAGGAGAACGATCAGGCCCGGAAGGAGAGGGACAAGATCCGGGGCGAGCTCGACAAGCTCGAGCTGAATTTTGAGGCGAAGTTGGCGAGGGCGACCTACCTCGAGGACCGGGTCAAGGCGCTGGAGGACCAGCTTCGGCAGCAGAAGGAGGAGGCGGCGAAGCAGATGGCGGATGCGGCCGAGGCCCAAGCGGCGGCAGTGAAAAAGGTGGAGGAGGCGACTTTGGAGAAGGCGCAGGGCTACCTCGCCGTGAACATGGCCAAAGCTTTCGCCGACGCCCTCGCCCGGGTCACGGCGGCCTACCCCTCTGTTGACGTCTCGGGTTGGCGGCTTTTCTCGGGGTACGTCGAAGGCTTTGACCCCGAATCGGAGGGGGAAGATGAAGAGGAGGAAAGAGGCGACGACGAGCCATTGGTCGATCCGGCCGTCGGAGGTCAGGGGTCGGTGGTCACCCCCTTGGCGACGGTTGCCCCTTCGGAGGCGTCGCCCTCGACCCCTTCTCGCCGCCCCGGGAAAGAGGTCGAGCACTGATCCCGTCTGTTTTTTTTTTGTTTCTTTTTGTGTAACGCCTAATAGCGGACTGGCCACCGCTACTTTTTGTAATGAATGAAAAACTTCAACTTTTTGGGCTCGGCGTCTTGCACTTGTTTGTTGTATGTTAAGTGTTCGAGAGTTTGTTCACTAGAACCCCCGAAGTCTAGGACTTGGGCCATGTCTGAACTTTTGTTGCTCGTCTGTATTTCTTTTCAGCTCGCCCTGGTAGACCAAGAGATCAAGCGCGCAGGGTCGGATGCCAAGGTTCGAGCCGAGGCCGGGCTCGGGGCGACAAGGTTGAGTCTGGCGAGGTGCAGAGAGCGACTTTACGAGGCCGAGCTAGGACTGCGCCGAGCCGAAGCAGAGCGAGGACAGCTTCAACTTATCTTAGGGCAGCGGGACAGCGATATCCGGCGTCTGGAGGGCAGGATTGCCGAGATGACTGCCCCGGGCGAGGGCGATGCCTCGCCATCTGCCTTCACTAGTAGCCTTCGGACCAAGTGCTTTCGCCACACGCTGACAAAGGTAACGACGGAGAGGGACGACCTGCTTTCGGAGATTCAGCATTTGCAATCCACGGAGACTAAGCTTCGGACGGAGGGAGAGGAGCTGACAACTAAGGTGGCTGATCTCACGGCTGAACGAGATGAATTGGCGACCGAAGTCGATGTTTTGAAGAGAGCCACCGTCGATAGGAGCATCGAAGTCACCCATCTTCGTCATCTCATCGCGAGCCATGTTGGAGTTCCGACCTCGGCCATACCGGCGTCATTTGAGGCCGACGCGCAAGATGGTTCATTGAGGGGTCGGATTTCCGAGCTGGAAGCGGAGGTGGCTCGCCTGAGGCCGCGTTCGGGGCCGATTAATGTGAGGAGCACGTCATGCACCCGAGCGGAGAGCGAGCGGGGCATCACCTTTTACGAGATGGCGACCCGCGAGCGCCTCGGCCATCCGAGCCCGGGGGACGCGCAGAGCTCAGTGGCCATTTCGTCGAGCGGCGCATCCGTCGGCGTGACGGCCAGAAGCAGTGCCGAGGACACGTCTCAACTTGCCGGCCTGGGATCGGGTTCCGGAGGCAAACGTCGCCGACCTCAAGTGTCCTTGAAGAGGAGCATCCCTGTACCTCGGAAGCGTTGATGGGTCCGGGTTCGGTGTCTTGTAATATTCGCTTTTCAGCTTCTTGTAATCGTTTAGTGTCTTGTAATATTGATGTTTGTAAGGGTTGTTTCTAATAAAGTGGGAATCGTTTTAACTGTCGTCATACCATAGTTGCTCAATGTTTGCTCTGATTGTGGAGTCGTGGAACCGAGGTCTGAGACTTGGTGTTTTTGATTGGCGTTGGCCGCCGAACTTAAGTGCGTAATACGGTCAGTGGCACGAACGTTCGGTGAACGATGCCGAGCTGAAAAGTGCCGAACTCAGGCCTGTAAAACGGTCGGTGGCACGAGCGTGTTCGGCGATCTGCAGCGAGCTGAAAACGTGCCGAACTCACGCCCGTAAAATGATCGGTGGCACGAGTGCGTTCGGCTAGCTGCAGCGAGCTGCAAACGTGCCGAACTCACGCCCGTAAAACGGTCTTGGCAACAAAGTGTTGGAGTCCGAACCTTTGTAAGATTGAGGGCGTGGGAGCAATTCCGAATGGCGAGCTGCCTCTGGTTCGCTCGGAATCGAACTCGCGAAGCAGAATCGAGCCAAGTGTTGGGCTCCGGGACCATCGTAAGATTAAAGGCGTGGGAGCAATTCCGAATGGCGAGCTGCCTCTGGTTCGCTCGGAAGCGAACTTGCGAAGCAGAATCGAGCCAAGTTTTGGACTCCGATCCATTCAACGGCTGCAGGAGCAATTTCGAACGGCGATCTGCCCCCGGCCCGTCTGAAGACGAGCCGAGGAGGAAGAGTCGAGCCGAGTGCTGGACTCCGAACCATTGTGTGATTAGTTTAAGAGATGCAGGAGCAGTTTCGAATGGCGAGCTACTTCTAGTCCGCTTAGGAGCGAACTTGCGAAGCAAAATCGAGCCAAGTGTTGGACTCCGATCCATTCAACGGCTGCAGGAGCAATTTCGAACGGCGATCTACCCCCGGCCCGTTTGAAGACGAGCCGAGGAGGAAGAGTCGAGCCGAGTGCTGGACTCCGAACCATTGTGTGATTAGTTTAAGAGATGCAGGAGCAGTTTCGAATGGCGAGCTACTTCTAGTCCGCTTAGGAGCGGACTTGCGAAGCAAAATCGAGCCAAGTGTTGGACTCCGATCCATTCAACGGCTGCAGGAGCAATTTCGAACGGCGATCTACCCCCGGCCCGTTTGAAGACGAGCCAAGGAGGAAGAGTCGAGCCGAGTGCTGGACTCCGAACCATTGTGTGGTAAGGGAATTAGAGGCGGAAGTACGCGATAATGTAAAAAACTTTGTTTATTAATATCTAATGTTCGGCTGCTTCTAAAGTTGCTAGCCGTTATTACAATGAAAAAAGAACAAAGGAAAAATTACTAGTAGCAGGAGTGGTGGACCGACATCTCGAGTTACTTAGATAGGCGGGGTTGCCTTCTCTTGGTATTTCAAAAGATGGTCGGCGTTCCAAGTCCTGGGAATTTCTCTACCCTCAAGGTCTTCTAGCTTGTATGCACCGGGGCGGATCACTTTGGATACTTTGTACGGTCCCTCCCAGTTTGGGGCCAGTTTGCTCTTCTGTCCGGGGAACGAAATGGCCAGTTTTCGGAGGACCAGATCCCCTTCTTTCAGGTCGGTTGGGCGGACCCGTTTGTTGTAGGCGAGTTCGATTCTTCTTCGATAACTTTGCTGCCATATGGCTGCCCTTTCCCGGATTTCGTCTATCAAGTCCAGGCTCGTTCTGAGCTCCCTGGCATTCTGTTCTTCTTCAAAGGCTACCAGGCGAGGAGAGGGTATCCCAACTTCTAGTGGGATGAGGGCCTCGGACCCATAGGTGAGATTGAACGGACTCTCGCCTGTCGGGGTCCGCTTCGTGGTTCGGTAGTTCCACAACACATTGGGCAGTTGATCGACCCACAATCCCTTGGAGCACTTGTCGAGTCTCTTCTTGATGCCGGAGAGGATCTGTCGGTTGGCATTCTCGGCTTGGCCATTTGACTGGGGATGAGAGACGGAGGAGAAGCGGTGCTGTATGGCTAGGTCTTCACATAAGGCTCGGAAGGCAGCTCCAGCGAACTGCGTACCGTTATCTGTAACTACGACTCGGGGAACACCGAACCGGCAGATTACATTTTTCCAGAAGAATTGGACGACTCTATGCTCGGTAATTGTAGCCAGGGGCTCGGCCTCTATCCATTTCGAGAAATAGTCGACTGCCACGACTAGGAACTTCAATTGTCCGGGGGCCGGTGGAAATGGCCCAAGTAAATCCATCCCCCACATTGCAAAGGGGATCGGACTCGATAGGGAGGAGAGTGGTGCTTGTGGAAGGCGTCGGATGTCGGAATACTTCTGGCAGGAGGTGCATTGCCGAACGTGTTGTTCGGCGTCCCGTAGGAGAGTGGGCCAGTAATACCCGTAGTTTAACACTTTGCGTGCCAAGGCTCTGGAGCCGGAGTGGGCTCCGCCGATGCCCTCATGGAGCTCTTGCAGGGCGTAATCGGCTTGTCCGGGGGAGAGGCATCTTAGGTAGGGTCGACCATCCACCTGTGTGAAGGAGCGCTTATACAGAATGCCTTCGACCAGTATGTAACGCTCGGCTCGGGTCCTTATCTTTCGGGCTTCCTTCGGATCCCTTGGGAGGAGTCCGTCTCTTAAAAACTCGACGAGGGGCTTCATCCAATTATCTTCGAGGGGGAATGGCAGTGTTCCGACGGAGTTGAAAACCTCGTCGTCTATGCTTGGCTTGAGGAGGACTTCTATCAGAACAGTTTGTTCGAGGCCTTGCAGGGATGAGGAAGCTAATTTGGACAGGGCGTCGGCCTGGGCATTTTCCTCTCTGGGGATTCTTCGGATGAGGGCCTCCTCGAAGAGCGCCATGAGGCTCTTCACTTTAGCCAAGTACTTTACCATTCTGTCATCGCGGGCTTCATATTCGCCGAGGACCTGGTTGACGACCAACTGAGAGTCGCTGAAGATCTGCAGGCGTCGCGCCCCTGCGTTTCGGGCCATCCCGAGGCCGGCTATGAGCGCCTCGTATTCGGCTTCGTTATTCGAGGCTTTAAAGTTTATCCGGAGGGAATATTGAAGGACAAAGTCGTCTGGGCCCGCAAGGATAACTCCAGCCCCGCTCCCCTCGTTGCAAGAGGATCCATCGACATATACCGACCAGATAGGCGGTCCCTTCGTTGTCTGCTCACAGTCGGGGATAGTTGTTTCTACTATGAATTCGGCCAGCGCCTGCGCCTTGATTGCGGATCGAGGCTGATAAGTAATATCATGTTGGCTCAGCTCGATCGACCACTTCATGAGGCGGCCGGAAGTCTCTGGCTTGTGAAGGATCTGTTTCAACGGCTGGTCGGTAAGAACGACCATCGAATGAGACTGGAAGTATGGCCGAAGCTTTCTGGCAGCCATTATCAGGACGTAGGCTATCTTCTCAATTTTTGGGTACCGGAGCTCGGCGTCCCGGAGCACTTTGCTGACGTAGTAAATGGGCTTCTGAGTTCTTTCTTCTTCCCTGACTAAGACCGCACTTAGCGTCTGTTCCGAGGCTGCCAAGTAGAGGTAGAGTGGTTCGCCTGGTATGGGCTTGCTGAGGAGAGGTGGATTGACGAGGTAAGCCTTTAACTGGTCGAAGGAATCTTGTTGTTGCTGCCCCCACTCGAACCCCTTTGCCCCCCTGAGGGCTTTGAAGAACGGGAGGCACTTCTCCCCGGACTTCGACAGAAAGCGCCCTATGGCGGCTAGGCGACCAGTCAACCTTTGAACTTCTTTGATGTTTCTAGGCGGGGCCATGTCCAGTATGGCCCTGATCTTCTCCGGATTCGCCTCTATTCCTCGTTGGCTAACCATAAAGCCGAGGAACTTGCCTGATGAGACGCCGAACGCACACTTGTTCGGGTTGAGTCTCATATTGTGCTTTCTCAAAACATCGAATGCTTCTTGGAGGTCGGCCACGTGATCAATGCCTCGGATGCTTTTTACAAGCATGTCATCCACATACACTTCCATGTTTCGGCCAATCTGGGCCTGGAATACCTTGTTGACGAGGCGCTGGTATGTTGCCCCTGCATTCTTTAGGCCGAACGGCATGACTCTGTAGCAGTAGAGCCCTTGGTCGGTCACAAAAGATGTCTTCGGAATATCCGGGGGGAACATCCTTATCTGATTGTAACCTGAGAAAGCGTCCATGAAGCTGAGGAGCTCATGTCCCGAGGTTGCGTCAATCAGAGTGTCGATGCTCGGCAGAGGGAAGGGGTCTTTAGGGCAGGCCTTGTTGAGGTCAGTGAAATCAATACAGATTCTCCATGTGCCGTTGGACTTTTTCACCATCACTACGTTTGACAACCACTCAGGATAATTTACTTCCTGTATGAACCGGGCCTTCAGCAATTTGTCCACTTCTTCTTTGATAGCGAGCTGACGCTCGGGAGCGAACTTGCGCCTCTTCTGCTGGACCGGTTTGGACCCCGGATCAACACTGAGGCGGTGGACCAAGAGTTCTTCGGAGATACCGGGCATGTCTGCAGCTGTCCATGCGAAGAGATCTTGGTTGGCTCGGATGCATCTCACAATATCCGCGTATAGTGCGGATGGAAGGGTCTTGCTGACAAAGAACTTGCGGGTCGGCTCCTGCTCCGAGAAGAGTGCCTCCTCCAGCTCATCTACAGGCTCGGAAGTTGGCCGAGCAGCATCTTGTGGGATCTCGAGTGTTTCTAAGGAGAGGACGGGTCCGAGGGTGGAAGTCATATAACACTTGCGGGCCTGTTCCTGGTTGCCCCTGACTTCTCCCACTCCAGCCCGAGTGGGAAATTTCATTTTGAGATGATAAGCAGAAGGGACGGCCTCAAGAGCAGCCAGGCCGGGCCGACCCAAAATGACGTTGTAGGCCGCTGGGACATCTACGACCATGAAATCCATTGACTCCGTGCGGGTAGTAGGAGTTTTGCCTGCTGTGACATCGAGGGTAATCACCCCTTCGATTGTCACCGGCACTCCCGTGAACCCATGGAGCGTGTACCCGGCGGGCTTGAGTCTGTCTCGAGAGAGCTTCAGCCCCTTAAAAGCATCGAGGAATAGGATGTTTACGGAGGAACCGTTATCTACTAAGATCCTTTCGACTTTGAAATTGGCCATGTGAAGGTTGATGACGAGTGCGTCACAATGAGGGGTGCGGACGCCCTCGAGATCTTCGTCAGAGAAGGTGACGGGCACCCCGAGGCCTTTGGGAGGAGGGGTGGCTCGGACAGAGTTCACTTCTTTAATAAAAGCTTTCCGAGAAGAGTTCGAGGAGCCCCCCATTGGGCCCCCGTGGATGAGGTGGAGAACTCGTTCTTCCTCAAACTCCGGCGTCTCTTCTCGCTCTGGACGTTTGTTAGCCCCCCGAGGCTGGGGGGGAAGCTCGCCTTGGTCCTTTCTCACGAATTTTGCCAACTGCCCCCTCTGGATAAGGGCCTCGATCTCGTTTCTTAACGCTCGGCAGTCGTTGGTGTCGTGCCCATGGTCCCGGTGATAGCGGCACCATTTTTCCTATCTCTTCTCTTAGCAGGGGTGTTCATCTTCGGAGCAGGAGGTAAGACCCCTTCTTTTTCGACTTCCATGAAAATGGTAGAGATGTTCGTGGTGAGGGGAGTGAACTTCTCAAATCTAGGAGGTCGGCGCTGGCCAGTATTATCCTTCTGGAATTTCTTCGCGCCTTCTTCTTCCGTCCCCTTCCTCTTAGACCCGGAGGCAGTTGCTTCCCAGTTGGGTGGTTCCTCGGCCTCTTCAGCTCGGATGTACTTTTCAGTGCGGAGGAGGAGGTCAGAAAAGTCATGTGGCGGTTTCTTGGCGAGGGAGGAGCGGAGGTTGGAATTAAGGATATTGGATTGGAACGCCGCGGTAGCGACGGATTGGTCGAGGGATGCGATGGTTCTGGCCTCGGCTGTGAACCTCTTCACGTAGTCCCTCAATTTCTCCCCCTTCTGCTGACGGAGGTGCAATAGGGAGATGCTGGTCTTCTCGGCCCTTCGGCTGCTGACGAAATGGGTGATGAACAGGGTTTCGAACTGTTCGAAGGAGAATATCGACGCCGGGGCAAGACGAGAGTACCATTCTCGAGCTGGGCCTTTCAGAGTTGCAGGGAATGTTTTGCAGAGGAGGGCGTCGGAAGCTTGATGGAGGAGCATCAAAGTCTTAAAGCTTTCGATGTGGTCAACTGGATCGGTCTCCCCAGTGTAGTTCTCGAACTGGGGAGGTTTGAAACCGAAGGGAACAGGGGCATCCACTATGGTCCGGGAGAACGGGGGTCGGCTAGGACGGAGGGTCCTCCCCCTGAGTTCTTCTTCTCGGTTTATCTGTCCCAAGAGTTTTTCCACCTCGTTCAGACGGCGGTTCATGGTGTCATCTCTCCGATGGTGACCTGCCGAACCCCGGGACTCGTCTTCGTAAGAGGGGGAGCGAGGGCTGCGGCGATGGTAGCTCCGAGAGCGACGAGGACTTGGGGTGCGTCTGGAATTGGTAGGAGCGGGTCGAGGAGAAGGGGACCGTTGGCGAGGGCTCCGGACCGGGGGAGGGGATGGGACCCTCTGCTCATTGGGGTTCTGACGGAGGTTGAGGGCCTGTTGTACCATCGCTTGGAATTGTTGGAACTCGGCCCGGGTAATGGGTGCCTCATTGTTCCTAGGCTGCTGCCTGCCTGCTGGAGAGTGCCTCCTTCGGTAGTGATCGGGGGAGTCCTTTCTCCCCCTTCGGACGGGGGACCTCCTGCGCTCTCGGTGTCGGGGGGATTGCTCTCGCTGGCGGGAGGCTTCCCCCCGAGCCCGCTTTTCATCCAGATGGCGACGAAGGTCGTCATCTTCCGGGCATTTGGGAGGGGTATTGCGGCGACCAGAGGCTCGGGGATGATGGGAGGCCATGGAGGCACTGGAGGCGGTGTGGATGGGGATGTTCTCTTGGTGAAGAGGCTGTTTCTGGGGGTTAGGCCCCTTCGGATCAGGATGTGGGGGGTTCCGTTGGAGCGGCTCTTCCACGGTAGGAGGGAGTTGCCCTTGTTGCTGAGCGGGATCAGGAAGGACTTCTTGCTGGTCAGGGTTGGGCGCTCGGTTGGAGCCCCTAGATCTAACTTTGCGAGGCGGCATGGCAGGAGAAAACCTGTTCACCGGAAGGAGGAAAGGTCGCTATTCGTTAGTTTCCCACAGACGGCGCCAATCTGTTGCCGCTAAATTCGGTGTGGGGGCAAACAGAT
This sequence comes from Hemerocallis citrina, assembly GCA_017893485.1. Taxonomy (NCBI): domain Eukaryota; kingdom Viridiplantae; phylum Streptophyta; class Magnoliopsida; order Asparagales; family Asphodelaceae; genus Hemerocallis; species Hemerocallis citrina. The sequence goes on along the minus strand of CM030358.1, from coordinate 345,223,043 downwards.
GAATTTGTGAGTTCTTGGGGAAACTGAATAGGAGAACCTGTATACCTGTTCCGTCGAATTCTGATCGTTGCTCCCACCGTGCACCTGCAAAAAGTGCTAGACACCGGGGTTGTTCCCGGCGACGCACCCTCCGACGCTCAAGTCAGTAACCAGAGTTGATTATGAAAGAGCGTTTAACTAGAGAAAGATTGATCACCTCTTAATGGAGATGGGTGGGGGGTATTTATAGGCGTCTTAGGGAACGGATTAGGAACGTAATCCTCGTGATCTGATATGGAATATTCACCTCGTAAACAGATTAGGAATGTAATCTGATAAGGTAGATTCCATGTAATCAGATAAGGAATTTAATCCCCAAATCCCGGTGAAAGGATAGACATGAATCAGGGCCGTTGATTAATATTAATCAGAAACCCTAATTCTATCCCTTCTGGACCGGGTTTGCTGCGGGTTGAAACCCGCACCCGGTTGAGGTGGATCCGTTTGCGGGTAAGTGGATCTTCGGGGAAGACAACCATTACCCGCTTCAGACCCGTCGGTAGGTGAAACTACCGTTTTACCCCTGAGCTTCAAGATTCGTGCCCCATCTGGACGGTTCCGATTTAACCCCATTTTTAGCCATATCAATAGCATTGCGTCAGTTATATTTAACAGACGTACCCACAGTTATCTAGTTGCATGGCTTGGGATTCACATGGATATGCAGCCGTGGTGATGCGTGTCACGAGCTTGATGAGCTTTTACTGTTGCATGTTATACTGTACATATTTATTTCCGCTGTGCTATTGTAAAGGATGATGTTGTAAATGAAAAGTTTTAAATTCCTTATATTTTATACGAATTTGAAGTTTTAAATTCCTTATATGATCATGTTTTGCTATGCATTACTTATGTTTAGAATTCGGGGCGTTACACTGACAGTTTGTGGGTTTCAAGTTTCTGTCTTACTGAAACTGCATGATGCAAAAAAGGCAAGAGAAGACAGACTAGGTTCTGGAATTCAAATATTCATATTAATTAATTATACTAGTAATTTACACGTGCGATGCACGTCTTAATAAATTTAGTTTTTTTAAAGTGAAAATTCATACCTGGGTTTGAACTGAAACCTCCTTTATATTAATTATATACGTGCGTTGCACAGCTTGGTAGATTTACAAATGACACTAAGGCCTTCTTCCATTATAATATTAGAGATGTGTAAGATTCAATAACTGTATCTTTAAACTAGATACAGAAAACAGACTGATTTATCCGACAATATAAATTATAAAATATAACATCACTCTTTTGCCAACAATGTCCGTAAATAACATGAATTTAATGCGCTTTCCTTCGATCTTATAACAAGAGTGTTGTAATATATCAAAGTAATATTACCAATCTAATAATTGCGGCCAACATCAAAACTACTACATTCAAATGCTGACAAACGAAAATATTGTTTAGGAACAAGGACTAAATTTGCAAGTGACGCGCCCAGAAATGACTGCATTCGCCCTCTTAAACCTTAATGCTGTCATCAATGCTTGTTGAGGAGAACCTAGTAGAGCCCAGTTCATATGCTCTATAACACCAAGTGTTGGGTAGAAGAAGGTTAAGCTGTTGTAGGAGTTGAGAAGGGCTGTGGTTGCTTCTCTAAGAAGCGTGCCATATATGTCTCCCCTTTTTTGGAGTCCCTCCCATAAAGTCATGTCTGTACCATACTTCCCAGCAGCAACGGGCCCAAATGCCACAGCAACCTTGGTATCTGGGCTGACCACCTTCCAGTAGCACTTGTACTCCTGCATCATCCATTTACTAGCAGAGCAGCAGAATGTTAGCCATGGTCATCATCATAACACAAGTTCTTTAAGTGTGATTATGTTATATTTATTTAAAATATATCATTTAAACAGTAAACTCTCAGTATCTAACTAATCCTGATATGAAAAGCCACTAGAAAGTAGTAACAGAAATAATTTGACTTCATTCAGAGTAAAAAAAGAATTAAAAAAAAAAAGCACCCTGAAACAATTTGACATTTATATATTAGAGCTACTGATTGTGTAGTATAGGTTAGTTCTGTTCAGTATGAAAGCAAATTCACTTGTAAGAAATGAAATAACCTGAGTGAGCACTAGGTATGTTCTAGTATTCTGTAATTTTACAGTAAACATATTCACTTTTATTACTAGTGTTTACTTGATCTACCCGATGAAGTTAATTACTCTGCAGGAATTTTTATCATGCAGCTAGGTAGGGCAGATTTTGTTGTCATATTGTTTCAGGTGGATGCAAATTGTTTTATGCAGTTAATATGGTTTTATATACCTTGATATAGTTGACTGAGGAACATAATCCCCAAAATTTTATTACTGGAAGAATGTAAAAGGTATTTCAATCAGTTAAAACTTGGTATTTCAATCAGTTAAACTTGGTAAGATTTCATTTAATGTGACGGAGAGGGTGGCAGTTATCCACCTTATGTTTCTGATGCGGTTTGTTTTTGGGAGACGTGTGGATGCACCAGGTGTGAGTTCTTACTCGATTTGTATTGGTGGAGGAAGCTCCTCCGCGGACGGCCCTCGGCCGGGCGAACGGTACGGAAGTAGGCGGGAGTGAGGTGGAGGCTGGATGCTCGGCTCGGATCCGAGGTCTTGTGTACCTGCAGACGGTCTAGGAACACCGGGGTTGGTCCCGGTGGCAGACCCTCCGACGATCTAGTCAGCTACTGAGAAAGTAATAGTAACTAGGGTTTGAGTGGAAAAAGATCGATTACCTGGAAAAGGACCAGGGGTCTGGTATTTATTAAAGATGCCAACCGGGTCTGGACCTGTTTGGGGCCGGGTCTAGACCCGGTTGCCCGTGGGGTTGAAGCGGTGGAAACCCGGGAGGTATAGGGTTGACGTGGCAAGGGCCCGGGCAGTTTTCGGGCTGACGTGGCAGAGACCCAGGCAGTTTTCCAGTGCTGACGTGGCGGATCTGGATGATCTAGAGGCACGCGCATTTTGAGGGGGATCCTGTGGCCCAGGAGGGGCCACGTCATCCAACCCATATCACAAGCCCCACACTCCTGAAGGGCTGGGTGAACCAGCCATGTAGGAGTGGTTCTTCGCCTCTGTAGGAAAAGCAGGGTGGAGGGTGCGGTGAGATAGTAGAATTTGCTACTTCCAGAAGAGGCCAGGGGTTAGGAGGAAGGGATCCCTCGTCGGAGTTTTGCGCAGGATGCTGTGTAGAGGGGTTGGAGTGATGCTTGCCGAGCCTTAGGGTCGGCAGACGACCCCTCGCTAGTTGAAAGAGCAAGGGGATGCCAACGGCCGTTGGGCTGGAGATCGGCGCGCCGGGTATAGAGGGTCGGTCGGCTAGCTTAGAGGGTCGGCAGACGACCCCCTCGCCAGTTGGAAGAGCAAGGGGCGCCAACGCCCGTTGGGCTGGAGATCGGCGCGCCGAGCGTTGAGGGTCGGTGGACGAGCTTTAAAGGGTTGGCAGACGAGCTTAGAGGGTCGGCAGGCGACCCCCTCGCTAGTTGGAAGAGCGAGGGGATGCCAACGCCTGTTGGGTTGGAGATCGGCTCGCCGAGCATAGCGGGTCGGTGGACGAGCTTAGAGGGTTGGCAGGCGACCCCCTCGCTAGTTGGAAGAGCAAGGGGATGCCAACGCCTGTTGGGTTGGAGATATGCTCGCCGAGCATAGGGGGTCGGTCGGCGAGCCCCTTGCTTGAGAAGAATTTTTGGGGCTCGCAATTTCATCTGAGCTCCGAGTCTCCTGGGAATAGAGGAGTGGTAGGGGCTCGCGGTGTCATCCGAGCTCCGAGCCCCTTGTGAATAGAGGAGGGCTGTAGGGGCTCGCGGTGTCATCCGAGCTCCGAGCCCCTTGTGAATAGGGGAGTGCTTCTGGGGCTCGCGGTGACATCTGAGGTCTGAGCCCCTACACTTGGTAGTAGCAACTGGATGATTTCATTGTATTTAATGCTTTAGGAGTCTTGACGGCTGGCGTTGGTCGGCATTGTCGAGCGCCTGGGGTCGGCAGACGGTCCTCTTGCTAGTTGGAAGAGCGAGATGACGCCGAGGTTAGGTGAGACGGGGCTCGGTTTGTCGAGCTCCGGGGGTCGGCAGTCGAGCCCCCTACTGTGGGATAGAGGGAGACTCTGGGGCTCGCGGTGTCATCCGAGCTCCGATCCCCCTGAATAATACAGAGGGGTAGTTGCAGCTCGTGATGGCATCCAAGCTCCGAGGTTTAGGATCAAAAATAGAGGCGGGGCACACGGTGCCATCCGAGCGTCGACCCTTCTGTAAGAATAGAAGGAGAATTTTGGCTCGTGATGCCATCCGAGCGTCGACCCTTCCGTAACAGTAGAAGAGGAATTGTGGCTCGCCGTGCCATCCGAGCGTCGACCTTTCTGGGGAAGAGAAGGGGAATTGTGGTTCGCGATGCCATCCGAGCGTCGACCCTTTTGTAGAATAGGGAAATTGTGGCTCACGGTGCATCCGAGCGTCGACCCTTCTGTGAAAATGGAAGAGGAATTATGGCTTGCGATGCCATCCGAGCGTCGACCCTTCTGTAGAACAGAAGAAGAATTGTGGCTCGCGGTGCCATCCGAGTGTCGACCCTTCTGTGGAATAGAAGAGGAATTGTGGCTCGCGGTGCCATCCAAGCGTTGACCCTTCTGTAAAACAGAAGAAGAATTGTGGCTCGCGGTGCCATCCGAGCGTCGACCCTTTTGTGAAAATGGAAGGGGAGTTGTGGCTCGCGATGCCATTCGAGCGTCGACCCTTCTGTAAAAATAGAAGCAGAATTGTGGCTCGCGGTGCCATCAGAGCGTTGACCCTTCTGTAGAATAGAAGGGGAATTGTGGATCGCGGTGCCATCCGAGCATCGACCCTTCTGTAGAATAGAAGAGGAATTGTGGCTCGCGGTGTCATCCGAGCATCGACCCTTCTGTGGAATAGAAGAGGAATTGTGGCTCGCGGTGTCATCCGAGCCCTGAGCTTCATTGACTTGTCGAAAAAGTGCGATGTGTGGGGAAGAAAGGCCTGGGGATAGTTTGGGTAATTCCGCGTTCACTGCTGACGTCAGGAGCGCAAGGATCGAAGCGTCTCCAGATCTTAGCGGCCGTTAGATCTATGATGGTTAAGATCCAACGGCCAGATCTTAATTGTGGAAATCGAGGAGTCGCTTTCTCCTTATAAATCCCCTCCTGCCTCTTCACTTTTTCTTCTTCATTTCTTTACTCTTATTATCCACTATTTCAAGAACAGGGTTTTACCTGCCGTCGGCGACTTTATCCGGTGATCGTTCGATAAACTCTTCAGGTTAGTATTCTCTGTTTTGTAATGTCGCGCGTTCAGTCCGGATTCGAGGTTAGCTCGTCGGGCCGCTCCACGAAGGAGTCCGAGTCCGAGACGTCCTCGTCTCTTAGCAAGTATAAGGTGAAGCAGGAGGTCCTGACAGACCCTGGGTCGGCTAGTAGTGACGACGTAGTCTTCATAGTGTCGCCATTGAGATCCCGAAGGCTGGGGAAGGAGCCTGTAGGCGAGGGCGAAGAGCGGGAGGAAGAGGATGAGGAGAATCAGGAGGATGAGGGCACCGAGGGCGAAGAGGAGGAGGAAGAGGATGAGGAGAATCAGGAGGATCAGGGCGCCGAGGGCGAAGAGGAGGAGGGGGAGGACGAGGAGAATCAGGAGGATCAGGGCGCCGAGGGCGAAGAGGAGGAGGGGGAGGAAGAGGAGGACCAGGACGACGAAGGCGAAGAGGATACCGATGATGAGGATGAGGAGGATGAGGGCACTGTTGATGATGAGGATGAGGACGCTGAAGAGGGTGTTGGCGAAGGCACAGCGGGAAGGTCGGTCGGGGAGGACCTTCCACCTCTTCCACCCCTATCGACGCCGTCTCCCGAGAGGAAGGCTCGTCCTCGCCGGAAGAAGCGGAAGCTAACTATCCTAGACAGTCCTCCTCCGCAAGATGAATATGCACCCAGGTCGGGGCTCGAGTTCCCTCCAATCTCCTTAAAAAATCCGGGGTCGATTCGGACGTATCCTGATGATATCAAGGACATCAATCCCATCCCTCCCGTGCCAGGTGAAGAGGGCCGGGTGAAGATTCGGATGGACAGCATCCCGTGCATCTTGAAGGTGGATTATCTCCACATTCTGAGGGTCTCTTATTTCATCCCGCAGGAGTTCAAAGTCTTCATTCCGAGCCCCGACATTCGGCCCACCACGGTCCTGGCACCGGGCTATTGTATGTTTCCTGAGGATGCCTTGACCTCGGGCCTGAGGCTGCCTCTGCATCCCTTTGTTAAGAGGGTCTTGAATTGGGCGAAGCTATGCCCCATGCAGTACGGCCCGAACTCTTGGAAGCACTTGATCTATTTTATTCTGAGGTGCTAAGAGAAGGGGGTGAAGCCGAGGTTGACATACTTTCGAGCCATCCTAGGGATCAGCTCGCTCAGAGATCAGGAAGGGATTTTCTACTTCTCACCCAGGCCGCACAAGAAGATCATGCACGGCCATCCGGATTCCAGCAAAGGGTGGAAAGAGAAGTATTTCGTGGTGCAGAGTGAGATGGCTTGGGGAATACCGACCCAGTGGAGTTTCTTCAAGCTGTACCATAAACCTCCGAAGCGAAGTGACTTGTCTGCAAAGGAGTGGAAGCGAGTGGAGAAGATAGTAGGGGGCACAGTATTGCATGGCCTCGAGTGACCGAGCTACACCTCGCCCGGGCCGGACTAAGCCCGGCCGACCCTAGTATGTTTCGTTCTGAATTTTTCATCTTTCTGCCTTCGTGTTAACTTTAGCCTCTTTTTTCATTCTTGCAGAGATGACTTCCGAACAGGTGGATGATAGGCGAGCTTTGCTGGCCATTGCCGCGAAGGCAAGGGCAGATATGCAGAAGAAGAAGAAGGCAGAGCAAAGGAAACTGGCCGCTTAGGCCGGGACGTCCACCAATGGGCCGGCCCCGGTAGCCGAGGAGCCTTCTCAGGCAAAGAAGGCCAAGAAGCATCACCACCCCCCCACGCCGAGGGCGCCCCGAGATGCAGGGGGAAGTTAGGAAAAAACTATTGATGCCTCGGGGAAGAGGCTTCCCCCGCCACACCCCACCGCCGAGCAGATGGTGGGCCAACAGGGACTGCAGCCCTTCGCCCCCGATTGGTCGATCGTGCAGGGGGATAGTCTGCTCGACGGGCCTGTGGCGGTTGAGTTCATCACGAAGGCCGGTACCGAGCGTGACTTCATGACGCTGGCATCGCAGACGGTCGAGCAGGCCTTCATGTGCTGGTCCCAAGCGTATATTTCGGTGAGTTAGTTCGGCACCTTTTTCCCTGGTTTTAACTTGGTGGAATTTTTCTGATCTTTTTCCCCTCGGACAGGTGATGCTCCATGGTCAGCACTTCCAAAAGTGCTTGGAGAAGGAGATCTACATCGAGAGGAGGAACGCGGAGAAGTACCTCCGCGAGCTGAACAAGGCTACGGATGATCTGAAAGAGGCTCAGACTATGGTGACCGTCCACGAGGCCCAGATAGCCTCGCTCTCCGACATCCACAAGGCGGACGTGGATCGTCTCAAGGAGAGGATTGAGGAGGAGGCAGAGAAGGGGCAGAAGGCCCTGAAGAGGATGGAGGCGGCCTCGGCGGAAGCGCTGATTAAAGCGCAGGATGAGGCATATGAGCAGGCTAAGGCGCACTTCAGGCAGATCTATCCCGAGCAGAGCGTGGACCACCTCTACTGTGGTTGGGAGGCAAACCTTACGCCGACCCCGGGGGGTGACGAAGCGGGGGGCGTCCAGGCCGAAGATGAGGTGCCACCCCCCTCAAGAATAGAATAGTTTTTTTCTTTTTGTTTTTTGATGTAAATGCCTCGAGCGGACTGGCCACCGCGGCTTTTGTATCAATTTTTTGAATGAAATGAAATATACTTTTTTGGGCCGAGGCTTTGTGACTTGTGCATTTTTCTAGCTTTCCTTGTGATTGTTTGTTTCTTGTCCTTGGATAGACGCATGAGACCTTGGGAGCCGGCCCAATTTCCGCCAAGGTATCCCGGGTCCGAGCCGGGAAGGAGGCATTGGAAGTGGCTCTAGCTCGCCAGCGAAAACAGGCTCGTGATCGAGTGGCCGCTGTAAGTTATTTTATGAATAAGTATGGGGAGCTCAGTCTGGAGGTGGCTCGTCTGAAGAAAGCTATAGCCGACCGGGACTGGTGGGTAATCGAGACAGACTGGTCCATCTCGGATGCCTCGAGTGGGCGGTCGGCCTCGGAATCTTTCCTTCGCGAGGCTGTGATTGAGAAAGAGCTGGAGATCCAAAGACTGAAGTTGGTGTTGGGCGCGGGTCTGATCGAGGAGGCAAGCAACTCCACGCCGGGGCGGTCTCCGACGTTTTTATTTGAAATAACCCAGCCAGATGATGCAGGAAGCTCGGTGGCAGGAGTCTCTACCCAGGTCGGTCCGGCCGAGCGTGAGAGGAGCCCCGAAGGAAGTGCCGAGTTTGAGTTTTCCAGCCGAGTGTGAGTGAGCCGCAAGTTGTTCTTTGTATTTGTAACAACTTTCATTGAGTTGTAAGCAATGAGTAATAATAAGAACATTTGATTCTCTGAACTTTGATTGTCTCGGCCGCCTAAGGTGGTTGCCGTGCTTGTTGCGAAAGGGTCGCCGCCGAGGTGACTTGATGCAACGGACGGATATGCAGTGGCGTATCGCCGGTCGATAAGTCATTAATAGCGACGTTTCGCCTTCCCATGAACATTTATGGCGACGTTTCGCCTTCTGCCGTTTCGCATTCCCAGACGCAATAATTGCACCCCTCAGGGGGCTATATAATCCCCACTTCCCCCAAGATGGTTGTAAAGAAGTGAGTGGCTGATCAGTCGCTTGACTTTGGGTGCCTGTCGAGGGCGGGCGCCCCAAACATAATGTTTTTCTGAGGCCTCTGGATTGGAGGCACACCAATCACCCTCGAACAACTTAGGGTTCGGGCTTTGAGGGCCGAAGGACCCTGGGGGGTTCGTTGGTGAGTGGTGGGTCGATCGATCAGTTCGGGGGCTCGGAGAGAACCGAGGTCCGTGGGTTTCCTGTCGTCCTCGAACAATTTGGAGTTTTGGGCTTGTAAAGATCTGTAAACCCCGGGTTGTTCGTGGGCGAGAGGAGGGTCAACGAAGGGTCTCGGAGCGAGGAGAGCCGAGGGTCGGTGGCCTTCCTGCCGTCCTCGAACAATTCGGGGTTTGGGCTTATGAAAGCAGCAAACCCCGGGTTATTCGCGGGCGAGAGGAGGGTCAAACAACCAGCCCAAAGCTCGGGGCGTCTGCCGAGGGCGGACGCTCTAAAACAATAAAAATTTTGTTGAAACAGAAATGGTTGTAGGTCGTAGCCGAGCGCATTGGTCGAGCGGCTCCGAAGAAAGCCGCGGCCTTGCTCTGGTTTTAACGACGAGGCACCATTTGTTGTTGGGGATTCGGCGAGGGCGTGGTAGCGGTCGTCGCCTCGCGCATAGTTTGATGGGCTCGAAGAGGCCCGAAACCATGCGAGGTGTTGTTGCCGAGCCCCCACACTGGGGGGAAAGCCAGTAACGGGTGTAGCTGAGGGTCGTCGCCGAGCGTTAAGGTCGGGGGGCTTTGGGAGAAAGCCTCCTCCTTACTCGAGGTCGACGCCGAGCTCCTGGACTTGTTCTCAAGAGAGACGGCACGGGTGTAGCTGGCGGTTGCCGCCTCGTGCTATGGTTGATGGGCTTGAAGATGCCCAAACCATGCGAGGGACAGGTGCCGAGCCCCTACACCGGGGAGAAAGCCAGTAACGGGAGTAGCCACGGATCGTCACCGAGCGTTTAGGTCGGGAGGCTTTGAAGAAAGCCCCCGCCTTGCTCGAGGTCGACGCCGAGCTCCCACACTTGTTCTCAGGAGAGACGGTACAGGGTGTAGCTAGCGGTTACCGCCTCGTGCTATGGTTGATGGGCTTGAAGAAACCCAAACCATGCGAGGGGCAGGTGCCGAGCCCCTACACCGGGGAAGAAAGCCAGTAATGGGCGTAGCCACGGATCATCGCCGAGCGTTTAGGTCGGGAGGCTTTGAAGAAAGCCCCCGCCTTGCTCGAGGTCGAAGCCGAGCTCCCGCACTTGTTCTCAGGAGAGACGGTACGGGTGTAGCTGGCGGTTGCCGTCTCGTGCTATGGTTGATGGACTTGAAGAAGTCCAAACCATGCGAGGGACAGGTACCGAGCCCCCACACCAGGGAGAAAGCCAGTAACGGGCATAGCCACGGATCGTCGCTGAGCGTTTAGGTCGGGAGGCTTTGAAGAAAGCCCCCGCCTTGCTCGAGGTCGACATCGAGCTCCCGCACTTGTTCTCAGGAGAGACGGTACGGGTGTAGCTGGCGGTTGCCGCCTCGTGCTATGGTTGATGGGCTTGACGAAGCCCAAACCATGCGAGGGACAGGTACCGAGCCCCCACGCCGGGGAGAAAGCCAGTAACGAGCATAGCCACGGATCGCCGCCGAGCGTTTAGGTCGGGAGACTTTGAAGAAAGCCCCCGCCTTGCTCGAGGTCGACGCCGAGCTCCCGCACTTGTTCTCAGGAGAGACGGCATGGGTGTAGCTGGCGGTTGCTGCCTCGTGCTATGGTTGATGGGCTTGACAAAGCCCAAACCATGCGAGGGAAAGGTACCGAGCCCCCACGCCGAGGAGAAAGCCAGTAACGAGCATAGCCACGGATTGTCGCCGAGCGTTATGGTCGGAAGGATTTGAAGAAAGCTCCCGCCTTGTTCGAGGTCGACACCGAGCTCCCGCACTTGTTCTCAGGAGAGACGGCACGGGGGTAGCTAGCGGTTGCCGCCTGTGCTATGGTTGATGGGCTTGACGAAGCCCAAACCATGCGAGGGACAAGTGCCGAGCCCCCACGCCGGGGAGAGAGCCAGTAACAGGCGTAGCCACGGATCGTCGCCGAGGTGTAAGAGAAGCTTTTCTGGCTCGCGATGTTATCCGAGCTCCGAGCCCCAAGCTTGTAAGAGAAGCTTTTCTGGCTCGCGATGTTATCCGAGCGCCGAGCCCCAAGCTTGTAAGAGAAGTTTTTCTGGCTCGCGATGCTATCCGAGCGCCAATCCCAAAGCTTGTAAAAAAAGCTTTTCTGGCTCGCGATATTATCCGAGCGCCGAGCCCCAAGCTTGTAAGAGAAGCTTTTCTGGCTCGCGATGCTATCCGAGCGCCGAGCCCCAAGCCCCAAGCTTGTAAGAGAAGCTTTTCTGGCTCGCGATGCTATCCGAGCGCCGAACTCGAAACGTCTTTTGTTGAGAACAAAATACGAAGCCACAAACTTGTTGTTTAAGAAAGTTGGCATATTTACATCATACTGGATTTTTACAAAAAACAAGGCACGACGTGCCGATTACATTCTTCATAATTTGCATGGGATGGAGGCTAATCTCCTCCTAGGAACTTGATGAGGTGCTCCGCAATCCAGGGCCTCTTGATGGCCTTGCCCTCTGGGTTGGTCAGGCGGTACGTCCCAGGGCACACGACCTCCGATACTTTGTAGGGCCCTCCCAGTTTGGGGCTAATTTCCGTTTCTGGCCGGGATTGGATACGGCAAGTTTTCGGAGAATGAGGTCTCCGAGTTTGATGTCAGCGGGACGCACCTTCTTGTTGTAGAACTTCTCAATCCTTTGTTGGTAGATGCTTCTTCTAATGGCGGACTTTTCCCTGACCTCGTCTATGAGGTCCAGGTCGGCTCGCAGCTAGAGTTGGCGACCTCGTCGAAAGCCATGATTCGGGGTGAAGGGATCCCGATCTCCAAGGGAATGATGGCCTCCGTACCGTATGTCAGATTGAAAGGGGATTCTCCCTGGGGATTCTCTTTGTTGTCCGGTGGGCCCAGAGAATGCTTGGCAACTCGTCGACCCATAACCCCTTAGAAGAGTTATCGAGTCGTTTCTTGAGGCCGTCGAGGATTTGGCAGTTCGCGTTCTCGGCCTGACCGTTGGACTGGGGGTGGCATACTAAGGAGAAGCGCTGCTGGATTCCGAGATCTTTGCAGAACTTGCAGAAATGCTTACCCGCAAATTGAGTCCCATTATCTGTAATGAGCACCTGCGGAATCCCGAACCGACAGACGATGAGTTTCCAAAAAAACTGCTGGGTCTGTTGCTCGGTGATCCTTGCTAATGGCTCAGCCTCGATCCACTTAGTGAAGTAGTCGATCGCCACAATGAGGAACTTTCGTTGGCCCGTGGCTTTTGGAAATGGACCCACCAAATCCATCCCCCACATTGCAAAGGGGGTCGGACTGGCCATTGACCGGAGGTTTGCCTGAGGAGCCCTTTTCACGGGGGAGAACCGTTGACAGGAGCCGCACTTCTTCACTAGGGCGAGGGCGTCTTGCAGCATAGTGGGCCAGTAGTACCCATGATTTAATGCCTTCCGTGCTAGCGAACGGCTCCCCATGTGGCATCCGCCGTTCCCCTCGTGTAGCTCCTTGAGGGCGTACTTGGCTTCGTCGGGGGTCAGGCAACGGAGGTAGGGTCTGCCATCCGTCGTGGTGTAGGATCTTTTGAAGAGGGTGGCATTGATTATCGGGAATCTTTCTGATCAGACCCTGACCCGCCTTGCTTCAGCCTGGTCTTCGAGGTGTTCTCCCTTGACTAGAAATTTCTTGATGAGAGTGGTCCAATCATTGGTAGGGGCTCCGTCTTCAACACACGGGGCCTCTGAAAAGTCTGTACTTGGCTGCAACAGGACTTCAATCAGGACCGTGCGGTCGAGGCCTTCAAAGGATGAGGAAGTCAACTTTGACAGGGCGTCGGCCTGGGCGTACAGCTCCGGGGGGATCCTAAAGACAGTCGATTCGTCGAAGGATGTTAATAGGCATTGGACCATGGCCAGGTACCTGATCATCTGATCGTCACGGGCCTCGTACTCCCCGGTGATCTGGTTGACCACCAGCTGAGAGTCGCTAAAGGCCCTGATCTGTCTGGCACCGGGTTGATGAGCCAGGTTGAGCCCGACGATCATGGCCTCGTATTCAGCCTCGTTGTTAGAGGCCGGGAATTTGAGGCGGAGACAATATTGAAGGAGGAAACCATCTGGACCCCGAAGAATGATGCTCGCACCACTCCCCACTTCGCAAGAGGAGCCGTCGACGTAAACTTTCCACGTCTGGTCGGCTTCCTTGCTCGCAGGTTGCTCGGAGATGGTGCATTCTGTGATTAATTCGGCGAGGGCCTGCCCTTTGATGGCCGTTCTTGGTTGATATCCGATGTCGTACTGACTGAGCTCGATCGACCATTTGACTAGTCGACCAGAGCTCTCGGGCTTATAAAGCACGGCCTTCAGGGGTTGATCCGTGAGTACCTGGACCGAATGCACCTGAAAGTAAGGACGGAGCTTTCGCGCGGCCATAACCAAGGCGTATGCTACTATCTCCATCCTGGAATATCTGGTCTCGGCGTCGAGCAGGACCTTGTTCACATAGTACAGGGGATTTTGGAGCCCCTCCTCTTCTCCAACGAGGACAGCGCTAAGCACGTTCTCCGATGCCGAGAGGTAGAGCCAGAGTGGCTTGCCTGGTTCGGGTTTGCTGAGGAGAGGAGGGTTGGCGAGGTACTCCTTTAACTGGGCGAAGGCCTCTTGTTGCTGAGTACCCCACTCGAACCCTCCGGTGCCGCGCAGCGCCTTGAAGAACGGAAGGGACTTCTCTCCAGACTTGGAGAGGAAACGGCCGATGGCCGCCAGTCTCCCCGTTAGCCTTTGGACTTCTTTGACGTTCCTGGGAAGGGCCATGTCTATTATGGCCTGGATCTTTTCGGGGTTTGCCTCAATGCCGCCCTGGCTGATGATGAACCCTAAGAACTTCCCCGAGGAGACGCCAAAGGCACACTTCGCCGGGTTGAGCCTCATGTTGTGGGTTCGAAGGACCCCAAAGGCCTCTTCCAGGTCGACGACGTGGTCCTGTCCTTGCTGACTTTTGACGAGCATGTCATCGACGTATACCTCCATGTTACGTCCGATTTGATCTTTGAAGACTCGATTGACGAGCCTTTGGTAGGTGGCACCGGCATTCTTCAGCCCTGAAGGGCATAACCCGGTCGCAGTATAGTCCCCGATCTGTGACGAAGGACGTCTTCGCGATGTCAGGAGGAAACATCGGATCTGGTTATAGCTCGAGAAGGCATCCATGAAGGATAAGAGCTCGTGGCCCGAGGTGGCATCGGTCAGGGCATCAATACTGGGGAGAGGGAACGGATCCTTGGGGCATGTCTTGTTGAGGTCGGAGAAATCTAAGCAGATCCTCCAACTCCCGCTCGCCTTCTTGACCATGACGACGTTTGCCAGCCACTCAGGGTAGCTGACCTCTTGTACGAAACGCGCGAACAAGAGCTTGTCCACCTCCTCATTTACTGCCTGCTGTCGCTCCGGAGCGAACTTGTGTCGCTTTTGGACAACGAGTTTCAACCCGGGAATCACACTGAGTTTGTGCATGATGAGATCCTTAGAGATCCCGGGCATGTCAGAGGGCTTCCAAGGGGAAGAGGTCGACATTGCGGCGAATGCAGCCGATCAGGGCGTTCTTGAGGTCGGGCGCGAGGGAGCAGCTTACTCGGAAGTGCTTTGACGCATTCCCTGTCTCGAACGAGACATCTTCTAGCTCGTCCGCAGGCTCTGGTTCTGGCTGGGTTCTTTCGGGCTCCAGCTCGACGGCATTGAGGGAAATACACCGCTCCCGATCGCCGTCATGTAGCACGAGCGGGCTGCCTCTTGATTTCCTCGGACAACTCCGACACCAGTGTTGGTGGGGAACTTCATTTTCTGGTGGTAGGCTGAGGGAACTGCCTAGAGGGAGCAGAGCCCCGGACGGCCAAGTATGGCGGTGTAGGCTGCCTTGACATTCACAACCATGAAGTCCATGGACTTGGTTCTTCTGTTCGGGGTCGTGCCTGCCGTGACGACTAGGGTGACGATCCCCTCTATTGTCATGGGGACGCCGGAGAATCCGTGTAAGGTGTATCCAGCCGGCTTTAGCTTCTCACGGGAGAGCTTCAAGTTCTCGAATGCTCCCAGGAATAGAATGTTGACCGAGCTCCCGTTGTCTACGAGGATTCGACGGACCTCAAAGTTTGCCATGCTGAGGCTGATGACAAGTGCGTCACAGTGAGGGAGCCGGACTCCCTCCAGGTCCTCCCCCGAGAAAGAAACAGGGAGTTGTTGGATTTGGGGGGAGAGAGGGCCCTGGACGGTGTTGACATCCCGGATGAATGCCTTACGGGAAGTGTTGGATTCCCCTCCCATGGGCCCTCCGTGGACGCAATGTAAGATTGCCTGGCCCTCGGGCTCCAGATCCTGCTCGGGTCGCTGCCGGGGTGCTCGGGGAGGAGGGGAATCCCTCCTGTGTCTGGTATCCCTCTGTTCCCGGAAGCCTTCTCTTTTGAATTCTCGGAGGTACCCTCGTTGAATGAGGGCCTCAATTTCGTCCTTCAGGGCACGGCAATGATCTGCCCGTTGTCCCAGTGGAAGCGGCAGTAGAACCGCTGATTCCTTTTCTTGTTGGTGTTATTGGATGGTCGGGGGGGTACTGCACGAGGTCGCTGTCTTGAATCGCTAAGAGGATCGTCGACACGTTTTGCATCAGCGGAGTGTACCTCTCGAAGAGGGGGACCGGCGGAACCTTCTTAGCGGCGCCCCCATCCTTCGGAGCTTTCTTCGCCAGCTCGACCTCATCGGCTTTGCGCTTCCCCTTCCCGAAAAACTTCTTTCTGGTCCTTTGGATTCAGGGCCTCTTTGGCTCGAATGTACTTTTCGACCCGGTTGAGGAGGTCAAGGAAGTCTAGCGGGGGCTTCTTTGCTAGGGAGGCCTTCAGCTGTCCGTGTCGGATGTTGTGCCGGAAGGTTGCTGAGGCAACCCCAGGGTCGAGGGAGGAGACCGACCTCGCCTCGGCTGTAAACCTTCGGACGAACACCCAGAATGACTCCCCTTCCTTCTGCCGGAGGCCGAGTAGGGACGCACTTGTTCTTTTGGCCTTTCGGCTGGTTTTGAAGTGTGCGAGGAAGCCGCCCTCTAGCTGGTCGAAAGAATAGATGGAGCCGGGGGTGAGTTTGGAGAACCATTCCCGAGCCGGATCCCGGAGGGTGGCGGGGAAGGCTCGGCACAGGAGGGGATCCGATGCGCTGTGAATCATCATGAGGGTTTTGAAGCCCTCCATGTGATCAGCAGGATCGCCCTTGCCGTCATAGGTCTCGAATTGAGGCGGGCGGAAATTTCGGGGTATCTCCGCCTGCAGGATGAGGGCGGAGAAAGGAGGTCGGACAGGCCTGTACCCCTGAGCCGTCCTTAGGTCGCTGTCGCCGAAGTGGTCGAGGCGATCCTCCATTTCTTGGAGGCGCTTCAAAATATCGTCGTCATACTCTGGTGGGATTGTTGAGGGGCGAGACACGCTGGCCTCGGCATCCGACGGTGTGTGAGAGCAGCGGATGTCCTCATCAGTGGGGATCCTTCGGATGGCCCCCATGATTTCCTTCTGGAAGTCCTGGAACTCCTGGTGAGTGACCGAGGCTCGCTCGGCCCGGTTTGGTTGAGCCGGAGGTTGCCGTCCGACACGGCTGAGCACCGGCCCCCGTCCTTGGGACGGAGGCTTTGGATGGTTCGGGGCCGAGTTGGAAGCGGCCCCTCCCCTACTGCGGCTGGCCTGTCGGTTCAGGATTACCCCCCGCAGATCGGGTTGGATCGGACGAGAGGCACCCGGTTGGAGTCTATGACTAACCCCCGGGTTGTTGGATGCTTGAGCGTCGGCGCTGATGCCCTGTGGAGGCACATCCTA
This sequence comes from Hemerocallis citrina, assembly GCA_017893485.1. Taxonomy (NCBI): domain Eukaryota; kingdom Viridiplantae; phylum Streptophyta; class Magnoliopsida; order Asparagales; family Asphodelaceae; genus Hemerocallis; species Hemerocallis citrina. Next base: position 345,206,273 of record CM030358.1, on the reverse strand, counting down.
CCGACGTGCTGAGGTAACAGCTCTCGTGGCTTTGGGTGCCATGTGAGCTCGGGTTGACGGGGTACCATTGGGGGCTGACCTCGGACCAGCGTCCGCAATAGAGAGCTTCCCACAGACGGTGCCAATCCTGATGCGGTTTGTTTTTGGGAGATGTGTGGATGCACCAGGTGTGAGTTCTTACTCGATTTGTATTGGTGGAGGAAGCTCCTCTGCGGACGGCCCTCGGCCGGGCGAACAGAACGGAAGTAGGCGGGAGTGAGGTGGAGGCTGGATGCTCGACTCGGATCGGGAGGCTCGGATCCGAGGTCTTGCGTACCTGCAGACGGTCTAGGAACACCGGGGTTGGTCCCGGTGGTAGACCCTCTGACGATCTAGTCAGCTACTGAGAGAGTAACAGTAACTAGGGTTTGAGTGGGAAAAGATCGATTACTTGGAAAAGGACCAGGGGTCTGGTATTTATAGAAGATGCCAATCGGGTCTGGACCCGTTTGGGGCCGGGTCTGGACCCGGTTGCCCGTGGGGTTGAAGCGGTGGAAACCCGGGCGGTATAAGGCTGACGTGGCAAGGGCCCGGACGGTTTCCGGGCTGACGTGGCAGAGGCCCAGGCAATTTTCCAGTGCTGACGTGGCAGATCTGGATGATCTAGAGGCGCACGCATTTTGAGGGGGATCCTGTGGCCCAGGAGGGGCCACGTCATCCAACCCATATCAGTTTCTTAATTACATTGTTCTGTTTTGGCGAGCATAGGAGGGTTTCATTATTCTCTTTTAACCGCTAGTGGTTTCAGTTTACTTTAGTACTAAGATAGAGGATAGTCCTTACCATGGTTTTAAATCTCGGATTTCGAACTCGTTTCGGCAAGCGATGTTTCGTCTCGGATCGGAGATATCGAAGGAGATCTCGAGAAAATGTGATCATATCGGATGTTCATTTTCTATACTCAATAAATATATTTTTTTGTTACTAAATAAGATATTATATGTCATACATGTCATTTATCATATAAAATACTGTATAATGTAACTAATGACATAAATCAGTTACGGAAAATCTTCGCATAATTTAACAATAATATGGAAGAGAATGTAATATAAGTATTTAACTAAATTGAATTTGCATTAATTAAAAAAAATGTATTAGTTAATTAACTTATTTGACTTTGCATATATACTAACAATAGCGATACGAAATCCTCACATTATTTTAGCTTAAGGTCATATATTGAAAGACATATATACAAAAAGTAAAATAATTTTTTAAAAAATATTCACAATAAGATTTGTATCTATTTCGGCTGATATTTCGCCAATTTCGACAATATTTCGGCCGATATTTCGATAATTTTGGCTGAAATCTACACATTTCGGTCCAAAACGATGTAGAGTATAAAATATGTGATTTCGTATCGGCAAGCTAGCAGAAACGAAATTTCGGCCATATTGAAGAAAATTTAAAACAGTGGTCCTTAATTAAAGGTAAGATAGCAGGAAACTACCCTAAACTCTTGAGTTTTGTAAATTGACCACTCTCAATTTTTGATTTTTTAAAATTTGTTCCCCTTAAGTTGCTTTAATATTAGTCTCCCCTCAAAACTTTCATTTTTATCTAGAATTATAATAGTTTTCTACCTCAAACTTTTATTTAATTTCAAGAAATTACCCAAAACTATAACAACTTTTTCCATAACAAAACTACTCAAAACCATGGTAGTTATGTGTTAAAAAGAGAGCTTTGGGGCGCCATACATATTAAAGTAACCATAGGTTATTAGTCAATTGTAAAAATAAAAGTTTGGAGTAGTTTAATGCTATTTAGCACAGTTAAATCACCATACATGGTGGTGGTAAAAGAATTTGACAATGCTTTCTTGTTTTGGGATATTTTTCTACAGAAGTCCACAAATATTGATGCATGCATGCACAACTACATACGCAAACACTGTTTCTCATGCATTGGGTTGGCAATGACTGGATGCGGTTAGATTCTATAAAGTTCATTAGAATTGTGGTATCCAATCTCAGTATCAATCAATATCGGATAACAACTCTCATTATCAGTAATATCGAACATGCCGAGATAGGCAGATTTCCGGTCTTACCTGTTAGGATTGTGTCTTGTATACTCGTTGTTCATATTAAAAAAAGGTAATATAAAATACGGAGGTCGAAACATCGAAGCGAGTAGAAGGAGAACAGCAACAGCAGCAGGTGCAGGATAGTTGCGGTCGACCGGTCTTGGTGACAGTCGACTGCACCCCCTGACCGCACCCCCGACCGCTCGTAGTACAGAGAATGTCAGAGAGTGGTACGGTCGACCGGTCTTGTTGGACGGTCGACCGTCCGCGGCGCTGTGTTTGTTTTGGACCCCGATTTGTTAGATCATTTCAGCCCAATCTTCAACTTCAAGTTAGATCATGCGGCTCCTATTCAGTTACTTTATTTCTAGGTTGTATCGGACGACTAAGGATCAAGATTAGACCTAGGTTTTCTCTCTATTCTTCTATATATATTGTAAACTCCTCCAATATGAGTGGAAGTACTTTATAGATTTTTTTCTCCAATGCAAAGAGAGGCTCGAGAGAGAGATAGTTCTTGGTGGGTGAGTTTAATTCCTTGTGTCAAGTGAATCAGTAACTCCCTGTAATCTCTTCTAGTTGAATATCAGATCTCCCTATATTTCCCCCCGGATTAAGCAAAAGCTAACCGGGATAAGTCATCGTTGTTGTGTTTGTGTTAGTTTGGTGGATCTACTTGCTTACTCAATTTGTTCGCCTCTTCTACTTCGACTTCCTCATTGCTCTAATTAGTTCCGCTGCGACGACGCCCCAATCCCAACAACTGGTATCAGAGCTTCAGGTTACCGAGTTCCTTGGTTAAGATGACAGGCCATAGTATTTTGAAGATCAAGCAGTTCGATGGTAAGATCAATTTCAATCCTTAGAAGACTGACATGTATGATGTTCTTGTTCAAGAACGGTTGCAGTCAGCGGTTAAGAAGAAGGAAAAGCCAACTGATATGAAGGATGACGTTTGGGAAGATATTCGTCAAAGAGCCATAAGTCTAATTTGACTATCCTTGGCAGACGAGATCAAGTGCAGATTTCTTGAAGAAACTGATGCAACGAATTTGTGAGAAAGGCTCATAGCTGACTACTCCGGTTCGTCGTTATTAGATCGGATGCATTGGAAGATGAAGTTGTTCCGTTTATCTATAAAGGAAGGTACCGATCTCCAAGACCACATTACAGAGTTCAATAAGGTATTATCTGAACTTAAGGCGATCAACGCAGATGTGTGTGAGGAAGATAAAGTTTTCAACCTGATATATTCTCTGCCGGATTCGTACGAGCCTTTGATCACTACCTGTAACTCCCATTTCCAGTATCTCTTTATTCTCAATTCAATACATTTTGACCAGTTCTCCAGTTGGATCCCTCTCAAAACGGATACCATAATACCCAAAAACCTAAAACCTATACTATATAAACCCTAATCTCCTAACCCTAACCCTAACCCCTACCCTAGCTACTGTGTGACCCAAAAACCCCCGCCGCTCTCCTCCTTCTTCCTTCCGCTTCTTTCTCCTCTCGATTCGAAACCCAATCCCCTGCGACCTCCACCCGACCGCCTTCGTCTCCCTCACCAACACCTTCGATCCTCTGTCGCCTCGTCAACCCCATCACCACCACCGCCATCATCCCTGTCCCTTCATCCACGACCAAACCCATCCTCCATCGAACCCAACATCGCCATTATACAAACTCTCGGCAACCCCATCGCCAATTGCCATCGCCAGCCTGCACCATCCCCTCACCCTCTCATCCTCCTCGCCTCGCGACCACCATCGTCGCCAACACTCCCTCCTACTCTTCCTCCCCTGTTTTTGAAACCAGAAACAGAGCCTCCGCCGTCGCCACCCCATCGTCGCGTCGCTTCTCGACGTCGCACCGCCAAGCACTCTACTAGTCGTCGGCACAGGTGCCGCCGTCGCTCTTCCGCTCGTTGCCAAAGTAAGGAAGAAGACGAACAACGGGTAGACGGATTCGCTGTTCGCTGTTTTGCCACAGCGAATCCTAGAAGGCTGTACGCTGTTCGGCCAGATCCGCTGTGCGGGAGGAATCCGATTCGCTGATTCTGCTGTCCCGTGTTTTGCCACGCCAGATCGGGAGTTGCTGTCCGCTGTTCTGGACGGATCCGGTGTGGGATTTTTGCTCTACTGTTGAATTCTTGCACGTGCTTCACACGTGCTTTTGGGAGATTTTGCCCGGGGTTTTTCGATCCCGTTTTCTTCAACTATCGGATCTAATCGTCGTCAATCAGGAAAGTATTCATCTTGTACATATTTTTGTTCTATTACAAGCGTTAATTTGAAAATACCGCAAATAGTTAGTAGTTACGACTCTTGCTTGACTTGTCATTGTTGATCAAATTTTATCCTCATCAATTTCATAATCTTAAGAGTCACAACAATTTCATTGTATTATATTACAACTACTTGGACTCATTTTATCCCCTAGACACATGAACACATGAAATTAAAGAACCTTATTGATATGGCTAAAAAAGGGATTAAATCGGGACCGTTCAAATCGGACACGGATCTTAAAGTCCAGGGGTAAAACGGTAATTTCACCTACAAATTGGTCTGAAATGGAAACTGGGTCTTTCTTCAAAGCCCAATAACTCATGAACGGATCTGTCTTACTGGGTACGGATCCCAACCAGTTACAAACCAGTTCAAAAGGATAAAGAAGAATTCAGATTCATAATTATCCCTAAGAATTGATCTTAACCGCTTCTATCCATTCACACCGGAAAGTAGAGATATGTTCATATCTTGAAACGGATTCCTAAGGCGACTATAAATATCCCTCTCCCCCCACTGTTACCAGGTAATCAATCTTTTTCCAGTTTAACGATCATTCATAATCTTTTTTGATTACTGACTTGAGCGTCGGAGGGTGCATCACTGGGATCCATCCCGGTGTCTCGCACTTTTTGCAGGTTCGCAGCAGCGGCAAGAGACCAAGTCAACACATTGGTGAAGGTCAACAGATCAACAGGTTTGCCTTGTTCGTTTTCTCAAGAATCCACAAATTCTATCTGTTTACTCCCACACCAAAATCAACAGCAACAGATTGGCGCCGTCTGTAGGAACGAAAAAGCAACCCGACCTAACTTCATCAGCAAGACTAGTTTCAAGCCATGCATCCAAAATAGAAAGGAAAGGCAGTGGTCTCCAGCCGAAAAACCACTTCTCTTCCTCCTCCCCCTCCTCCAGCTCAAGGTGCTCCTCCTCAACAGGCCATTCTAGGGTCTCGGGGGGCTGCCCAGGGGGGCTCCCATCGGAGTCGTCCGAAGCAACATCCTTCTCATGACCATGTCGTGGGTCCCAATCCTTCAGTTGAATCTATGGCTTCCCGAGCAGGATCTTCGTCAAGTGACTGCCGACTGCCAAAAGGGGGTCGACCTCCGAACTCGCCTGAATGGAGATGGCGAGCCCTTGGGGGAGTCCATCAACCTGAGCATCCAGAGGCCTCAAGAGTTCGGACCCCCCGCTGACCGAGGACCAGAAGATCCCCTCCCCCGAGGAGGCGAAGAGAGTCCCCTCAGCATCATCGGCAGAGAACTCATTCTCCAGTAAGCCGAGCCACACATTGGTACCGCCAAGCTGGAGAGGCATCAGTCACAATGGCAGATCTTCAAGACTTCCAAGCGATAGTCTTACGGGCCCTCAATATCGCCCCAAAGAATGACCAGAGGCCACCTACTCATGAGCCAGCTAGGAGCCACCGCCTTCACACTCTCAGTCCTCGTCCTTCTCCAAGCTACCATCGCTGCAGCTCCAGTTCACCCTCGTACGAAGATGAGTCCCGAGGCTCGGCAAGATATGATCAAAGAGAAGACTCAGTCTACCGCCGTCTCCACGAGATAGAGAGGCGCCTCGGCCGAATGGACAGGGAAGAAGAGCAATAGGCAATAAACCTCCGCCCGAGCAGACCTCCATTCTCCCGCACCATCATGGAGGCTCCCATCCCAGAGAACTTCAAGCCGCCTCACTTCGAGTCGTATACCGGGGAGTCGGACCCCGCAGATCACATAGAGAGTTTCAAAACCCTCATGATGATCCACCATGCATCAGACGCCCTCTTCTGCAAGATCTTTCCTGCCACGTTGAAGGGGACTGTGAGAGAATGGTACTCTCGACTCGCCCCGGCCTCTATCTTCTCATTCGATCAGTTCGAAGGGCTCTTCCTTACTCATTTCGTGAGTAGCCGCCGGGCCGAGAAAACAAGTGTATCCTTGGTGACCATCAACCAAGAAAAGGGTGAACGCCTAAGGGATTACGTTCGACGCTTCACCGCCGAAGCCCAGTCCATTCCCTCCCTCAACCAATCAGTAGCCTCTGCCGCATTTGAGTGCAACGTCACTAATGCCAACCTCAGGGCGTCCCTTGCCAAGAAGCCTCCTCGGGACTTCTCAGAACTCCTACTTAGGGTGGAAAAGTACATACGAGCGGAAGAGGCTCTCAACCCCCTACTCTTGAGGAGACATCTTCCGAGAACAAACAGAAGAATACGAGCGAAGAAGGGGTCCCAAAAATTCCAGAAGGACGGCAATGGCCAGCACCGCCCGACTCCTCGTTTTGAAAAATTCACCCTCCTCATTGCTAATATATCAGAAGTTCTTATGGAGGTGGATAAAGAAGGGCTACTCCGTGCTCCCCCTAGAATGAATACCCCTGGCAAGAAGAGGAACAAGGATAAGTTGTGCCGCTTTCACAGGGACCACGGCCACGACACGGATGATTATCGGGCTCTCAAGGAGGAGATCGAAGAACTCATACAGTGAGGACACCTGACCAAGTTCGTCCAAAAAGATGGGGCCGAGCTTCCCCCCTAAGGAGCCTACAAACGAATAGAAAGGCCCGCCGAGCTTCAAGTCTCAGAATCTCCCAGCTCCTCCCAAGAGGTCTTCACCTTATTGTAGAAATAGGATCTTGATTTTCAATAAGGCCGATGCTTGTAACCCTGCTAATAGCATGTAATAATGGCTCGCCCTATTGAAGCGGCCACTTAGTTTATCTCAATAATACTTTATATTTTTTCATTGAAAATTATTGCTCTTGCTTCATCTCTATCTCTTCGAGTCACATTTACGACTCGTTAAATAGTGTGTTCAGAGTCCAGCTTCTCCTACATGGCTTCTCCCACAACTTACTAAGCTCTAACAACGAGTTCGGAGTCCAACACTTGGCTCGATTCCGCTTCAAATTACTCGCTCATAAGCGGGTAAGAAGTGGTTTGCCATTCGGAATTGCTCCTACACCTTGTTAACCTCCTCTAACAACGAGTTCGGTGTCCAACACTTGGCTCGATTCCGCTTCAAATTACTCGCTCATGAGCGGGTAAGAATTGATTCGCCATTCGGAACTGCTCCCACAACCGTTGAATCTCTCGTAAACGATGAGTTCGGTGTCCAACACTTGGCTCAATTCCGCTTCAAATTACTCGCTCATAAGCGGGTAAGAAGTGATTCGCCATTCGGAACTGCTCCCACAACCGTTGAATCTCTCTTAAACGATGAGTTCGGAGTCCAACACTTAGCTCGATTCCGCTTCAAATTACTCTCTCATAAGCGGGTAAGAAGTGGTTCGCCATTCGGAATTGCTCCCACAACCGTTGAATCTCTCTTAAACGACAAGTTCGGAGTCCAGCACTTGGCTCGATTCCGCTTCAAATTACTCGCTCATAAGCGGGTAAGAAGTTGTTTGCCATTCAGAACTGCTCCCACAACCGTTGAATCCCTCTTAAACGACGAGTTCGGACCTCACAACTCTCTCCTAAAGTTGCTCCTTGAACTCGTCTTCCAAATGGCTCTCTCCTAGAGCCAAGCTCTTCGCTCCGCTCGCCCCCGAGGGGGCCTCTTCTAAGCAAGTTCGAAGCTCACAACTCTCTCCTAGAGTTGCTCCTCAAACTCGTCTCCCAAATGGCTTTCTCCTAGAGCCAAGCTCTTCGCTCCGCTCACCCCCCGAGCGGGCCTCTTCTAAGCGAGTTCGGAGCTCACAACTCTCTCCTAGAGTTGCTCCTCAAACTCGTCTCCCAAATGGCTCTCTCCTAGATCCAAGCTCTTCGCTCCGCTCACCCCCCGAGCAGGCTTCTTCTAAGCGAGTTCGGAGCTCACGACTCTCTCCTAGAGTTGCTCCTCAAACTCGTCTCCCAAATGGCTCTTTCCTAGAGCCAAGCTCTTCGCTCCGCTCACCCCCGAGCGGGCCTCTTTTAAGCGAGTTCGGAGCTCACAACTCTCTTCTAGAGTTGCTCCTCAAACTCGTCTCCCAAATGGCTCTCTCCAAGAGCCAAGCTCTTCGCTCCGCTCGCCTCCAAAGCGGACCTCTTTTCAACGAGTCCGGAGCACAACTCTTACCTATAGTTACTCCTCAAACTCGTCTCCCGTATGGCTCTCTCCTAGAGCCTTCTGATGTTCTTCACCCCGCTCGCCTCACGAGTGCTCTTCCTCTCAAAGGGCTCCGAGCTAGAACTCTCCCCAGGAGTTGCTCTTTGCACTCACCTCCAAGAATGGATCTTCTCATGGCTCTTACGAGGATCTTCCTAGCCCATCCTCGTCGCTCCTAGGAGTGGAGCTCCTCTTCAAAAATCCTCAAGATCAGAACACTCCTCAACTTCATGAAGACAAGAATGTTGCGAGGCTATTTTAACCATGAAGAAGGGTGAATCTTCATCCCACTCCTAAAGAGAAGTTGTAGATCTTCGAGTTAGTTTCGAAACGAGGGGTCGCACGTCCTGATCGGACCTCCGTAGCACCAGGAAAGTGGATCGCAATACAGCTGCGCTGAGCAAGAAAATGGCAAAAACTATCGCCTCGTGATTCGCGCCATGATCGTGATCAACCGTCCAGATTCCCCACATAGCTCGGATCTACAATCCGAGCAACTTGCATTCAGAGCTGCGTATTGGAGAAAAACAACTTCATCATCATGATTCGCACCTGATCACAATCAAGCGCTCAGATTGCGCCACGACCAGAAAACGACAAGATAATGTTTTCTAGAAATTTAAGCCTCTTGTCTCGTGATTCGCACCACGATCGTGATCAACCATCCAGATCGAGCCACGTAGTTCGGATCTACAATCTGAGCTACTGTGCTACCGAGCTACAAAATGAGAGAAAACTCTACCTCAAAATCCGTGCTCAAATCAAGATCAACGGCTCGGATTTGCCCAAAACAAAAAAAAAAAAGGCGGATGGGTTAACAGGGTCAGATCCGAACCCATTAAAGACTCGAACCCCCTATAACTCTTCAGCCTCCTTCTTCTTCTCCATTTTCTCGCCAAAAAGTTAGAGAGCAAAAACCCATGTCGAACTCCCCCTTTCACCTGACCGAGCTCCAAGATGTCGACCCCTCGCCTTGTCGAGAATCCGACTGCCTCGCTAGTACAGAACCGAGCTCCCACTCCGGAGCTCCGAACTCCGAGCACCTTCCTCAACGAACTCCTCCACGTCGCAAGCTCCTCTACTGCTCCCCATGCTCCAAGTGGCAGAACCCATCGTCGTCGAGCTCACCCTGATGCTGAGCTCCCACAATCGGCTCCCTCACTCAGTCGCCGAGCTCGCCTCCACGTCGCAAGCTCCTCGTCCATCTCCTTTGTCAACTCACCGAGCTCCCCCTCTGTTTTCAAGCTCGAGGTCGATGACGAAGAAGAAGACAGTCGAAGTAGAGGTGAAGGCAGGATGAAGAAGAAGAGAAAGAAATAGAGCGGAAGAAGAGAAAAGAAGAAGAAAAAAAATTTATGGTGCCACATGGCGGTCAACGGTCAACGTTGACCGGCCACGTGTCAGCATCTGGTGGGTCAGCACTGGATTCCGAGCAACTTGCATTCCGAGCTGCGTATTGGAGAAAAACAACTTCATTATCATGATTCACGCCCGATCACAATCAAACGGCTCAGATTGCGCCACGACCACAAAACGACAAGATAATGTTTTCTCGAAATCTGAGCCTCTTGTCTCGTGATTCGCGCCATGATCGTGATCAACCGTCCAGATCGAGCCACGTAGCTCGGATCTACAATCCGAGCTACTGTCCTACCGAACTGCAAAGTGGCAAAAAATGCACCTCAAAATCCGTGCTCGGATTTGCCGAACAAGAAGCAGCCCAAAAGCAAAAAAGAAAAAAGAAAAAGAGGTGAAGGGGTAAACAGGTCGGACCCAAACCCGTTGGGACACCCGAACTGACCCGTTCTCCTACCTCTTCTTCTCTTCCACCTTTCCCGCCAAAACCAATCAGAACACAAAAAAAAAACCCAAGCTCGTCATCTTCAAGCTCCGAGCTCACCTCCATTCCTCACCACCTCCACTGTCGAGCTCTTCCTCACCAAAGCTCAGCCTGCCGAGCTCAAGCAACACCGAGGAACCCACTGTTGAGCTCATCACCTTCACGAGCTCCCGACATCGCCAAGCTCCTCCTAAGCTTCGAACCCATGGCCATCAACGAGCTCCGAGCTCGAACTCGCGACCAAGCTCCGCCATGGCCGAGCTCCACCTTCGCCGTGCTTCCTCATCGTCGAGCTGCTCCCCGCCGAGCTTGAACCCAATTTCAAGCTGGTATCAAGCTCGTGCCATCGTTGAGCACAGTTGTGCCGAGCTCCTCGACGAGCCACCGACCCCCCGTGGCGAGCTCCCCTGCCGAAGCTCATCGTCGAAGCTCCAAGCTCACCCTCCTCGACGAACCCCCGAGCTCCGACGTCTCCCTTGTCAAGCTCCAGTATCTCCAAGCTCATCTTCAACCTCCGAGCTCTGCTTCCTCCTCGCCGAGCCCTCTTGCGTCGACCTCACTCCCTCATGACCGAACTCCAGAGCTCCCCTTTACTCCATGACGAGCTCAAGTAACAGAGCTACGAACCCACTGTAAGGCTCACAAAGTCGCCGAGCTTGGGCCAACCTCCTCTCCATGGTCGAGCTCCACCCTCGCCGACGCCGAGCTTGAGCCAACTCCCCGCCATCTCCTTTCACCCACGCCAAGCTCCTCTCCGACGCGAGCTTCCCTCGCTATTGAGGTGGTGCCGAAGAAAGGGACAGAGGAGAAGAAGAAAGAAAAGGGCAGAAAGGCAAGGGGAAAAGAGAAAAAAAATTTAAAATAATGGTGCCACGTGGCGGTCAACGTGAGCGTTGACCGAGCCACGTGGCTGTGCGAAAGCTGCGCGAAGTAGGTCGGATTCCGAGCAACACGTGTTCCGAGCCTCGAAATTGGAGAAAAATTGTGCCGACCTACACGCACTGTTCGATCGTTTTCAAATTCGCACCACGACACGATCGATGCTCAAAAACGCGCCACGTGTCCAGAAAATGATCCACTTTGCGATGCGCGCCATCTGATCATGATCGACGTCCAGTAGTGCGCCACGTGTCCAGAGCATGATCTGCTTTGCGATGCGCGCCATCTGATCATGATCAACGTCCAGAAGTGCGCCACGTGTCTAGGTAATATTTAATTTATTTATTTCTATTAATTATTTAAAAAATCCGAAAAAATATTTAAAAATCGAAAAAAATTAATTAAAAATTCTAAAAATAATTATTAATTCAGAAAAATAATTTAAAAATTCTGAAAAATATAATTATTTAATTAGAATAATTAATTAATATTTTCTATAATTAATTATTTAATTGGGAAAATGAATAAAAAATTCAAAAAAATGAGAAAAAATTTAGAAAAATCTGGAAAAATCACAAAAAATCCAGAAAATTCTAGGAATATTTTTGGGCATTCTACAAGTCAGAATAACACCGTTACACCCCGAGCAAGATCCAAACTCCCTTAAGAACACCGATAAAATCCTATACGCCATTAGAACAACAAAACTACTCCTCAAAGACTGTAGAATTTAGTCTCTAGGAGTGGGGGGCTCGTGATATGGCTAAAAATGAAATTAAATCGGGACCGTTCAAATCGGACACGGATCTTAAAGCCCAGGGATAAAACGGTAATTTCACCTACAAACGGGTCTGAAATGGGAACTGGGTCTTTCTTCAAAGCCCAATAACCCATGAACGGATCTGTCTTACTGGGTACAGATCCCAACCCGTTACAAACCAGTTCAAAAGGATAACGAAGAATTCAGATTCATAATTATCCCTAAGAAGTGATCTTAACCGCTTCTATCCATTCATACCGGGAAGTAGAGATATGTTCATATCTTGAAACGGATCTCTAAGGCGACTATAAATATCCCTCTCCCCCCACTGTTACCAGGTAATCAATCTTTTTCCAATTTAATGCTCATTCATAATCTTTTCTGATTACTGACTTGAGCGTCGGAGGGTGCGTCGCCGGGATCCATCCCGGTGTCTCGCACTTTTTGCAGGTTCGCAATAGCGGCAAAAGACCAAGTCAACACATTGGTAAAGGTCAACAGGTCAACAGGTTTGCCTTGTTCGTTTTCTCAAGAATCCACAAATTCTATCTGTTTGCTCCCACACCAAAATCAGCAGCAACACCTATATTTGTAGATCTGTGTTATACCTTGTATGTGATGAACTTGCACCCTTTTGAGATGAGAAATAAATATTACTTACTGTTTTAATAACCATTACCTCGTATTTATATCACACATTAACCTAGACGCCTAATAACCAATTATCATGCAACCTATACATGTAAGACGTTCTCACATGTTGCTGTCCTGAATCTTATTATGCTGTTTTGACCCCTTTAACACCAGAATCTGAACCTGAGACCTGAACAGTAAATGTAGCCCTAGATGTCTAGATGTCGATAGCCTCCGGAATTTTTGAATTCGGAGTTACGGTCTAGGAGTTATTGTAGTTTTACTTCAGCTGCGTCGTTAGTCGCAGATTCACAAAACTGCTGCACATCTTTAGTTTGCAAATTAATTTAATTATATTAACAGTAAGCGTTTGACTTGAAATTTTATATGCTATTGCTGGACACCCTATAGGACATCCCCAATTTTTCTCAGAATTTATTTGTAATGTTTCAACCCTGTTTCACATATTTAAACTTAGATTCACAAATTCTGCCTAAACACATTAGCAGTGTAGTTCGCTATTTTGACACATGTTACCACAACTTTCTTGTACCTTAATTATATGCGTTGAAACCTGGAAGGAGTCTAGTTTCTAGACCTCCTGACGGATCCAAATTTGCTTTCTCGTAGCAACGGGAATCACACTTTTGGTACAACAACGTCGTGCTGTCCAGATTTGACATTTTCGTTGTTCGTGATGTTTTTATTCGTGTTGACCCTCGAATATGCTATATAAATATCTCAAACTTGTTCCATGTCCGTAATTATGATTTATTGACTTATTTCGCACACTTGCATGCTTGCTTGATAAAAATTAATAAAAGTAAGAAGCCGGGGTTTAAGGGAAAGACCATAGTAGTGGACAATATAGGTAAGTGTACTCGAAAGGGGGTCCGTGTTTTCCCACTTGATACATGTCTTATAAACTAGTATATTATTATTCGATTCATGAACTAGTATATTATTTGATTCATGAACTAGTATATTATAAATCGATTCATGGACTAGTATATTATTGATCCATGAACTAATATATATATGATTCATGACTTGTCTTGTTATGACTTGACACATGAACTAGTTATATGATTACCCGATTTATGAGCATGACTTGCTTAATACTTGATACTTGATACCTGAGTACATCGCCCTATAGACTCTATTACTAGGCCTAAACGAAATTGTGTTGACTGTAGCAACCATGTAGTAAAAGAATGGATGCATGAAGTGCTACCTAGATAGTAATAACTACAAGACTTGATACATAAACTTGAACTTGATACATGCTTACACGATACTTGACTACATGATACATGAGACTTGATACTTGAATTTAATACTTGATACTTGCAACTCGATACTTGCTCACTTGATACTTGTATTTGACAACTTGACAGTAGACTTAAGACTTGATATCAGACACTTGTATTAGATGCATGTCACTTGAGGTTAGATACCCCTACATGTTTACTTGTCACTTGCTTCGCCATTAGTACTTTTTATCCAACCTGTCTACTTGAGTTGTCCTTCCTGCTAGTTAGTTCTTGAATCTCCATTACTTGTTGTAACCCTATTTCATTCTTGATTCCAAATTTTGGTACTACATTACTTGTACTCGTTTTTACTATTTGTGGCCCTAACTTCCACTAAGAGCATTTCCTCTTGTTTTTTCCCTATGTTTTTCTTTTATATTTATTAAGCAGACTTTGGAGACGAGCTACCCGCTGGAATTGGTGAGCAAAGGTTCTAGCCTTCAAGTGGAGAAAGGACTCGATTAGAATACTTGTTTCCTTGAATTATTTGTTTTTCTTGAATTATTATTTCTTGCTATTTAAGAGTTGTAACAGACTTATGTTCCCGAGTTTTACATTTGATCCAGACTTGAAAACTATTTGGATATTATTATTTGTTTTCAATTGTTTTCTGTTGCTTAATAAATTATTCATGCATGCTTGGTTGTATATATTTTTTGTTATATTCTTGTTGTGATGCTGAGTCGATCCTACAGCTTATGGATGACATTAAAATCATTAGCTAGGCTTCGTTACGCGCTCGTATCCCATGTTTTTGGAAAGCGGGGCATGACACTACCATGCTACAAGGTAGATCTGCCAAGGAGAGTATTTCGGTAGATGGTGTAATCAAAGCATTGAAAGAAAATCAACTTGGGAAGGAGTCCCATAAATCTTCATCGTCTATTTCTACAAGTTGTCTAGTAGTAGATGGTCCTTCGGGGGAAGACAAAGTGCTTTGCAAAAGGATTCGATCCATTGCCGATATTGCAAGAGGCCAGGGCATATCAAGAAAGACTGTTGGAAGTTGCAGAATTAGGAGAGTGCAAAGAACGGAAGTTCAGCCGCTAATATGGTTAGTGCCTTTGATTCAGGTGGTTCATGTCTTCTTGTTTCAAATTCTTTAGAAGTGGATTCTAGTTGGTTTCTTGACTCAGGGAGTTCTTCTCATATTTGGCTTTGCGGGAGGAGTTGGAATCTCCTCCCATTGGACCTGTATAATAGAGTGAATAATGGACATATGTTCAGAGTCTTGCGATTCAGATAACCTCTTTTGATGTTTATTAGCCCCCCGGGCCGGAGGGGCTTTGGCGTTGTTATCTTTCTGAACAAATTTGGAGAGATAGCCCCTACGAATCAAACCTTCAAGTTCTTCTTTAAGGGGCTCTGCTGTCATCAGTGGTGAGTCCATGGTCTTTGTGAAATGCGCACCCCTTGTTTCTATCTCTTCTTTTGCTGGCCATTGTCATCTTGTGAGGAGGGCAGACTCTCCCATCCTTTTCGACTGCCATGGGCATGGCAAACACACTTACATTCAGGGGAGTGAACTTGTCGATGCGAGGTGTTGGAGGTGGACAGCGTTGACCTGTGCCGTCTTTCTGGAACTTCTTGGTAGCTTTCTCGCTTGCATTCTTCCGTTTGTTCCCGAAAGGTGACTCTTTCTTGCCTTGTGAATTGAGAGCATCCTCAACTCTGATGTATTTATCACTCCTTTCAAGGAAATCAGTGAAATCTTTAGGAAGTTTTTTTCACGAGAGAAGCTTTTAGTTTTTTATGAGTGACGTTGTGGCAGAAAGCTGCAGCTGTCAGTCCAAGGAAGAGATCGACCTTGCTTCGACTGTGAAGCATCTGACAAATTCTTTCAGCAATTTCCTTGCCTTTTGCTTTAGTTCCAATAGGGAGACACTCATTTTTTCAGCCTTGCAGCTGGTAACAAAGTGCGCTATGAAGAGCCTCTCGAGCTAGTCGAAGGAGATTATTAACTGTGGAGTGAGGTAAGAGTACCATTCCCTTGTAGATCCTTTCGAAGTTGTAGGGAATGTTCCATACATGAGCACATCGGTGGTGTTGTAGACCATCATGAGGGTCTTGAAACTCTCGATCTGGGTTGTCAGGTATGATTTCCCCATTGTATGATTCGAATTGAGGAGCTTTGAGGGATGGGTGCATCGAGGATGTTTTGCTGAAAGGAGGTCGACTGAGGTGGTAGGCCATACTGGAGTGGTTCCCCTCATTCTTCATCTATTTTAGACGATCTTCTATCTCTAGGATACGGCGAAGGACTTTGTCGTCCTTCTCCTTGGATCCAGTTGAGTCGCCGGATTCTTCTTTGGAGGACTGACCATGGTCTTGACTACTTTGGATATCTCGGAGGATGTCAAGCTTGAAGTTTCCCAATTCGACCCTGGTGACTGGGGCATCTTTCTTTTTGTTCCACTCAAGAAGCTTTCGGCTCTCATGACTCAGGCTCCTTTCTGCAGTACGCATCCTATGAGAGGAGGAATGTTTTGATCTCTGTCTTTGAGGAGAGTTGTATCTTCGATTTAATTGACGTTCTGAGCAGGAGGCCTCGGTTCGGGGGTGCCTCTCATCCAAATGGATCCGTAAATCTGTTCCTTATTGTCGAGCGCTGATGACTTGGCAGAGATCTCTAGATCCCCGAGGGCCTTGCAAGGTCATTGAATCGGTTGAAGAATTATGGACTGAGATACAGTCGTGCAGGGGGTGCTGTTCATGACGGCTTTGTCGGGAGCCCCCT
This sequence comes from Hemerocallis citrina, assembly GCA_017893485.1. Classification (NCBI taxonomy): domain Eukaryota; kingdom Viridiplantae; phylum Streptophyta; class Magnoliopsida; order Asparagales; family Asphodelaceae; genus Hemerocallis; species Hemerocallis citrina. Next base: position 345,189,658 of record CM030358.1, on the reverse strand, counting down.
GGTGCCTTCCTGTTGATAGGAGCTTGACTAGGCTGATAGGGAAGATCCAGTTGATGAGGAGGAATTGGGTCCTCCACGGGAAGAGCTGGTTGACAAAGAGAATTGGTGCAACGGCTTGAGGCCGCCGCTCTACCTCTTAGTTTTTGTGGCTTTGTGGTAAGTCTGATCTGTGTAGTTTTCCACAAATGACGTCAATCTGTTGCTGCTTATTTTGGTGTGAGAGCAAACAGATAGCTAAGCAGTTAAAATCCCCGATTACGCCCGATTAATCCCCGATTAATCGCTAATCGGAGGCTAAGCGATTATTTTTTTAGCGATTTATAATATTTCAATAGTTGGCGATTTAATCGGGTATAATCGGCCAATTAGTGGTTAATCGGCCGATTTTAAGTGGCCGATTAACCGATTAAATCTCCTCCTCTAATTTTCATGTTTTTTTTGCATTATTTGGCTCAATCCGATCCAAGCTCAAATTCAAATCCAAAATCCAAACCCCTTCTGGTCCTCGCGCAAATCCAAACCAGACATGTCACCGCTCTCTTCTTCTTTCTCGCACAAACCCAAACCCAAGCTGATTCTCTCATTCCTCAAGCAAACCCAAACCCGACCCGCCGTCGCATACTTGACCCGGCCCGCATCTGCTGCACCTCCTCCTTCCCTTGCTGCTCGCGTTGCTCCTACTCCCCGATTATTTTTGTTTGATGGAACCGACAAGCAAACACGATCCGACCCACATCCAGAATCCAAACTTAGCTCAAACAAAGTACTCTCTTCTTTTTCTCTATAACTATATGTTCCTATTTGATCATCTCATAATAGTTTTTGTTAGGATTTAGAGTTGCTACATAATGAGGATGTATATATATATATATATATATATATATATATATATATAACAATTTTTCTTTTTCCGATTTAATTTCCGATTATTTTCCGATTAACCGATTAATCACTAATCGCTTCTGGACCGATTAGTTCCGAAAACTGATTTTAACTGCCTAGACAGATAGTAAGTTAATATTTGATGAAAACTACTAAAAATCTGATCTTTGATCGTTGCCGTGAAAAGTTGTTAGAGTTCCTAAGAGTGGATCTAGATCTTTGATTGAACACCGTGATGCTGATGTGACCGATAGACCTCCAAAAAGTCTGAAACACCGAGGGTGGCCCTGACGACAAACCCTCTGACACTCAAGTCATAACTAGAGAGAAAAAGAATTTGAGAGAGAAATTGTCAATTACCTTCTGACTATGGAGGGGAGAGGGTATTTATAGGCATGAGAAACAGTTTAGAAGATCGATATGAATACATTAGATTGGAATGAATTTCTTATCTCCTGTTTGAACCGACCCCTCAAGAGATAAGTTTTCTTATTTGGGAATAAGAGATTTGACTAACAACCTTCATAGGTTGGGTCTCTCTTGGTGGACCTAATATGTCACTTTTCATGAGCTTGAAAGAGGATCATGTCTTGTAGAGAAGCCTGGAGAATGCTTGGACCTGTTATAACAGCTTTAGGATCTGTGCTGAAATCGTACGGTCCTGATTTGCTTCAATTTTTACCATTATCACTAATACATAATGTTGAATTTTTGATTGAGTTTTCATCTTCTTTGCCGACCTATATGAAGACCTCTATGGCAAGGTTGTTTAAAATGAGTAATGAATTGATTTAGGGTTGTACTGGTCGAGTAATCTGGTTCTTATGAAATTTCCTTGAGAGATGTACTTAGGTACTGTTCTTTTTTTTCCTGACCTCTTATAAGAGATTTACAGTAAGAGGCTCTTGTAAGAGCCTCTTTTTGAGGTGTTCTTTTATATAAAAATAACTTCTTATAAGAACCTCTTATAAGAGATTTCTGTTCTTTTTTCACCTCTTACAAGAGCCTTTTCTCTACTTTTAGACATTTTTTTTCCTTACTATATAATTTCTCTATTTATACCAGTATTTCATATCTAAAATTAAGTAAATCATCACATTTCTCACATAGTAGACAAATTTGGTCATAATCCATAATTATCGTCATTATTCTTTCAACTTCATGTCTATTTTTGTATTCAATTGACTTGTTAAAGAGAAGGTAATAATCATAATAAATTTGCTAAAGAATTGGAGGGAATATAGTCTTTGAATAATCGAATCAAGAAGTTTGGCAGGCAATGATAAGATGCATTCACGACATGTCATTTTATGTTCGCACATGCACTTGCAGCTGCAACACCCAGTTGCAAGGATGGGAACTAACTTATAACATAAAAGTCAAAATGTAATTGATCTTTATTAACAACATTGTTTGGTCTTATTATTGCAGCTTCTAATTAACTAAGCAAAACTTTTATTAATTTGTTATGGATATCAGTACGAATTGAATCTAAAGAAAGATGAAAAAACTCTATATTATATCATATTGGAATTTTTGAAATATCGTGATTTGGACTTATTTCAGTAATTGCTTTAATGTTGTGGTGTAAGAAATGATATTCTTGAACTTTTTAGCACGAAAAGGATCCATGAATATGCATAATTAGGGAATTGCTTTGACAGGAATTTGATGCAGTTGTTGGGGATGTAACGATTACAGCAGACCGATCAAAATATGTGGACTTTACGATGCCCTACACCACATCAGGTATATCGATGGTGGTTCCTTGGAAAGATCAACACAGCAGGAATGCTTGGCTATACAATTATTAATTTAGAGGTAATATAGTCTTTTTAAGTGATAGAAGACTTTTAAGATTTTGAAAGAGGCTAGTATAAGCCATTTAGGTTTAGAAGCAATTTTGGGGGAAATCTCTTGTAAGAGGTAAAAAAAAAAAACACTAAAAAAATTCTTGTAAGAGGTGGACCACCTCTTACAAAAGGTAAATCACTTATAAGAGGAGAAAAAGAACACTACCTTAGTCTAAAGACTTTTTCATGCTTTCGCTGCACACCGTCTGCGAGAAAGCCTTAGTGTCATTTGTAAATCTATCAACAAGTGCAACATACGTACATAACTAATATAAATGAGGTTTCAGATTCGAGTTCTCGTTCCATCAAAGTTTTTATTTTATTTTTTTAAATTATTAAAACGTGTAAATTACAGCATATATATAACGAAACAGAATTATAAACCTAACATATATTTGGCTACTATGCTGGGAAATCTGCATTTTTAGTTGCAGCAAGTCATATTCAATCAAATCAGAGACTTATAACAGTTATAACTATCCATCTTCGATTTCTAATACTTTTTTACTAGAGAGAATAGATTTAACATCGGAGGTCATAACCATCGCCCTATATACTTAAAACTACGTACCCATTATATCTTATATAAGTACGTACTGCATTAAGAAACACATTCATTCCAGAAAATAGACGAAGAGAAGAGTCAGACACGTACTCATAAGAACAAGCAGAGGCCTCCAATAATGAAAGTGGAGGAGGCACTGAGTCATGTGATCCAGCTGCCGGTGGAGGAGGAGGAATAGCCTTGGCCGGTGTAGCCGAATGTGGAGCAGTGTTGGGGCACAATGACATCGGCTGTTGGGGCTGCGAAAGCAGCGGGTCCACAGCGTACATTTCCATTCCCCACATGCTGAACATCAACTTTAGCCCCTGCGCTGGCCCGGCAGCTGCCCCGCAACCAGACGGCCCCTCAACAACCCGTGAGTAGCACGTGCTCAGATCGGGGCTCCCTTCCAATCTCATTGTGTAGCTGCCCAACCAGTTGGTGCTTTCCTCCATGTATGTTGTCATAGCTCCATTTGCGCCCATGCAAGCAATTGCTACCCTTGCTCCTGTACTCATTACAAGTCTCAATTGTATTACAAGATATGTGACTAGAAAGGATGGAAACAAGCATGGCACTTGTATAGGTCCGAGACACGTCAAATTAGTTTGAACTAGCTAGCTAGGAGATAGGGACACAACCAAATATCATATGTCATAGTTATTCATAAATCGAATTAGAAGAACATCAAACAACATAAATCTTAGGTTGATTTCCAACTAATAAAAACTAGCTATAAGAAATGTCATCCAAAGAGTGTCCATAAAGTATCGGTCCACAACACGTTAACACGGATCCGGACTCCACGATGGAAATGTCTACCACAGCACGGGTTGATTTTCAACAAGAATTGTAAACAATATGAAAAGTTTTAACTCACCGTAGAGAGGGTAGTCGAAGAAACTTTGCTTGCCGTCTTTGCACTGGTCACAGAAGACAGTGCCGGTCACCATTGCATCAGCGCTTACTTCTTCTACTACAACGTTGAAGATAAGTATAGCTACCAGCAAACACAAGGCCTCTTTTAGATGAGCCATCTAATGGTAAGGGAAAGAAATTGTTGTGATGCAGAATGTATGAGAAATCAGTGGTGAATAAACTAAAGAGAGGGAGGATTGGAGGGCAGAAATAATATTGTGGGAGTGGGAGGAAACTATCAGAACAATGGTAAGAAGAAGTAGGGCAGCAGTAATAAATGGGGTTGTATGACCTGCCAACGGCCCGAATTTATTGTTTACTGACTCAGAATTAAAGAGAGGTGAGCTATTGGTTAGGAAGTTTGAAATTTTTGGATCTTTTGCCCATGCTTAAATTCATAGGATACTAGTATTTTTTTTATTTTTTAATTTTTTTTTAAAAATATACATGCGATGTACATGTTAATAAATAATTTTGGAGTTGGACATGCGGAGTACGTATTTGTAAATAGAATTGGAGATGTACGTACAACATATGTGTTTGTTTGGTGTTTTAAAAATATTGAAATTTTGTTTTGCATGTGCGTTGCACGTTTAAATAGGTGAAATTTTGTTGGTTTGTTTATTTTTGTTGTAATTAATAGAAGAGTTGGAGTTACACATGCAACGCACGGATTTGTATATTGACAAATTACAACTTCGATCAACTCTCCCATCTCTAATCTCTAATCTCTAATATTATAATGGGAGAAGGCCTTAGTGTCATTTGTCATTTTGTCATTCTACCAACATGTGCAATGCACGAACATAACTAATATAAATGAGGTTTCCGGTTCAAATCCTCCATACGTCATAGTTTTCATTTTTTATTTTTTCTCTAATATTATAATGGGAGAAGGCCTTAGTGTCATTTGTTATTTTGTCATTCTACCAACATGTGAAACGCACGTACATAACTAATATAAAGCAGGTTTCCGATTCAAATCCTTCCTACATCAGAGTTTTTTTATTTTATTTTATTTTTTTGAAATTATTAAAACATGCATCGAAGTGTAAATTACTAGTTATATACAGAGGGATTGGTTTGAACACAGATCAGCAGGTGCAAATTTCAAAGTGTTGCTGCAGTTGTCAGTAAATCAATCTCGCATTCGCTGAGATGCATTTTTAATAGTATAGACTAGTATTTATTTATCAAGGTTACCTGAAACCGAGGAGGATCGCTAAGCTAAACGAGAATGAATTACTGTCAAAGAGTTGTTAAAAGGGTCATGCATTGCAAATAGCGGACTAAGCGCTGATAGTTATCAGTGTTTGTCTGTCTCGGGTTTAACATCAAACTTGCATTATATGTGATATTAGTTAGGAGTGACAACAATTGTGCATGATGAGTTATGACATACATAAAAGAGTTGAACCATAAAGTTCAGACTTGAGAGTGAGGCATGTGAAGGGAGGAAAAAAAAAAAAAAAAAAAATCATGCACTGTGTTACTACTGTCCAAATAGTCTTATAGTCTTTGAATTTGGTACCTGCAGTTGAATGAATTCTTTTGCCTTGCTTGCTCATATATTTTCTGACGGTGGACAGTTGGGACAGCATTTATAAGAAACGAGAATCGTTTGTTCTTTTGATAAGATAGGAAATGAACTTCTCACATTCATGCCCCCCCCCCCCCTCTCCTTTCTCTCTATGTTTCTGTTTCTTGCTGTATTATGGAGTAAATGCCAGTGCTTCTCTTCCCACTAGCTTCCTCAAAAAGTTCACCCACCTCAGTGCGGATCTCCAGATCCTCACAGCTAAAGGAAAGTTCGGTATATGATCCAACCAACCGTCGGTAATTTGATGGAATGGAAACATATCTTAAAACAATGATTAACAGTTGCAGATGTGTATTTGAACATTTCAATAGAAAAACTACTGGAGAAGATCTGAGATGCCTTAATTGCGACTTCCGTTTTTTATCATGTTGGTTGAGGAACCTACAGTTGAAACTTTTAAAAAAAAAAACAGACTTAGTGTTAAAACACACAGGATCCTCTTTCAACCATTTCCAGCCCTTGACCATAATGAAGGAATGCATCCCAAAGTCGCCCCCCACGAATTCTCAGTGTAGTTCCAAGAGATGGTGGTAGGGGAACTCCTCTAGCAGTGTCTCCCACTTAACTTACAGGTCATAGAGATGCGAGTTAATCCGGCAAAATCTAATCCTGTTTAATATGCACTGCAGATGAAACTACCAAGTACTCGTTCATTCCAGGAAACATCATATTTACCATTCATCAGTGGTAAATGCAAACCCACATTGGCCACCCTCAAAGTAAGCAAAATAGTTTAGAATAACTCTCCAGTGTCCAGACTTCAGACTATGTCCACAGTTGTAGCATAAGTATGTCATAATAGGATTCACCTATAGGAATGTCTTTCTTCGATCAGGCTGGTGTTTTCATGATTTTCCCAAAATTAATCATCCGTATGCAATTTAAGTGCTTATGCATAATATAAATTTTTCCTTTTCAGCTTCATGTTCATGACCAATATTTACTAGCTTAATGCAAGTGTCAGCATGCCTGGCTTGGCGAGTAAGACCGGTGAGCATGAAGTCAGGAGAGTTCAAATCCTGCTTGAACTAAAAAATCTCATTAATATACTCAGGGTATAGTGTATATATCAACAAAATAATAATAATAATAATAATATTATTATTATTATTATTATTATTATTATTTGAAAAAGATACTAGCTTAATTCCATAATCCTAAGCAATGAATTCAATATGACACGTATTGGAGACTGATTTTAATACCAATTCAGGACTAGCATTCTAATCAGACAACAATATGGATGAAATTTTCAACATTAAGTCAATAACATTGTCTCCAAAAACAACAAATTATCGGATCAATCAACGGCAGTACAAAACAGCAACTCCTCCGCTCGATTGGAAAAAAACTAGTGAAGGTTTGGTAGCTTTTCCCTTGCTAACATTCAAAAACTTCAGACTATCAACGTGTATCGATCAAAACTCTTTGCCGCATAATTCAGAGACCTGTGAGAATAAATAGCAGATTATAAACTGAAGATGAAGAAAATATTAAATAAACCACAAAATAAATAGGATGCTCCATGGTTTCCAATTGCATCATTCATCAGGATATTTGTGTGCATCATCACAAATCAGTTTTCAAGCAGTTTCTTCTACAGTTTCGACCCTGTAATTGCAGTAATTGTAGAAACAGTTCAGTAGTTGAAGTACAGATTATTAGAGATGTAATGAGCATGACGCAAGAAGGGAATGCTGAAATTTTTTGATAGGTTAAGGATGATGATCGATTCCATTCATATGTGCAAGCAAGGAATGTGAACAGATTTCAACCATGTAAATGATCCATTCATATGTTAAAGCAGGGACTGTGAACAGTTTTAACGATGTAAAAGATCCATTCATATGTGCAAGCAGGAATGTGAACAGATTTTAAAGATGTAGCAAGCACACTTCTGATACTGATACGTGCCTGTGCCAGCACGTGCGAGACACGATACTTCAGGAACACCCCTAGCCTTGCGTCCAACATTTTATAATATGTTTCATTTGTCTGACAACTATATAAACTTTCTGAACAAGACCAATAAGTTTGGGTGGTAATGAAAGTGATTAATCATTTGCCATATTCTTAGGACTGATGTTCATGAAATATGTACATTGGAAGCAAATAAGAAACCAATTGACAAGTTGTTCAAATTATGAAACTAATTAAAAAAGAAGTTTCGCCTGATGGAACAAACTTTTGAAGAGATGCAGTTACATATACGTTAACAGAACCACATACAGACACACCTAAGCAACATACACAGAAACATATCTTATATATGATGAGATAGATAGATATATATAGATATATATATATATATATATAGAGAGAGAGAGAGAGAGAGAGAGAGAGAGAGAGAGAGTTCTTACTGTTAAAGTAACCTTAATTTTAGTCTCACATCTCAAATAAACTTAAAATTAATCCTTGTACTAGGTGGCAGTGTATTCAGTTATAATCATCCAATAAAGTACTCCTTTCAGTCTCTATACTTTATCATGGTATCAGAGCCTACAAAAAATTAGGATTTCATCTCCTCTCAAAAAAATAAAACTACTGTCCCCCCCCCCCTTCCTTCCTCCGAAACCCTAATCTATCCACCCAATCCAAACCTCCTCTTCCTCCTGCGGCTACCAACACCCCCTCCCGCTGCCGCCTCAACCTCCTCTACTCCCGATCCCCGACGACCTCCTCCAAACCGCCGCCAAAACCCCCTCTCCTCCCGATCTCGAAGATCTCCCCCTCCTCCGCCGGCGTCCCCCCCACTCCTGAACTCCTCTCCTTCCCATGCAGCCCCACCCCCTCCTCTGCCTCGCCTCTGCCGCCTCCTCTGCGCATCGTCTCCCTCCTCCGCTGATGTCCCCCCCTCCTGACCCCCTCCCGACCTCCTCTACTCTTTCTCTCGCTGTAAAGTCCAAAAAAAAGAAGCTCCATGATGCGTGCTATTCTGGATTGTGTGCCAGTGTTTGATACCCTCTTCAATCCTCATCTATCCCTCTCACCCGTTCTCTCCTTCAGATTTAATCTAAATCTGCTCCTATGACGACCTCCGATAATTCAACAGTAACTTCTCCTCAACAGACGAATGATTCTCTTTCTCTCTTGAAGGCCAAATGCATGACCACTGAAAACCTTTCCGGACGCAGTAACTTCATGACATGGTCCCGTTCTGTCATGCATTTCCTCAAAGGGCGCGAGATGTACCATCACCTCACTAACCCAGCTCCCCTGTCTAGAGATCCCACATTCAAAGTCTGGGATCGTGTTGATAACTTGATTGTCAATATGATGACCAATTGTATGGACCGGGAGGTCTACACCTCCACCACTTTTCTCGACACAGCCAAAGAGATTTGGGATAGCCTTCATAACATGTACTTCTCTTCCAATAACATGCAGCGCCTGTATGATATATTTCATGATGTCATCGAGACCAAGAAGGTGACAATATTCATGCATATCTATCCCGCTTCACTCAGTTCTTAGAAAAATGGAAGATCTATTACCCATACTTTGTTGTTTTTGCTGTTCGGCAGCAGCAACGTGAGGCCCTTCTTGCGGTTCTTACTTTGGGCAATATTTGCTCATATCTTGAAGATGTTCGTTCTCATATTCTTGCCACCAACGTCAGTCCTTCTCTACGTGATCTTCATGTTCAACTACCCCGAGTACCCCCCCTGCTCTTATTGAAACCCCAACACCGTCTGCACTCGTCTCTGGCCATGACCGTTGTTTTTCTGATCCCTCACAACTATTATCATCATCCTCCAGGGTTCGTGGTTCTTATTCTTCACGAGGCCATGGTGATCGTGATCGTGACCGTGGTGACAGTCATCGCAATACTATGTATTGTACCTATTGTCTGGGCCGATCTCATGACTATGCAATATGTTGGAAACGCATTGGTCATCTTCCTGCTGCTCATCAGCCTTCCACTGTGGGATCTTCTTCCACTACTGCTCCTATAGTTGTGCCAACCTCCTCTCAGTATACCTTCTCTGCTGAAGAGTATCAGGCATTCCACAATTTGTTGTCTCCTGATAAATCTGTTCACTCAAGTACTGCTTGTTATGTTTCTTCACATCAATGGATTATAGATTCAGGTGCTTCTGAACATATGCCATTTCCTGCTTTCTTCTTTTTCTTTGCTTTCCAATTATCATGTGCGTACTGCTGATGGCTCTCCTGTTCCTATTGAAGGGAAGGGCAATATCTCTCTTTCTTCAGCACTTTCTTACATCTGTTTTACGTGTTCCTACATTTCCTCAGAGCCTATTTTTCGCTCCTAAACTTTCTCAGGATTTAAACTGTTCAGTAACATTTTTTTCTTTTCACTGTGTGTTTTAGGATATTACAACTATGAAGGTGATTGGCACAGGTCGTAAACAACAAGGGTTATACATCTTAGATCGTGCATTATGGCATTGACATCTGGGGCATCCTTCCCTTACTACTCTAAAGCATTTAGTTTCGGGTTGGGAGTCTTCTTTTCAGCCATCTTGGGAGTTCTGTGAGTTAGGTAAACATCATCGAGTTTCCTACCCAAGACGCGTCAATAAACGTAGTGAACATTTATTTAATTTAGTACCTGTTGATTTTCCCACGTTTAATAAATATCATTATTTTGTTACGTTTATTGATAATTTCTCCCGCATGAGAGTTGTTTCTCTTACATAATCGTTCTAAAGTGTTTACAGTTTTTCAAGAATTTTTCTATGAGATATAAACAGAATTTGGTACTACTCTTAAATATTTTCGTTCTGATAATGCAAAAGAATATGTGAGTTATGATTTTCAAAAATTCTTTTCTCAACATGGAATTATATATCAAACATCTTGTGCATATACTCATCAACAAAATGTAGTGGCCGAACGCAAAAATCAACATTTACTTCACATTGCTCGATCTTTGATGTTTGAAATGAATGTTCCAAAGTTTTTTTTAGAGTTTTGCGGTTCTCACTGCCTATTTTCTTATTAACCGTATGCCTACTCCTCTTCTTCAAAATCAATCACCTTTCAACCTTGTATTTTCATCTAAAGATCAATTTCCTCTACCACGTATTTTTGGATGCACTTATTTTGTTTAAAACCTCCAACCGGGCATTACTTAACTTGACCCACGTGCTACTAAATGTGCGTTTTTTGGCTATTCGCATTTTTTGAAAGGTTATCTTTGCTATTGCCCTTCATGACAGACAATGTTTACCTCGGCAGATGTTTCGTTTTTCGAACATAAACTTTTTTTGAACAAATTTTTCCCAAAATTTGTGATTTTCCAAGGGCTGTTGTTGAGAATCTTGATTTCCCACCAACACCACCACCACCACCACTTTCAACACCGTCACCACCACCGCCACCACCATCACCATCACCGCCACCTCGGCCAATGCAGGTTTATGTCAGAAGACGTACGAATCGTTCCGACTCGATCATCCAAACTATACCTTCTGTTATTCAACCAGTGACAACCACTTATATCGATAATATTCTACCACAGATGATTTACCTATTTCTTAACGTAAGACTAAGCGTTCTTGTGCTCACTATCCTACTGTCCAGTATGTTTCTACTTCTAAACTGAATAGTTCTTTTCGAGCATTTACCTCTTCCTTGGATTTCATCTCTATTCCTAACAGTGTTCAGGAAGCACTCAAGCACCCTACTTGGACAGCAGCCATGAAAGAGGAAATACAGGCTCTTCAGCGGAATGGTACTTGGCAGTTGGTTTGCCTCCTTATAGGTGGTAGGTCAGTTGGTTGTAAGTGGGTGTTCACAGTAACACAATCCTGATGGCACAGTTGAACGATTCAAAGCTCATCTTGTCGCTAAAGGGTATACCTAGTCATTTGGGGTCAACTATGCTGAGACTTTCTCCGATTGCAAAACTCACATTTGTTCGTATTGTTATCTCTCTTGCATCCAATTATTCTTGGCATCTTCATTAGCTTGATGTTAAGAATGCATTTCTTAATAAAGACTTGAAAAAAGTAGTGTATATGCAGCAACTCCTAGTTTTGAGCGATCGGGAGAGAATCTTGTGTGTGCCCCTTCCTGCATATCCATACAAGACCCGAGTAGGCCATTCTAAGAGACTGTTCTTTTTTTTTTGGCTCTTATAAGAGGTGACCTCTTATAAGAGATTTACCGTAAGAGCCTCTTGTAAGAGCCTCTTTTTGAGGTGTTCTTTTATATAAAAATAACCTCTTATAAGTACCTCTTATAAGAGATTTTTGTTCTTTTTTCACCTCTTACAAGAGCCTTTTCTTTACTTTTAGACATTTTTGCCCTTACTATATAATTTCTCTATTTATACCAACATTTATGCCAGTTATTTTTACAGCATAAATTCTATGCAGAAGATTTCTACACATAACTGGCTGTTTCACTTGGCTCTAACAGAACAATCAATTTTGCTAACAACTGGGGTCGTTTCTCTTGGGACATGATTAGTTGCTTCACCTGCAGATAATGGGAATAGTGTTCACAAATGCTAAGGCCACAAACTTGAAATCGAAAAATAATGGTTACAAGTTTCAGTGAGCAACAAGATTCAATAGATAATGGTATTAGCCATCTAGAAAGTAGATAAATCCGGATACAGTTTAATCAATCTTCGATGGCAAACAATTATTAATTACAATTCTTTACAAGTTTTCTAATATAACTATTCAAATTCAATTTAGAACTTCAACATTTGTGGATTTAACAGATTAAATCTAGCAATCCAGTATATAACAGATTAATTTTCAATAAGGTGCTGTGGGAAAGAAATCTGGGTATCATTAATTTAGGGGTAATGTAGTCATTTTAAGTTATAGAAGACTTTTAAGATTTTGAAAGAGGCTAGTAGAAGCCATTTAGGTTTAGAAACAATTTTGGGTAAAATCTCTTATAAGAGGTAAAAAAAGAACACTAAAAAAACTCTTGTAAGAGGGGACCACCTCTTACAAGAGGTAAATCTCTCATAAGAGGAGAAAAAGAACACTACCTAAGAAGGATTCCACGACAAAGACGACTTCGGTGGTCAAGATAGCGCTATTCTCAAATTCGAATTGAAGGAAGGCATATCATTCTCTCTTCACAAAGAAAGGAAGTGAAGGAATTGTTCATCTGTTAGTCTATGTTGATGATATCATTATCACAGGCAGTGATTCCCAAGAATTACATACATTTAGCTGCGGTTAGCTCAAACCTTTCAAACAAAGAATCTTGATCCGCTTTGATATTTTCTTGGGATTGAGGTTGCACGAACAAAGGATGATATCTTTCTGTCTCAAAGAAAGTATGTCTTTGATATTCTTACCGAGACAAAAATGTTAGGATGTCGCCCCAGTGAAACCTATAGATCCCAATATTAAGTTGTTCTTCTCCAATGATACATTATTCTCTGATTCAGGATGAAATCGCAAGCTGATTGGCAAACTCATATATCTTTAACCATGCCAGATATTGCCTTTGCAATTAGTCGAGTCAGTCAGTTTATGCATGCACCGACTATCGCTCATTGGAAAGCAGTTGTTCACATTCTTCGTTATCTTAAGAAAGCCCCAAGGCAAGGACCTTCAGGCCTGGTGAATCTCTTTCTTTACGAGGATATTCTGATGCTGACCGGACAGGGTCAATTAGTGACAAACGATCTACTAGTGGATACTTTGTTTTCTTTGAAGAAAATCTGGTATCTTGGAAGAGTAAGAAGCAACTTGTTGTAGCTAAATCAAGTGCAGAAGCTGAATACCGAGCCATTGGGCATTTCGTTTCTGAAGTTTATGCTCAAATCTCTCTTTCGATACTTGGAAATTCCAGTGTCTTCTCCAGTTCCACTGTATTGTGATAACCAAGCTGCTATGCATATTTCTGAAAATCCAGTGTTTCATGAGCGAATAAAACACATCGAGATCGATTGTCATTTTATTTGTGATGAGTTGGGGAAGAACGTGATCTTATTTTCATATGTCCGGTCTGGTGAACAACTTGCTGACATCCTTACTAAAGTATTACCTCCTAAGATTTTTCATACTTTCTTAAGCAAGCTTGGCTCGACAATATCTATACACCAGCTTGAGCGAGAGTGTTAAAGTAGCCTTAATTTTAGTCACATCTGAAATAAACATAGAATTAATCCTTGTACTCTTAGATATATAAGAGACAGTGTATTCAGTTATAATCATCTAATAAAGTCCTCATTTCAGTCTCTATACTTTATCACTTACCTTCTAGTATAAATTTGTAAGATTAAAATTATAAATTAAAATTTCACCTTGTAAATTATGAATGGTTGCAGAAGCAATCATATTTTTCGATCTACAGCTAAACTCATTGCATTAAGTGGGGGTGAAATTGGAAAGATTGTCTACATCTTCATCAAACAGTTACAATCCCTACTGGGTATATGATGTTGAATCGAAGTTTTACAACAAAAAAAAACAAAAAAACCAAAAAAAAACAAAAAAAAACAAAATTTGCTCTACAGCTAACTCACTGCAAACTCACTGCAGAGCTGTTAAATGGGGTTGAAATTGGAAAGATTGACTACATTAATTCATCTCTAATACTATAATGGGAGAAGGCCTTAGAGAGTAACCCAACCCGTGCAACGCACGGGTTGGGTTACTTTGGTAAATATTTTCGAAAGTAGACCTGTTTGGTAATATTTTCGAAAGTGGATCAGTTAGAAAATTATTTTCTTTTTAATTATGGACTAACTTTGGTAAATATTTTCGAAAGTGGACCTGTTTTGTAAATATTTTTGAAAGTGGATCGGTTTGGAAATTATTTTCTTCTTACCCTTTTCATTATCCTCCAATTTTTTCCACGTGCACGTGTGCACGTGTCTGATACCAGTAAGATTATAATCCCTATGGGTTTATATGATGTTCAATCAAAGTTTCTACAAATTGATAACGAAAGAAGTGAAGGCTTTGTCAAATGTATAATATTGAATGAAAAAGTTCTATTAGATCTCATGAACATCCAATGAATCCTTTTTACATCTAAAAAGTTGCAGGCACAGGTACTTTATAATAGGCCTCGCACTGGTATCGGGTGTGTGTCAGGGTGCAGCTGTTCCCGGGTACTCAGGTACATATCAGGTGTGGGTGCTAGGTGTGGGTGCTCCCAGGTAATCCTTGGGTACGTTAGGTTAAATTTCACAAAAACACCCCCAGTTTTGGCCCATTATCAAGAAACCCAACTATATTTTGTTTTGCATCAATGAAGCTCCCTTATTTAGTTTTCCAAAAAACCCACCTATGTCGTTAGGATTCCGTGAGCTTTTGAGTGAAATGTCCATATCACACCTGCCCTAACCCATCTATCTAATTGTTGTTGAATAATTTATTTGATTGAGGGACCCATAGTTTTTAAAAAAAAAGGTAAAAAGAAAAGAAAAAAACCAAAAAATACAACCTTATCTCACCCCTTTTTAATCTCTTCACCATCATCATTATATCTAAATATAAAAAACCAATCTGTTTCAAAATTCAAATCCCTAAACCATAATCTATAACATAATCAGAATTTAGGTTGGAGGTATATGATCAGCTATCGCAGAAAAGTATGAATCAACTTCAAAATCTAAACAACTTCATTCGGACGGAGGGGCAATACACTTCCGATAGTGAGGATGTTAGAACCTGGAACCTCGAGCCTTCTAACTCATTCTCGGTATCATCTATGTACAAATGGCTCAACGATGAGAATTGTGATGTAGCAAGGCCAACATTATTTGGTACATTAAGGCGCCATTGAAAGTCAAAGTATTTATCTGGCTTGTTATGAACAACGCAATTTTATCTAAGATCAACATGCAGAAACGAAACATGCCTATTGACGTTAAATGCTCGACATGTCAAATTGCGGATGAGGATACAAATCACATTTTATTTATTTGTCCTAAGGCCAAGCTCGCATGGGAGATTGTGAGTTTAGGATTTGGTTGTTTAGAGGGTCCTACAACGGTTCAAATGTGTGGGATCATTGGAGGGTAGATCTTATACGAAAAGATGATAGAATGGCCTGGGATATAGCGGCTGCTACCACTATGTGGGGTCTATGGCTAGACCGTAACGATTCATGTTTCCGTAATATCATTTCTAGATTTTTCTGTCATGATGCATAAAACATTCTTCTTCATCCATGATTGGGCAGGCCAGGCAGGGGCGCAGAAGAGTATGGTAAGAGTAGCACAAAACTTGCACGACTTTGGAATGGCAAGGATCTCATTGCCACTTTGTATCTGTTTCTGTATCTTATTTTATGCATTAAAGACTAGCTTTAAGATTTGTCGATTTAGTGATGCTCGACTATTTTTTAGATCAATCTATTATGTAATATGCTCTATTTTATTTCGTTAATTTTTCATTAATAAAGCCATGACGTAGTTATATCATAATTTATAGTTAATAATGGGCACTTTAGGCACAAAAAATAGCCTAATACAGCACGTGTAGTCACGTGATCCACCTAAGTACTAGAGGGGCCTCATTGATTAACGTTTATGGATGGAGGCGCCTCATTGATGCAAAGTAAAATGTCGGTGGGTTTCTTGATAATGGGCCAAAAATGAGGGTGGTTTTCTCAAAGTTAGCCTTTATATTAATCAACTAAAAAAACCAAAATTGAATTGGGTACCCTTCGAGTGTGTTACTCTAGTACGAGAGGGTACTCCTCAGAGCGTAAAACTTAGAAGATTAGTTTGGTTATATTTTGGTCATATTTGACTTGAAACTTTAGATTTTGTTTTCCTTATATGACTTGAAATCTGTAATTACAATTAACATGATTTGAGATGCTTCGTTTTGTGGAGGGAAATGGACTTATCAAGTTATCATAACAATGATCATTAATGTCTGTGTTGGATTTTGATAATGGTATAGATCCACTTAAGGGTGGTTTGATTCGGTGTAAAAGAAATCAAGAGACGGAGAAATACTGTGGCGCAAGTAAATCATTGGATTTGATTTCTTGAAATAGTTTTGGTTGAACGTAGATTTACTGTAACAGGAATAGTTTTACATGAAAGATTAGCTTTGTTTGGTTTTAAGAACACTGTAGCGAAAGTAATTTAAAACACTTTTTTTACTTGAAATTAATCTCAATTAATTAGAACTTAAACTAATTAAACTAAATTGATCTTAATTAATTAAACAAAAAAAAACGAAACTCAATTAACTAGGGAAATTAATTAATCGAAACTAAAAATTGACTAGGGAAAAAAACCGAAACTCAATTTACTAAAAAAACTGAAACCAAAAAACCCCGAAACTAAAAAAATTAAATCAAAACTAAAAAAACGAAATTCAATTAACTAGGGGAAAAAACTGAAACTAAATTGATCTTAATCTTAATTAGGGAAACTAATTAGGAAATTAATTAAATCTTACTCTTAATGTTAATCTTAATCTAACTAGGATCTTAATCTTAATCTTAATCTTAATTAGGGCTTAATCTCAATAAAATATTGCTTAATCTTAATTAAATAGGTTAATTAAGGCTTACTTTTTAATTAAATAGCACTTATCCGAAAAGAAGAAAGGGATGTGTTTATATGTTGGGAATTTAGTCCCACATCGGCTTGGAGAGGTGGGTTGTTGCATTTAAATAGGATTTGTAAATTGTAGAGAAGATAAAGGCTTCTCCAGAAGTGGAGAGAGAGAGAGAGAGAGAGAGAGAAATAAAAGAATAAACAATTCATGAACAGTGTTGCGCATTTGTTTTCTGAGCAAAAATTGCAGAAATGAAAATGGACAAAAAGCACATATTTGTGCAATACTGTGGCGACAGTACTACGCAAATATATATATATATATATATCAACTACACCCAACCAAAGCACTGCTACAATGCTCCCCCAAGGAATTTTTTTTTGCAACATCTTTACATGCATCCAAACCACCCCTTATCGTTATGTTAAAATGTTAATTTCATAGAATGTGGTAATTTGATATTCTTCTAAAGTTATTATGATTTTTTTGAATTTGTTACTTTTTAAAAAGAATATTTATTAAAATATATTATATATTTTCTATTCAGCATAACCAAAAACACACCCATATCCTATCTTCCTGAAAAGTCGCATATCCCCACCCCCATAGCATGTCATACTCAAGTTCATGTACATGAATCTGTGCTACATAACTAAAGAGGTTCTCAAATAAAGTTCAATGTTAAATGCAACATGCAAAATTATGAGATTTAGCTCGGTATACTGCATATACTGCGTTGCGTATACGGTGAATATCTGCAGCATATGTGTTTTGCATATGTTCTATAAATAATCCCAGGAAAATCCAAGAAATTTTAAGAAAATCAGCAAAAAAATATAAAATAGGGAAGGTTACCAAAAAATAATTTAAAAAAACTACAAATTATATATTTACTAATTACGAAAAAAATATATGCCAAAAAACTACTGTGTATTGACACATTGAAGCACAACAAGGTTACATACAAAATCTAAAATCATGTTGATACGCTATTAAATGGTATGCTTGCTATCCATATAAAGACTTGCTAACAATAAACAAACTCACAAAGCAATAGTATCAATAGCATAATCTCATTTTATAATAAAAAAGTACAGATTAAATTGAAATATACAAAATGAAGATAGCATTCTATTAGGATATTCCTTAACCATTATATCGACGAACTCAAATTAAGCAACCGTGTATTGAATATGCGAATGCAGCATGGTTTGTGCTGCTTTTTAAGGGCTATGCAAGAAAATTTCCACATAACTGCACTGCACAGAACATATTCCGTGCATATGAGCTGCATCTTTTTGTGGCTTAGAATGCTAAAGTTGTAGATTTTTTTCATACTAGATTCAAACATGGATCCCTGAGGATCCGATAACCCGATAGATAATCCAAAATATATATATTATTATATGAATAATTTAATTATACATTCCTAAATGTATACAGAGAGTAATACTTAGATATTCTATTATTTTTTTCCAAAAACAGTAAAAACAAATTGTTGTAAGCATACATCCAAAGAAACTTATCATACTTGTATTATCAAAAGCATACTATAGCATAAGATATGTATATGGTACGGAAATATCTTATCTATAATAAGGCACATTTGTTGTTCTGTGTGGTTCAATTGTACATTATGCTAATGGTATAGATGCGTAGTGACTTTTTTGCTCTTTTCCGAAAGGATCCTTTCTAATTTCACCTCACGCATGTTCCTATTATGATCACTAAAAAACATATTCTATTATAGTAAGCTTTTGGTTTTAGAGTAAAATAAGGATCATTTTCTGTTAATGTTTATTCAGTTCTCAACTTCCAATGAACAAGTAATACACTAATACTATTACCTTTTTTGTTTTCATCATTTAATTGTCTGGTAAATTATTACTCAGACATAAATAAAAGTACCTAGCTAAGTTTGATCTTTTTCCGAATTATTAATAGTATGCCCGGGTAGAATATGTGTACCTTTCCTTTATCAGCATACTACGAATTATTAAAGAAAAATGATAAGGGTGAACTAGAAAAAATTTATATCAAGAAAACTATGTGACAAAGAGCAAAAATAAAAATAATTGAGTAAAAATAATACAAAAATCATAGACAAAGGAAGTAAGAACATTACTAGTTGAGAAAGGAGCCTCATACTCATAGCAAGTGGCTCGCTCAAATAGAGTAATTGTAAAATAAGTGATTATTTGGTGGGGAACCGCATATCCGATCGGCACTGTTCACATTGATTTTTATGACAGTCTTCATGCCAATAAAATATCAAGTGGTCAAGAAAACTTTAATCGATATTTTAAGTCACCGAAAAAGGAATGGTATTTCAATAAAACAACAAATTGGAATTGTCTGATGCATGGGTAAGAAGCCTCCAAAAGATATGGGTTTTTGTACACATGCATCTTATCACATAAGAAACATGAAGGAAGGCCCAGATCGTCCTTATAGGGTACCACTGTGTAAGTACAACTATTCTATACTAGGGAATTTTCCACATGTAAGCATAAGACTCCTTACTAGTTTATTAACAATCAGAAGCATATACTTAAAAGAAGAAAATAGATCTTTATCCACTTTAGCAGAGGTGCCATAAAATTTGATAAGTTTAACGATAACATTATAGGAGGCAATTTGTAATAATATCAATTTGTAATAATATAGAAGAAATCAATGCATTACATTCATAACATTGGATTGCAGCAAAATACAGAGAAAGGTTGCCTAAGACAAAAGCATGAGTACTCAAAAAAAGCATATAACTAGATGCCAAGTAAGAATTAAGCAAAACTCAAACAATAGCAACTAGGATAAAAACTTATCAAAGAAAACTCAAAAATTGGGAAAGAATTTGAAACAAGACCTTGGTGGCGTCTGTGGCTTTCTCCATGCCCTTTCTGTCGGATCCTCTTTCACCCCATCCGCCTTCCTTCCCAACAATGACTCGCCTTCCTTATGAACCTTGACAGTCTCGAACTTCTCATCAATCTCTTTGCAATCCACCCCCTTCTCCTTCAACACCTCCTCCCTTGGTTTCGCCTCCCCAAACGGATTCCCCCCTTTACCATTACTCTTCACCACCTCCCTGTCCTTCTTCTCCTCCTGCGCGTTATTCCCATTAACAACAGGTAGCGACCTCGGCTGCAACACTAGCCTCGGCCTCCCGCTCCCACCATTATCCTCCCTCTTCTTCCCCCAACTATCTGAATCCACTCCACTCCCACCATTCTCCTCCCTTTTCTTCCCCCAACCATCAGAATCCCCTCCCCTCCCACCGCTCTCGTCCCTTTTCTTCCCCCAGGTATCCGAATCCACTCCACTCCAATTTGACCCCTCCTTATTAAACAAGTCATAGCTCCTCCTTTCTCTCCTCCCCTCACTCGGCATAGGCGCAATGCTCTTCTTCCCAGAGACCCAATTATCAGATTCATCCGCCTTAGACTGAGAAGAAGAAGAACCAAAGGAACCTCCTCCTCTGTCCCTCCTGTCATAACTAGCCCCCACCGACTTCTTGGTGGCCCCCCAATCGTCCACCTCATCAGCACGGGACGGGCCAGAGTCCAAAACCCTAGGCTCCCTCCTCTCCCTCCTAGAATCATCCCGAGGACCACGGCCGCCTTCAGAAGAGTTGTACGAGTTGTACCTGAAGCCGCCGCCCCCGAGGCGAGAGCGGTCGAGCTCCTCGGCGGTTCGCTCCCTGGGGCCGGTGGGGAGGACGAGGGAAGAATCATCCTGGAATTTGGTGTTGGTGAACTCGGCTAGTGATAGGGTTGTTTGCTTCTTCGGCTTGTTCCTTTTCGGGATTTTGGTGGTGGCGGCGGCGGATAGGGAAGGGAAGTCGGCGGAGTTGCCGGAGTCGGTGGAGGAGGCGTATCCGCCTTTTTCGTTATCCTGTTCTTCGGATTCGACAGCCCAAGCGCCGGGCTTCGACCAGGCTGAAGATACGGCCGCCATGGCTGTACTTCTTTCTTTCTCTTTGCTTTCCTGAAAGGATTGGTGACTGGAGAAGGATTTTTTTGCGGTACTAGGCTACTTTGTGAAACTTTTTATTGGGAATAGCGATTTTAGCACTTATGGCTAGCAAGTGCCACGTCAGCAGCGGCGACTTCTTCATAGCGACCAACACATCGGAATTCCACACTTGGCAGATTTGTATAATTGCAAACCACTTGGTATAACTGAGGCCGCTATTGTCAATAGCAGCCTCATCTAACTAAGGTCGCTATTCCTAATAGCGACCTCAGGTGGGCCTAAAAGCGATTGGGTCAACCTATAGTCGTTATTGGGAATAGCGACCTTAGGTATACAAGGTTGCTATTGACAATAGCGACCTCAGTTACTACAAGTGGTTTGCAATTATACAAATCTGCCAAGTGTGGGAGTCCAATGTGTTGGTCGCTATGAAGATGCCGCTATTCCCAATAGCGGCCGCTGCTGACGGGACACTTGCTAGCCAAAATTGCTAATAGTTTGGGATGTGGCCTAAAATCGCAAAAAAGTTTCAAAAAGTAGCCTAGCACTGCAAAAAATTCCTGGAGAAGGGGGTGCTGAGGGTTGGGTTTTTAGAATTTTTTCCCAAAATGACCCTCTTTTTGAAAGTTTTTCCTAAGCTGCCCTACTTTTTTTTTATTCCCTAAACGCCCCACCCGCTTTTCGAAAAAGCAAGTCTGGGATAAATCCCCTCGCTTTTTCAAAAAGCGAGTCTTAGGTTGCAGATTGTCAACCTCTCAAGACTCGTTTTCTGAAAAAGCGAGGGGATTTATCCCACACTCGCTTTTTCAAAAAGCGAGTCTGGACTTTTTTGCCCAGCAACACTCGCTTTCTCAAAAAGCGAGGGGATTTATCCCAAACTCGCTTTTTGAAAAAGCGAGTGTCGATTTGGGGATTAATGACCCCCACGCCCGATATTAGATCTCATATTCTCTTTACTTCTCTATCTTCCTCCTCCTCTTCTAACCCCGAAACCCTAACCCATCTCTCATCTCAGATTCATCAAAGTACCACCGAAATTTGTGGATTAACCAATAAAATTGCTTTGAAAACCTTAAACCCATCTTCCGAGACATCAAAATTTTGGATTTTTGATATACTTGAAGAAGAAAGTAACTTCAACTATTTGACCCAAATATCTACGGCAAATTTCTTTTCAAATAATCTTGTGAAAGTATGATGTTTATTGCTCTATTATTTTGTTAATTTCCATAGGTTTTGTTTATGGGTAGATAATAACTCGTATTTTGGTATAAATTAACGTAAGTATGGATTTGGA
Source organism: Hemerocallis citrina (assembly GCA_017893485.1). Lineage (NCBI taxonomy): Eukaryota > Viridiplantae > Streptophyta > Magnoliopsida > Asparagales > Asphodelaceae > Hemerocallis > Hemerocallis citrina. The sequence goes on along the minus strand of CM030358.1, from coordinate 345,167,115 downwards.
GATTCCTATTTGGTTATACTTTGGTGGTGAAATAATTCGTGATCCAAAAATTGGTTGTTGTTATAGTGTGTTGGATCCGGAAATAGTTTGGGTACCTCGTACCATTACATTTGTAGAAGTAGTTGAGAAAATTTATGAAGTTACTAATTGGGATAGGAATCAATGGAATGTGAAAATTTTAGCTCGATACGCAGCAGGTAGAGGAGATGGTCAGTATTTTATGACAGTGCCCGTATCTACTGATAATGCTATGAAGTCAATAATTGCTAGGATATTTGATCCCAATTGTTCTTGGTCTGCATCAGAGTTATATATTCAGCAAATTCAAATTTTGAATGCTCAGCCACATGATATTCCTAGTTCAAGCTTCATAGGGTGGTACCTACATAGCAGATGAGGTTTAACCCCGCTCAATCTTCACAACCAAATCCACCGTCCTCACAAGAAAACACCTTCACAAACACAACAAACCCGGATTTTACATATGTTGAGTTGTCACGCCAACCTAGTCCGGTTCCTGACTATGTTCCAAATGATAGTGTATTTGAACACTTTCAAAATGCAGTCATTAACAACAGCTTATTAGACAATGATGAAGAAGAGGAAGAAACAGACGATGAAGTTGATGATAGTGTAGAAAATGATGACGGAGACGAAGATGATGATGTAGCAAATGTAAATCCTACGAACAACAGTTCTAATGAAGTCAGAGCTACTGATAGCTATGTCAATGTTGACGCTCATATTACCGAGGAGATGACACAAGGTGCTAGAGTACACCATGTTTCACAAGAGTCGTCTGGTTCATCCAATGTAGACGAATTGTACATTGGACAGGAGTTTGTAAGTAAAGAGTCGATTCAACAGGCTGTGAAGTTGTATTCTATCAAAAAACATCGTGAATTCCTCACCTTGAAATCTACACCATCACTGTAAACTGTTAAATGCAAAATGGCACCTAGAAAACGTACCATTGAGGAGATCGTGCAAGGTCCCCCAGGAGTAAGTGATGGTGGCTGCCCTTGGAGATTACGAGCAATTATTCCAAAAGGCGGAACGAATTTTGTGGTGAAGAAGATAGTTGGGCCTCACACTTGTACGAATCCCACGTTGAATCAGGACCACCGTAAAATTGATTCCAACCTTGTTTGTAATTTGATTGTGGGTTGATAGATATGAAGAATGAGATTACAAAGTTTAATTTTGAAAAATTGTTTGTATCCATTTCTTACGTAAGAGTGTGCTTGTTGCGTGATGAGTATTGTAAGCAAATATGAAGATTTCATTTTCCTAGCCTACACTCACTTTTCCGAAAAGCGAGTTTAGTAAATATCTCCTCGCTTTCTCAGAAAGCGAGTCTTCAGCCTGTTTGTTTTTACCAGCAGGCCTAAGACTCGCTTTCCAAGTCTGGTACAAAATAACTCGATGTTTCAAAAAGCGTTTCGGGAGTTCAGTGTTATCCAGAGATCAAGTCTTTCTCTGGTTTTCACCTAGCCTACACAGTCGCTTTCCGAGAAAGCGTGGAAGTATTAACTAGGCTCACTTTCTCAGAAAGCGAGTCTTGAGTCTGCTTGTAAAAAAATATACAAGCTCAAGACTCGCTTTCTGAAAAAGAGAGTTTAGAAAAAATAACCTCGCTTTTTCAAAAAGCGACTGTTGAGTGGTATGTTTTCCAGAGAAACAATCACCCCTGGACTCAAGACTCGCTTTCTGAAAAAGTGAGTTAAGTGAAAACAACCTCGCTTTTTTGAAAAACGACTGTTGAGTGGTGTGTTTTCCAGAGAATACCTCACCCCTGGAAGACGAAAAGCACAACACTCACTTTTTGAAAAAGCAAGGTGTTTACACCTAGACTCGCTTTTTCAAAAGGCAAGTATTGGGTCTGTACACACAAAACACCACTAGATTATCTGTAGGTGGGACATAAATCCTACACATTTCAACAACATCAGCTTTAACCCAACTCTCACATCAATTTCAACTTCACCAACCTTTCAAGTGAACCCATTTCAACAACAACAGCTTGAACCCAACTCTCACATCAATTTCAACTTCACCAACATTTTAACTGAACCCATTTCAACAACAATTTCATACGAACAAATCCACCACATCTTAACTGAACCCAACTCACACAAAACCACAAAATTAAAACATCACACACCCCATACCAAAATTTCATACTTCATATATTCTATATTTCATATCGTGAGTACATGATTGATACAAACAATAAATAACATTAACACATTAATAATACAAACATTTCAACAAAATACAAAGAAGCTTCACGGATCAGGGGTGAAGAATGTGGGAGGTCTCCGTTGCCGTTTACCTCGTGGTGATGGAGTGGCCTGTGTCAAACCGGACATAATTATCGGATCCTCTTCCTCTTGTTGTTCTGCCCCCTCAACTTGAATCTCAGCCTCTTAAACTTCATCCTCTTCTTTTTGCTCGTTTCTAGGACGACGTGGTGGTTTGTGGGCGACTTTCTTCATACGTGGAGTACGTGCACTGGTTCGATGAGCGGGAGTGTTTAGAATAGCATCCAAGGTCGCCCCCTCTCCAACAGCATCAGCTTGTGCACGACAAGACGTCAACATTTCGCGTGCGAAGTCCTTAACCGCATCGGCGACATTGCTACTCAACACAGCAGCACATTTTTTGCTCATACTCCAAGTCTGGCTCATCTACAAAACATAATAAGTTGAAATATTAATTGCAGTAAATGTATATATAAACCAAAATACTATAATAACTTTGATGAACACAACAGTACTTAAAAACTTACAATCGTATGAATAGTCGATGCCTTCGGTTGAAACATAGGCAAGTTTATTGAATGTAGATCTACTGGTTCGGCTGCCGGTCGACGTATCGGGACCACCACACCTGCAAGAGTTTGTCCTGTCGAAGATATATATCGCCTTGTCATCCTCCCATACCAGCCCATATAATTCTCATGTACAGTTCGATCAAATGGAGGAATGTTCTCAATGATTTCCTCGAATCGGCGTAGATTCCATCTCTCCACATATGTCGAGAAGCTGGCGGCCCAATTATGTCCTGATTGACGACCCATTCCAGTGATTGCATGCATGTTCGCATTAAATAGTTCGGCAACAGGAATCATCTGCTGTAGACCAAACTGTCGAGGCACTTGATTGACATAATAGAAATCAACTGTGCTGAAGTTTATCAATGGTGCTTTCGTCAGCCACAGATCACGCCTATACAAGGAAATAGGTGGCAGTCGAGCAAGACGCGCCTCCGTGTAGGGCATCTACACTACGCAATTATCTACCAACCTGTCCAACTCATCACGGAAGTAGGTCAGGCACCTGTTGGGGTTGGCAATCCACGTAAGATTACCGGACCAGTACACACCAAGAGGAGGTAACATGTGTTGGTCCTCGGGGAGATGGATCCAGTGGGGTGATTGCTTCCGCACTATAGGACGACCCACGTGAATACGCTCCCATCTCCACACTTGAAGCAATATCATCGGTCCATTCATCTGCACGGAACCGAGACTGCACAAGCACAAACTCCTGTAGAGGAATGCTAAGGCGGCACTACCCCAACCGTACTGACTAACTCGTCCTAGATCTGCAATCAGTGGGAGGTACATCAAGGAGATAGAGTGTTCGCTAGAATTTGGGAACAACACCCCTCCAAACAGTGTCAGAATGTAGGCCCTGCAGTAGCAACGGACCTCCTTATCAGTGGAATCATCTCTCAATCGGTTCTTGAATCTATCCTTTAACCACTTCAACCGAATTTGTTTTCCATTCACTGCTTCGGCTTCCACTTCGACACCGTGATATTATTCCACTAAATATATCGGGTCGAAGTCCATTGAGCCTGTCATTGCCTGACTATCTACTGGAAGGCCGGTGAGTACTGAAATGTCCTGCAACGACACTGTCATCTCCCCAACTGTAAGGTGGAAGCTGTGTGTTTCAGGGTGCCATCTCTCAAGCAGTGCTGTAAGAAGAGGCCGATCGCACTTGATGGAGCTCATCATTGCAATACCGTACAGTCTATAATCCTTTAAGATCTGGTGAATCCGTGGGTACATAAGTAGTGGATGACCCCCACGGAATGTACATTCCTTCGAATCGCCTTCCCACACATCTTTCGAAAGATGCTGCGGCTGAAGAGTAAGAAGTGTGGGATTGAGGGGACCTGGACCTCCAAGGGGAATGTAAGATGAAGAAGGGGCCGGAGAAGAAGTACCTGCCACATTTGGATTACTTGGGACCTGTAAAACAACAACAACATTTACATCAACAGAGAAATATAACATTTAATTGTATGATAATGAAACAAATCGAATCTAGAAAATTATAAGCTTACATTAGTACGTATGGTACCACCACGACGACCACCACGTCCACCGCGAGGAGGTGGGCCGAAAGATGTACGTGGTCCATCGCCACGAATAGGTCTACTACTAGATCCTACCTTCACATTTTCCATCGTCCGTGCCATTTTTAAAAAATAGAGTATCCTACAACTAAAAGCAATCGTAATTAACATTACCAAAATATATAACCAACAAATATAGAACACATACGAACATACAATCATTATTAATTATATCCAAATTTTACCCACAAATTCTACAATTATTCACTTTTTAAAACTAATACACCTCCACCTCCAACGACACTATCCAAATTTGACACCCAAATTACCCCCACATTTTAACCCATTTTTTCCACAATATTAACACTATCCATATTGTACCTCCAATAATATTGAGCAATTTCTAACTAAATAATTCTAAATATATATACAACATTATAAAATATAGAGTTTGAGAAATATACCACAATCTTTAGGCAAGATGCGAACCACTACACCTCCACTAAAATGCTCACCCCCAAATTTGAACAACAACACGGCAATCCACCCCCAAAATTGCGGCATCCCCCAATAACGAAGTGGCCAATTGAACGGAGATGAGATAGTGAAGTATTTCGGAGTGAATCGACGAAATTTGATGGGTTAATCGCTTGGATCAGAGGGGGAAGAGGTTGGGTTAGGGCTTCGTGACGAAAGGGGAGAAGGAAATGAGAGAAAGTGAGATCTGTTTGCGAGGGGGTGAGGTTTAAGACCCAAACGACACTCACTTTTTGAAAGCGAGTGTGGGATAAATCCCCTCGCTTTTTCAAAAAGCGAGTCTTGAGAGGTTGAATATCTGCAACCTAAGACTCGCTTTTTGAAAAAGTGAGGGGATTAATCCCAGACTCACTTTTTCAAAAAAAGCGAGTGGGCGTTTAGGGAATAAAAAAAAGTAGGGCAATTTGGGAAAAAATTTCAAAAAGAGGGTCATTTTGGGAAAAAATTCGGGTTTTTATTCCTCGTAGGGTAAGGATAAGGTTCTGATTCGGTCTGGTTTTCAATTTTAAAATTTTCCATTTTTCCTTGTGCAGGAAGGCATTATTAGAGCATCAGCACCAATACACTAACTATTTAGTATTTACTAGTATAATGTACGTGCGATGCACGTTTAAAAACAGTCAAGTCATCAAATTAAATGAATATTGTTGCCGCTAAATCTGGTGTGGGGGCAAACAGATAGTATTTGTGGATTCTTAGGAAAACTGAATAGCAACCCTGTTACCTGTTCCGCCGGAGTTTGACGTTGTCTCCCGCCGTACACCTGCAAAAAGTGCGAGACACCGGGGTTGTTCCCGGCGACGCACCCTCCGATGCTCAAGTCAGTAATCAGAAATGATTATGTAAGAGCGCAAAAACTGGCCAAAGATTGATTACCTCTTAATGGAGATGGATGGGGGGTATTTATAGGCGCCGCTGGGATCAGATTAGGAATGTAATCCCCTTGTGGTTAGATAAGGAATGTAATCCCTAATCCACAGTGAAAGGATAGATATGAATCAGGGCCGTTGATTAAGATTTAATCAGAAACCCTAATTCTATCCCTTCTGGACCGGGCTCGCTGCGGGTTGAAACCCGCACCCAGTTGAGGCAGATCCGTTCACGGGTTAGTGGGTCTTTGAGGAGGAGAACCAGTACCCGCTTCAGACCCATTAGTAGGTGAAATTACCGTTTTACCCCGGGGCTTCAAGATTCGTGCCTGATTTGGACGGTTTCGATCTAACCCTATTTTTAGCCATATTACGAGCCCCCCCACTCCCGAAGACTGAGTTTGATCAGCCTTTGGGGAGTAGTTTTATTGTTTTAATGGCTAGTGGAGTTTGTATCGGAGTCCAAATGGAAGGTTTTGAATCTTTGAAGGAGGTAGTACGGTGATTTTTCAAGTTGGTTGCGCTCTGAGTTCTTCTGGTCATGTGATGCTTTCGCAGGAATATTCGTTTAACTTTGCGAAGTGTCGATTCGTCGTTCGGGGGTCTTAATAGATTGTCCTTGGCAATAATTACTTGCTTGGGGAATATAACATGTTTCCCCAACTTCATAATTATCTTCCAGGAGTTTTCCTTAACTTTCCCGAATTTTTAATTGTTTTTTCGCAATTTTTTGGCGAATGGCTCGGTTGTTTTCCTTCGTTGTGTGGCCTACATGCTTGTTTCACACCGCCGACCCCTTCGAGCGCTCGCTGCCAAGGAGGCCGAAGTCCATGGGTGGTTCGGCGCCTTCTGCCGAAGGGCAGAGGCACCTCGACCAGGTTGTGAGTGCGGAGAAGGAGTTCGGCGAGGTCCGAGGTAGCCTTTTCCATGTAACATGATCAGTGTCAAGAACGCTCAGCAGCTGGTGCCGAGGTCCAACTTTCCATGTAACATGGTCGGTGTCAAGAACGCTCGGCAGCTGGTGCCGAGGTCCAACTTTCCATGTAACATGGCCGGTGTCTAGAACGCTCGACAGCTGGTGCCGAGGTCCAACTTTCCATGTAACATGGTCGGTGTCACGAACGCTCGACAGCTGGTGCCGAGGTCCAACATTCCATGTAACATGGTCGGTGTCAAGAATGCTCGGCAGCTGGTGCCGAGGTCCAACTTTCCATGTAACATGGTCGGTGTCAAGAACGCTCGGCAGCTGGTGCCGAGGTCCAACTTTCCATGTAACATGGTCGGTGTCACGAATGCTCGGCAGCTGGTGCCGAGGTCCAACTTTCCATGTAACATGGTCGGTGTCAAGAACGCTCGGCAGCTGGTACCGAGGTCCAACTTTCCATGTAACATGGTCGGTGTCAAGAACGCTTGGCAGCTGGTGCCGAGGTCTAACTTTCCATGTAACATGGTCGATGTCACGAACGCTCGGCAGCTAGTGCCGAGGCCCAACTTTCTATGTAACATGGTCGGTGTCAAGAACGCTCGGCAGCTGGTGCCGAGGTCCAACTTTCCATGTAACATGGTCGGTGTCAAGAACGCTCGGCAGCTGGTGCCGAGGTCCAACTTTCCATGTAACATGATCGGTGTCAAGAACGCTCGGCAGCTAGTGCCGAGGTCCAACTTTCCATGTAACATGGTTGGTGTCAAGAACGCTCGGCAGCTGGTGCCGAGGTCCAACTTTCCATGTAACATGGTCGGTGTCCACAACGCTCGGCAGCTGGTGCCGAAGTCTAAGACTTGTCGTTTTTGGCTGAGCACGCCCTACGGAGTTGGTGGCTTCTGCGCTCCTGGCTGATATGGCAGCCATTAAATGTGATGGCTTCTGAACTTCTGACAGCTCTGACGGATGAGACGCTCATTTAATGCAGTGACCTCTGAGCTTCTGTCAGATGAAACAGTAATTAATGCGATGTACGGCTTGGCGTGGCAAACAAGGCGACGGTTTAGATTGTTTTTTGTCGTTTTGCGTAAATGGGCTGGCAGTTTGGGCCCATTAACCTCGTTTCGCGCGCCTCGCTCTATAAAACCTCACCCCCTCTCATTTTCGTTGTGCAATCTAGATGATCTAAATAAATAGATAAACTAGACACAAATTAAAACCTCGCAAGTGTACGAATCGTTTATAGAAGCGTAGTGACAAGCAAGGGTCGATCCCACAGAGATTGTAGTACTTAACTCACTAATCAATAAAACAAAGAAAAAAATATGCAAATCATAAAGTTTTGTTCTAAAAGTTTATTTGAAAAGAAATGAAAAGATTAAAATCTAAATAAAGTAGAATCACAAATTGAGTCACAAATATCTATTAAAGTAGTTGGGCTTGATTTCCACCTATAGTCATGAATGTTGTTTCACCTTCTACACTACTCTAATTGCTCATGTTTGTTCCTTTAAGGGCATGGTATCTACTCCTTAAAGTTAATGTTTCCCTAGACAAGAATTAGGCATGGTATCTACTCTCGTTTGTTTCTCTCCTTAAGTATTTAGCATGGTATCTACTAAGTTGCACTTAAAGAAAACATAGGAACAATGGAAACGAACAAACACTCGAAGTTCTAGAAATTGGTATCAGATCTAGATCCTTCAAGTTGATTAAACCAAGAACCCCTAAAGATTCCTGTGTTACAAGCTATGAGCACGAGATACGGGTCGTCTCTATGCTCATATAACAGATTCAGACTTATAATACGCAAACTTGATATTCTCAGGTTGTGCATGGCAGTCGACTTGCTATCACTCTCAGTCGACTGCTCTTAGAACTTCTAAACAAGTTTGATTCCTATTATAAATCTATACCAATTCAATCAGGTTTAATCAATAAGTAATAGAGTAGCATTCAGAAGAATATAACATTACATGACTACGGTTTCAATCTACCCAACTATGAAATTAGTTGCACATAACACAACCTTTATTGATTAATAAAATAGAATTCATACTCTACAATAAAAATAAAAGTAAAAGGAAGAACAGAAGAACACTGATTTGTATGATGTTGAAATTGAGCCCAATCAACAGTCGACTTGTTCTCCTCCTTCTTTGATGCTGGTATCTTGATGCTTGCTAGTCGATGGATCTTTCTCATGGTAGATGATTCTCTCTTCTTTTTATAGTTTCTCTTGTCCTTGTCTGTAGATATCAAGTTCCTGATTTCTTATCTCTTCACGCATAGGACTGAGTCCATCTTCTTACTTGCAAATCCCGGTTCTTTAACTTTGATTGTTGGTGAGTTGTTATTTGCAGATAACCTGGGTTTGGATAACTTCCATTTGATTCGGAATTGGTTGAGGATGGATCTTAAACTATCTTTATCTTTTAACTCCGCTGAATACCAGTCGACTGGTTTTGGAATCAGTCGACTGTGTCGAGACATCTGTAGATTCACAATCACTCCGTCAAGTCGACTGTCTTTGGAGTAAGTCGACTGTACTGCGTAGCTTCGGGATTTCATACTCCTCTGTTCAGTCGACTGTCTTTGAGGACCAGTCGACTTGTGTCCTGCAGCTCCCTGTGTATCATCCTCTCAGTCTGTATTAGTCTTGAATCTGCTTCGTTTAGCTGTTTTTAGGCTGTTTCCTATGAAAAGAGAAAAGAAGAGTAAAATACCACATATAGAGCATTTAAATGTCCAATTGCATTAAGATTATTGCTCCTAAATGTGAATATTATTGGGTTCATCAAATACCCCCAAACTTAGCTTTTGCATGTCCTCAAGCAAACTAAAACTACAATCATCACTTGAACATCTTGACCCTTTCAACATTTACCTCAGAGAACTCACTACTTTTGGTGTCAAATTTAGAACAAGCATTAAGATAGGTCTAAAAAGTTTTAATTCAAATGTCAATCACTTATTCACAAGAATACTCAACTTGAATATCAAAAAGTAGAGTGGCCAATGCCTCTGCAACATAATCATGATTAAGTTTAGCAAGCTCAACTATATTTCAACTCCAAAATCTCACCATGGCATACACTCCCAAAGAAATATAGCTCTCATTGACATGGGACATTCAAATTAGATCTCGTGACAATTTTCATTACTTGGATGAAACCATATGCTTGATCTTGCTACTACATCTTCACACCATTGATTTGCACACTACTTGGATCAAAAGGTCTTATATAGGTTGTAATGGGGCCTTGGGTGAGGGTTTAAACAATGAAGGGAAAAAGGAATACAAAATTTCTAAAGAATTAGTAGAGCAACTTGCATTGTTCTAAGAGATTTTTTTTTTTTTTTTTTTAAAAAGAAATTATGAATGGCCACCTATTACAGGCCTATACTTTATTACTACCAACACCTTTCACCCATCTACAACTCAACAATTTATAACTTTTCATTCCCCCTTTTTTTTTTCCTTTGACAAATCCTCCAACTTTATATTTTCTTCCCCTTCACCTTGAAATACCACATCTCTTTTACAATTCTTGTTCTACTAACTCAATAGATATAGGTAAGGTAACCTATTCATCTAGGCATGGTTAAGGATGATGTGTTTTACAAATAAAAAGGCTTTTATAGGCTTCAAAAGGGGCAACTAGTGAATAATTGATGTTGGGTAGGCTATTTGTCCTTGGTGATAAAATCTTAGGTGCCTTAATCATTTCCAAGTTTTTATGCAAAAACCAAAAATAAGTTTCGAAAAGTAGCAAAAACAAGTTCTAGTTCACCTCAAGAATGCAGTCAACTGAAATATTCAAGTGTATGATTCTCTCACAAATAAAATAAATAAGGCTCAAAACTCACAATATTAAGTTTACCCACAGTTGAACTTGCTATTCTCTTTCAAGATTCGTCGAATTGACATGACCATATGAATAAAAGTTTCAAGTATGATCCATATGAAAAGTTATTAACATTTTTAAGGATAAAGACCACAATTAATATTTGTTCTCCACTCTCTACCTGTAGTAATTGAGCTCAAATCATTCAATGTTGGAATGGTTAAAATCAAAAGACTCCAAATGTAAATAACTACCCCCAAACTTAGATGGAACATTGTCCTCAATGTTCGCACAAAAACTTAAAATAGGCATGTGTTACCACCCAGTTTGAAGGAAAGAAAATAAAGTAAAGAAATAAAGAAATGATTAAAGAAATAAATAAATAAATAGAGAGTGTAAGTACTCCCCTGAAAAATTGGGTTGCCTCCCAATAAGCGCTGCGTTTCTTGTCTTTATCTAGACTTGATGAGTTTATGCAATGTATTGAATGGCTCGCGGCTCAAAACTCATCTTATTATAAGGTTTCCCGCTATGCCCATTCACCTTTGAACGTTTGATTTTTCTCCAATGTTCCATGTGGGGAAACCTTTGTAACAATATATGGACCGTACCATCTTGACATAAGCCTATCTGCAATGGTCCACCTTAATGCACCCTTGTGTTCTTGTAAGACTCCCTGCAGCTTCTCTTCTTCCTGCATCCTTAAGTTTGCAGCAACTGTCACAGGTAATGTCTGGTTTTCCCCCAAATATTCATACTTCAAGTGTTCATGTAGTGGCTTCAGCTCCACATCTGGTGTCCTGGTAAAAGAAGAAACAAAAGTATTATTAGACACAAGATTTTCAAACACATGTGCAAACTTACCTGCATATGATTTTTCATTTCCAAGGGTATGTATTTTCTCTGCAATCCTCCAATTATCATATTCCTGTTCAACTTGAGATAGTATTAGAGGGTGTGTAATTGTTGCTTGTAATGGATCAACACCATGTTCCTGAAATGTTTGGTCACAAATTTCCTGAACCACATCAACATTATAACATTCATGATCATCGTGTGGTAATTTTGGTGCATCAAACATTCTAAACTCAATCTTGTCCTCTAGGGTTGTCACCGATTGGAGCTGTTCTTGTTCTCTAGGATTTGGTATGGTTTGTGATGGGAGTTCTCCTGACTTTCTTTCACTTAACTCCTTAGTAATTTGACCAATTTGATTCTCCAAATTCTGAATGGCCTGCCCTTGTTGGTTGCTTGTTCGCTGTTGCTGTTGGAGTAATTGAAGCACGGTGGATTCGAAATCCAACTTCTTCTGTTCTTGTAATGGCCGATCAAACCCATTCCCACTCTGGAATTGCTGCGTATGCCCTTGTGCGAATTGATTGCCTTGATGGTTTTGACTATTGCTCCATGAGAAATTTGGATGGTTTTGCCACCCTAGGTTATACGTGTTTGACAAAGGGTTGTTCTGGGGCGGGTACATTCCTTGTCTTACGTAGTTTGCGTGCTCCTGATCTGCGAAAGAAGACATGGGACATGTATTAGTTGTATGATCAGAATGAGAACAAATTGCACAAATTTCTTTTGGTTGGTTTTTTATGCCACCCAACATTGAAATCACATTAACAAGCATATCAATCTTTTTGTTCATGGTTTCCATTTCTAGTTGCATGTTATTATTATTAGAAATTTTGTAAACTCCCTGTTTTTTCGAAAGACATCTTCCCCTTGTTGAGAATTGCTGTGAGTTCTCGCTGAGCTCTTCAAATAGTTCGATGGCCTCCTCACCACTTTTCCTCATCAAGATTCCGTTGCAAGCTGAATCCACAATTGCTTTGTTAGTGTCATTTAAACCCTCATAAAATGCTTGTACCTGATCATCCTTAGGTATGTTGTGCGTAGGACACTTGAGAAGCTTGTTCTTGAAGTCCTTCCATGCCTCGAAGAATAAATTGCCATCTTTTTGTTGGAAGAGTAGAATTTCCCTTTTTAGTTATTTGGTTTTCTGGGCTGGAAAGAATTCTTTCAAGAACTTTGTTGCCAGTTGCTCCCATGATTGAATTGATCCTGGTTTCAAAGAATTATACCACAATTTAGCATTAAGTTTTAATGAAAATGGAAACAAAATTAACCTGATTTGTGTTCTGCAAAGATCAAAGAAATCTTGCAGATGGAGATGCGGATCCTCGTCTATTCTGCCACTGAAGTGGGGAATCATGCTGAGTAATTGAGGTGATAGATGCATATTCCCTGTGACATTAGGTTGAAAAGCTATGCAAGAAGGTTGCTCAATATTCTTCGGAGTGAATTTGTCTTGCATTAGTACTCGATTTGGTACTTTCTCCCCCATTGTTGCTTTTGGAGAAATCCTCTGTACAGTCGACTGATCCTTGGAGACAGTCGACTTATCTGAATCTGCAGAATGTAACCTAAAAGAAAATATAAGAAAAGAAGAAAAAAAAATAAAAAGAAAAAGATTTGTATTGATTTTGCAAGTTAAAATACTAAACAATCCCCGGCAGCGGCGCCAAAAACTTGTTGTGCAATCTAGATGATCTAAATAAATAGATAAACTAGACACAAATTAAAACCTCGCAAGTGTACGAATCGTTTATAGAAGCGTTGTGACAAGCAAGGGTCGATCCTACAGAGATTGTAGTACTTAACTCACTAATCAATAAAACAAAGAAAAAAATATGCAAATAATAAAGTTTTGTTCTAAAAGTTTATTTGAGAAGAAATGAAAAGATTAAAATCTAAATAAAGTAGAATCACAAATTGAGTCACAAATATCTATTAAAGTAGTTGGGCTTGATTTCCACCTATAGTCATGAATGTTGTTTCACCTTCTACACTACTCTAATTGCTCATGTTTGTTCCTTTAAGGGCATGGTATCTACTCCTTAAAGTTAATGTTTTCCTAGCCAAGAATTAGGCATGGTATCTACTCTCGTTCGTTTCTCTCCTTAAGTATTTAGCATGGTATCTACTAAGTTGCACTTAAAGAAAATATAGGAACAATGGAAACGAACAAACACTCGAAGTTCTAGAAATTGGTATCAGATCTAGATCCTTCAAGTTGATTAAACCAAGAACCCCTAAAGATTCCTGTGTTACAAGCTATGAGCACGAGATACGGGTCGTCTCTATGCTCATATAACAGATTCAGACTTATAATACGCAAACTTGATATTCTCAGGTTCTGCATGGCAGTCGACTTGCTGTCACTCTCAGTCGACTGCTCTTAGAACTTCTGAACAAGTTTGATTCCTATTATAAATCTATACCAATTCAATCAGGTTTAATCAATAAGTAATAGAGTAGCATTCAGAAGAATATAGCATTACATGACTACGGTTTCAATCTACCCAACTATGAAATTAGTTGCACATAACACAACCTTTATTGATTAATAAAATAGAATTCATACTCTACAATAAAAATAAAAGTAAAAGGAAGAACAGAAGAACACTAATTTGTATGATGTTGAAATTGAGCCCAATCAGCAGTCGACTTGTTCTCCTCCTTCTTTGATGCTGGTATCTTGATGCTTGCTGGTCGATGGATCTTTCTCATGGTAGATGATTCTCTCTTCTTTTTATAGTTTCTCTTGTCCTTGTCTGCAGATATCAAGTTCCTGATTTCTTATCTCTTCACGCATAGGACTGAGTCCATCTTCTTACTTGCAAATCCTGGTTCTTTAACTTTGATTGTTGGTGAGTTGTTATTTACAGATAATCTGGGTTTGGATAACTTCCATTTGATTCGGAATTGGTTGAGGATGGATCTTAAACTATCTTTATCTTTTAACTCCGCTGAATACCAGTCGACTGGTTTTGGAATCAGTCGACTGTGTCGAGACATCTGTAGATTCACAATCACTCCGTCAAGTCGACTGTCTTTGGAGTAAGTCGACTGTACTGCATAGCTTCGGGATTTCATACTCCTCTGTTCAGTCGACTGTCTTTGAGGACCAGTCGACTTGTGTCCTGCAGCTCCCTGTGTATCATCCTCTCAGTCTGTATTAGTCTTGAATCTGCTTCGTTTAGCTGTTTTTAGGCTGTTTCCTATGGAAAAGAGAAAAGAAGAGTAAAATACCACATATAGAGCATTTAAATGTCCAATTGCATTAAGATTATTGCTCCTAAATGTGAATATTATTGGGTTCATCAATTTTTCACTTCTCCTCTCTTTTACTCAGGCTGTTATTTGTGCTAAGCGAGTGCTTCAAGTGATCGTCGTCCGTTTTCCGGAGAAGTTTCCGACAGCATATCTTTAAGGTAATTTATACTTAGTTTCTTTCCAAGTATAAATATGTCTCTTCTCCGAGTCGTCTTCTTCTTGGTCCGAGCCCTCCCTTGAAGTTGCCGAAGCCCACACTCCGAGTCGCCCAGATAAGGGCAAGAAAGTGTTCGGCCGAGACACGATCGTGGAAGATCCGAAGCGCATGGGGGAGTTTAGCAGGTTGCCTGGGCAACTGACGGGACTTCACAGAGTTCGAGAACTTCCGGAGGAACATGCCAAGCGCATTGTTCACGGGAGGGGGAGGACTTTTGACGAGAATGAGGCGAGGGAGACGACTGAGGCGGATAAGACGATGTCGATCCTCTGCGAAGAAGACTTGGCAGTGATCCGGGATGGTTTCCACATTCCGGAGGAGTACGAACTTATGCTGCTGGGCCCCGGGGTTAGGGCCAACTCGCCGCTTCCAGTGACTATATGTTGCTGGCCGGTTGATGCCTTTATCGCCGGGGCTCGGCTACCTCTCCATCCGTTCGCAATCCTCGTTCTAAGGTGGTATGGGGTCAACCCCATCCAACTTATGCCGAACGCATGGAGAGTCATAAACGGTTTCGTGCTTCACTGCCAAGCCGCTGGGATCGAGCCGGAGCTGAGTGTACTTCGGACGGTCTACCGGCTTCATCAAGCGAACCGGTCGGAGTTCCGGTATTACTTGGCTCCGAGGCATGGTGGTAGGCTCGTCATATGCCCCGACTCCATAAAGCACTGGCATGAAAAGTATTTGATAGTGCAGAGTGCGGAGGCCTGGCCTATCCCCTCTAGTTGGGTGGAAGAGGTGCCGAAGAGGGTGAAGGCGCTGCCCAAGCTTCGCCCCGAAGATGAAGAGGCAGTTTGGACACTTCTCGATCGGCCGAAGTATGATTGGCGGGAGCTGACCGAGGATGTCTTGTTCAGGGGAGGGCTCTGCCACGTAGATCCCAGTACGCGGCTTCTCTTACATTTCCGTGCTTTCTTTTTCATACTTAATTTTTTATGACTTGTATTGTGTTAACAAACTTTGTTTTTAATGCAGAGGCGATGGACTACGAGGTGGTGTTGGCTTTGAGGGCTGGTCTTGCTAGCAAGGCGCCGAAGAAGCGAAAGAGGGTGGCCACCAAGTCACCGACCGCGAAGACTCCGAGGGTCACGGAGGTGGTCGAGGAGGTGGAGACCCAGAGAAGCCCGGCCGTTGGCGATGTAGGTGCCTCGGCGTCAACTGAGGGTGGTGACTTCCCCATCGCCGCAGCCCTCAAGATGGCGATGCCCCTGTTGACACTGGTGGCCGAAGAGCTCCTGACCGAGGAGCATAAGAGGATCCATGTTCGGACTGGCAAGTTCGGAAACATGAAGGGTTCCTCGGTAACTCCTTAGTGAGCATGCAAGTGGTCAAGCACCTGGCTACGCCGAAGGATCGGGCTGCCATGGAGGCCGGGCTGGAAGGCGATGACGTCATCGCGATTGCTTGCTCGGCGGTCTCGGTAAGTGTTGAATTTTTTGTCGTCATTGGTTTTTCTTATGTCTAATTTCTCTAACTCTTTTAACACCTCGTCTCCTGTCGCAGATCATCGTCCACTTCGGTCACCTCTTGGAGAGGTTGACAGCTTTGGAGAAGGAGCTGAAGCAGGAGTTTGACCAAGCTCGGAAGGAGAAGGCTCAGATGGGGAACGAGCTCAACAAGCTCAGGGTCGAGTTCGAAGGGAGGACGACGAGGGTCGAGTACCTCGAGGGTCAGGTCGCGAAGCTGGAGGGCAACCTTCTTCGCCAGAAGGAGGAGGCGGCCAAACAATTGGCCGAAGCGGCAGAGGCCAAGGCTGCCGCGGTGAAGGAGGCAGAGGACGCGACCATGGTGAAGGCGCAAGGCTTCCTTGCCCAGAACATGGCCAAAGCCTTACGCCGAAGCCCTTGCCCGGGTGACGAAGGCGTACCCCGAGGTGGACTGTTCGGGATGGAGATTGTTCCCGGGCCACGTCGAAGGCTTTGACCCCGAGTCGGAGGGAGAAGAAGAAGAAGAAGGGGAAGACGAAGCCGATCCTGAGGTCGAGGTCGTCGCCGAGGTCCAGGGGTCTGTGGTCACCCCGCTGGCGGTGGTGCCCCTTCAGGGACGTCGACCCCCACCCACTCTCACCGCCCCGGGAAAGAGGTCGCGCCCTGACTCCGCTTGCTTTTTCTTTTCTTCTGCTTTTTTGAGTTTTTTCGTGTAATGCCTAATTGCGGACTGGCCACCGCTTTTCTGTAATGAATGAAAACATGTTTTTGGGCTCGACTTTGCGTCTCTCTATCTTTTCTCAAAAACTCTTGAAATTTGGCTAAGTGTAGGAGTTCGGCGATGTGTTGAAAATTTGTTGTTTGCTTCGACTTCTTTTCAGCTTGCGGTGGTGACTCAAGCCGTCGAGCCTACTTGCTCGGGGGACAGTGCTCGTCCCGAGGTTGGCTTAGGGGCGACGAGGCTGTGCTTGACGATGTGCCGAGAGTGGCTCTATAAAGTCGAGCTGGGGTTGCGCAGAGCCGTAAGCGAGCGGAACGACCTGCAACTCATCCTGGGTCGGCGGGACATCGAGATTCGGCGACTGGAGAGCAGGCTTGCCGAGATGGCCCCCTTAGGAGAGGATGATGGTTCGTCGACTGCCTTTAGCTACGGCCTTCGGCTCAAGTGCATCCGCCATACTTTATCAAAAATAACAGCGGAGAGGGACGATCTGCTTTCTGAGATTCGTCACTTGCAAACGGTAGAGACGGAGCTTCAGATGGAGGGAGAGGGATTAACGGCAGAGGTGGCCAAACTGACGGCCGAACGTGACGAACTGACGGCCGAGGTCGACGCGCTGAAGAGAGCCACGGTCGACAAGAGCATCGAAGTCACTCATCTCCGCATCTTATCGCCAGTCGCTCTGGCGTTCCGAGCTCCACAATACCTCCTCGCTTCGAGGTCGACGTAAAAGATGACTCTCTGAGGGAGCGGATCTTAGAGCTGGAGGCGGAGGTAGCTCGCCTCAGATCGCGTTCGGGGCCGATCAACGTTCGGAGCACTTCGTGTACTCGTGCGGAGAGCGAGCGGGGCATTTCATTTTATGAGCTTGCGACCCGTTCGCCCATCGGCCAACCTAGTTCGGAGGATGCACAAAGCGGGGTTGCAATTTCATCGAGCGGAGCATCTGTCGGAGCGACTGTTAGGAGTAGCGCCGAAGACACGTCTCAATTCGCTGGTTTGGGGTCGAGTTCGGAGGCAAACGTCGCCGCCCTCGAGTGTCCTTGAAGCGGAACATCCATACGCCAAGGAGGCGTTGAAGATCTTGCTTTTGAGGACTTTGTATTTAGCCTAAGTGTAACAAGTCGGCATTGTAATTTTTGCTTCTTAACGCCTTGTAATCTGGTTGTAAGGAACAATCGCCTTGTACTGTGTTCCCACTTTTAATGATATTTCTTTCTTAGACTTGCGCATTTTCAGTGGCTTTGTGCAGTTGTTTTGTTTGTGGCTGTGTTCATCTTGTCGAGGTCCCCGAGCTGGTCTTCTGCTCGTTTGGGGGTCGGCGTCCTGAGCGTTCGGCCAGTGGTGCCGAGCTCTGCTTCGATCCTTTAACCTCGTGAATTTGTAAGATGAGTGAGCCTTATGCGGCGAAGGGGTAGCCTCCGCTTCTGCCTGTTGCTCCCGAAGTCCTTTCTTCTTGCTCGCTTAAGGGCGAGCTTGCGAGGCAGGGCCGAGCCAAGTATTGGACTGGGGACTATCGCTGGAGTTGTTCAGCGGTTGTGGGAGCAATTCCGAATGGCGACCTTCTTCTAGCTCGCTTAAGGGCGAGCTTGCGAGGCAGGGCCGAGCCAAGTGTTGGACTCCGAACCATTGTTAGAGTTGTTGAACAGTTGTGGGAGCAATTCTGAATGGTGACCTACTTCTAGCTCGCTTAAGAGCGAACTTGCGAAGCAGAATCGAGCCAAGTGTTGGACTCCGAACCATCGTTAGAGTAGTTCAACGGTTGTGGGAGCAATTCCGAATGGCGACCTACTTCTAGCTCACTTAAGAGCGAACTTGCAAAGTAGAATCGAGCCAAGTGTTGGACTCCGAACCATCGTTAGAGTAGTTCAACGGTTGTGGGAGCAATTCCGAATGGCAACCTACTTCTAGCTCGCTTAAGAGCGAACTTGCGAAGTAGAATCGAGCCAAGTGTTGGACTCCGAACCATCGTTAGAGTAGTTCAACGGTTGCGGGAGCAATTCCGAATGGCGACCTACTTCTAGCTCGCTTAAGAGCGAAATTGCGAAGTAGAATCGAGCCAAGTGTTGGACTCCGAACCATCGTTAGAGTAGTTCAACGGTTGCGGAAGCAATTCCGAATGGCGACCTACTTCTAGCTCGCTTAAGAGCGAACTTGCGAAGTAGAATCGAGCCAAGTGTTGGACTCCGAGCCATCGTTAGAGTGAAGAGTAAAAGCAAAGAGATGTAAACAATTTTTACAAGTAAAATATGAAAAAGCTTTCTTTATTGATGACTAATGGTCAGCTGCTTCTAAAGTTGCTAGCCGTTATTACAAGAGAGAAATAAAAGAAAAACATTACAAGTAATAGGAGAGGAACGGTTCGACATCCCAAAATACTTAGAGAGGCGTTGATGCTCTCTCTTGGTATTTTAAGAGATGGTCGGCATTCCAAGTCCTAGGGATCTCCCTGCCTTCGAGGTCTTCTAGTCTGTATGTGCCGGGCTGAACGACTTTGGCGATCTTATAGGGTCCCTCCCAATTTGGAGCCAGTTTGCTCTTCCGACCGGGGAAAGAGATGGCTAACTTTCTAAGGACCAGGTCCCCTTCTTTGAGGTCGGTAGGACGGACTCTCTTATTGTATGCCAACTCGATCCTTCTTCGGTAGCTTTGTTGGCGAATGGCAGCTCTTTCTCGGATCTCATCATTCAGATCTAGATTTGCTCGGAGCTCTCTGGCGTTTTGTTCTTCTTCATAAGCCATTAGACGAGGAGAGGGTATACCAACTTCTAGGGGATCATAGCTTCGGACCCATAGGTGAGATTGAATGGAGACTCTCCTGTGGGGGTCCGTTTTATGGTGCGGTATTTCCACAGCACGTTGGGAAGTTGATTGACCCATAAGCCTTTGGAATATTTATCCAACCTCTTCTTAATGCCGGAGAGGATCTGTCGGTTAGCATTCTCGACTTGGCCATTCGATTGGAGATGGGAAACGGAGGAGAATCGGTGTTGGATGGCGAGGTCTTCACATAGAGCTAGGAAGGCAGCCTCGGTAAACTGGGTTCCGTTGTCTGTTATGAGGACCCGAGGGACGCCGAATCGGCAGATTACGCTCTTCCAAAAGAATGAACTACCTTGTTCTCGGTGATTGTGGCCAAGGGCTCGGCCTCTATCCATTTTGAGAAGTAGTCGATTGCCACGACTAAGAATTTGAACTGACCGGGAGCCGGTGGAAATGGCCCTAGTAAATCCATCCCCCACATTGCGAAAGGGATTGGACTTGATAGGGAAGTGAGTGGAGCTTGTGGGAGGCATCGGATGTCAGAGTACTTCTGACAAGAGCTGCATTGCCGAACGTGTCGTTCGGCATCTCGTAGGAGAGTGGGCCAGAAATATTCGTAATTCAACACTTTGCAGGCTAGAGATCTGGACCCTTGAATGTGCCTCGCCGATGCCCTCGTGAAGTTCTTATAGGGCGTAGTCGGCCTGCTCGGGGGAGAGGCATCTCAGGTAAGGCCTGCCGTCTACTTGTGTGAAGGAGCGTTTATATAGGATGCCTTCGATCAGTGTGTAATGCTCGGCTCGGGTTCTCACTCTTCGAGCTTCCTTAGGATCTTCGGGGAGGAGCCCGTCCCTTAAGAATTCGACGAGGGGTTTCATCCAGTTATCTTCAAGCAGGACTGGCAGCGACTCCATAGAGTCGGAAGTTTCATCCTCTATACTTGGCTTCAGGAGGACCTCTATCAAGACGGTCTGCTCGAGACCTTGGAGGGAGGAAGTGGCTAGCTTGGAGAGGGCATCGGCCTGGGCATTTTCTTTCTAGGGGATTCGTTGGATGAGGGCTTCTTCAAATAGTGCCATGAAGCTCCTGACCTTGGCTAAGTACTTAACCATCCGATCATCACGTGCTTCATACTCGCCGAGGACCTGATTTACGACTAGCTGAGAGTCGCTAAAGATTCAGAGGCGTTGTGCCCCTGCATTGCGAGCCATTCCCAGGCCGGCTATGAGTGCCTCGTATTCCGCTTCATTGTTAGAGGCTTTGAAGTTGATACGGAGGGATTACTGGAGGATGAAGTCATCTGGGCCTGCCAGAATGACCTCGACCCCGCTTCCTTCGTTACAAGAGGAGCCATCCACATAAACTGACCAGACAGGTGGTCCCTTCATTGCTTGGCTAAACTCGGGGATGGTACTTTCAACTATGAATTCTGCTAAGGCCTGAGCCTTGATCGCGGTCCGAGGCTGATAAGTTATATCATGCTGGCTCAGCTCGATTGACCACTTCATAAGACGACCGGAGGTCTCCGGCTTGTGGAGCACTTGCTTCAGTGGTTGGTCGGTAAGAACGACCACCGAATGGGACTGAAAATACAGGCGAAGCTTTCTCGCGGCCATCACCAGGGCATAAGCCATCTTTTCTATCCTCGGGTAGCGGAGCTCGGCATCCCGAAGTACTTTGCTCACATAGTATATGGGCTTTTGAGCCCGGTCTTCTTCCCTTACTAAAACGGCACTGAGGGTCTGCTCGGAGGCTGCCAGGTAGAGGTAGAGGGGTTCACCAGGAATGGGTTTGCTGAGGAGAGGAGGGTTGACGAGGTAAGCCTTGAGCTGGTCGAACGACTCATGTTGTTGCTGACCCCATTCAAAACCTTTAGCCCCCCTAAGGGCCTTGAAGAAGGGGAGGCATTTCTCCCCGGACTTCGAGAGAAAATGCCCTATGGCGGCTAGGCGGCCTGTTAGCCTCTGAACTTCCTTAACATTCTTGGGAGGGGCCATGTCTAATATGGCCTTGATTTTCTCGGGGTTAGCTTCAATTCCTCGTTGGCTGACCATGAAGCCGAGGAACTTTCCTGACGAGACTCCGAACGCACACTTGTTCGGATTGAGTCTCATGTTATGCTTTCTCAGAACATCAAACGCCTCCTGTAGGTCAGTCACATGATCGGCTCCTCGGATGCTTTTTACAAGCATGTCGTCAACATACACCTCCATATTCCGGCCGATTTGAGCTTGGAAAACCTTGTTGACGAGGCGTTGATATGTTGCGCCTGCATTCTTCAAACCGAAGGGCATAACCCTGTAGCAGTAGAGGCCCTGGTCGGTCACGAATGAGGTCTTCGGGATATCTGGGGGGAACATCCGGATCTGGTTGTAGCCTGAGAAGGCGTCCATGAAGCTGAGGAGTTCATGACCCGAAGTGGCGTCAATTAGAGTGTCAATACTCGGAAGAGGGAAGGGATCCTTAGGGCAAACCTTGTTGAGATCGGTAAAATCGATACAAATCCTCCAAGTCCCATTGGACTTCTTCACCATTACTCCATTCGACAACCACTCGGGATAGTTCACCTCTTGTATGAACTGGGCCTTTAAGAGCTTGTCCACCTCCTCTTTTATAGCTAGCTGGCACTCGGGGGCGAACTTGCGCCCCTTCTGTTGAACCGGTTTGGACCCCAGAGCAATGCTGAGGCGGTGGACCAGGAGCTCTTCGGAAATTCCGGGCATGTCTGCAGCTGACCAAGCAAAGAGGTCTCGGTTCCTTCGGATGCACTGGACTATGTCTGAGCATAGGGCGGATGGGAGGGTCTTGCTAACAAAGAACTTTCAGGGTTGGATCCTGCTCAGAGAAGAGCACTTCCTCCAATTCATCCACCGGCTCGGACGTCGGTCGGGCAGCATCTTGGGGGATTTCCAGAGTTTCTAGGGAGAGGACTGGACCGAGGGTAGAGGTCATGTAGCACTTGCGGGTCGTTTCTTGATTGCCTTTTACCTCCCCTACTCTTGCCCGGGTGGGGAACTTCATCTTGAGGTGATAGGCGGAAGGGACAGCTTCAAGGGCAGCTAGGCCGGGCCGACCCAGAATGACATTGTAAGTTGCAAGAACATCTACGACCATGAAGTCCATCGACTCCGTTCGGGTAGTAGGAGTTTTGCCAGCGGTTACATCGAGGGTGATCACCCCTTCAATAGTCACTGGCACTCCCGTGAACCCATGGAGCGTGTAGCCGGCGGGCTTGAGTCTGTCTCGGGAGAGCTTTAGGCCTTTAAAAGCGGCGAGGAAGAGGATGTTAACGGAGCTGCCGTTGTCCACTAGGATCCTCTCCACTTTGAAGTTTGCCATATGGAGATTGATGACGAGTGCGTCACAATGGGGGGTGCGGACACCTTCAAGATCTTCGTCTGAGAATGTGACGGGCACTCCGAGGCCTTTAGGAGGAGGGGTGGCGCGAACCGAATTGACTTCCCTAATGAACGCCTTTTGAGAGGAGTTTGAGGAGCCCCCATTGGGTCCCCATGAATGAGGTGTAGGACACGCTCCTCTTCAAAGTCGGGCGTTTCATCGCATTCAGGACGCTTATTAGCCCCTCGAGGCGGGAGAGGAAGGTCGGCTCGGTCCTTTCTCACGAACCTGGTCAGCTGCCCCCTCTGGATGAGGGCTTCTATCTCATTCTTCAAGGCCCGACAATCATTGATGTCGTGGCCATGGTCCCGGTGGTAACGACACCACTTCTCTTTATCCCTCTTCTTGGCGGGGTGTTCATCCTCGGAGCAGGAGGTATGACCCCCTCTTTCTCGACTTCCATTAGAATGGTGGAGACATTGGTTATGAGAGGAGTAAATTTTTTGAATCTGGGGGGAGGTCGGCGCTGGCCTCCATTATCCTTTTGGAGCTTCTTGGCTCCTTCCTCTTCTGTTCCCTTTCTCTTAGACCCGGAGGACAACCCCTCCAAGTTCGGATGGTGCTCAGCTTCTTCGGCCCGAATATACTTTTCGCTCCGGATGAGGAGGTCAGAGAAGTTCTGTGGGGGCTTCTTGGCGAGTGAGGAGCGGAGGCTGGAGTTGAGGACATTGGATTGAAATGTTGCTGCAACTGGTCGATGGATGCTATGGACCTGGCTTCAGCTGTGAACCTTTTCACATAGTCTCTCAGCTTCTCACCCTTCTTCTGTTGGAGGTAGAGTAGCGAAATGCTGGTCTTCTCAGTTCTGCGGCTACTCACGAAGTGGGTGACGAAGAGTGTCTCAAATTGCTCGAAGGAGAATATTGAGGAAGGGGCAAGGCGAGAGTACCATTCTCGAGCTGGGCCCTTGAGAGTTGCGGGGAAGGTTTTGCAGAGCAGAGCATCGGAAGCTTGATGGATGAGCATGAGGGTCTTGAAGCTTTCGATGTGATCGACGGGGTCAGTCTCCCCGGAATAAGTCTCGAATTGAGGAGTCTTGAAGCCGATTGGTACGGGTGCATCCATTATGGTTCGGGAAAAAGGAGGTCGACTAGGACGAAGGGTCCTTCCTCTAAGCTCCTCTTCTCGGTCTAACTGACCCAAGCGCCTCTCCATTTCATGGAGACGGCAGGTAGACGGCGTCATCCCTTCGACGGTAATCAGGTGAGCCTCTAGACTCGTCTTCGTACGAGGGATAGCGGGGGCTACGACGACGGTAGCTCCTGGAGCAGCGAGGACTTGGCATATGCCGGGAGTTGCTGGGAGCTGGAGGAGGAGTTGGGGACCGTCGGTGAGGACTTCGGGCCGGAGGAGGAGAGGGGATCTTTGGAGCATTGGTGTTGGGACGGAGATTGAGAGCTTGTAGGACGGTTGCTTGGAACTGCTGGAACTCGGCACGGGTGATGGGTGCCTCATCGTTCCTAAGCTGTTGCCGACCAGCAGGGGAGTGTGGTCTTCTTCTGTGATGCTCGGGGGATTCTCTCCGCCCTCTTCGGGTAGGGGACCTTCTGTATTCTCGGCGGCGAGGAGATCGCTCATCCGGACGGTGTTGGCAGGAGGCTCCCTCTCGGGCCCGCTTTTCATCCAGACGGCGGCGAAGATCCTCATCCTTCTGCTGATTGAGGACGGTGTTGCGAAGGTCGGAAGCTTGGGGATTGTGGGAGGCCATCGAATCCGAAGAGGCATTGTGGATGGAGACGTGGTCCGGATGGAGAGGTTGTTTCTGCGAGTTGGGACCCTTAGGAGGTTGTTGATTCTGAGGAGGAGGCAGGTCCTGTTGGAGAGGGTCCTTGGCATGCGGCGGAAGTTGCCCCTGCTGTTGAGCAGGTTGAGGGGGGACTTCCTGTTGCGGATCGGGGTTGGGCCCTCGGTTGGACCCTCTGGATCTGGCTTTCCTAGGAGGCATGGCTGGAGAAGATCTGACCAACGGGAAGAGGGGAGACTGCTATTCGTTAGCTTCCCGCAGATGGCGCCAATCTGTTGCCGCTAAATCTGGTGCGGGGGCAAACAGATAGTATTTGTGGATTCTTAGGAAAACTGAATAGCAACCCTGTTACCTGTTCTGCCGGAGTTTGACGCTGTCTCCCGCCGTACACCTGCAAAAAGTGCGAGACACCGGGGTTGTTCCCGGCGACGCACCCTCCGACGCTCAAGTCAGTAATCAGAAATGATTATGTAAGAGCGCAAAAACTGGCCAAAGATTGATTACCTCTTAATGGAGATGGATGGGAGGTATTTATAGGCGCCGCTGGGATCAGATTAGGAATGTAATCCCCCTGTGGTTAGATAAGGAATGTAATCCCTAATCCCCAGTGAAGGGATAGATATGAATCAGGGCCGTTGATTAAGATTTAATCAGAAACCCTAATTCTATCCCTTCTGGACTGGGCTCGCTGCGGGTTGAAACCCGCACCCAGTTGAGGCGGATCCGTTCACGGGTTAGTGGGTCTTTGAGGAGGAGAACCAGTACCCGCTTCAGACCCATTAGTAGGTGAAATTACCGTTTTACCCCTGGGCTTCAAGATTCATGCCTGATTTGGACGGTTCCGATCTAACCCCATTTTTAGCCATATCAAATATATATCAAATAAGAAAAAAAATAGTTTATATTTGAATGTTTTAATTTGAGCTACACGTGCGGTGCACATTTATATTTGTTGGATATAGTTTGGACGTATATTATACGTGTTTATATAGTTACAAAGTTAGGGTTTGTTTGTTACAAACCCCAACTCTCCCATTAAAATTATATATATATATATATATATATATATATATATATATATTGAATGAGAGCCACTTGATAACTTTCTTTGTGTTATATATATATATATATATATATATATATATATATAAAATAGAACACAAAGAAAGTTATCAAGTGGCTCTCATTCAATTCTTCCAAAATTAAAGGCCCATATATAATAGAACACAAAGAAAGTTATCAAGTGGCTCTCATTCAATTCTTCCAAAATTAAAGGCCCAGATCTAACCACACAAAACACATTTTTCCCCCACAAAAGTTTTTCCCCAAAACTCAAATTCAAATCCCTAAAACAACTCACTTATTTATTTAATTATCTCTCTCTCTCTCTTTTTTTTCCTCTCTCTCTCTCTATATATATATACACACTAGATTTGCCTTGTAAACAGTAAATCCTTGTAAACAGTAAATCAACAATTATATAGCTCAAGTTTGAATAGTATGAATAGTATGATAATAATTAGTTGTAAATAAAAGTCATATATACATATATACACACACGCACACACACACAAGAGACTACACAATCTGTTGTAATAGATGATGGTACACAAGCTAGTGATGATGCACAACGATCCGTTGTAATAGATGATAGCTTTTGTAATTTTTTCGGTCAAAATCTGACGAAGAACTTCTTTCCATTACATTGTTATCATCAGTACAGGAAAAAGTTATTCAGACTGAGTAACAACACATAACACTCACATTTTTCATAACACCTAACACTGAAATAGTGGGGGTGTATGCTAGTTTCCACATTTTGAATGTGAGCATTTGCTGAAATATCCCAAATATCATTTGTTTAAATAGTAGGGGTATATACTAGTGTCCACATTTTGATTGGGGGCATTTGCTAAATTATCCGAAGTAAAAATTCAGAAGTAGTCTGGGTTTGAACCTAAGACCTGCTTTATAATAGTTATGCACATGCATTGCACACATTGATAGATTGACAAATGACACTAAAGTCTTCTCCCATTATATATATATATATATATATATATATATATAATAAAACACAAAGAAAGCTATCAAGTGGCTCACATTCAATTCCCCCCAAAATCAAAGGTCCAGATCTAACCTCACAAAACACATTTTCCCCCCAAAAGTTTCCCTTCAAAACTCAAATTCAAATCTCCCCCACCCAAAACAACTTCTTCGTTTATTTAATTCTCTCTCTCTCTCTTATTCAAAAAATTAAGAAAATAAAAAATTTAAAAAAAATAAAAAAAATAAAAAACTAAAAAAACTAAAAAAACTAAAAAACTAAAAACCTAAAAAAATTTAAAAATTAAAAAAATTTAAAAATAATTCAAAAAATTCAAAAACTTATAAAAATTTATAAAAATTTAGAAAAAAATTTAAAAATTAATAATAAAAAAATTTAAAATTTTAAAAATTTATTTCTGTCTCTCTCTCTGTTATATATATTTATACTTATGGAAATATGGACTTTTATACCCCCAATTTATAATTATTTTCAACATATACTATTAGAAACATTGACTTTTATTTATAACTAATTATTGTCATACTATTCGAACTTTTTTTTGAAGAAAAGGTGGAGATACTATTCAAACTTAAGCTACATAATTGTTGATTTACTGTTTACAAGGCTTTTCATATGCTGTATCGTTCTGAAGACGTGTCGTAGGCACGTGCCCACGGGCAAATCTGGTATATATATATATATATATATATATATATATATATATAGAGAGAGAGAGAGAGAGAGAGAGAGAGAGAGAGAGAGAGAGAGAGAGAGACCTACCGTTGTGCACTAGCCATGGTGTGCACTCGACCTTCGGGTCTTCGTATCGACGATCCGAATCGTTCACATTGATCTACACGTCTAAATTAGTTTAAATATGTAAAATCAAGTCGTTTGATATTCATTTGTCCATCCATCAAGTCATTATAAAAAACCAATATTAAGCCATACAATTTTGTAACACTTCAATCATGGGTAAATGAATTTCAAATGACTTGATTTTACATATTTAGACTAATATAGACGCGTAGATCAATGTAAACGGTTCAAATATTTGATACAAAGGTTCGAAGGCCGAGTGCACACCACAGCTAGTACACAATGGAAGGGGAATATACATATATATATAGGAAAATCTTCTATTGTGCACCACCCCTCCGTGTGCACTCGGCCTTCCTGCCTTCGTATCGACGATCCGAATCGTTCACATTGATCTACACATCTAAATTAGTCTAAATATGTAAAATCAAATTATTCAAAATTCATTTGCCCATCCATCATATGGCTATAAAAAACAATGATTTTCAGCCATAAAAAACAATGATTTTCAGCAATACAACATAAATATCTATCAATCATCTCATACACAACATTAAAAACAGCTTAATCTGCTAAGATACAACATAAACATCCCTCAAACAGCTCGTTCACAATATAAGAAACAGCTCAATCAACAAACATACAACATAACCATCTCTTAATCAGCTCATACACAACATTAAAATGAGCTGAATCAGCTACGATACATGTTGTTTTGAATGAAAAAATCATTATTCAATATTCAATACATAATAACTAGCAAAGAAGCATTAGAATTTACAAGTTACAAATGAATACACAACTATATAAGGTTACAATTTACAATTTTAAATTACACATTTTTATAACACTTATTGCATTTTGCACTTGCACAAGCACTGAGGCAGAGCTGCAGTATGCAGAGGAGTGGAAGTGTGGAATTGTATAAGTATAACTGCATTTTGCACTTGCATAATTTGCATTTTGCACTTGACTACTAAGTCTTGCACATACTTGAATAGACATGTAGATTAAGAGTTAGCAACAAAACAATCAATCAATTATAAAGCTGAGATAGAATTATTTCATCACTTATAAATCTTTAATTAAATCATAAAAGAATCATAGTGTGCAACTTCATAAATATAATCCATCTCATCATCACTTTTAAAAAAAAATAAGAAAAAATTGCTTGCTGCTAATGCAAAACAAACTATTCAAGTATACTCAAAGCAAAATTTTGACGAATTCAAGTATCGTGAGCTGAGATTCTCAGCCGTTCGATTGCGATCCAATGGTCAAGATTTGATCCGACCATCAACTGATATGTTGAAGAGCAAAACAGTTATTTCTCAGTTCAGATCATTCTCATCTGAGCTACTCTCTCCCGTTCTCTCTCTCTCTCCTTGACGAATCCGAAAAAATCTCAGCTCTCCCGAAAAAATAGTCATTTGAAGTAACAATCGTAAAGCTCAAATAGGATTGTTTCATTATTAGTCACTCCTATTAATCATTAAATCATAGTGTGCAACTTCAGAAACATAATCCATCTCATCATCACTTATAACCAATGAGGAAAAATAAAGCTTAGATAGGATTAATTCATCACTAGTCACTCCTACAAATCATTAAATAAATGATTCATAGTGTCTAATTTCAGAAACATAATCCACCTCATCATCACTTGTAAAACTAGAATCCAAGTTATCCAACGAAGAAGCGAACTCACAATCACATGAATATAACAAACTAGTAGACTACTATAGCATAGTAAAGTCATGGTTAAGAGTAAACCAAACATAAAATAGAATGATACTGATTTGTCTCACATCGTGAACCACCACCAATCGAACTATCAACAATAAAACCTAAAATATAGAAAGACCAAACCCCAAAATGGATAAATGGGATTTGAATACTTCCCTGACATATTGTAGTTGATCATCTTGTTCCACACACTATTCTTGAGATGCAAACATTACCTGACAAATTAATTAACAATAAAGAGTTTGAACAAGTAAATGGAAAACATATAACAATTTTCAAAGCATACCAATTAATTTACAAAATAAGGGAATTGAAAAAAAAAATTGGAAAAAAAAATGTTTACAAAATTATACCTGAACGAAGATGTCGAGGTGGAGAAGAAAGGTGGAGTTAGGGTTCCGATCGGGTGGATTTCGATAGCAGCCAAACCCCTCAAAACCCCAACACTCCATTTGCCATTAAAATGGACCAAAATCATAAGCCCTAGCTTTGAATAGCTCAGGAAGGGATATGGGTGACACATCGAAGAGAGAGAGATGAGAGAGAATGGGCGAATCAGAAACCCTAGCTTCGAATCGCTCAGGAAGTGAGATAGGCGATGCGTCGAAGAGAGAGAGAGAACGGGGGAGCTGAGATTTTTTCGGATTCGTCAAAGAGAAAGAGAGAGAACGGGAGAGAGTAGCTCAGATGAGAAAGATCTGAGTTGAGAAATGACTGTTTTGCCCTTCAACATATCAGTTGATGGTCGGATCAAATCTTGACCATCGGATCGCAATCGAACAGCTGAGAATCCCAGCTCACGATAAGAATCCCAGCTCACCCACTCTTTATAGACTAACTAACTATATATATATATATATATATATATATATATATATATATATATATATATATATATATATATATATATATATATATAGGGAGCCATTCGGTTGAGAACTAATTTGGTGAGAACTCCGTGAGAACTCAAGGAGTAGACCCCCCATGAAAAATCCGAACCGACCATCTCGTTCTACACGGCTTAGATAGCATAACATAAAGAATTCAAATAATTTGAAGTTCATTTTCCCATGATTTACATCATCGCAAAATTGTATAGCTGAAAATTCTACTCCATTTGATGGATGGGAAAATGAACTTCAAATTATTTGAATTCTTTATGTTATGCTATCTAAGGCGTGTAGAACGAGATGGTCGGTTCAGATTTTTCATGGGGGGTCTACTCCTTGAGTTCTCACAGAGTTCTCACCAAAATTAGTTCTCAACCGAATGGCCTGTTCTTTTTCTCCTCTTATAAGCGATTCACCTCTTGTAAGAGGTGGTCCACCTCTTTTCCCATAATATTTAGTGTTCTTTTTTACCTCTTATAAGTGATTTCCCCCAAAATCGCTTCTAAACCTAAACGGCTTATAGTAGTCTCTTTCAAATTCTTAGAAGTCTTCTATCACTTAAAAAGTCTATATTACCCCGAAATTAATGATATCCCCAAATTCTTGCCACTTTAATACGGTCTTTTTTTTCTTTAAACTGCATGTATGATTATCTGCATGTATGATTCTCTGCAGACAACTTGTCTCTCGATGCTGCCTACAAATTCCATACATAACGTGAGAACTTCTCCATCTTCTCCCTCTCCAAAAGAACCCAGACATTCACTCCACTCTCTTTCGCCATTACATTGCCATCACATAACAGCAATACGAACTCATCCATCCCGCTAACCACAGGCCCTCCATACACTGGCTTCCCATACCCGAAATCGAGCTCATGGAATGGAAGCTTCCACCATGCCGAAACATAGAAGTTCCCGTTCCCAGTTGTCGGGATCCTCTTATACACTTCTAACCAATCGATAACAGACCTCACATACTCATCAGTCACCCTCTCAATCGCCTCACTCACCTTCTCGATGCAGAATGAGAATGGTTTCTCTTCCATTTCACCCACACGCGCACGTGCAAAGGCAGATATCACAGCATTGCCCATAAACCCATCAGGTAGAGGAGGCGACATATTCGACCTGATGTCAACTGCAAATAGAACAGAGGAAATCTGATCTGGGTCGTCGAAGATTGCCTTTGTTCTAGTTCTCCATATGTGCGCCACTATGGCTTCGAAGCTGGAGCATTTCATCATGGCTTTGTTTTTTCTTTTTCTTTTTTTTAAAAAAAATTTATTGTTTTTGTTAATTTTGAAGTTTGTGGAAGTTTTGCAATGTGTGTTAGACTTGTGTTATGTGGTTTTTTTTCGTTGAATGAAGAATGACGATAATTATGGATTATGACCAAATTTGTCTACTTTGTGAGAAATGTGGTAAAATTGATGATTTACTTAATTTTAGATATGAAATGTTGGTATAAATAGAGAAATTATATAATAAGGACAAAAATGTCTAAAAGTAGAGAAAACGCTCTTGTAAGAGGTGAAAAAAGAACAGAAATCTCTTATAAGAGGTTAATTTTATATAAAAGAACACCTCAAAAAGAGGCTCTTACTGTAAATCTCTTATAAGAACCTCTTATAAGAACCTCTTATAAGAGGCAAAAAAAAAAGAACAATACCTTAGTCTATTATGAGATGGCTGAGCTGCCTTATCGTGAGCTGAAGATCTCATCCGTTGGATCACGATCCGATGGTTGAGATCGTCTTCGCCCAAATGCTGAGATCAGTTATGAGATGGAAGGCATTTTAGAGATTTCACAAAACACTCATTCAGTCATGTCATTCCGTTGTTCCCCTTCGAATTTTTTTGCGTACATAGGCCACTTTTTGAAAGATTTTGCGTTTTTGGGCCAGTTGCTCAACTATTAGCGCTTTTGGGCTAGCCTGTGCCATTTTGAGGCCGCTAATGGGAATGGCGACCTATGTTTTAATTTTTTTTGAATTTTTTGTTTGCTGTCGCTATTCCCACTAGCGACCTTAGTATAATCAGGTCGCTGATGGGATTAGCGATCTTTAATGAGTTGTATTCTAGCACTTAGCAAAATCTAGAGAGCTTTTGCTCTCTAAAAATGACAATCAATTTTTTTTTAAAACTAAGGTCGCTATTCGGAATAGAGGTCTTTATTAACTAAGGTCGCTATTCCGAATAGAGGCCTTAGTTGTAAAACTATTTTGTAAATTTTTCAAAGAATAAGTAGATTGTGTTTCCTACTGAGGTCGCTATTGGGAATAGCGACCTTAGTATACTAAGGTCGCTATTCCTAACAGCGACCTCAGTTTTAAATTTTTGGGAAATTTTTTTTAGGAATCGCTAAGTGTCTCAATATATTCATTCGAGCCGACTAATCTCATTATACTAAGGTCGCTAGTGGGAATAGCGACGACAAATAAAAAATTCAAAAAAATTTAAAACATAGGTCGCTATTCCCATTAGCGACCTCGAAATGAAGAGGCCGCTATTGGGAATAGCGGCCGCTGCTGACGTGGCACAGTCTAGCCCAAAAGCGCTAATAGTTGAGCAACTGACCCAAAAACGCAAATACTATCAAAAAGTGGCCTAAGACGGCAAAAATCTCTTCCCCTTCTTCTCTTCCCCTCCCTCCTTGGATTATTACATTTTTTGGGATTTCATAATACACTCCAGTTTGGTGCAAAATCACCCAAACTCTAGCCCAAAATCCTCTCCGACTTCCTCCCCCCCGACCTCCTCACCGACGCCGCAACCCCCGATGCTCGAAATCCTCTCCGACGCCCCCGACGCTATTCTCTTCCTTCACCTCCCCTCCGAAACCTTTGCTCCCCCTCCCGCTCCCACTCCACGAAGCTGTAGAAGGGAAGTAGTAGAAGGAGAATGAAGCACCCCGGCGCTCAAATCCACCCTGACGCTCCTCCCCGCCGATGGACGCCCTCGAAATCACTGCCACCAGACACCCTTGACGCCGTCGACGCCGCTCAACGCCCCCGACGCATCACCCAGACGACCTCAAAAACGATTGATGTATGTAAAAATCCCTACTCGGGAAATAGGAGTTTTCTACAATTAATTTATATACTAAAAATTAGGTTATAATTTAATTGAAATGAATTGAATTTTTTCTGTTGGAGTTAATTTTGAGAATATGTTATACATGGAAGGTGTTTGGTGAAATGCCTGAGAGGAATTCATGATATTTCAAGTATGTTATTAGTTATCTTATTTCGTTAGGGGATCTTTATTTGAAGCTGACTGTAGCTAAAGGATGTATCTGTTTTTATTTTATTTTTGAGTATTGGTTGGTTTGAATTTATAGATGTAGTTTGTAATGTTGAGTTATGTGTAATATCGACTAATATGCGAAGATGATTTGGTGTTGATGATTTTGTAGGTTGGGATTATAGAATTATAGTGGTCTCTGTTGTTGCTCTCTACTTCAATTCTTCCTTTTTATGCAATGCTAACTCTTTCTTGACGTTTACAGGCACTCGCACAACTCATGAAGAAGAAAACTGAGAACCATAAGTTGAAGGTGTATTGATGTATAAATTATCGTAAGGTTTAGATTTAGCATCTCTTACGGCTTTCTTAGCTTATTTCTTAGCTATCTATATTTTTCAAAATTTTCCTCATTTCGACACTTTTGTATAAGAAGACCACATTTTGTTGTTTCCTAATTTTTTGGTGTCAGCTAATTTTTTGTACTTGTTTACATGCATGCAATTCTACTGCTTGGAGCTAGGGTGGCTGCATTAGCTACAGAATAAAAATGATCTGTGCAAGTCTCTTTTAGAGCATCTGTTGGTATACTCTTGCGGGACTGGGAGGGTAAAATATTACTGGCTGCAGGTAAGCAAGTGGGGGCAAATTCTGCCTTGAGTTTTGCAATTAAGAAAAATGGGAACATATATAGTGAGATCACTCAGTGTTGTGGTATATTACTTTTTGTGCTAGAGCTTTATAGTACTGATTCAAGAGAGGAAATAATACTTATTCTTTTAGAGCATCTGTTGGTATATTACTTTTTGTGCTAGAGCTATATATTGGTGAGATCACTCACTCAGTATTTTCACTCAGTGTTGTGGAAATTTCTCACCTTAGTTATTGAAGCATTGCTTGTTAATTTATAAGCACTCTAAATTTGTTCAAACATGTGAGTGGAATGGGGAAGAAAACAGTCTGAAATGATGATATGCTTCGAGGTGTGGAGCTACAAGTGAATCTTTTATGTTTCTGGTTAATGTATTGACAGTTTTGTGTTTTAATCTATTTCTTATCAGGTTTACTATTGTCTAAGACGAGCCGCAAGGCTTGATTTAGCTCCTTTTGATGCTACCATTGCAGCAACACAGTCCAGAAGCTGCTTCAGCAACTCATCTGATGATTCAAGAGCTTAGGTGGTGATTAACCAGTGATGCTGCTATTGTTGCCCTGCTATATTCGAACTTCAGGGGTCCTTTTTCTGTTAAATGATATTCGAACTTCAGGGGTCCTTCTTGTTGTTGTTTGTTGGACACTGATGCAATTTTTGTAAAACTTTCTAGACTATTGTATATTTTGAATCTGCTAGCTGCAGATACGATTTGTGCAATCTGATATGAGTAATTGTTGATGTTGATGCTGCAAGCCTTTCTTTCCTTGTAATTGTCTCGTTGACAAACAATCCTGATGTTGAGATGGCATGCTCTCTTTGCTTTAGACTGGGATCTATTGCGAAGTAGCACATCAAATAGGAACTAGGATTTGGTCTTTCTTTCCTTGTTTGCGAAAGGGAAGTATTCCGCGCTGAATTTTTGCCCGGAACATTGTAAAACAAAGTTTTATGCATAGAGAAGCATTTGAGACAATCATACTAGATATTCAATACATGATGCAAAAGAAGGATCCAATCGTGAAAGGTAAACAAAGGGAAAAGGAGTTTGTTGAAAACAAGGATTTGGTATTTGAAGTTGCTTGTCAGTTTTCAAACTGGTTGGGGGGAAAGTAACATTCATGACATCTTAACTTAATCCTATCTGATTTGTAAGTCAAAATGTAGATTCAAATCATAGTATAATATTCCTTCAATTTTATAGATATAGAATTGAAGACTTTATCATTTCCACATAAGCGGATAAGTTCAACAGGAGAGTACCAAAAGAACAGCTCACAGTGACTTCATTCTTTCAAACATGCAGGTGGGGCAGCCAATTCAGATAAAATTGGAAGGAAATTAAGTACAATGAAAGCTGGAACTTATCAGGAAATTCATGCATACACGAAGAATCATCATACAATCAACTAATGGTGAAACGATTACAATAACTGAATCACATTAAAAATCAATCATCATAGAACTGAAAAACAATGTCACCATCTTGACAACTCAAGTCTTATATATGCAATCATACAGACAAACCTAAACTAGAGTTACATAACAAAACTGTGTAGGATAAACCTACAAAAAAATCTTTGAGCTTCTGGGCACTTTGCATGATAATAATACAATATACAGTGTGTTGAAGCAAAACTGTTTAAATGAATTGATCAATCTCTGCGGTTGTTCATTAATGTAGAACTTATGCTGTGTAAACTGTTGGATGTATATGTATATTCTCAATATAATAGGATAATATTGTGTATATTATTCTATGGGGCAACACGGGTTTACACGTGTTATGTATTAATTATTGGAACGGGTTGAGTGGGCTAAAAGCCCAGTACCCTAAACCCAGTCTAATCTCTATATAAGCTGGTCTAGAGGTAGTGCTCTGCGATATTCCAATACTGATAAGCAGGCTATAATATCTTAAGCGGCTAGAGATTAACCCTAACCCTAATTTTCCCAAATCAGTATTAACAATCTTAAGATATTAGCTCTCACCTCCGACCAAGCAAACCGCCGCCGTCGAGGATGCAAATCAGTCGCTGCCGTCGAGGTCACCACCTCCGATCACGACTGTAACCGCAGTCGTCGCTGATCCAAATCGCAGTCGCCGTCGAGGATCTCGATCGCAGTCGTCGTCGCAGATCTCGTTCGCTGTCGCCGATGCCTGCCGTCACGAGCGCAGCCGTCGCGGGCGCCGCCGTAGCGAGCGCCTCCGTCACGAGCACCGACGCTCCCCACGGCCAGCCGCTGCCCCGATCGTCCTCCTTCTCCTCTTTCCCAATCGGAATTTGGGATTGTTCGAATTGGGGTTTTGGGGATGGAGAAGGAGAAGCGGGATTTGGACTTGAGAGTTTTGGAGGAGAATCTGTTCGTCAGAATCCTCCCGCCGCCGCCGATGGGCACGCCTCCGCAGCAGTCACCGTGCATCGACGCCTCATGGCGTCACCATCGCCGATGGTTGCCCCTCCCGTCGCTAATCAGATGGGTTTCGGGTATCACAAACCTTTCTTCCTCTTTGCTGTTGATGGGTTCTGCTAGTCAGATCCAATAATAGGGAACCCGAAACAGAGTGATCCCATTGGCTCTTGATTGATGTTTGCTGTTTGGCTGTTTGGCTCTCTGGTTTGTGTTTGGTGTTTGGACTGTTGGAGCAGATCCATATTCAGATCCATCAGACCTGGATCGGATCTAAATTAAAGATAAGTTCTTCACCAAATTTAAATTGTTACTTAATTATTTGTTCGTATTAAGCATTGGTTAATTAAATGCAAATTTGAACAATTGTTTTAGCTATGTGCTAAAAATCAAATATCCATTTTGATAAGTTAAATTATAGATGTTGACTATAAATTTGTATCTCCAATTAAATTGTTGTAAATTAGATAGTGCTAATAAGTCGTTTAATTGGCTAATCTTTAACAATTTGATGAATGTAGGAACTCCAAAGTTACTTACAAATTGTGTGTATTGGAGACGATGGATTTGCATCATGGTATGATAAGTCTGCACTACGCAGGTTTCTCCATCGAATTTGGAAAAACACTTCTAACTTGAAGTGTCGGTATGATTTATTTTAACCTCTTAGTAATTTTATGTGATGAATGTGTTAATGTTTTGTACGTTTGATCACATGATTGAGAGTTTTAGATCATAGTTATTCTCGCTTTGAAAACTAGCATGTTTAGGGTTGTTAAGTATTTTATCATACTATGTGTATAGATATTTTGACAAATCCATTGTTTGCAGTTTGTGTGAGATTATATATTTGCTTCTCTAATAATTAAAATTTTTTGTATAAGATCTATGACAAATGTCCGTAACTTAGATAGGAGCATCCTGTAATGCAGAATATGACTCTATTATTTACGTTTTGTTCTTTATCGTTCATTGTACTGTGTGTGTAAAATTGAATTATAAAATATGGGTCATTATCTCGCTTAGTGTTTCGAAGATGATGAAGAACGAATAAAGAAAATTATAGCTCAATTTGTTTGAGCACGTGGACATTGGTAGAATCACTAGAGAAAGCAAACAACTTTGTAAAATGTAGTAGAGTAATTTTGTATTAACTCTTATAATGTGCATATATTGTTAATCGCATGTATAAGCTGAGTTTAACAAATGAGACAATTAATAATAATAGTTCTAATTGTGTTCTTGAACAATAGCATATTTGGCTAGGATTTGAGAACTATACATTCAATTGTCTGTGAGGAAATGTGATCTAATTATCAAAACTGTGGGAAAAATGGAGTTAAAAACTATTTTGCCAAAAGTTTAACATTCAAGTTGTTTGAGATTTAGAATCACTATGAACTATATATTGAATTGTTTGTTCTTGTTAAAACTCATAACTCTGCTAAATGACACTCTATTAAATATAACAAATATGAAAGTTGTGCTCAGATTATGATCACTAGAAAATTATTTAGTATGGTCTCTAGGAGCACACAACTACTTGAGTCAATACATTCTGATATTTGTGATCTCAGTAGCTTTGCAACTAGATGAGATGATTATTGGTCAGAAGTATTTAATCGCTTTTGTAGATTATTAATATAAGTCTGTCATATATATGAAGAATGAAGCACTTATTATTCTTAATGAATTAAAATTATAGTTGAATGCTAAAAATCAAGGGTTCAGATTTGATAGAGGTGGTGAATATGTTTAACAACTTTAGAGAAGTTTGCATTGGGCATAATCTCTACTGCACTCTACTTACAACAATCAAACAGTATTGATAAAAGTTAGAATCAAACTCTTGGAGAAATGTTGAATTCTATATTATTGACTGTTGTTTGATGTTGTATTGTTAATCATATCTCTAAATATGTTACTACACTCTAAATTGAATACACCTTGTAGATCAAGGCATGAAAACACAAATAGTTTTGTTAAAGTGAGATTTTGTGTTGTGATACTTATGTTAGAATACATAACCCTAGAAGGCCTAAAGTAGGACCTACAACAGATATTTGTGAGTTTAGAAAGTGCAGAATGTAGTTCGGTGGACAGATGTTTGATCTATCTAATTTATATTAGAAGAATCTAGACATGCAGAGTTCTTTGAGGATGTGTTCATCAAAGATAAATGTATGAAATAATTTAGTCATACAGACATGCTCAATGATTCACAGTTGGAATCAAGAACTAGTCTTACTGACACTTAAAAACCTGAATGACAAATGGACTAAGAATAGTCTTTAGTAGACAATGAGATGATTTTGTGTCATACAATAATACTTCAATTTAGTTGATCTGCCAAAAGAGGCTAAAACTATAGTAAGTAAGTGGGGTTTTGTAGAAGAAACTTAATTTTGATTGTTCAGTAGCAATCTTAATGCTTTTTTGTAGCTAACAGATTGACTGAAAAAAAAAATTGGGGTAGATTTATTTGATGTCTACTCACATGTTTGTCATATTGCTACAATAAGTATTTTTCTTACCCTTACATCTATTGAAAATTTTGTCATTCATAAAAGATATTTAAAGGTTTTGTACTTGATATTTTGTACTGAACAGTTTTGTACTGGAAAGTTTTGGACTAATATGTTTAGTGAACAAGATTTACAGTTTAGTAAAATCATTGTATGCTTTGAAACATGTAATATAGCTATCGTATAAATAATTTGACAAATTTCTCAAAGAGCATAGTATATGAATCAAGTAATTCAGATCAGTGCCTTTAACTTTGTGGTGTGTCAAATATAATGGCTACTATTTACTTGGTTTTATTGACATGATTGTTGATTGGAAGTGACATCTCTATTATAAATGGAGTTAAATTGTGCTATCCAAATAAATTTAGCTTGAAACACCTAAGTATTGTGGTCACCATATTACGTATAAGGGTGAGTTTTGGTTGGCAAGGGATAACCCTTAGTCAAACTCGATAAATCAATAATGTGTTTCAAAAGTGGGGATATAGTGATTGAAAGTGTGTTTTGAAACACCTTATGATTATAATAAAAAGGTTGACACTTAATGATGGTGCAACTATGAGACATGCTGAAAAGACATAGCCTTTGAGGTAGGTATGATCTGCAGACTCACTAATAATTCCATACACATTTGAATGCCCTTAACAGGCTAATGAGATACCTGAGTGGTACTCAAGAGTTTGCTTTGTGCTACTCAAAGTTTAGTGAAAGTCGACAACTAGTGGATATGTGTTCACACTAGGAGGAGCAGAAAATTATGGAGATTAATAGGCAAACAAGTGTTGTGTTCTCATCCAAAAAATTAGACCTCTATGTGTTATCCTCTGCAGGGGACGAGGCTGAGTGGATTGAATAACTTATTGCTAATCATCCATTTGAGAAGTTTAATGTAAATTCTCAATTCTGTTATGCGACTATCAAGCTATAATGCACTGTAGCTCATAACTCACTCTATAATAGTAAGAGGATTATATTAAGGCTGAAAGAAGCCTAGTTGAACTTTCTCATGGATAAAGTGCAATTGTGACAAGTATGGCCAATGCTCTTGCTAAGAGACTTAAAAGTGATCTACTTATCAAAACTGTGGGGGAAATGGAGTTAAAAGCTATTGAGTCAAAAGCTTTAGCATCCAAGTTGTTTTGAGATTTAAAATCCAATTGGAGCCATAGAGAAGTTCAAACTGAAGCATCAATTTTAGGCAGTTGACATGCTTTAGATAATTTGAAAAGTTCTATGTAAATTCTGTTAATATATAATTTCATTCCAATTTTGATGATGCTATATATTTTTATAATTTACTTAGAATCATCTCATTATTTCAAAAGAAAGCATGAAAACTTGTCGATGTGTTTCCGATGTTTA
The DNA here is from genome assembly GCA_017893485.1 of Hemerocallis citrina. NCBI lineage: Eukaryota > Viridiplantae > Streptophyta > Magnoliopsida > Asparagales > Asphodelaceae > Hemerocallis > Hemerocallis citrina. The sequence goes on along the minus strand of CM030358.1, from coordinate 345,126,474 downwards.
GAATGGTTGTTATATCATTCCAATTCTGATGATATAACTCTTTTATGGATTCATGTTTCATTCCAATTTTGATGATTCAGAATTAACCATAATTGATTTGACTGTTCTATCATTCCAATATGAAACATAGTATAGTTCTTGTGTAGAAACTATAATAGTTCTTGTTCTTTATTTTATTAAAGAAACTTGATTGTGATGCTTGCGTTACATTTTGCTAAGCTATCGTTGAATTGTACTAAGTTCTTTAGTAGAACCAGATACTTTATGAAATTTGCTAGAATTCTTAGAGATATGTCTCTTGATATTCTTATTTTCAATAAGCTAGCAAAGATGGAGGAGTTAAACCTGTCAACATAGATTTCAGAATAATGATTTGCTCAAAATGGAGGAGTAAACATAAGGCAGTTTGCAAGGATATAGTTTTGGTTTATTTCTCTGAGGAATAACTTTGTCACTTGCTTGATAAAACTTCTGTTGAGTTTAAGACTCTTGTGTTCATGAGCTTAAAACTCATATTTTATTCTTGAAGTTTATTTGCTTTGGTTGATTTTGAAACTATGACAGGTTCCTCTTGTTGGTTTAGTCTTTGTGAACTATTCATTTATGGTTTTAGAACTATTTGATTATTTTGGTTTAGTCATATTTGAACTATTCAAGTTATAATTGATTTAGTCTATGATCCATGTTCTTTATGATTCAATAATGTTTGAATTTTTGTGATCCAATATTATAACATTGCTTAGCCTAATATATTGAGAATATAGGAGGAGATTGTTGGATGTATATGTATATTCTCAATATAATAGGATAATATTGTGTATATTATTCTATGGGGCAACACGGGTTTACACGTGTTATGTATTAATTATTGGAACGGGTTGAGTGGGCTAAAAGCCCAGTACCCTAAACCCAGTCTAATCTCTATATAAGCTGGTCTAGAGGTAGTGCTCTGCGATATTCCAATACTGATAAGCAGGCTATAATATCTTAAGCGGCTAGAGATTAACCCTAACTCTAATTTCCCCAAATCAGTATTAACATAAACCTAGTAAGCCTTCTCAGAGTTTTGATGGCAAAAAATTGCAGACAAGAACATCAGAAAAATAATAATACATCACTACACGGAATTAAATATAATGCAGTCTCCAAACAAAATGTGCACAAAATGGAAAAAGAAAAAAGGAGCTAAATTGTAGAAGATACCTCATCAAGGTTAACTTGAAAAGGTTTTATAAAATCATCGAACATCACAGGAGACATTGACTTCATTCTTTCTATTACTTCCTGAAATACAATATGAGAGGATATATTCAACATAAATTTGATGATCTGCAGAATTTGCTTATTACAATGCAATATTATTATTGATGCCTTAATTATTTGCTTATCCAAGATATGCCTGTTCTGTGCTAAACCATTCATTGCAATTTCTTCCGTCTCATCAATGTACTGTCAACAAACAAATAAACATTGTACGTGATGCAAGTAAAAGGTGTTCAAGTAAGCTTATTAGTTATTACTCCCTTCACTAGTTTATCAATAATTGTTAGTAAAATTATGGGCAGAACCTACCCCACAACTAAAGTGAAATTGAGAAAGTGAAAATAAAGTGGGCACAAATATTTTACGTGGAAAACCCCCAAAGGAGAAGGGGTAAAAACCACGGGTAAGGTAGTGGGATTTTACTGCTGAAAGTAGGGATTACAACCTTCTCTCTAAATATAAGGAGAGTACAATTTCCACTCTCTCTTATAATAGGAGAAACACTCTCTCACAAATTTGAGGAAAATACAAGTATACAAATTATCTCTAAGGAGATACAATTTTATCCCTCTTGAGAACACTCTTGTAATACTCTCTTTCTTTTCTTAATCCCTCTTTCTTTTCTTAATCCTCACTGAGCTCTTATTGCTCTGCTCTACTCAGCTGCATCTCAAACCCTTCCTCTAACCTCAATTTATAGCAGAGGATGGGAGATAGGACAAGAGAGTGGTTGGTGGCTTTGCCTCATTTTTCAACAAGGGATTGGTGACCTCCTTCATTTTTCAACAATGAAGGCCACGTTCTCCTTCATTTGTCAACAATGAAGGCCACCTTTGGCTTCATTCTGCCGACATTCTCCCACTTGGAGATTTGATTAAGGATTAATCATGTCTCCACACGATCCTTTCTACCTTGCCAATCGCATGCTGCTTACATTACTGCTAGGCCACAAGAGGATCTACACCATTCAAACTTGCCAGTATTGATTGGCTTGGTCATAACATCTGCTAGGTTCTCGTTAGTGTGAATTTTGTGCATATCCACACTTCCTTCCTCCACTACTTCTCGTACGAAGTGATACTGGACTCTTATGTGCTTTGTCCGTGAATGAAAGGCTGGATTCCTGGCAATGTGCAAGGCACTCTAACTGTCACAAAACAGAACAATCTTCTCATGTTTGTGCCCGAGCTCCTCCAATAACCTTTGAATCCAGACTGCTTCCTTGTAAGCTGCTGTAGCCGCCATGTATTCTGCTTCTGTTGTAGATAGCGCCACAACAGTCTGCAGTTTCGAAACTCAGCTTACAGCTCCTCCTGCAAGTGTAAACATATAGCCCGTAGTGGATTTGCTTTTATCGAGATCGCCTGCAAAATCTGAGTCCACATAGCCTCTGACAGTTAATTCTGATCCTCCATAACATAATGCAGCATCTGAGGTTCCTCTGATGTATCTCAGAATCCTCTTCACTGTGCTCCAATGCTCTCTACCAGGATTCGCCATGTATCGACTAACCGCTCCCACTGCTTGTGCAATGTCTGGTCTTGTACATATCATAGCGAACATCAAACTTCCCACTGCTGATGCATATGGTACTCGAGACATATCCTTCCTCTCTGCTTCATTGCTAGGACACATCTTGGAGGATAACTTGAAATTAACAGGAAGTGGGGTCGAGATTGGCTTACAATCTTGCATGTTGAAGCGTCGCAAGATCTTGTTGAAGTAATTCTTCTGGGAAAGCCAAATCTTCCTGTTACTTCTGTCTCGGTGAATCTGCATCCCTAGAATCTTGTTTGCCGGTCCCAAGTCCTTCATGTCAAACTCCCTAGCCAACTGTGCCTTCATTTCTTGGATTCGATCTTTGTTAGGGCCTGCTACCAACATGTCATCCACATACAACAGGAGGATAATGAAGTCATCATCACCATCAAACCTTTTGTAGTACGTACAATGGTCTGAACTAAGTCTGTTGTATCCAAGGCTAATAATGAAGGAATCAAATCTCTTGTACCAACACCTCGGCGCCTGTTTGAGACCGTACAGAGATTTGTTCAGCCTGCAAACCAAGTTCTCTTTGCCTGTTTCAGCAAAACCTTCTGGTTGGAGCATATAGATTTCTTCTGCAAGATCTCCATGAAGAAAAGCAGTCTTTACATCTAACTGCTCTAGATGTAGGTCAAGCGTAGCACACATCGCCAAGACTACTCTGACTGTCGTGAGTCGAACCACAGGTGAAAATATTTCATTGAAGTCGATACCTTCTTTCTGAGCATATCCTTTCACCACCAATCTTGCAAGATACCGCTCCACTTGGTCATTTCCATCGCACTTGATCTTGTAAACCCATTTGTTGCCGATGGCCTTCCTTCCTTGTGGTAGCGTAACAAGATCCCATGTCTTGTTCTTGTGTAGAGCTTCAATTTCTTCCTGCATTGCTGTCATCCACAGGGATACATCTGAGCCTGTGATTGCCTCCTGGAAGGATGATGGCTCCCCATCCTCTGTAAGAAGACAGTATGCAACATTGCTCTCCGTAACATACTCCGAGTGCCAAGCTGGCGGTCTTCTCTCATGAGTTGACCGACGATTTTCTGGAGCCTCGGACTCGACTGGTTCTTGTTCATCGTGCTCTGGTGCTGCTTCAGAAGAAACTAGATCTTCATCTGGTTTATCTTCCACCTGAACTGTAGTAGTCTCTGGATTCTCCTTTGACGTGCTAGCACTTCCATCTTCCTTTTGTAGCTGATCTTCTACAAAGATCACATCCCTGGTGACAACAACCTTGTGGGCAGTGGGATCCCACAGGCGATACCCCTTCACACCGTCAGCATACCCCAAGAACATGCACCTCCTGGATTTTGGATCCAGCTTCGTTCTTTCTTGGGTATTGTACATCACGTACGCGGGACATCCGAACCAATGTAAAGTAGAGTAATTCGCCGGCTTGCCAGTCCACATCTCCATCGGTGTCTTCAGCTCAATTGCCATTGATGGCGACCGATTTATGACATAACAGGCAGTTCTGGCTGCTTCTGCCCAAAAAGAGTTGGGCTGACCTGCAGTCCGCAACATAGCTCTCATCCTTTCTGCAAGAGTCCTATTCATCCGCTCTGCCACGCCATTTGGCTGAGGTGTATATGGGACTGTGAACTGTCTTGTGATACCTTCTTGCTTACAAAGTGCAAGAAACTCGCCGTCTGTGTACTCCCTTCCATTATCTGTCCTCAAGCACTTGATCTTCTTTCCAGATTCAAGTTCCACCTGCGCTTTGAAGTCTTTGAACACTGGAAACACATCTGACTTCTTCTTGATTGGATACACCCACAATCTCCTGGAGTAATCATCAATGAAAGACACAAAGTACTTTGCTCCTCCTAGGGACATTTCCGGTGATTCCCAGACATCAGAATGAATCAAGTCTAGAATGCATTTACTCCTGGCTTCAGATCTGCTGAACTGCAATCTATGCTGCTTACTTGTAACACAATGCTCACAAAACGGTAGATTCACCGATTTGAGCCCTGGAAGTAGCTTCCGGTCGGAGAGAATCTTCAAACCTCGTTCAGACATATGGCCTAGTTTGAGATGCCACATCATTGCTGACTCTTCTCCCTTTCTAGACGATGCGACACACGCATCAGCTTCCTGCAGTGTTTCTCCATTAAGCATGAACAGATTTGCCGCGATCTTTTCTGCCTTCATGACCACAAGCGCGCCTCTGACAATCTTCATGACCCCATTTTCGATATGGGTCTTGCATCCAAGGCTATCTATTTGTCCCAAAGACAATAGATTCTTCTTCAAGCCCTTCACATGCCGTACCTCCTGGATGGTGCGAACCGTACCATCAAATATTTTGAGCTTGATAGTACCAATACCAGCGATTTCCAAAGCATGATCATCTCCCAAGTGTACAGAGCCTCCCGAGATTGGTTCGTATGTGTGGAACCACTCTCTCCGAGAAGTCATGTGCCATGTTGCTCCTGAGTCCAGTAACCAGACGTCAGAGAACTGCTTTCTGCCTCCAACCACCGTTGTTGCCTCGCTGTATAGAACTTCACCATCATACCGGGTACTTGCAACATTCCCTTGAGCATTTGATGACTCAGGGTCTCCACTCTTCTTCTTGAACCAACAGTCCTTCTTGAAGTGCCCTTTCCTGCCACAGTTGTGGCACTTGTAAGTCTTCTTATTTCTGGATTTTGATCTACCATGATTCTGACTCCCACTGGGGACACGTTCCGTTGATCTTCCTCTCATCACCATCAAAGCTTCCACTTGCTGCGAACTTCCCTGTCTGTCTTCCTTGTTCTTGTGCCTGGTTTCTTCTTCCAAAACAGCAGCTGCAACTTTATCGAAGACTAGATAGTCCGTCAGGATATTGTTCGTCAGGTTGATGATGAGTTGATCATACGAGTCAGGTAGACTTTGAAGTAGAAGCTCCACACGTTCAGTTGTCTCTATTTTGCAACCCATTGATGTAAGTTGCGAAAATAGGGTGTTTAGGGTGTTGATGTGGTCGGTCACCGATGTCGATTCCGTCATTCAAAGAGTGTACAATCTTCTCTTTAAGAAGATCTTGTTGTGGAGTGACTTGGCCTCGTACAACCTTGTCAGAGTATCCCAAATCTCCTTTGCTGTCCTCTTTTCAGCCACACTGGATAACACACCATCAGCTAGTGCCAAGTGCAGATCGGCAATAGCGTTGCCGTCCATTTCGTTCCACTTGCCGTCGTCGGTGATCTCCGTGGGCCTATCTCCAATTGCTGTCAAGCAATTGTCCTTCCTCAAGATTGCCTTGATCTTCATTTTCCACAACGAGAAATTGCTCCCATTGAATTTCTCAACATCGAACTTTATTGTAGTTGACATTTCTGCTCCACCCCTGACAACCTGAGCTCTGATACCACTGTTAGTAAAATTATGGGCAGAACCTACCCCACAACTAAAGTGAAATTGAGAAAGTGAAAATAAAGTGGACAAAAATATTTTACGTGGAAAACTCCCAAAGGAGAAGGGGTAAAAACCACGGGCAAGGTAGTGAGATTTTACTGCTGAAAGTAGGGATTACAACATTCTCTCTAAATATAAGGAGAGTACAATTTCAACTCTCTTATAATAGGAGAAACACTCTCTCACAAATTTGAGGAAAATACAAGTATACAAATTATCTCTAAGGAGATACAATTTTATCCCTCTTGAGAACACTCTTGTAATACTCTCTTTCTTTTCTTAATCCCTCTTTCTTTTCTTAATCCTCACTGAGCTCTTATTGCTCTGCTCTACTCAGCTGCATCTCAAACCCTTCCTCTAACCTCAATTTATAGCAGAGGATGGGAGATAGGACAAGAGAGTGGTTGGTGGCTTTGCCTCATTTTTCAACAAGGGATTGGTGACCTCCTTCATTTTTCAACAATGAAGGCCACGTTCTCCTTCATTTGTCAACAATGAAGGCCACCTTTGGCTTCATTCTGCCGACAATAATCAATGGTGAAGATAAATGCTTTGTACTATATGGAATCAGAAGAGTAATACTTTGTTTTTAGATTACAAAAGATGCAAAAACCAATATCTGGCTGTTCCTGATATAAATAATTAGTTCTAGTCATTAAAAATTACAAGCTTATCTGCTTTCATGGGTGAATTTAACATTTAAAGACAAGTATATGTTTCGTGTCACATAAATTGAGTATGATAAGTACTATTACTTTCATACTTGTAAATGATAATAATAAGGGAGTGAAACTGGAGATAATAATAACAGTGTTAGAGACAGATCTTTTTGGTACTCACTTTGACTGCTTCTGTCTTCGATAAGTTCAGTAGCTCTAAATGATTATGTATATTTTGATATGGTCGCATTCTGGAAGTATTCTTTGAAACAATAATAAATATGACAAACCTTGTCATAGTTACTCTATATCGGTGTTCAACTTAAACTTTCCTCCGGTCAGATACAAAAAATAAAGAGAAAGTGAAAAGAATGAAAGATGAATCTTGTCTGTCGTGCAGATGGCATCTTGCATTTTAAATGGACTTGACAAGGCACATTTTCTTAGAGAATTAAAACTATAATAGTAACATCGAGCCTTTCCTTACTCACTTTGAGTGCCAGGTCTCTTGAATTTAATCACTTCTTGTTACAATCAAAGTAGTCAAATTGATTACTGTGTTATTGTTATTACTATTATGGTTTTGAGAATTGGATTACTGTTTTACTTAATGTCACTGATTTTTTTCTCTCTCTTCAATTATAGCCTGCTTAGGCTATATTCTGAAACTCCCCAGAGATGTCGAGTAGTTGTGAAACTCCCCACTGTAATTTTTTTTACTGCATAATGTATTTCTAGTGCCTGAAATCCATATTTCAATTTTCAAACCAACATATTGAATAATGTGGCTTCAATTTCGCACATTTTCCCCAATAATATTCTGCTTGAATTGTGCATTACTTCCATGGCTACTCCTTTTAACACCGGAAGAGTGAACAACTTAAATAGTACTAAATCAGTATTTTGTGCTCTGATTTACCCATCACAGCTGCACTGGCTCCTATCATCTTTAGAAGTAAAGGTAGTTTTTGAGAAGATGCATATTTATCCATCTGCGTTGTTATAAACATTTAGAGCATCCACACTTGTTTGCTATTTTGCAAAAAATTGGCAATTTTTTTGAGAAAAGGAGTGCTGCACTCGTTTGCTATTTTACCAAATTTTAGCAAATGGGAACAGTAGCTTTTAAATAATTGCTTATTCCCTCTCATAAGAAAGAAGAACCTTATACCAAAGTGCTTTATCTTCAAATCTTTTGCTAAATTAGCATTTTACTCACATCCAACTACCAAGCACAACATGAACCTAATCCAATACCAATATTTGTCAAAAAAATTATTCGACAATTCCTTTTGCGATCATATTATACTAAACAAGAGACAATCCAAAGGACCACTAACCTTTGAAGGGCGTCAATCGGAATTGTCCCGCAAAGATCATTATTCGAAACATCACTGCAAATATCAAAACAAACAACTATCAATCTTAAACCCTAATCCATGAAGCATCATACCCAAATCAAAAACTCATAACATCATGAATACTTACAAGACTTTAAGGTTTAAGAGGGATGCAAGCTCTCTCGGAATCGACCCTGAAATCTTGTTATTATTCAATCTCCTGCTCAAACATATCAAACCATAAATCAAAACTAAACCCACCAAAATTCCAATCAAAATCTCTTATATATATATATTAGATTCCAATCAAATGATACACACCTAAATAGAGGAAGTGAAGATGAAGAGTGAAATGTATCAGTTGAGATGTAAATAAGTGGTAGTGTAGGGACTTATGTGTAAGAGTGTTATATACGTAGTACGCACGTGTAATAGAATCTTATAAATAGAAGGGGGATAGCTCAGTTATGAGCTATGTCTGAAATTGAGATTAATTCCATCTTCTCTGTTGTTCTTCCTCTTCATTCTTGATTTCACTGAGCTCTAGGATTCCTCTCTAATCCTAGCTCTCTTCTTCCTCGTTCCCTCTCTAATTCACCGTTCTTGAGTTCTATTTGAGTTCTTTAATGGCGATGCAAAATCGAGCGCATCAATTGGTATCAGAGCTCTCCGATCCTTCAGCCAACTGCGTCGACAATGGAGAACTCCGTCAAGAAATGGCGGGGGTGAGAGCTATGGGGGTATTACGTGCAAGTCCCGAAGTTGATAATCACCTTTACGCCCAAGTCTTGGCTAATCGAATTGGGAGGGTGGAGAACCAAGTGAAGGACATGGTTTCGCAGAACGCTGCAATTCGTGCTCAGCTTCAGCACTTGGCTCAACAGGTTGGGGAATTAGTTGCTGCATCTAAGCCAAATCAAGAATTGATGGGGGGAAATTTCACCATTTACAGCATCAGGTAAACCTCAACTCAATCTTGGTAGGAGTTCTATGAAAGAAAACCTGGGTTCTTATCAAAAGAGTAGGGATCAGATGGTTAGTAGAAGGAATTTTGAACATTGTGGTACGGTAAATTTTGAGGAGTATGAGTGTAATATTTGTTTCGCTGATTGTTCCTATAAATGATACAAGAACAACAAGGTATTCGATTGTGATTTGTGTCCTAGTTGTTTATCTAGTGGAAGATTTAAATTGGGTTTGGCACCACTATACTTCATTTGTATAGAGTATGTTGAAGATTATAATGGTGAGAAGTTGTCTAATGTGTTTGATGAAATGCATGAACAAGAAAAGGAAAAGAATTCGGTCTCGAAAGATAACGATGCAATTACTTTCGAGAGTGAAAAGGATCAAACGAAGGATGAACCACAACTCATGAGTTTCAAAATAAAGTTGATGTTGAAAGTAGCTTTGCTGGTGATAGGAGGCCATTGAATCATTCATCTTCTCATTAAGAAAAATCACCAAATCATTCACTGATGAAGGCCTATAATTCCGTCTCTAAGATAGTGGATAATTACTTCTTTGATATTAGGAGGCAATTATTTGAATTTGTGGTATTGAACAGCCAAAGAGATTGGGTGTACACATAAAGGAGGCGGGTCCTTGAATCTAAAGACCTTCGATCGCTTATAGTAGAATATGCTAAATTGACTACAGATGACATCTTAGAGGCGAACTTTGGTCCTGATGTTCCAAAGAAGAGGCTGAGATTGTATATGGTTGAACAAATCAATTCAATTGGTGGACACTTCATCTTTGCAAAGCTCTTTTTTCTTGCAAAGTTCTTCATCTTTGATCCAGGAGGAAGAAGCTGGTATCTGAAGCTAAGAAACTTGTTATGCTGTTCTTTAGAGTTGGGTCTTATGACTGGATGTGAGGTGTTGTTTCATGTTGTTGTTACAGTCTTCATCACTTGGTGGGTTATTCAATTTGTTGATGGTTTCTGGAGTCCAATATATGGTTTCTTGAGTCCAACATATGGACAGCTTGGTGTTGATATAGGTGGCTTATTGCCAGGGACTTCTAGTGAAGAATATTTTACTGTACGTGGAACAATTGAAGTCATGCAGGAGCAATTGTTCCAACAAGTTGCAGAGTTTGTTCCAGATGAAATAGCTACCAAAGCACAGTTGGAGGAACTGCAAAAGAGACTTCCTATAACAAGTAGAGAAGCATTCAGAACAACATTTAGCCAAATATGGAAAACTGCAGGGTGGAGGATGATGGCAGATAATGAGAAAGGATCGTCGCAAAAGAATAATGAGAAAGGAACTGAGTGGGAATTAGTGTCTCTCACTGCATCTGCATATGCTGCTTCTCCTGGTCCAAACCCATTTCCACCACCTGTAAAGAGCAAAAAGGAGGAAGACAATGATGAACTGATGACTTCCTCTGCCATATTCGCTTCTCATCACTTTGTATTTCCTCCATATGGGCACAAAAATCTCATGATAGAGCCAGACTGCAGTGAAGTAGTCGTTGACAATGTTTACCCATTTGAAGATAAACACACTGGAGTAGTTAATCAGTCTGATGCAAGTAATAATCAGAAGTTGAAATTTGATAACGATCTTTCCGGTATTGAGTTCTTCAGTGATAAGGGAAAGAATCTAGATGACCACGGTGTGGAGTTTGGAGAAGGTAAGAAAGCATTGGAAAGGGAAGCAAAGCATTTGAACCAACTTATTTGTTTTGCACACATCAGAGCTTAAGCATCAGAGTTATTTCTTACTTCCAGGAGCTAAAGCTCGTTAGTTGGCACCATCAATTTTTGCCTAATGCTTGCCGGGCTTGCTACCTCATGATAAGACTACTGGTCATGGTGTTCTGTAGTTGATATAATTCCTTGGAAGTATGCTGTTGAGAATGTTGATCTACAAGGAATTAATATATTCAAGTGTAGAGTTAGTGTGACATACATCATTAGATTTTCTAGTTCAAAGATGATTTATTCGAAACCTATTGTTTGTCAAAAGGCCAGGATGATGAGTTTGATTGTAGTATGTGCCTTAGTGATTTTGTGATATCAATTAGAGCAGCAAAGGCAACTTCAGCTTGAACTTCTTTATAGTCGCAATTGGGGTGTCAATGGAAGAGGTTTCCTTGTTCGACCTTGAGACAAGGTCGTAATGAAAGGGGGAGGAATTGATACACATCTAAATAGAGGAAGTGAAGATGAAAAGTGAAATGTATCAGTTCAGATGTAAATAAGTGGTAGTGTAGGGACTTATGTGTAAAAGTGTTATATACGTAGTAAGCATGTGTAATAGAATCTTATAAATAGAAGGGGGATAGCTAAGTTATGAGCTGTGTCTGAAATCGAGATTAATTCCATCTTCTCTGTTGTTCTTCCTCTTCGTTCTTGATTTCACTGAGCTCTAGTATTCCTTCTCTCTAATCCTAATTCTCTTCTTCCTCGTTCTCTCTCTAATTCACCATTCTTGAGTTCTATTTGAGTTTTTTAATGGCGATGCGAAATCGAGCGCATCATCAAAACATTTAGTCTGGTCATCGACGGCGTCGAGCGGTGTTGAAGGCGTCGGGTGCCGGCAGCTTCTAGGGCAGAGAGGCGTCGGGCTAAAATTCTCCTTGTCTTGTGGCGGTGGCTTCGAAGGCGGAGCGGGAAGTCAGGGGAGAGAAGGCGTCGGGGGAGCATCGGGGGCTACGAAAGAAGGAAGAGATTAAAGAGGAGGTTGGAGGAAGACCTAGCTAGGGTCGTTTGATTTGGGGGAGTTCGAAGGCATTGAGAAGGAAGGAATTTGGGGTGCTTTTGAACAGATGAGAAGAGAAGAGGAGAGAAGAGAAGAGACTAAGAAATTACCAAAATGCCCTTATCACTTAGGCAGTTAGGCGGAACAGATCTCAGCCGCTGGATCGCGATCCAACGGTTGAGATCTTCAGCTCACGATAAGGAGCTCAGCTCACCATCTCATAATAGACCAACTCTCTCTCTCTATATATATATATATCAATGCTCCATTGCAAACACTAAAGTCATTTTTGGAAAATAACGGTTTCAGGCTTAATATAACCTAAGCTGTTGTTCCCAATACCGGCTTAGGTTATAACTTAAGCCATTGTTGGACTGCAACACCGGCTTTAGTGGTTTGCATACCCGTTTGCACGGAGCCGTTTGCAATGGAGCATTGCTTATAATAATAATAATAATAATAATAATAATAATATATTTGGAGGGAAAAGAGAAAAAATATGGTGATGTGACATATGACATTGCCAATTAGTTTGCCAAATTTGACAAAAAAGTGGGACTTACGAATTATAATTCTCAAGGGATATTATGGGCAAATAGTTAACACTTTTGCAGTATCAAAAAAGCAACTATTTATTATAAATAGAATAATAACTTCTGAACACATGAATAGAATTTCAATATTCATTAAAAGTTTGAATCATTTTGCTATACAAATACATCAAAAAGATATCATTGCACAATTATTAACACTCAAATACGAAGAACTTCCGATAGGAAGAATTCGAGAAACAGAAGAAACAGGTTGTACTAGTACACATATATCTAGTACAGAATATCGAGTAAATATGGATGTTTTAAGAGAAAGCACCACCAATATTGATATCGATAATAGTATCAGAGAAATCTATGACATATCTAATGGTGACTTAACAAAACTATTAGAAATGATTTCTCATTTAGATAAAAAAAAGATGTGTATAAAACTGATAAATTTATTATATCAAGGTTTAGTTCTAAAAGTACTTATATTTTTGAAAAAAATGCAAGGAAATATAGAATTAAAAGGAATTCAATAATCTAGTGGGACATCTAATTCTGAATATGTAGCGCCCCGGATCTCCGTTACAGGATATCCGTGACATCACCAGAATCTTTTCCTTCAAATGCATCTCAACACAGTAAATAACCCAGAAGTTTAAAAACCTTTATTGCCAAATAGAATCATTCCATTAATAATTACAACCCTTATCTTGTCCTTAAACAAGGAATACAAATTACATAAACTTACTACAACTGATTATAAAAATATCCAGATTCCACTTGTGAGGCTATCGGCTGTCTTATAGATCGGGAATCGATTGGTCACTGCCGAAATTCTACTGAGTGGTTTATCTGCCTCCATGGGACTTGCTCCTCAGCTTGAGCCTTCTGCTACACGACTCTGATATTTTTGCACCCGCTCGAATGGTAGGCATGTACACGGCCGCCCCACTTGGATGCCCTGCTAGTTTGGCTCTCCTATACTCTTGACCCGGTACCCAATACCTAATTAAGTGGGCACGTTAGTAATTCTACCGACGCAATGCTGATAAGAAAACAACGATATGCAACTATCACACTCACAATTCATCTTGAATGTAAAAGAAACGTGTATCCTGATTTCCTAGTGTTTGTGTATGCCATGACCTGAAGTCTAATACAAAATACAGAGTACAGAATAGATGCACTTTAATGTTAGAAAAACTCTGGACACACATGCATCCTATACTACATGTGCCTCAGAACAAGCCGTTTCTCCAGTTCCAAGGATTTGAACCCTCGCTATGCAATGCATTCTACTATTGTACACTTCTTGTTCCTGATAGTACAACATGATTGAGGAGGTATATAAAAAGAAATAATTCGGGGAGCTACCCCGTTGTCACCAATAATTGTTGCATCGGACCATCCTCAAAAGCTGTGACGAACTTATAGATATGCAGCAGCATATCCAATGCGCAGAAGATCCATTATGATCCGTTCATGTCTACACACATAGAACATGACGGCCTCGAAGGTCTAAAACCCCATATCCGCCAGAAAATTGACATCCTGTTCTTACCATGGTAGTTCAGGAATCAACAGTGCAAGATACGCACAACAGCACGTATCCCTAATGACAGGAAGAGACAACCCCATAGTATCACCACCTAGTGTTAACTCTCAGAACGAGTTGGATCATAGGGAATCACCCCTAACATCAATTCGGCCTTTGAGCGAAATAATAAAGAAAAACTTAATTAATGCAGTTTACTGAAAACATGTTGTTACCCAAAATATACACGATGTCGATTAAATAATGTCGAGCTTGACTGGTCTGTCAAAATAACAATCATCACGGGAATCACATCCACTGATTCCCAAATACCTTCACAGGTCAGCGAACAAACAATCCCGGCCAGTGACCCTTGGCGAGTAGTCCAATGGCGCTCCAAAGGATGCAACATAATTCAAATGAAGGTAAGCATATACATAACCATCAATTCTTGACCATTGACAGATTCAGGCATCGAGACACCAAACACAAACTGACCAGAGCTATATCCCAATCACTCATGTCCACCATGAGTACTAAGCACAGGAACTTGTCTAAGTTCCAAATAAAATGCTAAAAACATCATTAAAAATCCGATCGCTCATGATCACCACACTGTGGTATGCAGAGGGTTCATCATCAATTGTCCAATGAAATAGTTCAAGAAATAGCGGTAGCTGTGACCCAAGCTACGCTCATCGGAATCCAACACACTCAGAATTTCTAGAGGGGTAGGGAGTTCCACTGCAATCCCCTAGTGGACAATTCCCTCAATTTCTTTAAGGAACTCAAGTTCCCCAAGCAAACTTAAGCTCGAAGTTAAACTGAACAACATGTTGCTAAGCTTACAATGACCATAATTTCCAGCATACAAGTCAGAATTTCTTGATATCCCCCGTTCTGGAAGGATAAGATCATAGTCTACAACTCTCCAGTTAACCATTTTCTCAAATTCAGTCATCTGGACACTGTATGAACCTCATATACTCTCAGCTACATAGCCCTCAATGTATTTTCTGCACCCTTCCTAACATCATAAAAATTTGCTCGCTTATCGGAATTACTCGATTTCGGGTTCTATGAAAAGGTGGAAGTGTCTACTACAACTTCCTAGTTGAACACATCCTCCGATTCAA